>CM066195.1:19260450-19860450 GCA_033675215.1 Rhodiola kirilowii | reverse complement strand
GTCACCATGACTACCAAGATGACGAAGAAATAAACCTATACGATCAAAATGATGAGGTACCGTTTCCATTCGTCGACGATCCGGAACAACTCATCAGAAACAGAAGAGCTCGTGATAGGGAAGCAGTCAGAAGAAACCAAGAATTACCCGAGGACCGAAATGCAGCTGGTCCAGTACAACCTCCTATCCATCCCCCACGACCACAACCTCAACCTCGATACATGCCAAGAAGAGAACCCGCTTTCGACGACTACTACAGGGATAACTACTACCGTGAACCAACTATGGGCGAGTTAAATGCCCCTAATTTCGAGAAACAGCCGTGGTGCATCTATGAGAGCCCTGAATTAGAAAACATAACCATCAACGCATCAGTGGCGCATAGCCTGCCAAAATTCTCAGGAGCTCAAGGAGAATCTGCCACAACTCACCTCCAACGCCTACATGGCATTTGCCAGAATCTAAAGCCCAATCGAGTGAATATGGACGACTTCAAGTTAAAGGCGTTCTATTTTTCCCTCATAGACTCGGCAAGCGACTGGTTCCTTTCATTGCCTTCCGGAAGCATCAGAACATGGGCTCAGATGCACAAGAAATTCTTAGACAAATACTATCCGGCTGGAAGAGCAATGCAAGTAAGGAGGCAACTACAGGAAATCAAACAAGGTCCCAATGAAACCATGTACGATTACCTGGAAAAGTTCAATCACCTAGAAAGGAGCTGCTGTACCCTTGGATTGCCCGAGAAACTCGTCATCGAGTACCTCATTGATGGATTAAGACCCTTAGACAAAATGCTATTGGATGCCTCAGCGGGAGGATCCATGATGAATCTATCATTAAGTGGCATAAGGAATCTCATCGCCAACGTTGCTGAAAATGCCCGATTTAGAGAAGAGACTACTTGTCAAGATGAATTCTCTCGATCAAAAAAGGTAGCACAAGCCGAGACATCAGTAAACTCCATAACTGAAGAGATGAAACAGTTAAAGGAGATGATGATCGAGATCATACGTAGACAGCCAGTTCCGGTAAAACCCTGCGAGTTCTGTGGTTCTACAGACCACAAAACTGACGCATGCCCAACATTGATAGAAGAAGAACCGGCGAAAGTGAATATAATGGGAGGATATCAATGATACAACAACAACAACAACGATAGAGCTGGACAAAACAGACAGTACGGGCAAACATCCAACCCAGGCTGGCGTAACAACAACAGCTATCCTCAGACGGAGACACAACCAGCTGTCCCTCAACTAGCGCAGTCATTCTACCAACCACCCCATCGACAATATAACCAGAACGCTCCATCGGCAGGCCAATATCACCAAAAAGGGCCAAATTAGTACCAAGCCAGCCTGAGCAATCAGCAGGAACCAAGCAAGTCGCTCAATGACACGATGAAGGAGCTCGTGGGAAACATTAATCAATTGGGTACTTCACTACACCAGTACCAGGCAAAAACTGACGGGGCAATTTCAGAATTGACCAAACAAATGTCCCAGCTCGCCACCGCAATGTCAACACTCACTACTGAACCTGGCAGACTTCCTTCACAGACCGTCCAAAATCCTAAGGCGAACATAAGCATGATAAGGAGGTCAAACATGAAGGTTACTCTAGGAGAAGTAGCAAGGTCCCCAACCTACAGACTTATGAACAATCACTTCAACCTTAGGAGTCGACCTGATTGGAATCAAGAAGAAGACCGACCCAATGATGGCAAAACATGGGTTACGCATGCTGACAATGGACGGTACGCGTTTACTGTTTGCATAACACCGCCGCCGATCACACACTTTGACATACCAGCATCTGGTTGGGACTCCCCAACTAATATTTATGCTTCGAAGCAAAATATTAAAGGGTCCGAGTATGCAAATCCTAAGCCAGGGAATGGGTAGAATAGCCCGACAATAGAAAGAGCCCTCACTTCAGATCATGAGCCACAACCGGAAAGAGATAAAGACCCTGGGGCCTTTACAATCACCTGTGGTATTGGTGAAACCCAGATCCATAAATGCTTAGTCGATCTTGGGGCTGCTGTCAACGCCATGCCTTCCTCCTTGTATTACCTACTAGGACTTGGTCCGTTGAAACCACCTCGATCAAATATCGAGCTAGGAGATAAATCATGCATCCGCCCGGTTGGAGAACTGGAAGATGTAATACTCCATGTGGGAGAACTTGTCGTTGCTGCAGACTTCTATGTAATACCAACAGAAGAGACCTGCGAAGACGACCCACCAACAATAATATTGGGACGACCATTCCTCTACGCCACTAAAGCAAGAATCGATGTGGGCAAGGGCTCATTATCACTTAAGTTCGGCGGCAAAATTGCACACTTCTACATTAATAAGAGCCGCCCGGACACAAAGAAACCGCCAGACATAACACCTATCTCAGATCACGGTGCACAGTTTTCTGACCTGTCATTAGAGACCAAAAAGGTAACAAGACCAGCAGCTATGGTCAAAGGTCTCCCGCCTTCTCAGAAACAATGGAAAGAGAAAACACCAAAACCATGGAGCTCTTACTCCAGCAAGAAGTCAGGAAGAAGCAACACTGGAACGGTGGCGAAGTTTGACTTGAGCCACCCATGGGACCCAAACCAGTAATCCACAATGAGGTACTGTCGAGCCAACGACGTTAAACAAGTGCACTGGTCGGGAGGTAACCCGACACTATCTTACTTTTCCGCACTTTAATTTCTGTCATTTAGTTTTAAGCTTGCATGACTTTTGAACTAAGGCACGCCTTCGTTCAAAAGTGGGGGGTGAGAACCACCTATGTACATAAATAACATGCTTGCTGTTTTTTCTTTTTTTAGTAATATTATCTTTTTGAAAATATGAACTTAAGAATGTGAAAAAGATAAATCATAATTCATGCATTAACCTTGTGAAAATTCAACTGTTTAAAAACTTAGAATGTAACTTTCCATTTGTCCTTTGTGCTGAGATAACTAGGGATGTGGAGTTGACATAAACTGCCCTAGAGAGGCTTGGCAAGCAATCAAAGGATCAGATCAAACTATATGGTTTTCGAAGTCAGTGGAGGCTGCACTTCGGATTTTCAATGAAGATTGAAGTCATCTCCGCCATGCAGTGTTTATGCAAAAGGCGAGGACGGGAATCAGACCGTCCTATCTCCGGTCAAAGTAGCCGAGAAAATAGATGAGCGACCCTCATCTTGACCCACGCAAAACGACAGTCAAAGTAGCCGAGAAAATAGATGAGCAACCCTCACCTTGACCCGCGCGAAAACGGCAAAAACGAGAGGAGCGGGGAGGTATTTCCATAGGCTTGCGGGCGATGATTGGACCTCCCAAAAAGGCTTGAGAAAATGGACTAGCAGTCACAAAAAGGCGAAAAGCTCAATGAAGCAAATCAAGAGGCCAAAGGCCCAAAATTGTGAAGGTTTTAACCGAACAAAAAGTGAAGAACTCAAAAAGTCAAATCAAAGGCCAAATGCCGATTCACTACAAAAGCAGTCCCTCGCCAAAAGAAAATCAAAGTACTCAAACCATTGAAACCCGAACCGAATCACGTGCTAGAGAAAGCTACCAGAAAACCATATAGTGCGAGACGATCCCAAGATTGCAGTCCAGGAGCCTAAAAAGGGCTATCTCCCGAGACATCCAATATAATTTGCATCTCAGCACGGAGGTACAAGTATTAAGTTTCTTCTATTTATTTACGCAGTTTAATTTGGTAATAAGTAAGCAATGCATGAATTAGGATAGATCGAGTACCACAGTCTAATTTTCATATTTCAAAGCCAACTTATAGTACAGCCCTTTAATAGCATTGTTCGGGACGAACAACTAAAAGTGTGGGGTGATCTGATGGACCAAAATTATACGAATCATAAACACAGTATAACCCCCTTATTTAGACATTTTGTCTATTTAACTTTTTCTTGTTTGTTCAGATATATTTTTGCAGGGTAATTCAGAGCTTAGAGAGAATACACATTAAAGAGGAGCTTTTAGAGCAGAAAAGATGTTACGAGTCAATCCAAGGTCAAGATCATATGCCGACTGAAGAAATATTAAGGATCCTGACGTTGAATCACTCATAACAATTTAATCAGAAGAATCAGGAGAGGAATCAAGACAGTCCGGGGAAGAAACACATTGACAGTTTTGTGAAAAGACTGCACAAAACTGTACAAAACTCACACATGGGCAAAGTGACCGGCCACTTGGGCAAGAGGTGGCCAAAGCCACCCCTCCTCCTCCCTCCACCATCGGCAACCGGCGGCTCCTCCACACATGGTGACCGGCGGCTTTCCTCCTCCTCCATGTGGTGGCTTCTCCTCCCTTGATTTGCTCATCCAATCTCCATGCAACAAGTGTCCTCATCTCCTCCTCCTTCCATGGCTATATAAGGAGGAGCTCCTCCTCTCATTTTCATCATCCCATAAGCAATTCACTTATCTCTCTAAAAGTTTTGTAATTGTAAGTTTGGCTTTGGAAATAAAGGATAGCTCCCTTGGCGCTTCAACGGTTGTAAGTATTATTTCTAGTATTTATTCAACTGTTTTTATTTCCTTAGTTATAATGTTTAGCGCGATAAATAGTAGCTAAACTAGTAGTTCGGTCTAAGGGCGCACTTGTATTATAAAATGTTTTAGACTATTAACTTAGTGTCTCGCCTTAGTATTCAAAACTTATTCTATGTGCCATATATTCGGTTAGAACGTCCAAGGTAGAGTGGATGCTTGGAATGGCAAAACTCTACAGCGGGGTTCGTAAACTTGTACGGATAAGTGGATGCTTGGAATGGCAAAACTTATCTGAGAAGTTTGACTTATCTTAAACACCATTTGGTTGATCGGGAATGATTGATCAAATGGATGCACATAGGCTAATATAACCGGGAATGGAGTATTAGTCTAAATAGAATAAGTGCTCTACGTCCTTGGAATAGGCTAGACAGTGTACGCAAATCGAGTGCTTGGAATGGCCTTGATACACCGTTTGAATACTTAGTAGAGTCACTAAAGGTCAATGATAAACAGGATATAATACAAGGCCCCTGAAACCGAACGCTTTCCTTTAATTATAAATTGTAATTTACTTTCCAGTACTAAAACCAACCAACCAACCAATCAATCAATCAATCACTTAGCTGGTAGCTTTAAAACCAACCAACCGACCTAAAACACATTCTCTCGCTGGACAACCCCCTCAAAGAACATCTATTCCCCTGATTCCCTTGGGTTCGACCCCTACTTACCACTTGCTACCCAGTAGTATAGTTGCGAGTAGCGGACTATTATAAATTTATTCTTGACGTTTGCACATAACGACTGTGCATCCATCACCCACTATGCGAATCAACAAAGAAATTATGCTCAAAATGCTAATCTTATTACTAGGAATTATGAGCCCCCTCAAAGAAGAATGGCTAATGACTCCAATTTTCCTCTTAAACCTCAAGGGCAAAACTCTTTTCAAGGGAACTATCAAAGGCAAAACCAACAAGGCCAATCTAGCCAAGTACAACAAAAAGCTCCATATCAACCAAGGCCGAATTATCAATATCAACAACAAGGGAATTATCAAGGAATGAGCCCTCAACAACCACAAGCCCCGACTCATCAAAGTACACAAGATCAATCCATGACCGATATCTTAGCAAGTATTGTGGCAAATCAAGCAAAAGCCGACCAAAGAATGGATCAAATGTTCCAAAAAATGGACGAAATGTCTACTCATAGTAAGATGTTGGAGATGCAAATAGCTCAACAAGCTGAGTCCTTGACTAAGGCACAAGGGAAGCTACTGGCTTGACCCGAGCATGACAAAAAGGAATATTGCAATGCCCTCTACATTGAGGGATCATTTGAGGATGATTTTCTAGAGAGGAAGGAACATTGTGAGGCGGTGACCCTTAGAAGTGGGAAGAAATTGGAGGGTGTTTCACCAAAGAAAGCCGTTCAAATGCCTCCAAAATCCGTTGGCCAAGCTAGAGCCGAAGAAAGAGAATTAAATGAAGAGGTCCCTAATCCTCCAACCGAAAAGGCGAAAGAAAGTAAAGAGAGAAAGGAAGAACTCAAGCCTTATTTTCCACCGGTCCCGTTCCCTCAAAGACTCATCAAGCCCTCTAAGTTGGACAAAGAGTATGAGGTCTTCATCAAGATGTTGAAAAAGCTATATGTCTACATACCATTTCATGAGCTCATTAAGAAGGCACCTCTATACAACAAGTTTCTAAAAGAGATCTTATCCAAGAAGAGGACCATTGAAGAAGATGAACCCCATCCCCTAAACCATGAGTGTAGTGCCCTCTTTTCGAAGCAAATTCCCCAAAAGATGGGAGATCCCGGAAAATTCACTATCCCTTGCTCAATAGGGGATATGAACTTCTCAAGTCCACTAGCCGATCTCGGGGCTAGTGTGAGCGTTATGCCTCTTGCCACCTACCACAAGCTTGGATTGAAAGGGGTAAAATCCGCCAAAATGACACTACAACTCGCGGATGGGACTACAAGGCAACCTTGGGGCCTAGTGGAGAACATCCCAATCAAAGTCAACAAATTCTACATTCCATGCGACTTTGTGGTGATTGATATGTGGGGAAACTTCACTTCATCATTGATCCTTGGGCGCCCCTTCTTGGCAACCGCCGGTTTTAAGGTTGATGTTGGAAAAGGGAAATTGACCCTAAAAATTGGTGGAGAAAAGGTAATGATAGAAAAGCCAAAAGAAGAACAAGTGGCTAGTATTGAGAAAAAGCTAGAGAAGGAGGGAGCCGAAGTTGCTAAGGGAGAGAAAGTTGATAAGAAAAAGTTGCACAACATGCTTGAACCCGATGAAGACCCTTCCTTTGATCAATATGAATCACCACCCGGCGACGAGTTGAAAAAGAATGGAAAAGCAAATATATCAAGGGGTGAGAAGCTACCACGTAGGAAAAAGGCTATTAAACAAGTTGCTTGCAACTCCTCAAAGAACCCGGATTGAGTCTCCAACTGTTCTACAAGTCCGCTTGAGGAGGGATCCTAGCAAAGGACTCCTCAAGTGTGTTTCTAACGAGGAGAATCGGCTCGGTCTTTGCCAAGACGTTAAACTAGGCCCTCACGGGAGGTAACCCGGTTTGTAAGTTGTCTATTCACGTTCTTAATGCTTAATTGTTTGGCATGATCATTGCATGACTTGAGTGTGACTTGAATATTGAGTGTGGCATGTGCTATGTCTTTAGAGAGTGAGATCTTAAGTGTGGAGTGAGTTTCACTCACTCCAATCCAAATTCACATCACCCATGCCCTCCACATTTCCCTTGGGTTTTCAATGAATAATGATGTTGCCCTTAGTGCTCATGTGCATATTATGAAGAATGTAAATTACCTTCCTTGTTTGAGATCTATTAATCTTATGCCATGACGTTATTATGCAACTAGTGAAGCTCTCTTGCTCATACTTGCGTTGCATGACCTTGTATGTCACCTGTTACTTTTAACCTCTCATGTTTTTCTTGTCATCAAGGGAGTTATTTGCATCATATACAACCAAGTCTTGCACAATGACGTCTTTTCTTTTGGTGGGGCACATCTACAAACGAGGGGAGTTCCTATGCGCCTTCTTCTCATTTTCTTTATTGTTTGCGCTTAGGGACTAAGCTTGCTCTTAAGTGTGGAGTGGATTTATGCACGTCGTTCACATGCTCACATGCTTTTCATGCCTTGCATATCATTTTTTGATGGACACTTGCATCTTTTGCACCTTATCCCTAACGTGAGAGTGTTTTTAACCACATAGGCTTGTGATTATTGATTCTAAATCCCTATAAATCACATCTAGCCTACTTCTCATTTTTATTGGATCTTGAACCTAGAACCGACCTAGTCCCGTGAATGTGCATTCTTGTAAATCAATATCATTGCTATCCCTTGTCTATCTAATTCTCTAAGTATTTTCGTTGAAATACCTTGGAACAAGTTTTAGCAAGTTTTTTAAAATTTCACGAAAAACTTAGACCCTTTGTTTGCTCCTTGGTGACTTGAGTTTTCTAATTTAGTGCCATGCTTATGTTTGATTCCCGCACATTCCATACACTTTTTGAACATATTGTCAAGTTTTAAGTGTGGAGTCAAAAGAGGGTGAAAAATAAGCCCCAAGAAAAAGAAAAAACAAAAACAAAAACAAAAAAATGTTTGCGGTCAAAGAGGGGAAAGCCCCGACTAAAAACTTTCTCAAGAGCTCGAGAAGTTTTGTGCTAAAATATACAAATGCCGGGGGTTAGGGAGGTAAGTCCCCCTCGAAAGCATTTATAGGCCAAAGGCTGTTTCAAAAAGAAAATAAGAAGCACTTAAAACTTGACTCTATGTTTTTCCTCCATTCTTCATTTGTGCGGGATTCATCATTTGCATGTGTGCTAGTTGGAATGACTTTTGGACGACCCATGTGCTTGCACGGGAGTTATCATTTGGTCTTTGCTTGTTTTATAAGAACTCTCGTGTCGTACTCCTCTTCCCTTATGGATTACGACTTAAGCGCCTAAAACTTGGGAACGAGTTCCATGTCGCAAACCCGTGGACTAGCCCTAGCTAGCATAGGCGAGCGATTGACGTTTTTTGTGCAAACTAAAAGCTTTACTTCTATTGTATTGCCTTGAAAATGAGTAGATCATTGGATTAGACATTTGAAAGCTCTAGTATTGATGATCTTGAATGCACAACCTCATGGGATACTTGAATGGTTCAAAAGTTCTTTTGATGATATTGTGATGGTAGTCCTAGCTTGGGGTGATGGATTGGTTTTGAGAAACCTTTGCATTGGTTGAGGACTATTAAATTCATTCTTATGGGATAAGTGTATTTTAGGATTTGTGAGTATTCCTGTTTCTGAAAACTCTCACGAGACTATAACTCGTCCACTAGGGTAGCCTAGGGGTTTAAAGGCTTAGTGCATATACTAAATGCACTCGTAACACCTACGAAAAGGAGTTAGATTGTAAATATGTGTTAGAGTAGTTAGAAATAAAAGTTTGAAATGTTAAATGGATGATAGGAGCAAATGGGCATTAAACATAACGCCTTATCCTTTTGCCATTTGTTTCTCTTGGCTTGATCTTATTGTTTGTCCGGGACGATCAAACTCTAAGTGTGGAGTGTTTTGATGAGTCGAATTCTCGACTATAATTCCTCTACTTTTATTAGATGTTTTGATCCGTTTCGAGTCTCTTTCGATGCCATTTGACCCTCTCGATTGCCATTTCAGGTTAGAAACCCACTTTACGGTTCCCGGGTTCAAAAATATCAATTCTCGCAGAAAACCGAAGTTTCGGAGCAAAAATATGGATTTTCGGGCAATACGGGACAGACTGACCTTTGGGGCTTATTTTGGACACACAGATCTCATATGGTGTCCGATTTGGTTGATTCAAAGCTTGGTGGAAAGCTAACTCAAAGGGCTACAACTCTCCAGTTGACGACGAGACCAAATTCGGAGGTTAAGATTGCCAAACAGCCGCCAGAAGTTCACCTGAGTTCCAGGGAGCCCAACCGAGCACATTTCCATGGCATCACTCCACACTCGACCGGGTCAATCTTCACCCGCCCGAGTCAATTGTGCTGCTTGCTCGGCATCACTCCACACTCGGCCGAGTTAATCTTCACCCGCCCGAGTCAATTGTGCTGCTTGCTCGGCATCACTCCACACTCGGCCGAGTTAATCTTCACCCGCCCGAGTCAATTGTGCTGCTTGCTCGGCATCACTCCACACTCGGTCGAGTCAATCTTCACCCGCCCAAGCTTAATTTAAAGACAGTTTTTTTTATTGTTTGGTATAAATAGAAAGGCTGTGTTTTGAGTAAAGGATCGAAGGGTTTTGGGAGAGCTCAAGGCTTGGAAGATCATCTCATCAAGTGAAGCCACTCTAAGGATAGAAGGGAGACCTTTAATCCTAGTTCTTCATCTTCCTTGTTTACTTTCCACCATCTTTGTAAACAAACTACTTTTGATCATTAATGAATATGACTTGTGAGTAGTCCCTTTTGTTTCTAGGGTTCTATGAACCTCCTTGGTGTGTAATACCCTCCCATCTATTGATAATATGCATGAATGAATATTTTGTATGGTGGTGAATCTACTTGTATGACATGTTAACTATATGCCCACCAAGTGTTTGAGAAAATGCCTAAGTGGTCTATAATTATGAACTTGAAGTTGAATATTCTAGCGAATGAAACTTAGTGTTCTAGGATGAAGTAGATTCACCTTTGTTGAGTGATGATCACTAGCGTGACTCATCTTGGCATTGAGATAGGCTTGAGTTTAAACCGCTCATTGGTTATCGATTACTCAACTAGCGTTGATGATCGAGAACCTTGAGTGGGCTAACAACATCTAGCGATTGAAGCCCACGTGCGAGGTGCCTCTCCCTTAAATCAAAGAAGTAATCTAGGGATGGAATTTGATTTAACAGTCGCACGCCTTAATCTAACCATTACATTTGCTTGTTCTTGCATAAAATTGAGCTTATAGAGAGTCTAGTACACCAAGGAGGGACGTAGTACCCTAGGAGCGCCTTTTTAAACCCTTGAAAACAACCTTTCTACTTTCATTGTTTCGCTTAACGTTTGACAATCAACAATTTGATCTCCCATTTAGGAAATAGACTTATTTAGTGAAATCGAATAGTGACCTTAGGTTTACAATTGCTCCTTGGACGACCCGGTACTTACCGGTCAAATATAAATTGTTTTTGACTATACTTTATTTCAACTGTCAGATGACCAAGAAGAGGAGCAACCAAACGGCTATTGGGAAAACTCTTGGAATCCATCTCATACCTACACTCAAAATTGGAATGATAGTCAATGTTTTGAAATTGAACACTCCTACCCTCCATACCCTCAACCTCCTCAACCGTCAAATGAGCCCTCCAGTTTTGAAGCCATGCTTGCCACATACCTAGCAAACCAAAAGGAGATGGATGCTCGCATGGATAAGCTTCTAGCTAAAATGGCACAACAAGCAATTGACTTTAAGAACTTGGGTGAGGAAGAGGAGGTCTTCGAAGAAGAAGATGTCCTTGAATCTAATGCCTTAAGAGAAGAATGGGATCAAGAAAGGGAAGATGAATTTTGGAGAGTCGGCACCGTAACTCATTACAACCAAAGGGATGGTGAATCTTGTGACGAAGACGAGGTGGAATGCAAGAGTGAAGCATCCTTCACTACTAGCATATCTCAAGATCAATTGGACGAAAACACACAAGAGCTCACCATTCCATCAATGTCTTGGCTCTCCGACGAGGAATTCTTCAAGGATGATGCCTCTTGCATAGAGGAAATGACTTTTATTGATGAAGAAGAACTCCTCCCTCCCGATATAGAAGAGCCTAAATGTGAATCCCAATTCCTTGATGAGGATAAGATAGAGGAAGGGCGTATAGAGACTAAAATTCTCCAAGGATATGAAGACTTTGTTGAGGTTTACATGGACCAAGCTAAAGGGCATTCTCGCATGCAAGAAGACACAAGTTCAATGAGGGATATTGAGGAATGGGCACCCAAGGAAATATTCGAAAAACTTAAGGAGGGGATGCCCATCATTCTCGAGATAAGTTATGAAGACCCTTTCTTCACTACTTCGTCTCGAGACAAGTTTTGGAGCTTCTTGCTATATTTTCCAAGATTATTCGGAAAAAGCTCCCATGGCCCCTTAATTTTTAAGGGATCTTCATATTTGAAGGGGTCAACTTCCCAAAGGAAAGTCCATTGTAGGCTTGATGGGAAGAAATTCAAATGGGATTTGAAGGTGGATTAACATCTCAAATGTCCAAGGCCCCGTGAGAAGGGATCCTAGCAAAGGACTTCTCACGAGTGATCCTATGGGGCGCTTTGCTACGTCTTTGCCAAGATGGGAAAAACTAGGCCCTCGCCGGAGGTAACCCGGTTTGTAAGTTTTTCATTCTCGTTCTTCATGATTAAGTGTTTGACATGATTCTTGAGTGTGGCTTGGATCTTAAGTGTGGAGTGAGTTCTACTCACTCCAATTCCACTTATCACATTTCCCTTTGATTTATCCACAAATAATTATGTTGCCCTTAGTGCTCATGTGCATATTATGAAGGATGTAAATTACCTTCCTTGTTTGAAGTCTATTAATCTTATGCCATGATGTTAGTATGTAACTAGTGAAGCTCACTTGCTCATACTTGCATTGCCTTGTATGTCACTTGTTGCTTTTAACCTCTCATGAGTTTTCGTCATCAAGGAAGTTATCTACACCATGTACGATCAAGCTTAGCACTATGACATCTTTTCTATTGATGGGTCACATCTACAAACGAGGGGAGTTCCTATGCGCCTTTATCTCATTTTCAGATTTGATTGCCCTTTGGGACTAAGCTTGCTCTTAAGTGTGGAGTGGCTAGTCACATTATTCACTCATATCATGTCATGCCTACCATGTTTGAATGAACACTTGCATTCATGTATTCTATCCCTAACATGAGAGTGTAAAACCATATAGGCTTGTGACTATCGATCCTAAATTCCTATAAATCACATCTAGCCTACTTGTCACATTTATTGGATCTTGAACCTAGAAGCGACCTAGTCCCTTGAATGTGCATTCTTGAGAATCAATATCATTGCTATCCCTTGTCTATCTAAATTTCTAAGTATTTTTGTTGAAATACCTTGGAACAAGTTTTAGCAAGCACTTTTAAAATTTTCACGAAAAACTTAGACCTTTTGTTTGCTCCTTGGTGACTTGAGTTTTCTAATTTAGTGCCATGCTTATGTTTGATTCCCGCACATTCCATACACTTTTTGAACATATTGTCAAGTTTTAAGTGTGGAGTCAAACGAGGGTGAAAAATAGGCCCCAAGAAAAAGAAAAAAAAACAAAAACAAAAAAATGATTGCGGTCAAAGAGGGCAAAGCCCCGACTAAAAACTTTCTCAAGAGCTCGAGAAGTTTTGTGCAAAAATATACAAATGCCGGGGGTTAGGGAGGTAAGTCCCCCCTCGAAAGCATTTGTAGGCCAAAGGCCGTTTCAAAAAGAAAATAAGAAGCACTTAAAACTTGACTCTATGTTTTTCCTCCATTCTTCATTTGTGCGGGATTCATCATTTGCATGTGTGCTAGTTGGAATGACTTTTGGACGACCCATGTGCTTGCACGGGAGTTATCATTTGGTCTTTGCTTGTTTTATAAGAACTCTCGTGTCGAACTCCTCTTCCCTTATGGATTACGGCTTAAGCGCCTAAAACTTGGGAACGAGTTCTATGTCGCGATCCCATGGACTAGCCCTAGCTAGCATAGGTGAGCGATTGATGTTTTTTGTGCAAAACTATTAACTTTGCTTCTATTGTATTGCCCTGAAAATGAGTGGAACTTTGGATGAGACATTTGATAGCTCTAGTATTGATAATCTTGAATGCACGACCTCATGGGATACTCAAAGTGGTTCGAAAGTTCTTTTGATGATATTGTGATGGTAGTCCTAGCGTGGGGTGAGGAATTTGTTTTGAGAAATCCTTGCCTTAGTTGAGCACTCTTAAATTCATTCTTATGGGATAGGTGCATATGGGATTTGTGAGTATTCCCTTTTTTGAAAACTCTCACGAGACTATAACTCGTCCACTAGGGTAGCCTAGGGGTTTAAAGGCTTAGTGCATATGCTAAATGCACTCGTAACACCTATGAAAAGGAGTTAGATTGTAAATATGTGTTAGAGTAGTTAGAAATAAAAGTTTGAGACATAAAATGGATGATAGGAGCAAATGGGCATTAAACATAACGATTTATCCTTTTGCCATTTGTTCTCTTTGGCTTGATTTCATTGTTTGCTCGGGACGATCAAACTCTAAGTGTGGAGTGTTTTGATGAGTCGAATTCTCGACTCATTTACATAACCATTTATGAAGAGTTTTGGTCCATTCTCGATGCTCTTTCGATGCCATTTGACCCACTTGGTTGCTATTTCAGGTTAGATACCGACCTTACGGTCCCCGGGCTCAAAAATATCAATTCTCGAAGAAAACCAAAGTTTCGGAGCAAAAATATGGAGTTTCGGGCAAAACGGGACAAACCGACCTTTGGGGTTTATTCTGAGCGCACAGATCTCATACGATGTCCAAATGAGTTGATCTTTGGCTTGTTAGAAAGGTAACTCAAAGGGCTACAACTCTTCAGTTTAAGCCAAGACCAAACTCGGACGTTAAGACCTCGAAAAAGCCCCAGGAAGTCAGAACAGTTCCCGTGCATGGATCACACGAGAAATCCCCCGAGCTCGCCCGAGCTTCATCAAGCTCGCCCGAGACTTCGCCAGCCTATTGAACCTGCCAAAATAAGCTCGACCGAGCTCCCATAGGCTCGCCCAAGCTTACCCCTTGGTCTATAAATAGAAAGATAAAAATCTAATTTTTGGGGGATTTTTGGAGGATTCGAGCTAGGGTTTTGGAGCACGAAATATTGAGGGATTCTAGAGAGAACAAGCTACCAAAGCTTCAAGGGGGATCATCCATTGAATATTGAAGATCATTGGTTCATTCTTTCCATTGTATATTCATCTATGTACTCAATACAATTTGTGTTTGTCTATGAACATGATTTGTGAGTAGTGTTTTGTATTCTAGGGTCCTATGGACCTCATGTGTGTTAATACTCCTAATCTATAATGAATCAATGTTAGAATAACATGTTTGGATGATTGTGAATCTACTTGGATGTAATGTCAACTCTATGCCACCAAGTGTTTGATAAAATGCCTAAGTGGTCTAGAAACATGAATTTGAGGTTGAGTGTTCTAGCGAACGAGACTAAGAGTTCTAGAACGAAGTAGATTCACCCTTGTTAGGTGGTGATCACTAGCGTGACCCATCTTGGCATTGAGATAGGCTTGATCTTAAACTGCTTATTGGCTATTGATCATTGAGCTAGCGCTAATGATTGAGAACCTTGAGTAGGACGTGAGCTAACAATATCTAGCGATTGAAGCTCACGTGCGAGGTGCCTCTTCCTTAAATCAAGTAACAACATCTAGCGATTGAATTTGATTTAATAGTCGCACGCCTTAATCTAATCATCTAAAACAAGTATCTTGCATGAAATTGAATTCTTGGAGTCTAAAAACACATATGAGTGAAGTAGTTCCCTAGAGTACACCCTTTACCTTGGTAGTTACATTTCTCTAGATCCCTTAGTTTGTTTACATTGTTCATATTCATTTTCTTTAGTAACTTCACCAATCAAATCTTTTGCAATTAGGATAGACTTATCGGAACGAAATCGAATAGTGCTCATAAGTTTAAACTTGCTCCTTGGACGACCCAGTACTTACCGGTCAAATATAAATTGTTTTTGGCTTGTACCTAAAAACTACAACGTTCAACCCCCCTCGGACAAAGCTCTGGATCCGCCACTGAGAGGAAAGATTAGGTGCAAGGCTTATATTTGGTGCAAAATGCAAAATTCGTCAAAACATGGTTATCATTCGTTGTCGAGAAACCAAAAGTACGACATAGTTCATCAAGAGTATTTTATAATTCGTCGTCGGAAAATTAATCATAAGATGAGATTTAATCTCATCCGTATAAAAGACCAAATCAAGGAATGTCATTGGTTTGTATTTTGTGCAAAAGTATGTCATTTGCACCGGATCCTTTTTCTTATAATTGATCCATTAACTCATAGGGGATTATACATATCTAATTTTGTGTACTTTCTAACTTGGGTTATTAATAATAAAATAGAACAAAAAATTTAAAAATATTCCTAACCAAAGTGTTAACATAATTCCATTCAATTCAATCTAGACATTCCAAAATTTGGAATTTTTTATTAAATTTAACCATAATCTAAATTTCATTTTTTCGTGTAGCCAATTTCAAAATTCGGTTTCCAAAATAGCCACATTCCCATAGGCGCAGTTGTCAACATCGCCTAAGAATGAAAGCGCTGTTGCCAACGACGCCTTTTGCCTAATGTCATTTTTCGCTTAAAAGATGTTGAGCAAGGAGGTTGACCTGACATATTCCTTTAGGAGGTGAGATACTCAACCCTAATTTCAATTATATTGTTTCGTCGAAAAATCTCTCACCCATCGCCGTCCGTCGGGAAGAATGGATCTGTAACAAATAGAAAACTTCGTAACAAATAAAATGAGTGCAAAGAACCGTGTTCTGTATTTGAAGACTTATGGGCTTGTTATCTATTGTAATAATCCTGGCTCCAAACTCAACGCCAATTGTCAAATCATGTACGGGCTGAAATCGCTTGTCGGTGAATTGAAGAAGAAGAGACGACTTAGCCATTCATGCACACCACAAATAGAATAAACAACACAACCTTCGTCCAAATTACACCATGCATGGAGTGGATACGTCGTGCCTTCTTCAGTTCATTCTTCCCGACGGACGACGACGACTGAGAGATGTTTCGATTAACGAAACAATAGACTTGAAATTAAGCTCGAGTATCTGACCTAAGGCGCTGTTCGTACTAGCGCCTAAGGGAAAATGACATGTCAGCCTGCTTACTACCCTCTTTTAAGCAAAAAATGACATTAGAAAAAAGGTGACGTTGGCAACAGCGCCTTACTGAATGTGACTATTTTGGAAAACAAATTTGAAAACAGGCCACATGAGGACACGAAATTTGGATTTTTGCTAAATTGGAAAAATTTCCCAAATTTTGGTATTTTCTTACCCAAACTAGACAACATGTGCAAGTTTGAGAATTTCTCATTTTATATCTTAACGTCACTTGTCTCTCGCATAAAGACAATGTTTTTGTACCTCATCCATGCCTGCGTTCGGGTAACTTTGTTTAAACTCTCACAATCTAATATTTTTCCTTCTTTTGTAAGTGTTAGTGATTTTCAGGTTTTCATGCGACCGCATGATAATCATGCGACCGCATGAGAATATCATGCGACCGCATGAGATTCTCATGCCTCGGGTTGGGTCATGCGACCGCTCATGCGAACGCATGAGATTTCTATGCGACTGCTCAAGGTCATGCGACCGCATGAAATAATTCATGCGACCGCATGAAATAAGGCAAAAGATGCAACGTTTCATGGAGCATGCGAACGCATGCCATGGAGCATGCGAACGCATGAATGCAACAGATGTGCCTGTTCAGTCTATAAACGCATCTACTGTTCATACCCGATTGTTTCTCTATAAATTGAGATTGTTTTCTCAATCATGGGACACGAAAGATTGCTGTGCAATTGATAGAAACAATTATCCTCTTCTCTTGATTACAAAACACTCAAACCCTAAGTTTTCTTTGTTCTATTGCCGAAGAACAAAGTGTTAATCTCTTTTGGATTTAATCCCATATTCGAATTTCCTGTAACCCCAGGCACAGTGTAAGGGTGGAAATATTGAATTCGGACAGCGAATTTACGTGGTCCAATTAGATATCCAAGGTACTATTTCATCACACAAGAAGATAGCACTACAAGACGACAATCTTGCCACCATCGAAGACCCTAACCGAGACTTGTTGCTGCGAAATTCAAGGAAGAAGATGACCCAGCAACTACAAACGAATTCAATATGTTCCTATCGATGGCGAGCATGAGATAAGATGGAAAATTTGAAGGAATGAAATTTTCAGAATTGTCAAAGTATTGCTGTAAATTGGGGAAGGCGAAGTTGAAGAAGAGCGAATTCCAGAAATATACAGTGAAGAAAAATTGGGGTCTGCGGAGGCTAAGCCCCTTAGAGAAACGGCGGATGGAGACATTAAAAAGGGTTTTAATTCATTTAAATTTTATTTTGAACAATTTACTTGGTTATCTTTGTTATGTGATGCAGAAAAGCGGCAGATCGAAATCATAACATCTCAGATGCGGCGCGAAGACCACCGACAGTAGACTGCGAAGCGGAAATCCGAAACAGCGCCAATGATGTCGGGGATTATAACGCTGCGAATTGGGCTTTGGGAATTTTTGGATTTGCATCAGTGCATATTGATTACGCAATTTTGGGCAAAATTACAGATAAATAGAAATCAGGATTCTATGTTTCAGCGGCTAAGTAGATGAAACAGTGTCTTGGGACATCATGATTCACTCAGAAAAGCAAATGATGGATTTGGATTCATTGGACAAAAATATAACTGCCATGTTTCAAATTGGGATGAATTCCCATGTTGGGTTACGACTGAATGAAGTGAATCAGTCTGGGCGCATTGTTTTAGTTCTAATCTTGTTGGTACTATTTATTTAATTGAATTTATTCAATTGGTTCTTAATGGTTTTGATACCAAGTGCAAGAAAGAACTTGATGCTGGAGCAATTATTGAATGAATAGAAACGAGACTGACCGATTCAAACTTGTTTGGGCCCCATTCAAACTGATTGGAAATTGATGATGAAAATTGGGGAAGATTCCAATGAACGGAGACACAGAAGAATAAGTGTTATCTTGTTTTACTTTGTTTTGTGTACTTCAATATGCATTTTCTGTAATCTTTGTGTTTAGGCTTCGCTGCGGAAGGTGGAAGATATATGAAGCAATGGAAGCCGAAAACGAGCAACTCTTAGAGCTTTTGGAAGGGAACGGGTGTCACAAAAGACTAGCTTTTGCTGGAGCACAAAAGGGTGGATGTTGAGCGATGGTTGGGAATGAAATGGTTTTGATTCAGATGATTAATTCAAAGAGGCGGCTAATGGAATAAAAGTTGGATGCTGACATGATTTGTTTATTAAATCATTTGACAGCTTGTAAAGCCTTAGTTTGGCTGCTATTAAAATCCAAGTCGGATGTTGGTCAACGAATTGAACTCACTTTGTCTCTTTGAAATTGGTTAACTCTGATTCGGTGGAGGAATCTAACTGGACGAAACAATGCATATAGAATGTTAAGTGCCCTGGATTTATTCAAAGAGCTTGCCATGCTTTTGGTTATGTAGATTAATTCATCAAAGATGAATTAGACAGACGATGTCATGGCAATAGTCAAAGTGGAAAACCTAAGTTATTTGGGTCAACTTTGAACAGATCGGTTTGGGATGATTTATAATCAAAGGAGGAGCATGAACATCGAACATGCAAGTAAAAGTAATGGTGCCACCGTTGTTGATGATGAATCAAAGATATGAAAGACAAAGATGGATTACCGAGGCGATTTCTACGATTGTCGTTAAGTGGATCCACTTCAGGCTAATTGAACTAATATATTCTGGTTCAATAAGGTACGTTTCTAATTTCATTGAATTTTAATATTTACTGCATTCAATTAACTATGGTTGATTTTAATTGGGATTGATTCTAGTTAAAATTGATTTTGATATTTTGATATATTATATGAGTATATGATTAGTTAGACCTTGATGATGCGTATGATTTTGAAGCATGTGATTTTTATGAATTTGACAGTGATTTTCATTAGATAAATTTTATGCTATGCTATTCTAGTCCATGAGTATGTATGTTTTTCACGAAAATGTAACTTGATGAGTGAAGTTCATGATTGCTTATTATCGCTGAATTCATAGTTATTTCTGTTTCTTAAGAGAAATTTGAGTGAAAGCATTACGTGCATGAAAATATCACTTTAGCCATATTTATGCATCTGCTCTTAGGTTGCACTTATAGTTTGTCTTGATTCATTTAAACATGTATATGTTTATTTCAATAAGTAAGTATTGAATCGAGTTATGCAATGCTGCTATTTTATGATTATGTTTTTGCTCTATGATGATATTACAATCATACTCGTTAAAGGCCTCAATCAAACTGATTTGAAAAATATGAGAACACGTTTCTCATATGAAGTTAAAGTTTCCAAGGAAAAAGTTAATTTAGACTGGAAATAAGTTTGACTGTTAATATTGAAGATTTATTTCCTTATGTGAAAAATCTGATATTATGAGTGGAGGCACACTTTAGGATAATATCTTGTTGTGTATGTGTTATGAATTATAATATATATGTGTGTTGATGGTTTCGGCCAGAATATAATCAAAAGAAATTTTGATATGTAACTCCGGTAAGTATACTTGTAAGTTTATCGGGTCGATAAACTTGATTGGTGGAGTTTGTGGTTCAAATATCACTAGGTTAGTGATTATTTGAGTTTCTGGATTTGAAATATTCACTAAGGGTTCATATTAGTGAAGAACACCTTAAGATAGGTATTGGATGATTACTATACTGAAAAGGGTGTTGTTTAACATGTCGGAAAACTGTGTATTTAAATCAAATACAAGTTTTGATATGGAATTCTGATTGTGATTCTCCATGTGTGACTTACATGTTGAATCTAGAATAACACATATATTTGTATAGTTCTTGTATTCACGTGTTACTTGGTGCATGCTTGCATATCATGGTTTGTTGATTGCATAAGTAACATTTGGTGCAAATTTCAAAGGTTGAATTTTGAAATAAGAACACTTTGATATTCAAGTTGCAAACTTGGAATATGTATTCTTCTCTTAGTTATTTCAAGTTTTATAGTAGAATTTATAAGAGTGGAACTCTTGATAAATTTGGGACTTATAAGAGTGATTTTGAAAGTTGAAAGAGAACGTTAATGAAAGTGTTGATTTATATTATGATATATGCTAGACCTGACATCGCACTTGCGGTGGGTAAGCTTAGTCGATATACTAGTAACCCTAGTATGTAACATTGACAAGCGGCTCATAGGGTATTTAGGTACCTTAAGAGAACAATGAATTTTGGTCTTGCATGTTCTTAATTTCCTTCGGTCATAAGAAGGATTTTCTGATGCACGTTAGATTTAAATGAGGAAGGATATCTCTATACAAGTAGAAGGGTAATTTTACTTGGGGAAGATCATTTAATGGGAATCTAAGAAATAAACTTGCATCATAAGTTTAACAATGAAATATGAGTTTGTTGCTCTAGTCGGTGCTTCAAAAGAAGAGGGATGATTAGAGAACATGATATATGAAATTTCATTGGGGGAAAGACCGATATCACCAATATCGATACATTGTGACAGCGCTGATACATTGGCTAAAGGATTTGGCCATGTATACAATGTGGTCTAGACACTTAGGTGTTAGACATAGTGCAGTAAGTGAGCTCATTATGCATGTGGTGATGTCTATGAAGTTTGTTAGGTTTTAACAAAAAGTAAGCTAATCACTTGACGAAGGATTAGCTAGAGACTTATTTTCCGAGTCGATAAAGGGGATGGGACAAAACCCATATAATCGTCTAGTCGTGGGACACCCAATTCACATCTAACTAGCGTTAGAGCTGAATTCAATGCGGAAAGCCCATTCCTAGAAGATTGATGAACACAAATATGCATCCCCAAGTATGTGTTCAGTACCTACAAAGGTTTAGGCTGAAGATGAACTCTTCTTAATAGATTCTTTGAAAAAGTGCTAGGTGTAGGAGCACAATCGGGCGGTGTGACCCATTAAAGAATTTACCTATATAAACGTAAAGTTTCTGGTCGCTTTATGAGATATCGGGTTTAATCTCAATACGTTTATGAATGGATAGGGACTCAAGGACCATTAAGAGTCAAGTTAACTTAACGGTTTGTGAAGTAATACATGCGTGTGTCGCCGTCAAATACCCAAATGAATTGATTGGTTCAATCCTTAGTGACACCATTTCAATTCGGGTATATTGTATGCGTGATTACACTATGCGGAAATTCAATCGTTTTCGACATTTCCGTTTATGCATGTTTTACTTAAAAACAAGGTATTTTGTGATTCAAAAGAAAACCCAAAAATGGGGGAGGATTGTTAGTGATTTTCAGGTTTTCATGCGACCGCATGATAATCATGCGACCGCATGAGAATATCATGCGACCGCATGAGAATATCATGCGACCGCATGAGATTCTCATGCCTCGGGTTGGGTCATGCGACCGCTCATGCGAACGCATGAGATTTCTATGCGACTGCTCAAGGTCATGCGACCGCATGAAATAATTCATGCGACCGCATGAAATAAGGCAAAAGATGCAACGTTTCATGGAGCATGCGAACGCATGCCATGGAGCATGCGAACGCATGAATGCAACAGATGTGCCTGTTCAGTCTATAAACGCATCTACTGTTCATACCCGATTGTTTCTCTATAAATTGAGATTGTTTTCTCAATCATGGGACACGAAAGATTGCTGTGCAATTGATAGAAACAATTATCCTCTTCTCTTGATTACAAAACACTCAAACCCTAAGTTTTCTTTGTTCTATTGCCGAAGAACAAAGTGTTAATCTCTTTTGGATTTAATCCCATATTCGAATTTCCTGTAACCCCAGGCACAGTGTAAGGGTGGAAATATTGAATTCGGACAGCGAATTTACGTGGTCCAATTAGATATCCAAGGTACTATTTCATCACACAAGAAGATAGCACTACAAGACGACAATCTTGCCACCATCGAAGACCCTAACCGAGACTTATTGCTGCGAAATTCAAGGAAGAAGATGACCCAGCAACTACAGTAAGTTTGTGTTTTATCATGTTTAAAATATAACTTTCAGTTTTACTTTATTTTTAACATCTCTGTGAGCTCAGCACTAATTTCATTCGAGATACAAGTTAGGATTTATTTCTTTTCTTCCTTCGTCCTTCTTCCTCCTCCGCAAACTTCAACCCTCCCCCTCATTTCGGACCCGAATTCTGGTCAATTATACTTTTATCCACCTGAAAGGTAAATTTTATTTCCTAATTCCTTGTAAAAAAATTTCCTGATTTTATTTGATTTTTTTATGAGTTTGTAGTGGATATGATGGGGTCGTTGAATAGATTATATTTTGGGGTTTATGGTATATAATTTGAATTGTTTGGTATGGTTGTCGAATTGTAGTTGGATTTGAAAAAATTTAAGTTTGTAAAATTTTGAGTTGCTTGGTATAATTGGTTGTTGAATTGTAGTTAGATTTGACAATTTTTGATGTTTGGTATAACTTTAATGAAATTTCAGGAGCCCCTTGTAGTTGTGCAGATATGTTTTCTCAATCAAGGTCATCTACGTTGCGTCGATTTTCAATGTTGATTCGTTTGAGGTGGTTAATTCATGACTGATTGACTTATCTCCATACCCAGCAATCTAGACACCGTTCCTAATATTTGATATAAGGTGACTATTTTTTCTTTCATACAAAATACTAAATTGATTATTCCTTAGCTTACATTTATATATTTGTAATGTAGTATTAAGGTGCCCTCTTGGCAATATGTGAGAGTGAGAGTCGGCGCACATTGCAAAGACGGATTTCTAAGATAAAAAGGGAGATTGATGTGGGGGTCGGACCCTCGCAAAGGTGGATTTCTTAGATAAAGGGACATTGAGATTTATTGACTGCCCTAGTGGAGATATATAGGTTAGACTCATACAGTTCATTTCAAGAGGGAGATGCAACCGTTACACTACAGGATGTAGAACACTTCATTGTTCTCCCGATAGAAGGAGAGGTTGTAACATGGTCAAATACGATTAACTTGGAGCTCTTTTGATATCAGCTTCTTGAAAACAACCCGGGGACATTTTGTTGAAAAATGTGTTTAGAATGTGTGAAGAAAATAGAGGTGCGCCTCATTTTAAGACCTAATTTGAGTGTGGAGAACACCTCAAAATGAATTGATAAAAATTGAATTAAAATACCTTGCAATGAGAGGTATAGAATCGAAGGTGGAATTGCCAAAATCGAAGTTAAATCGAATGAGTAATTGATGCTCAAAGTAGTACCAAAACCCATGGAAACATGACTTTGGTAGGAATGGATATGTAGTTTGGTTTCACATGAGTGAAAGCTTATATCCCACATTCGAAGCCAAAAGGGAACATTATATGTTCATATATGAATTCAATATCAAGGATATTAAGTTGTTAAAAGAAACTCTCTCCCAACGCCTATGCTGTGTTTCTACTGTGACGTTTTCTATCTAGGTGAATGGGTATCTAGAGGGATATTTTGGGAGTAAGTTTCATCCTAAGTGTGCTAGAATTAGCTTGAGCCATCTTATGTTTGCGGATGATGTTATTGTATTTTCCAAAGCTAATGTCGAGTCCCTGGTGAAGGTTCGAGAGGCCCTGAATACCTTCCATGAGTTGTCTGGCCTTAAAGTTAATATGGATAAATCGGCTATTTTTTTGGAGGCTGCAATGTGAGGGAGGAAAACATGTTAGCTTCTGTTGTTAATTTCAAGAAAAGTAAAATCCCTTTTACCTACCTAGGTATTCCTCTACATGGTAGGAGACCTAGAGGGGCCGACTTCAATGAGATAATTGAAAAGATGACTAGCAAAATCAAGACATGGGCTTCTAAATGCCTCTCGTATGCGGAAAGATTAGTGCTCGTGAAACATGTCCTCATCGCTGTTGGATCGTATTGGATGTGAGTCATCATATTCCCAAAACAGGTCCTTAAGAAGATTTCAACTATATGCAGGAACTACTTATGGTCTGGGACTGTGTCAGGACAAAGAAATCTGGTTGAGTGGAACCTGTGTTGTAAACTAAAGAGTATGGGAGGTCTTGACATCTTGAATTTGTGCTTATTTAACAAGGCTCTCATGATAGGGCAGATTTGAGACATAAAGCTGAAAACTGATTCTATGTGGATCAAGTGGATGAATAGCTACTATTTTAAAGATCAAAGTTATTGGCAAGTTGAAATGAAGAGCCATCATTCATGAGTGCAGAAAAAATTAGTTTCTATAAGGCAAGATGCCTTGAAATGTATAGTTTTGGTGGATCATCATTCCATAATGTGGCACTCTGGTGGTGATTTATTCTATGCTTAGGGGGCTTATGCTCTTATGGATAGTAGGAGGTAGCCTCCTAGTGCATGGGAGGATGTAATATGGAATGCACTAGCCCATCCAAAGGATGTTTGCATTCTTCTTTCTCTTTCGCTCTGATAATAAGATGCTGAAAAATTTAGTTTGTTTCAAAAGTAACTACCAATTATACATATGTGATTGATGAAAACAAGCAATTAATAATCTAACCTTGTACGATTAAGGGAGTTCCAAACATCATACGTTGTATGCATAAGTAACAGAACCATGAAGTCTACAATGCGTAGCTTTTATTTAAAATTGGTAACTGTGTAGTTTCTGAAATCTCAATAAATTTAATGCGTAATATCGTATTTAAAATTGGTAGTTTCAGGTAAAGAATGTTGGTAAATTAGTACGAATGTTGCCCTTTTGCAAGTCATTGGCTATATTAGCAGTGGCTACACATATTGGTATACAATTCTACGCATTTTATCATTACGTTTAAGTATGTCCATAAACCATAACATTTGTTGTTATTACGAATTGTAATAACACGAATGTAGCATCATGCAGGCACGAATGTAGCATCGATTTCTCCACAGGTTGCGCGGTTCGGTTTTGCAAAATTCAATTTTGATTTTTGAGCATGAAACCAAAAAGCGTCTGCACTTCACTTGGTAACAAACAGAAAAACGCAACAGCTCTCTTCCTCATTCGTATTAGTCAACCAGTCGGTGTTGATAGCCAAAGACACAGAAAGGTTCGATCGACAAAGCTTAGTGCTAAGTCTGTTGCCGAGGATCATTTTATCCTGGGAAGCATACTGCCAGAGAGTCCCAAAGCATAGTAGGGCGCCAATCTTGCTTTAAGGACAGCGTCCAACGTGACTCGATCCACCCTTCGGTTTGTAATTGTTTAAATTCACTGTCATACTATTTATGTTATTCTGTTGAACTGAATCTGTACGTGAATCAGTATTGCATATCAGTTTAATTAGTAGTAACTTCAGAGAGCCTGTTATATCAGTAGATATATCCAACAATCTTCAAGCAAGATTCGTTCGTTTGAAGTTACTAACAGATCTGCCTCTCTGTGTAGACAATGAATTCTGAACAAGGACAAAACAATCAGTCAGTAAACATGGAGGGTTTCCAGAATCCTCCTCATGATGTTGCTGAGTCGGCTGCGATAACCCCAGTTGTGATGGCTACGGTCGGGAATGGACCTGCGGGTCTAGTTCCAACTAACGCACTGGTAAAAGTGCCTGCTGCGGTGATGGCAGCTGAAAAGCCCGAAAAGTTCAATGGATAGAACTTTAATACGTGGCAGCCAAAGATGCACTTCTATCTGACCCAACTAGGGTTTGCCCGGTTTCTGACCGAGGACACACCTAGGGTTGCTGAGAATGAGTCTGATCATCAAGTGCTCATGACATACAATGTCTGGAAAGATGCTGAATATCTTTGCCGAAATTATGTGCTTAACAGCCTGAATGATGTACTGTACAAGGTGTACTGCACCAAGCCTTCAGCTAAGGAGCTTTGGGAGGCATTTGATCGGAAGTACCAAACTGAGAATGCAGGCTCCAAGAAGTACATTATGGGGTGCTTTCTTGAATTCCAGGTGGTGGATTCGAAGACTGTGACCAGTCAAGTGCAAGACCTGCAGCTGATCATGCATGAGATGAACTCTGATGGAATGACGGTCAATGAACCATTCCAAGTTGCTGCAGTCATTGAGAAGCTGCCTTTGGGGTGGAAGGACTTCAAGAATTACCTTAAGCACAAGCGAAAGGAAATGTCTATAGAAGACTGATGGACCATAATTATACGAATCAAAAACATAGTAAAACCCACTAAATTAGACTGTTTGTCTATTTAACTTTTGCTTGTTAGTTCCGATATATTTCTACAGGGTATTTTGGACTCTAGAGAGAAAACACACTGAGGAGTTTTTAAGCTGAAAATAAAGTACGAGTCATTCCAAGTCACGACATTGCTACACTCAAAATCAGCCTTAACATCCTTCATGGAACCGACTTGGAATCACTCAAATATTCTAGAACCGTCGGCAAATGGACAAGAATGCAAGGAAAAAGCACCGAGCCCGGTAAAGGCCAAACAAGGACAATTTCATCGGATTTGAGATTTCGACCATGTT
The DNA here is from genome assembly GCA_033675215.1 of Rhodiola kirilowii. Classification (NCBI taxonomy): domain Eukaryota; kingdom Viridiplantae; phylum Streptophyta; class Magnoliopsida; order Saxifragales; family Crassulaceae; genus Rhodiola; species Rhodiola kirilowii. The sequence goes on along the minus strand of CM066195.1, from coordinate 19,833,576 downwards.
CCAAGCAAAATTTGGCTTAGGTTCCTTCTTGAGATCATCTTAGAATGACATTTTCATTCAGAATACACTCTCCAAAATCCAAGAAGCTCCGGCCAAAGCTCCGGTCAGATCCGGTCAAACCGATGGCTTTTATGAAAAGGTCACAAGCTTCTAGAAGGCTAAAAGGATGCTCCTCCTCCATGAGTGGCTAAGCTCTCCTCCACTCTCCTTCCTCCACCTCATAGCAGCTGGCGGCTTTTGAGCCACCACAAGGTGGTGACAAGTGGTGGCTCCTCCTCCACATCTTCAAAGCCTCCTCCTCCACCCTTGGATGCAACACCACATGCCTTCATGTCATCCCTCCATTTCCTCCTCCTTAGGCTATAAATATGAGGCTTCTCCTCCTCATTTGAATCATCCCATATCCCATACTTGTACACACTTTAGAGAGAGAGAGAGAGGGCTTAACCCTCCTCTCTTCATTTTCAATAAAATTGTTCTTCGCTTTGGAAATAAAGGATAGCTCCCTTGGCGCTTCAACGGTTGTAAGTAATTCTTAGTATTTATTCAACTGCTTTATTTCCTTAGTTATAATGTTTAGCGCGATAAATAGTAGCTAAACTTGTTATTCGGTTAAAGGGTATACTTGTATTATAAATGTTTTAGACTTTACTCTTAGTATACCTTTGTATTCAAAACTTGTTCTATGTGCCATATATAGTCAGAGTTTCCAAGGTTGAGTGGAAGCTGTCACAAGCAAAACTCTTCCGTGGGAATTCGTGATCATACTCGGTAAGTGGAAGCTGTCACAAGCAAAACTTATCGAGGAGGTCGACTTATCTAAAACACCACTTGATCGCAACGTCACTGGGAGATCAGGTGGATGCACATAGACTAGCATACCTTGAAAGAGGTGTTTTAAATGATGTTGCAAGTCTTGCGTTAGAAATAACCTAGATTCATCTTTGAATACTTAGCATGATCATGTCTTGCGCTAGAAATAGTCTCAATTCATATTTGAACACTTGGTATGATCATTAGCGGTCGATGATAAACAATTATAATACAAGGCCCCTAAAACCGAATACTTTCCTTACAGTCCATTATCAATTATTGTAACTTACTTTCAGTTCTCAAATCACACTCAAACCCAACCCCAATTGCATTTAATTTCTGCATAAGCTTCATTATAGAACAACTAATCCACACTGACTCTCTTGGGTTCGACCCCTACTTACCACTTGCTACCCAGTAGTTAAGTCGCGAGTAGCGGACTTATAAATTTATTTGTACATTTGCTCTGACGACAAGCATCTGTCAAATTGGCGCCGTTGCCGGGGAGTTGTGCATAGGAATAGTTGTTCTATTTTCTATTTTCTTTTATAATGCAATTCACCAAGTCGTACTACTACGGAATGGAACCTTGGAACAATGCGGAGTTTTCCCCACCATCCTTCAAACTTGAAATCCGTGAGAAGATCAACAACTTGGAGCAATCCCGGGACGAAACATTGGATGAGTACTTATGGTACTTCGATTCCATTGTGACGAGCTGCCCGCACCATGGATTCACCAACTTCGATCTTCAAACAAAGTTTCTCTGTGGGATGTTGCCACATGAGTGGGACCAGCTAAATAATGCAGCAGGAATCAATGTGGGACTTAACCGTGGATGATCTTTGGATATTAATCAATGATTTGGCCGCAAGGTCAAGACCAAGCCAAGATCAGGCCGAGCCAATCGAGGACGGTATAACGGAGCTGGCATCTAGCATCCAGCAGTTGGATAACACGATGCAACAAATCAGGGCCAAAACTGAACTATGGGCGGTAGAAAAGGAGCTGGCAGCTAGCACCCAGCAATTGGCCACAGACATGCAGCAATTGAGTGCATTGATGCACCAATTCACGGCTGAACCCGAGAGGCCGACTGAGGATGAGGACCCGCAAATGACCGAAGAAGAACTGCCCCAATCAGACCCGGTCCTTATCACCAATCCATCCGAGGAAATCACTGTCCTAACTGCCGAGCCTACAGAAGTCCCGAACCTCACTGCTGAAGCGGCCGAAGAAATCAAGCCAGGCCCGGTACTTGCGCTCGAAGCACCCAATGAAGTCCCGGACCTCATTGCCGAACTGTCCGAGAAAGACCTAATCCTCACTGTCGGAGCACCTGAAACAGACCTAGTCCTCATGGTCGAAGTGCCTCAACTTAACCCTTCGCGTTTCATGCCGATCATAACCACCGAAGATCATATAATCAATTATGATGCGGTACAAGGGGAGTTGGAGGCAGAGCATGAGCCAAAAATGCCGACAAAGGAAATCTCTCTCGTCACAAGCCAAGAAAAACCACCCGGGAACTCAATCATTCCAAGACAACCATTCGTAGCTACCACCAAGAAGAGGCCTCACATGGGAACATGCCTGTGGTCGCCGATGTTTGAAGGCACAAAACCCAACTTCCAAACTCGCAAAAGTGCCAACTATTCCAACATGAAGAGGCGGCAAAAACATGGGCCGAAAGAATGGAAACCCGGAAAGAGTAACAAGCAAGCACGACGCATTGGACCAGCAGCTATGGTCAAGGAAACCTCACCCTCTCGGAGCCAAAGGGCTGCCGAGAAGAAGTTTGACCTCACTCACCCTTGGGATCCGACCTTATGATCCATGATAGAGGTATCGTCGAGCCAACGACGTTAAACAAGTGCACTAGTCGGGAGGTAACCCGACACTATCTTACTTTCTGCACTTTATTTTCTGTCTTTTTATTTTCTGTCTTTTAGTTTTTATCAATAAGTCGCTCCCACCCACTTGGTGCATAGAAGATTTGACTATTCAGGAATCGGACTTGGGTGCAACATTAAGCCAGTCAGGGCTACGCTCAGAGTTCAAGGCCCCAGCCGAACTCTCTCGATTATCCAGCCTCGAGCCATGTCGTTCACTCGACACCTTAAAGGGAGTTCTGTCTTTCCTTTTCCTTAATATCATTTCCTTCTCATATAACAACTGCTTGCATGACTTTTGAATTAAGTCATTTCGTAAAAAGAATGCCTTCGTTCAAAAGTGTGGGGTGAGAACCACCTGTATATATTAGTTAATAAATAATATCTTTTTGAAAATATGAACTTGAGAATGTGAAAAAGATAAGTCATAATTCATGCATTAACCTTGTGAAAATTCAACTGTTTAAAAACTTAGAATGTAACTTCTCATTTGTCCCTTTGTGCTAAGATAAACCAGGGATGTGGAGTTGATAGAAATGCCCTAGAAGGACTTGGCAAGCATTCGAAGGACCGAATTTCACTATATGGTTAACGAAGTCAGTGGAGGCTGCACTTCGTGTTTCAGTGAAGATTGAAGTCATCTCCGCCACGCAGTGTTTATGCAAAAGGCGAGGACGGGAATCAGACCGTCCTATCTCTGGTCAAAGTAGCCGAGAAAATAGATGAGCGACCCTCATCTTGACCCGCGCGAAACGACAATCAAAGTAGCCGAGAAAATAGATGAGCGACCCTCACCTTGACCCGCGCGAAAACGGCAAAAACAAGAGGAGCGGGGAGGTATTTCCATAGGCTTGCGGGCGATGATTGGACCTCCCAAAAAGGCTGAGAAAATGGACAAGCAAGCCACAAAAAGGCGAAAAGCTCGAAGAAGCAAATCAAGAGGCCAAAGGCCCAAAATTGTGAAGGTTTTAACCGAACAAAAGTGAAGTACTCAAAGCGTCAAATCAAAGGCCAAAGGCCGATTCACTACAAAAAAGCTGTCCCTCGCCAACAAAGAAAGAAATCAAAAAGGCTCAACTCAACTTTGAAACCCGAACTGAATCACGTGCTAGAGAAAGCTACAAGGAAACCATATAGTGCGAGACAGTCCCAAGGATGCAAGCCAGGACCTGAAAAGGACTATCTCCCGAGACATCCAAAATAATTTGCATCTCGGCACGAAGGTACAAGTATCAAGTTCCTTCTATTTATTTACTCAGTTTAATTTGGTAATAAGTAGTGATGCATGACTTAGGATAAATCTAGACCCACATTTTAACTTTCATATTTTAAAAACTTACATAGAGTGCCGCCCTTTAATAGCATTGTTCGGGACGAACAACTAAAAGTGTGGGGTGATCTGATGGACCATAATTATACGAATCAAAAACACAGTAAAACCCACTAAATTAGACTATTGGTCTATTTAACTCTTGCTTGTTAGTTCCGATATATTTCTACAGGGTATTTTGGACTCTAGAGAGAAAACACACTGAGGAGTTTTTAAGCTGAAAATAAAGTACGAGTCATTCCAAGTCACGACATTGCTACACTCAAAATCAGCCTTAACATCCTTCATGGAACCGACTTGGAATCACTCAAATATTCTAGAACCGTCGGCAAATGGACAAGAATGCAAGGAAAAAGCACCGAGCCCGGTAAAGGCCAAACAAGGACAATTTCATCGGATTTGAGATTTCGACCATGTTCCAAGCAAAATTTGGCTTAGGTTCCTTCTTGAGATCATCTTAGAATGACATTTTCATTCAGAATACACTCTCCAAAATCCAAGAAGCTCCGGCCAAAGCTCCGGTCAGATCCGGTCAAACCGATGGCTTTTATGAAAAGGTCACAAGCTTCTAGAAGGCTAAAAGGATGCTCCTCCTCCATGAGTGGCTAAGCTCTCCTCCACTCTCCTTCCTCCACCTCATAGCAGCTGGCGGCTTTTGAGCCACCACAAGGTGGTGACAAGTGGTGGCTCCTCCTCCACATCTTCAAAGCCTCCTCCTCCACCCTTGGATGCAACACCACATGCCTTCATGTCATCCCTCCATTTCCTCCTCCTTAGGCTATAAATATGAGGCTTCTCCTCCTCATTTGAATCATCCCATATCCCATACTTGTACACACTTTAGAGAGAGAGAGAGAGGGCTTAACCCTCCTCTCTTCATTTTCAATAAAATCGTTCTTCGCTTTGGAAATAAAGGATAGCTCCCTTGGCGCTTCAACGGTTGTAAGTAATTCTTAGTATTTATTCAACTGCTTTATTTCCTTAGTTATAATGTTTAGCGCGATAAATAGTAGCTAAACTTGTTATTCGATTAAAGGGTATACTTGTATTATAAATGTTTTAGACTTTACTCTTAGTATACCTTTGTATTCAAAACTTGTTCTATGTGCCATATATAGTCAGAGTTTCCAAGGTTGAGTGGAAGCTGTCACAAGCAAAACTCTTCCGTGGGAATTCGTGATCATACTCGGTAAGTGGAAGCTGTCACAAGCAAAACTTATCGAGGAGGTCGACTTATCTAAAACACCACTTGATCGCAACGTCACTGGGAGATCAGGTGGATGCACATAGACTAGCATACCTTGAAAGAGGTGTTTTAAATGATGTTGCAAGTCTTGCGTTAGAAATAACCTAGATTCATCTTTGAATACTTAGCATGATCATGTCTTGCGCTAGAAATAGTCTCAATTCATCTTTGAACACTTGGTATGATCATTAGCGGTCGATGATAAACAATTATAATACAAGGCCCCTAAAACCGAATACTTTCCTTACAGTCCATTATCAATTATTGTAACTTACTTTCAGTTCTCAAATCACACTCAAACCCAACCCCAATTGCATTTAATTTCTGCATAAGCTTCATTATAGAACAACTAATCCACACTGACTCTCTTGGGTTCGACCCCTACTTACCACTTGCTACCCAGTAGTTAAGTCGCGAGTAGCGGACTTATAAATTTATTTGTACATTTGCTCTGACGACAAGCATCTGTCAAAGACCTAGTGATTCGCCTCAAGAATGAAGAGGATAATCGACTCTCTGATAAGAGGATTAAGCTCTCGCCTGAGAGAGCCAACATAGTGGAGCTGGTGGCAGTTCCAAAGGAAAGAAGCCCTTCAGCAAACTTGGACCCAAGAGTGGGGCTATCAAGAAGAAGGTGCAGCCAAAGTTCACTGGCAAGTGCTTCAACTGTGACAAAGAGGGTCACAGAGCTGCTGACTGTAAGAAGCCGCAGAAAAAGAAGAAAAAGGTGAATGTTACTGAGGTAGAGAAAGATTTCCTAGTGGCTGTGATTTCTCATCTAAGCTTGGTGGATTCCAACCCCAAGGAGTGGTGGCTGGATACTGGAGCAACCCACCACATTTGTTCTGACAAGAATGCTTTCTCAGAGGTGAAATTAACCGATGCTGGAGAGAAGGTATACATGGGCAACTCTGCCACCTCAATAGTCAAGGGGAAAGGAAGCGTGGTCTTGAATATGACCTCAAGGAAGGAGCTGAAGCTGACTAATGTCTCATATGTGCCTGACATTAGGAAGAACTTAGTATCTGGAGCCTTGCTTGATGCGCATGGTTTTAAGATAGTATTTGAGTCTCAGAAAGTCGTTCTTTCAAAGAACGGAATGTATGTGGGACGTGGTTATGTGAAAGATGGCATGTGGAAACTTAATGTAATTGCCATCAAGTCTATTAATAAAGAAAGTTCTTCTACTTACTTGCTTTAATCTACAAATTTATGGCATGGTAGATTAGGTCATATGAATTATGACTCAATAAGGAATCTAATGAAATTGGATTGTATACCAAAACTTCAAATTGATTTCGAACATAAGTGTGAAATTTGCGTTGAAGCAAAATTAACACGAACATCCTTTCATAGTGTTGAAAGAGATACTGAACCCCTTGACTTAATACATAGTGATCTATGTGATTTGAAATTCATGCCAACAAGAGGTGGAAATAAATATTTTGTAACTTTCATAGATGATAGTTCAAAATATTGTTCAATATACTTGCTAAAAAGCAAGGATGAAGTAATAGAGAAATTTGCCATGTATAAGTTAGAAGTGGAAAACCAACTAAATAAAAAGATCAAAAGATTACGGAGTGATCGTAGTGGTGAATATGTTGAACCGTTTGGGGCACTGTGTGCACAAACTGGAATAATACATGAAGTTACTCCACCTTATTCGACTCAGTCGAATGGTATAGCTGAACGTAAGAATCGCACTATCAAAGAAATGATGAATGCGATGTTGCTTAGTTCAGAGCTACCACATGAAATGTGAGGGAGGCCGTTTTATCAGCTAACTATCTACTAATTTGGATACCCCGTAAGAAAAAAGATAAATCTCCTTATGCATTGTTTATAGGGAGACGCCACCTTACGCACACTTGCGAGTGTGGGGGTGTTTAGCCAAAGTAATGGCTTTCGGTCCTAAAAGAATGAAACTAGGACCAAAGACAATTGACTGTGTGTTTATTAGATATGCACTGAATAGTACTATGTATAGATTTCTCGTGTATGAATCGAAAAATCCTGATATACACAAAGACACCATTATGGAGTCTAAAACTGCTTCGTTCTTTAAACAAGTGTTCCCTTATAAAACTGAGGAATTGAGACAGAGTTCACCTGATGAGACAGGTGAAGAACTCACCGAAATGTCTCAACAACAAGAAGAAGTATTCGAGGAGAATACAAATTTAGAGGAACCTAGACGAAGCAAAAGAGCTACAGTTGAAAATTTGTTTGGACCTGATATTCTAACCTTTATGGTTGAGGCAGGACCTCATACATATGATGAAGCAATTAGCTCGGTTGAAGGTTGATGGACCAAAATTATACGAATCAAAAACACAGTAAAACCCACCAAATTAGACTGTTGGTCTATTTAACTTCTACTTGTTAGTCCTGATTTATTTCTACAGGGTATTTTGGCGCTTAGAGAGAAAACACGCTAAGGAGAGGATTTTACGCTGAAAAGATGATAAGAGTCAATCCAAGGTCAAGATCAGACGCTGAACGAAGAAATATCAAGATCCTGACCAAGAATTACTCAAATTAAATTTAACCGAGGAACAACCAAAGTCAGACCGGAGAAAAACTGCATTGATAGTTTTGTGAAAAGACGGCACAAAACTGTCAAAACTCATCCATGGACCAAGTGACCGGTGGCTTAGGTGAAGAAGATGACTCATGGGTGGCCAAGCTCTCCTCTTCCTCCTCCATGACCGGCGGCTTTGAGAGCCAAAGCCACCTTGCCTCTCCCCATGACCGGCAACCGGCGGCTCCTCCTCCTCCCCCATGTGTCACCTCCTCCTTCCTCCTCCTCTCCCCATGTGACAAGTGTATGGCTCTCATTCTCCTCCCATGGCTATAAATACAAGCCAAATCCTTTGTAAAAAATCATCCACAAATTGTAAATCACTTATCTCTCTAAGTTTTGGTTACTTGTAAGTTTGGTTTGGTTTTGAAATAATACTCCTGTTTGTTCTAGAGTATTATACGCTTTGAAATTATAATACTCCTGTCGGTTCTTGAGTATTATAATACTGTAGAGAATACTCCTGTTGGTTCTTGAGTATTCCACCCCTTTCCCTCTTACTGTTTTCAAAAACCCCTGAGTATTTAGTTATGATGTCCTTTTCCATGGACAGTCGTAGCTAAACTCCTCATTCGGCCGAAGGTACTTTCTTATATTATATAATGTTTTAATTTCTTTTAGTTTCATTTCTCTGTATTCAAAACTTGTTCTATGTGCCATTTATAGTCAGAGTTTCCAAGGTTGAGTGAACGATTTGTAACTGGACCAAAGGGACCAAATGGGCAAGCTCTTCCGTGGGAATTCGTGATCATACTCGATAAGTGGAAGCTGTAACAAGCAAAACTTATCGAGGAGTTCGACTTATCTTAAAAAACCATTTGGAAACTGGACCAAAGAATTCAAATGGATGCACAAAAGGCTAAGATACTTCGAAAGGAGGAATTAGTCTGAAGTAGAACAAGTGTTGCTTTAAACGATGTTGCAAGTCTTGCGCTACGAAAGGGCCTCGATTCATCTTTGAATACTTAGAAAGGTTACTAGCGGTTATTAATAAACATGTTATAATACAAGGTACCTGAAACCGAATACTTTCCTTGAATTACAAAAACCCCCCCTGTACTTACTTTTATAAACTGCTCGATCAACTACAACCATCAACCACTCATCTACCGGAGGAATCGCAATCACGCATCACCCACTGTAAGTCTTCTTCCCTTAACTCTTTTACTTTCAGTCATTTATTTTCAGTATTTATTTTCAGTAATTTACTTTTCCGCACTCAAAACCAAAAAAAACCAAAAACAGTAGCTTAGTTAATCGCGCTAAAATCTCAATCCACTTAAAACACGCTCCCTCACTGTACAAATCCCCAAAAGAACGACTATCCCTCTAATTCCCTTGGGTTCGACCCCTACTTATCACTTACTACCCAGTAGTGTAGTCACGAGTAGCGGAAAATATAAATTTATTTGTACAGAGAACATTGCACCTTAACGATAGTGCAGTGAGCTCCGTCAAATTGGCGCCGTTGCCGGGGACTTAGCCATCGGATTACTTGTTCTTTCCCTCCCATGTCCTCATGACGCAACCCCCTTCATATGCATGGACAACACGACATCTGCCACTGTTCGGAGGTACGGATGGAGAAGACCCAGTACAACACTGTCGAAACTTTCACCACGTCTGCCACCTTATAAAACCTGCGAATGAAATGTTAGAAGAATTTAAGCTTAAATGCTTCAAATTCTCTCTAACGGATTTTGCGACGATCTGGTATTACACGTCAACCGCTAGCAGTGCAGTACATTTCGTGGACCTCTACGTTCCATTCCTAAAAGAATTCTCCCCTCCATCCTTACGACAACAAACCCGTGAGAAGATCATGTGCCTGCAACAATCCCGGTATGAGACTTTGGACGAATACTACACGAGCTTTGACACCATCGTCTCAAACTGCCCGCACCATGGATTCACGAAGAAAATTCTGCTTCAAAAATTTCTTCGTGGGATGAAGGCCGCTGATCTAGCAAGGATTAAGGAGGCAATGAGGAGATCAGCTAGGAACTATTCCATAGCAGACATGTGGTACCTCATAAATGACCTGGCCGCAGCCACAAAACGAATACCCGAGGCTGACGGAGAAATGCAGACAGAAAGAGAAGAGACTCCCGAGCCATCAGAAGAAACTCCCGAGCCATCAGAAGATTGGGATATAGAAAGTGTCGGGAGTAACGAGGAAGTGTCAGCAATGGAAGAAGTCCAGAATACCACCGACATGCTGCCAAAGCCATACCCAGCTATCATCACCCAAGCAGCCGAGGCAATCTACGACCAGTTCCTTACAAACAGACACGACGAGGCAGAACCGAGCCTTAAGATGCAAGCTTCCCGACTTTTCCCCTCGATCAATAGACAAATCGCTGAAAACTATGTGATCAATGAAGAGGCTGAAAGAAGGATGGGAAAAGGGCCTGAGCAGAACGACTCCTCAATAGAGCAAGTTTATGCCATGACTGGACAAGACAGCCCTAAGAAAACCCGGTTCAAGAAGCTAGTAGTCAAAGGTCCCTCACCTTCTCAAAGACGTTGGAAGGAGACATCACCAGAACAACGGGAACTGGACCCAAGCCCATCATCTCGCAAGAAATCGGGAAAAGGCAAAGCAAAAGGCAACACAGGAACAGTGGCGAAATTCGACCTAAGCCACCCATGGGATCCCAACCAGTGATCCAGGAATAAGGTACTGTCGAGCCAACGACGTTAAACAAGTGCACTGGTCGGGAGGTAACCTGACACTATCTTACTTTCCGGACTTTAAATTTCTGTCTTTTTATTTTCTGTATTTTACTTTTTCAATAAGTCGCTCTCACCCACTTGGTGCATAGAATGATTTGACTATTTAGGAATTGGTTTTTGGAGCACGATCGGATCAGCCAGGCAGCTTCCGTGAACTACCGGGCCTGCGCTGAGAGTTCAAGGCCCCAGCCGAACTCCCTCGATTATCCAGCCTCACGCCATTCGACACAATAAGGGAGTTCTGATCTTACCTTTCCTTAAGTCATTTCCTTCTCGTATAACATCTGCTTGCATGGCTTTTGAACTAAGTAGTGCTGAAAGGCACGACTTCGTTCAAAAGTGTGGGGTGAGAAACGCATGTGTACATAAATAAAAAACTTTTTCTTTTTTAGTGTATCTTTTTGAAAGTATGAACTTAAGAATGTGAAAAAGATAGACCGAAATTCATGCATTTACCTTGTGAAAATTCAACTGTCTAAAAACTTAGAACATAACTTCTCATTTCTCTCTTTGTGCTGAGATAAACTAGGGATGTGGAGTTGATAGAAATGCCCTAGAGAGGCTTGGCAAGCAATCGAAGGATCGAATCAAACTATATGGTTTTCGAAGTCAGTGGAGGCTGCACTTCGGGTTTTAGTGAAGATTGAAGTCATCTCCGCCATGCAGTGTTTATGCAAAAAGAAAAAAGGCGAGGATGGGAATCAGACCGTCCTCTCTCTAGTCAAAGTAGCCGGGAAAATAAATGAGCGACCCTCATTTTGACTCGCGCGAAACGGCAAAGATGAGAGGAGCGGGGAGGTATTTCCATAGGCTTGCGGGCGATGATTGGACCTCCCAAAAAGGCTTGAGAAAATGGACTAGCAAGTCACAAAGACGCAAAAAGCTCGAAGAAGCAAATCAAGAGGCCAAAGGCCCAAAATTGTGAAGGTTTTAAACGAACAAAAAGTGAAGTACTCAAAGAGTCAAATCAAAGGCCAAAGGCCGATTCACTACAAAAAGCAGTCCCTCGCCAAAAGAAAAATCAAAGTACTCAAACCAGTGAAACCCGAACCGAATCACGTGCTAGAGAAAGCTACAAGGGAACCGTATAGTGAGAGACGATCCCGAGGTTGCAGTCCAGGAGCCTAAAAAGGGCTATCTCCCGAAACATCCAGAATAATTTGCATCTCGGCACGGAGGTACAAGTATCAAGTTTTTTCTATTTATTTATACAGTTCAATTTGGTAATAAGTAAGTAATGCATGAATTAGGATAAATCGAGTCCCACAGTCTAATTTTCATATTTAAAACCAAACTTAGAGTGCCGCCCTTTAATAGCATTGTTCGGGACGAACAACTAAAAGTGTGGGGTGATCTGATGGACCAAAATTATACGAATCAAAAACACAGTAAAACCCACCAAATTAGACTGTTGGTCTATTTAACTTCTGCTTGTTAGTCCTGATTTATTTCTACAGGGTATTTTGGCGCTTAGAGAGAAAACACGCTAAGGAGAGGATTTTACGCTGAAAAGATGATAAGAGTCAATCCAAGGTCAAGATCAGACGCTGAACGAAGAAATATAAAGATCCTGACCAAGAATTACTCAAATTAAATTTAACCGAGGAACAACCAAAGTCAGACCGGAGAAAAATTGGATTGATAGTTTTGTGAAAAGACTGCACAAAACTATCAAAACTCATCCATGGACCAAGTGACCGGTGGCTTAGGTGAAGAAGATGACTCATGGGTGGCCAAGCTCTCCTCTTCCTCCTCCATGACCGGCGGCTTTGAGAGCCAAAGCCACCTTGCCTCTCCCCATGACCGGCAACCGGCGGCTCCTCCTCCTCCCCCATGTGTCACCTCCTTCTTCCTCCTCCTCTCCCCATGTGACAAGTGTATGGCTCTCATTCTCCTCCCATGGCTATAAATACAAGCCAAATCCTTTGTAAAAAATCATCCACAAATTGTAAATTACTTATCTCTCTAAGTTTTGGTTACTTGTAAGTTTGGTTTGGTTTTGAAATAATACTCCTGTTTGTTCTTGAGTATTATACGCTTTGAAATTATAATACTCCTGTCGGTTCTTGAGTATTATAATACTGTAGAGAATACTCCTGTTGGTTCTTGAGTATTCCACCCCTTTCCCTCTTACTGTTTTCAAAAACCCCTGAGTATTTAGTTATGATGTCCTTTTCCATGGACAGTCGTAGCTAAACTCCTCATTCGGCCGAAGGTACTTTCTTGTATTATATAATGTTTTAATTTCTTTTAGTTTCATTTCTCTGTATTCAAAACTTGTTCTATGTGCCATTTATAGTCAGAGTTTCCAAGGTTGAGTGAACCATTTGTAACTGGACCAAAGGGACCAAATGGGCAAGCTCTTCCGTGGGAATTCGTGATCATACTCGATAAGTGGAAGCTGTAACAAGCAAAACTTATCGAGGAGTTCGACTTATCTTAAAAAACCATTTGGAAACTGGACCAAAGAATTCAAATGGATGCACAAAAGGCTAAGATACTTCGAAAGGAGGAATTAGTCTGAAGTAGAACAAGTGTTGCTTTAAACGATGTTGCAAGTCTTGCGCTACGAAAGGGCCTCGATTCATCTTTGAATACTTAGAAAGGTTACTAGCGGTTATTAATAAACATGTTATAATACAAGGTACCTGAAACCGAATACTTTCCTTGAATTACAAAAACCCCCCCTGTACTTACTTTTATAAACTACTCGATCAACTACAACCATCAACCACTCATCTACCGGAGGAATCGCAATCACGCATCACCCACTGTAAGTCTTCTTCCCTTAACTCTTTTACTTTCAGTCATTTATTTTCAGTATTTATTTTCAGTAATTTACTTTTCCGCACTCAAAACCAAAAAAAAACAAAAACAGTAGCTTAGTTAATCGCGCTAAAATCTCAATCCACATAAAACACGCTCCCTCACTGTACAAATCCCCAAAAGAACGACTATCCCTCTAATTCCCTTGGGTTCGACCCCTACTTATCACTTACTACCCAGTAGTGTAGTCACGAGTAGCGGAAAATATAAATTTATTTGTACAGAGAACATTGCACCTTAACGATAGTGCAGTGAGCTCCGTCAAATTGGCGCCGTTGCCGGGGACTTAGCCATCGGATTACTTGTTCTTTCCCTCCCATGTCCTCATGACGCAACCCCCTTCATATGCATGGACAACACGACATTTGCCACTGTTCGGAGGTACGGATGGAGAAGACCCAGTACAACACTGCCGAAACTTTCACCACGTCTGCCACCTTATAAAACCTGCGAATGAAATGTTAGAAGAATTTAAGCTTAAATGCTTCAAATTCTCTCTAACGGATTTTGTGATGATCTGGTATTACACGTCAACCGCTAGCAGTGCAGTACATTTCGTGGACCTCTACGTTCCATTCCTAAAAGAATTCTCCCCTCCATCCTTACGACAACAAACCCGTGAGAAGATCATGTGCCTGCAACAATCCCGGTATGAGACTTTGGACGAATACTACACGAGCTTTGACACCATCGTCTCAAACTGCCCGCACCATGGATTCACGAAGAAAATTCTGCTTCAAAAATTTCTTCGTGGGATGAAGGCCGCTGATCTAGCAAGGATTAACGAGGCAATGAGGAGATCAGCTAGGAACTATTCCATAGCAGACATGTTGTACCTCATAAATGACCTGGCCGCAGCCACAAAACGAATACCCGAGGCTGACGGAGAAATGCAGACAGAAAGAGAAGAGACTCCCGAGCCATCAGAAGAAACTCCCGAGCCATCAGAAGATTGGGATATAGAAAGTGTCGGGAGTAACGAGGAAGTGTCAGCAATGGAAGAAGTCCAGAATACCACCGACATGCTGCCAAAGCCATACCCAGCTATCATCACCCAAGCAGCCGAGGCAATCTACGACCAGTTCCTTACAAACAGACACGACGAGGCAGAACCGAGCCTTAAGATGCAAGCTTCCCGACTTTTCCCCTCGATCAATAGACAAATCGCTGAAAACTATGTGATCAATGAAGAGGCTGAAAGAAGGATGGGAAAAGGGCCTGAGCAGAACGACTCCTCAATGGAGCAAGTTTATGCCATGACTGGACAAGACAGCCCTAAGAAAACCCGGTTCAAGAAGCTAGTAGTCAAAGGTCCCTCACCTTCTCAAAGACGTTGGAAGGAGACATCACCAGAACAACGGGAACTGGACCCAAGCCCATCATCTCGCAAGAAATCGGGAAAAGGCAAAGCAAAAGGCAACACAGGAACAGTGGCGAAATTCGACCTAAGCCACCCATGGGATCCCAACCAGTGATCCAGGAATAAGGTACTGTCGAGCCAACGACGTTAAACAAGTGCACTGGTCGGGAGGTAACCTGACACTATCTTACTTTCCGCACTTTAAATTTCTGTCTTTTTATTTTCTATATTTTACTTTTTCAATAAGTCGCTCTCACCCACTTGGTGCATAGAATGATTTGACTATTTAGGAATTGGTTTTTGGAGCACGATCGGATCAGCCAGGCAGCTTCCGTGAACTACCGGGCCTGCGCTGAAAGTTCAAGGCCCCAGCCGAACTCCCTCGATTATCCAGCCTCATGCCATTCGACACAATAAGGGAGTTCTGATCTTACCTTTCCTTAAGTCATTTCCTTCTCGTATAACATCTGCTTGCATGGCTTTTGAACTAAGTAGTGCTGAAAGGCACGACTTCGTTCAAAAGTGTGGGGTGAGAAACGCATGTGTACATAAATAAAAAACTTTTTCTTTTTTAGTGTATCTTTTTGAAAGTATGAACTTAAGAATGTGAAAAAGATAGACCGAAATTCATGCATTTACCTTGTGAAAATTCAACTGTCTAAAAACTTAGAACGTAACTTCTCATTTCTCTCTTTGTTCTGAGATAAACTAGGGATGTGGAGTTGATAGAAATGCCCTAGAGAGGCTTGGCAAGCAATCAAAGGATCGAATCAAACTATATGGTTTTCGAAGTCAGTGGAGGCTGCACTTCGGGTTTTAGTGAAGATTGAAGTCATCTCCGCCATGCAGTGTTTATGCAAAAAGAAAAAAGGCGAGGATGGGAATCAGACCGTCCTCTCTCTAGTCAAAGTAGCCGGGAAAATAAATGAGCGACCCTCATTTTGACTCGCGCGAAACGGCAAAGATGAGAGGAGCGGGGAGGTATTTCCATAGGCTTGCGGGCGATGATTGGACCTCCCAAAAAGGCTTGAGAAAATGGACTAGCAAGTCACAAAGACGCAAAAAGCTCGAAGAAGCAAATCAAGAGGCCAAAGGCCCAAAATTGTGAAGGTTTTAACCGAACAAAAAGTGAAGTACTCAAAGAGTCAAATCAAAGGCCAAAGGCCGATTCACTACAAAAAGCAGTCCCTCGCCAAAAGAAAAATCAAAGTACTCAAACCAGTGAAACCCGAACCGAATCACGTGCTAGAGAAAGCTACAAGGGAACCGTATAGTGAGAGACGATCCCGAGGTTGCAGTCCAGGAGCCTAAAAAGGGCTATCTCCCGAAACATCCAGAATAATTTGCATCTCGGCACGGAGGTACAAGTATCAAGTTTTTTCTATTTATTTATACAGTTCAATTTGGTAATAAGTAAGTAATGCATGAATTAGGATAAATCGAGTCCCACAGTCTAATTTTCATATTTAAAACCAAACTTAGAGTGCCGCCCTTTAATAGTATTGTTCGGGACGAACAACTAAAAGTGTGGGGTGATCTGATGGACCAAAATTATACGAATCAAAAACACAGTAAAACCCACCAAATTAGACTTTTGGTCTATTTAACTTCTGCTTGTTAGTCCTGATTTATTTCTACAGGGTATTTTGGCGCTTAGAGAGAAAACACGCTAAGGAGAGGATTTTACGCTGAAAAGATGATAAGAGTCAATCCAAGGTCAAGATCAGACGCTGAACGAAGAAATATAAAGATCCTGACCAAGAATTACTCAAATTAAATTTAACCGAGGAACAACCAAAGTCAGACCGGAGAAAAATTGGATTGATAGTTTTGTGAAAAGACTACACAAAACTATCAAAACTCATCCATGGACCAAGTGACCGGTGGCTTAGGTGAAGAAGATGACTCATGGGTGGCCAAGCTCTCCTCTTCCTCCTCCATGACCGGCGGCTTTGAGAGCCAAAGCCACCTTGCCTCTCCCCATGACCGGCAACCGGCGGCTCCTCCTCCTCCCCCATGTGTCACCTCCTTCTTCCTCCTCCTCTCTCCATGTGACAAGTGTATGGCTCTCATTCTCCTCCCATGGCTATAAATACAAGCCAAATCCTTTGTAAAAAATCATCCACAAATTGTAAATCACTTATCTCTCTAAGTTTTGGTTACTTGTAAGTTTGGTTTGGTTTTGAAATAATACTCCTGTTTGTTCTTGAGTATTATACGCTTTGAAATTATAATACTCCTGTCGGTTCTTGAGTATTATAATACTGTAGAGAATACTCCTGTTGGTTCTTGAGTATTCCACCCCTTTCCCTCTTACTGTTTTCAAAAACCCCTGAGTATTTAGTTATGATGTCCTTTTCCATGGACAGTCGTAGCTAAACTCCTCATTCGGCCGAAGGTACTTTCTTGTATTATATAATGTTTTAATTTCTTTTTGTTTCATTTCTCTGTATTCAAAACTTGTTCTATGTGCCATTTATAGTCAGAGTTTCCAAGGTTGAGTGAACCATTTGTAACTGGACCAAAGGGACCAAATGGGCAAGCTCTTCCGTGGGAATTCGTGATCATACTCGATAAGTGGAAGCTGTAACAAGCAAAACTTATCGAGGAGTTCGACTTATCTTAAAAAACCATTTGGAAACTGGACCAAAGAATTCAAATGGATGCACAAAAGGCTAAGATACTTCGAAAGGAGGAATTAGTCTGAAGTAGAACAAGTGTTGCTTTAAACGATGTTGCAAGTCTTGCGCTACGAAAGGGCCTCGATTCATCTTTGAATACTTAGAAAGGTTACTAGCGGTTATTAATAAACATGTTATAATACAAGGTACCTGAAACCGAATACTTTCCTTGAATTACAAAAACCCCCCTGTACTTACTTTTATAAACTGCTCGATCAACTACAACCATCAACCACTCATCTACCGGAGGAATCGCAATCACGCATCACCCACTGTAAGTCTTCTTCCCTTAACTCTTTTACTTTCAGTCATTTATTTTCAGTATTTATTTTCTGTCATTTACTTTTCCGCACTCAAAACCAAAAAAACCAAAAACAGTAGCTTAGTTAATCGCGCTAAAATCTCAATCCACTTAAAACACGCTCCCTCACTGTACAAATCCCCCAAAGAATGACTATCCCTCTAATTCCCTTGGGTTCGACCCCTACTTATCACTTACTACCCAGTAGTGTAGTCACGAGTAGCGGAAAATATAAATTTATTTGTACAGAGAACATCGCACCTTAACGACAGTGCAGTGGGCTCCGTCAAAGGTTCTTTATGGAAAGAAGCCATAAAAAGTGAACTAGACTCCATTATGCAAAATCACACATGGGAGCTAGTTGATATTCCTCATGGATGTAAACCACTTGACTCTAAGTGGATTTTTACTAAGAAACTGAAAGTAGACGGTACTATTGAAAAGTACAAAGCGAGACATGTGATCAAAGGGTATAGACAAAAGAAAGGCCTAGACTACTTCGATACATTCTCCCTTGTGACAAGGATTACATCCATTAGAATGATAATTGTCATTGCAGCATTGCGCAATTTAGAAATTTATCAAAAGATGTGAAGATTGCTTTCTTAAATGAAGACCTTGAGGAAGAAATATATATGGAACAACCTAGGGTTGTAGAGTGTCATGACAAGAGAGAAAAGTTTGTAAACTTGTCAAGTCTCTCTATGGTCTGAAACAAGCTCCAAAACAGTGGCATGAGAAATTTGATAAAGTAATGTTGTCAAACGGATTCAAAATCAACGAGTGTGACAAATGTATTTACATCAAAAACACTGAACACGGATATGTGATTTTGTGTTTATATGTCGATGACATACTCATTGTAGGAATCGATGAAAAATTGATCAAATCCACTAAGGCCATATTAAACACAAGGTTTGATATGAAAGACATGGGACGAGCTGATGTAATTTTAGGGAAAATTACAAGAACAGCAGATGGATTTGTTTTAAGCCAATCACATTATGTTGATAAAATCGTAGACAAGTTTGGAAAAGACAGTCAAGGAGTATGTTGGACTCCTATAGAAATGACTCAACACTTGTCTAAAAACAAAGGAGAGATCATCTCCCAAGTAGAGTACTCAAAAGTGATAGGCAGTCTAATGTACTTAATGAATTGTACTAGACCTGATATAGCCTGTACCGTGAGTAGACTTGCAAGATATACGAGTAATCCAGGAACGATACAC
This sequence comes from Rhodiola kirilowii, assembly GCA_033675215.1. Taxonomy (NCBI): domain Eukaryota; kingdom Viridiplantae; phylum Streptophyta; class Magnoliopsida; order Saxifragales; family Crassulaceae; genus Rhodiola; species Rhodiola kirilowii. The sequence continues at coordinate 19,814,576 of CM066195.1, read as the reverse complement.
TGGAATTCTATCGTGAGAATACTAAAGTATTTACGAGCTACTCGCAATTTTGGTCTTTATTATACCAGATATCCTGAAGTTATTGAAGGATACACTGACGCAAGTTGGATATCTGATTTACAAGACTCAAAGTCCACCAGTGGATATGTATTCACTCTCGGAGGTGCGGCCGTCTTGTGGAAATCCTCTAAACAAACACTAATAACCCGGTCCACGATGGAAGCTGAGTTCGTGGCATTAGATAAATGTGGCGAAGAAGCAGAGTGGTTAAGAAACTTTGTAGAGGATATTCCTAAATGGAAAAACCTTGTGCCACCAATATGCTTATATTGTGATAACCAATCAACAATTGGTAGGGCACAGAATGTCATGTATAATGGTAAGTCTAGACACATACGTCATAGACACAATACCATTAGACAACTTCTCTCATCCGGAGTCATAAGCATTGACTACGTGAGGTCCAAAGAAAACATAGTGGATCCGTTAACCAAAGGGTTAAACAGGGACCAAGTAGAGAAGACGACCAAGGGAATGAGACTGAAGCCTTTTGATTGCTAATATCAAAACATAGGCTGAAGCCCTTTTGGAACTAAAGTTGAGGCAACGGAAAACCCTACCATGATGACTGGAGATCCCAAGAACTTGGTTCAAAAGGACCACCTAACTACTAAGACTATGAGGTCACTGTGGGGGTAACACCCCAGTCCTATTCCCAAATCAAACAGTGACTCCCGCACGAGGCTAAGCTCGAAGCTTTTAATGATTCTAGTAATTTGAATAGTGAGATTCAAATGGGTAACGCGGGTTTACTTAAGAAAGAATCACCTATGTGAGAGAGAAGTGGGGCCGCTTCAAAGGAGAATTCAAAGGGCTTAATTCTTTAGAAACTCTTGCAGAACCTGGAACGGGGTGTCATGGCCAAAATGAACCCACCAGTAAGAACCAAGTATGGTCAGGAAGATATCTGTGGGAGACATGGCTTTCGTTTACATTATAAGACGAACAATTCAAGGACATGGACAATCACGTCAACTGAATAATCAGTAAAGAGAACATGTTTTCCCAAGGTAAGGTTCAAGGGCGCTGCCTACCTATCCTAAGGATTTGGCTTGGCTTGTGTGCGCCTGCATCATGCGGACACGAATGTAGCATCGATTTCTCCGCGGCTCGGTTTTGCAAAATTCAATTTTGATTTTTGAGCATTAAACCAAAATCAAAACAGATTTGGTCTTCCATTATCTTTTTTGGAAACAGTTTCCATAATTATCAGAACAGTCCGAGTTTATCTTTTGGAAACTGTATAATTATCAACTGGAGTTATTTTCGGAAACTGAAGATTATCTTCCACGATATCTTTGGAAACCGGAGTCGGTCAGACTTACTGAGCAAGTCACTGGACTGCTATATAAGAAGCGTCTACGCTTCACTTAGTAACACACAGAAAAATGCAACAGCTCTTCTCCTCGTTCGTATTAGTCAGTCAGTCGGTGTTGATAGCCAAAGACACAGAAAGGTTCGATCGGAAAAGCTTAGTGGTAAGTCTGTTGCCGAGGATCATTTTATCTTGAGAAGCATACTGCCAGAGAGTCCCAAAGCATAGTAGGGCGGCAATCTTGCTTTAAGGACAGCGTCCAACGTGCCTCGATCCACCCTTCGGTTTGCAATTGTTTAAATTCACTTTCATACTGTTTATGTTATTCTGTTGAATTGAATCTGTACGTGAATCAGTATTGAATATATGTTTAATTAGTAGTAACTTCATTGAGCCTGTTATATCAGTAGATATATCCAGATTAACAACACCAGACTAAGGCAACAGAATGACTGGGAGGTCACTTGGGAGCTCCTGCACATGCGACCAGGTCCATTTGTTAGCGCGCGCTTTCCTTGCAAGCCAGTCCGCCACACTATGCTTCCTCAGAATGCCTCTAAACTGCCAGTTAGGATGATCATCTAAGAGTTGCAAACACCTCTCGATCCAGCGAAGGCTTACTCCATCTTTCCAAGATGACAGGTTCAGCACCCACAAAGCCTTCCGTGAGTCTGAACAAAATACAGCAGTCTCAAAATGTTGCTCTTCAGCCGCCTCCAGACCAAGAAGAATTGCCTTGCATTCCGCATCCAGAACAGAGGAACAATTATCTTCCCATCCCGCTCTCACCATTGCTACCTAGCCTTCCTTGAAGATAGCTACACCAAACCCCGCTCTCCTCATCTCTAGATCATAAGCTCCATCACACAGAATAGTCGGAGTTGTCGAGGCTAGGCTTACTTCAGCCTGCACTACCGCTTGAAGGTTGTTGTTATTACTGAATTCCTTAAGCATGAACTTCAACTTGAGTTGTAAAGAGTCAATACTTTGACCTCTTTTACCATGAGCTATGTCATTTCTATTTCTCCATCCCAACCACAGACCACACACCAAAGTTCTGAACTGTTCCTCAGAGCAAATCTTTGCAGCTAACCATAACCAATAACCAGGGGTGTCACACAAATTACTCCAAACAACCACTGGTAGGTTGAAACAATTTAAGATGCTCCTCATCCACCAATAATTCTTAAAAACATGCACTGCATTTTCTCCTGGGCTATCACAGAGGCAACATTTATCTATCACCTCACAACCTCTTATTTGCAAGTTCCTCATTGTGGGTAAACAGTCAGAGTAAAGCCTCCAAGCGAAATTTTTTACTGTAGTAGGTACCTTGAGACTCCACATATTCTTCCAAAAGCCTTGAGTCTCCATGGTATTCGACTATTCCCCCTCTGATATTTGCTCCATGCTTTGAAATTTGACAGCTATCTTATAAACACTATTGACTGTAAAGACACCAGAACTTTCCCCTTTCTACAAATACTTATTTTCCGAGTTACTCCACCATATTCCATATCTGAGTATATTTAGAGCCTCAAAAATTCCTCACCACGCGTAAGAGGGCCTTGCTCCCATCACTGCATTGAATAGATCAGAATTAGAAAAATATTTTGACTTAATTAGTTTGCTTACCAACAGTGATGGTTCAGTTAGGATCCTCCATGCTTGCTTAGCCAACATAGCCATATTGATGAGATTCAGTCTTCTAAATCCCAGTCCTCCCAACTGTTTCTCCATGAATAGGGTATCTGTCTTCAACACATTTAAATGCAAAAATATCTTTCTACAGAAGGTAAAAGAGTTTTCTATTATGAATTGCATGCGCATCTTTGCAAATCTTTGTAACTACTAATGACAATAAATGCAATTAGAAGATAGGTAAAAGAGTTTGTAACGTGTTTTGATTGAAGCAATAAAAAAAGGTGCGAGGAAGAGTTTCCCATTGCGTTGCAAACCAAATTTTTTTTAGTCCGGGTTATTTTTGAATATGGTGAGCATGGGACAGGTTATGTTGGTCTCTAACCCGACCCGAAAAGTGACCAGGTCACTTAGTTGAACCCTAACCCGATCCGAAACCTGACCGACTAACCCGAACCCGATCCTAAATGATAATTGTGTCACTTTTATGCTCTTAAACTTAACCATATACTATAGAAAATTGTATTTATGCAAATAACATGAAAAATGTACTGAAGATTATGATATAGTTTCATTTTTCGGTAGGCAATCACTAACTAGTTTTAGTGTAACTTCTATTGTAAACATATATTAGTGACAAAATAATTGACATGTTAGAGTTGAATGTATAGTTTGAGACTCCATGAAAACTAACTTATAAGAATTAATTAATAAATTATACATTTGTATAAACACTTATGGGATTGGGTAACCCGAATGTTGACCCTAACTCGTCGTACCTAACACCGGGTCGGGTTCAAGTTTTTCCCAAATTGATCGGATTGGGACGGATCATTTAAGACAAAACGGGACGAATCCTGCTCACCCCAGTTTTTGAATCTTGGCTCCGCCCCTATCTGCAGCCTGCAATTTATCAAATAAAATACAAACCTAAAATACGGGACTAAAGTTCAGTAAACCCTGTTTGCAACTTAATATTGAATCGAAACGAAATTAGTGAAGTTGTTGATCGTGTGGTCAGGGCGACCTTGAAATGTAGGGAGGGTTGACATCGTGAGGTCCATTTGGTTAGGAATTATATATAGACTTAAATCGTAATTTAAATCATTCTAATTTAGATAAATATAATAAAACATAATTTTGTGATCAGATGTCCAAATATGGGATTAGATATTGTTTTTGAACCTTCAAGAGTTGTAAGAACATGTGCAACGGGAAAAGTGAGGAGTTGTTGCACAGCAGCTACCAATTTTTAAGTTGTTTAATGTCTATTCTGAGCAGCAGTTGCTATCTCAACTAATGAAGCACCACTTGAAAAAGCAGTTATTACTCAAAATAGGCACCAAATCAACTGAAAAATGACAAGTGCTGTCCAACAGCTCCTCTTCATTTTTCTATCCGTTGCAATATGAGAGAAAAAAAAGATGAGAGAGATGGATGACATGGTTTTTTTTATCATAGAAAAGTACCATGAGAGATGATAAAAAAACCATGCACCCCTACCATGATCTTTTTGATCATAGAGCATTCCACCATGATCCTTTGAGTCATAAGAAAAGGTCAAGGTCATGGGAGATGATAAAAAACATGGATCCCCACCATAACTTAATCAATCATAGAAAAGGTCATGAGATGATCAACTTGAAAAAAGATTATCTCATGATCAAAAAGGATTTGGTCATGAGCCGTAAACCAATTGCAGCGCGACACGTTTCCTGTATAAGTACAATTGCAGTTTATATTTTAATTTAGCAACGAATATATTTTCTAAATTACAAAGTTAAAAAAATCAAAATAATTACCAATATTTATAGTTTGTTGAGATCTATAAACGAGATACACTTTGATATATTTTTAATAACTTGAATATTTATGAACTACAAATTTATGTAGTGGGATGATCAAAAATATTTAGTCATGAGTGGGACACATGATTGATTTAGTCATGAGAAATAACTAGATGAGAAAGAAAAATAATGTGAGAAATGAATGACATGATTTTTTTGGTCATGTTGGAGGATGTTCTAAAATTTAAGATATGAAAATTTTCATATTTTTTCCAAACACTGTATAAATGTTTTACTAACATTTATATCCCGTTGTATTTTAAAGTTGAGTGCGGTTCGGGTACAAACCAAATTATATATAAAAACTACAAACCTAATTTTAAGCTGACACGTGTCCCATTTTAGTCGAAATCCCGAACAACACACGGAGGGGTATTATAGTCATTCCACACGAAGGGGTATAAACCTAATAAAGTTATTTTCAATTTAGTCCACGAGTTGTTAATGATCAGACTTAAATTTGGAAATGATCAGACTTAAAAAGCAGCAATGATCAGACTTAAAAGATTTAATGATCAGACTTAAAAATAGACAATAATCAGACTTAAAAGACTTAATGATCAGACTTAAAAATAGACAATGATCAGACTTAAAAGACTTAATGATCAGACTTAAAAGACTTAATGATCAGACTTAAAAGACTTAATGATCAGACTTAAAAAGACTTAATTATCACTTAAAAAACTTAATGATCAGACTTAAAAGACTTAATGATCAGACTTAAAAGACTTAATGATCAGACTTAAAATCAGACTTAAAATAGATAATGATCAGACTTAAAAGACATAATGATCAGACTTAAAAATAGACAATGATCAGACTTAAAAGACTTAAAAGATTTAATGATCAGACTTAAAAGACTTAATGATCAGACTTAAAAGACTTAATGATCAGACTTAAAAAACTTAATGACCAGACTTAAAAGACTTAATGATCAGACTTAAAAGACTTAATTATCAGATTAAAAAACTTAATGACCAGACTTAAAAGACTTAATGATCAGGCTTAAAAGACTTAATGATCAGACTTAAAAGACTTAATTATCAGACTTAAAAAACTTAATGACCAGACTTAAAAGACTTAATGATCAGACTTAAAAGACTTAATTATTAGACTTAAAAGACTTAATTATCAGACTTAAAAAACTTAATGACCAGACTTAATGATCAAACTTAAAAAACTTAATGATCAGACTTAAAAGTTGATAACTAAAAGACTACAAATCGATAATGATTGGACTTATAGAGAAAATGATCAGACTTACCATTGATAACTAAAAGACTACAAATTGAGAATGATCAGACTTAAAAATAGCAATAATCAGACTTAAAAACAGCAATGATCAGACTTAAAACAAGCAACGATCAAACTTACAAAGCAATGATCAAACTTAAAAATAGCAATGATCAGACTTAAAACAAGCAACGATCAGACTTACAAAGCCTTAATACGAAAATTACTAAAAACCGAAAATTTCTAAAAACATTAAAAATTCAAAATAAAATAGGAAACGACTCCGGATGGCCAAAAAAGCACCTTAGTATGGACTGAAAAACCGTCACGCCGTTCTGCTTAGAATAAGGTATTATGGACTGAAATTAGACACCGGCAACTCAAATCTTGCTATTTCGCCACAACCTTAGTTGGTTTAAGTCTGATCATTGTTTTTTTAAAGTCTGATCATTGTTTTTTAAAGTCTGATCATTGTTCTTTTTAAGTCTTGTCATTACTGGTTTAAGTCTGATCATTGTTTTTTTAAGTCTGGTCATTAATGGTTTAAGTCTGATCATTGTTTTTTAAGTCTGATCGTTACTGGTTTAAGTCTGATCATTATTTTTTTTAAGTCTGATCATTATTTTTTTAAGTCTGATCATTGTTTTTTTAAGTCTTGTCATTACTGGTTTAAGTCTGATCATTACTGTAGCAAATTTTGGACGATTATACCCCTCATATCATTATCTTTTATGTATTTTTAAATAAGTTCGCGTGAGTTTTTTTTATTTACAAAAAGAACCCCGAATGAGATAAATTCTGATTGGTCTATTTTTACACGTGACATTATTTTTTTGAATTTGTAATTTGTATTTATAATTATGGTTTGTATTTGATCCAAATCCTTTAAAATTAAGAATAAATATTTTTCTAACTTGTAATGTCCCAAAAACAATTTCATCCAAAAATACTACTCATAATCATGTGAACCCAAATTCTTCCCGTCTCATCCACTCCCTCGCAATCACCACCTTCACTCAAACCCATTCTTACTAACACAACTTTTTCCCCCCTTTTAAGGTATGCATGCCATAGATTTCAATGAGATTCGGGATAAGCTGTCGACGCAATTCACACCTTGGCAACGATCCATTCACTTCTGGGTTCGAGCTGCAGATATCTACACCGGCTACAAGGTTGTTTACTTTTCTTTTTCTTTTTTATTCGGAAAATTCTTCTCTCGAATTTTGAAATTGGGATTTTGAGCAGGTGTTTCAAGTTAGGGCGAGTTTTGTGAAAGATGTGGAGAAGGGGGAGGCTATGTGGGAGAGACAGCATGAAGTAGCTGCTGATAAGATTTATAATATGTGCACCGATCTTGGTGGCTTTTTTCTCAAGGTATATCTCATAACAATCTTATTTGTGTCCGTCCCTGGTTTTATGTATAACTTCGATGATAATCGATAACACATGACGATGTGTATGTTTTCCGTAATTTTTCGTGTAATTGTAGGTGGCACAAATTGTTGGGAAACCTGACTTGGCTCCAGCTGCGTGGGTGAGAAGGCTAGTTACATTGTGCGATCAAGCCCCTCCCACTCCACTTGATACCGTAAAACTTGTGTTGGAGAATGAGTTGGGTCGAAGCTCAGACGACTTGTTTGAGAGATTCGACACACTACCCATTGGTTCTGCTTCAATTGCGCAGGTTGTTTTTTTTATCAAAAAATAAATAAAGAAAAATGTAAAACTAGTGTTGGAGAATGAGTTGGGTCGAACTTCTACCAGCAGTATCAGAGATTTGGAAGTGTCCTGTTGGTTCTGCTTGCATTTTGGGTTTTATGTTTTCAAAAAAGGATAAAAGAGAAGCATTTTTTGGCTATAATAGTTTGACGAATTAATTTTTAGTGCTACATATTGTATTATAAGTAGTTTGGTAAAAATAGGATTGTAATAGTTTACAAGTGCTATTTTGTGATTTTATAGGTTCATCGAGCAAGACTGAAAGGTGATACGATTGACGTGGCTGTCAAGGTAAGACTCATACATAGCAGCAGGACACAATATCTGGATTCTGATATTGTGATATTCTCTATAGGTGCAACATCCTGGCATACAGAAATTGATGATGACAGATCTCCGTAACCTGCAAGCTTTTGCATTTTATTTGCAAAAGACTGATATCCCCTTTGATATGCTTTCTGTCACTAAAGAAATGGAGAAGCAGGTATTACACTTCTGCCTCTTCCTATAACATGTTTCAATTGTCGCTCACTGTCATCCTAGCCTCAGCATTTGCTAAACATTTGTCATTCCAAATTTTTTTTCCGCAAGATTGGATACGAGTTCGACTTTTTAAGGGAAGCTAATGCCATGGAAAGAATACGCAGCTTCTTATATAAAAATAATAAAAGGCCCCCTGTTCTGGTCCCAAGAGTCTTACGACCCTTTGTCTCTAGGTATGTACAGTTATTCATAATGCTAAATGCTGAAAAGCTTTTACTAGTTACGCATATCGTGGGAGAACTGGTTAACTTAAAACCTGGCTTTGTGTTTCCTCTTCGGTACCCGGTGTGCCATTTTACTACTGAAATTACCATAAATTTTCTCCCTTGTGCAGGAGAGTCTTGGTGATGGAATACATTGAGGGAACTCCAATTTTGAAACTTGGTGATGAGATGGCAAAACGAGGCATCAATCCTGCTGGTAAGATAGCTGCGGCAGCAAAGCAGTAAGTTCCTATCCCATAGAGCAAGGAGTTATCTCCCGAGCTTATGTGCTTCCCGTTTACAATAATTACATGCCAGATACATTTAAAATATTATTTCACTAAGGAATCCCTTTGAGGTGATCTTGCCTCTTATCACGGTGTTATCTCGTGGGCTTATGTGCTTCCCCGTTTACAATAATTTCGGTTCTGATTAAATGCTAAACTCGTCCACAGGAAGATTCTCAAAAGTCTAACAGAAGCTTATGGACAAATGATCCTGAAGAGTGGTTTCTTTCATGCTGATCCTCACCCTGGAAACATAATGGTCTGCAAGGGTTCACAGGCAAGTTCATATTTCAGAACATTATTTTTCCTTTTGATAAAGTAACCTGTATCGGCAATTTTGTTCTGTCGCATATGTTCTTTATGCTGAATACTTTGTTATGCTTGAATCTCAAGAGGTACAGCTGAATCATATTACACTTAGGGATTCAGGTGGCTATTCGATTTTTATATACGATTAATGTTGTCAGGTTGCCCTGCTTGACTATGGCCAAGTAAAGGAGATGTCGGATGACTTGAGGCTTGGCTATGCAAAACTTGTTATTGCTATCGCTGACAAGAACCCTGTCCTGGCAGAAGAGAGCTACAAGTAAGAAATTTTCTTTATACTAGTAGTGAATTTGGTAATTAGTTGCTACAAAAGCTAGTGCTATAAGTTGTAAGAAGATCGTAACTTCAATGGACCATGATATTCATGTAAGGACATCTTGTTGGAGGAACCTGTGTTTCTTTTGATGCGTAAACTACTACAACGTTTGCAAAGGCCAGGGATGGGTGTCGAAAATTAACAGACCATTGATTAAATTCTTAATGGTTTCAGGGAATTGGGAATCAAAACTATTTGCAACAATGGAGATAAGCAGGGAGAAATTCTCAGATTGGCCTATGCAATGTTCGATACCAAGCTTCCACTTGGGAAGACGCAGATCACCCCTTTCTCTGATGATTCCTCAATAAAAAAGATTGGTGTGCAGGTTAGAACTTATAAACTGAGATGTGTAAATTACACTTGTATTCTTTCTTTGATGTAGTAATAGACCAAACAGTGAATATATCGGAGAATAACTAAGGCTAACACACACACACACAATCTGTGAGAACTGACAGGCATTTCCCGAGGAACTGTTCTCTATTCTTCGCAGTATCCATTTGCTGAGAGGACTCAGCCTTGGTTTGGGAATCAACTACTCGTGCTCAGAGGAATGGAGACCAATAGCAGAAGAAGTTTTGCGCGGCGCTGGCAAACTAAAAGGTGTGGTGCATCAGTCTCTTTTAAGTTGCTTATTATGAATTCGAAAAGCATATGCTATTTTATAAGTTTTCCTCCATCATGCTAATTCTTATGCAACGGTTGATTCAGCTATAGAGGCCCGGAGGAGGACATGGTTGAGCAGAATTTTTAGAAGAGGTTGATGGATGGTGATGACTGTCCATGTTCCAGTGTTTAAGATCACCCTGTTTATTGACCAATTTGTATTATATATTTGATGACTTCCGGTCATTGATTTCTTTTTAGTCCCTTGTTGACGTCGCGGAAGCAAAAATAATAGAAGTGAATGTGACGTGAACTTGATAGTATGCAACGGATAAGAAGGAAAGGTAGAGGGATTTCAGGGGAAGAGGAGACGAGGGTTGGGGTTTGGAGACGAGGATGAGAACCGAGTAAGAAGAGATGGATAGAAATTACTCAATTCATTTTTCATTAATTCTAACTCCAAATCATGGTTTATATAGTTAGTCGGAGAAGGGGCAGTGGTTTAGTCCTCAAAATGGAAAAAAGATCAGGTTAGAATCATCACTTTTCATCAGAAATCAAAATTTTTAATATTCGTACGATTAAATCATCTATGGTCCTTAATTTTAGCAAATACAATAATTATTTATTTATAACATATATGATAAGAGGGTATATTAGTCAATTGGAAAATAATTCACACGATATTATATCAACAAAATCTCACGCCATTCGAGCAAAATTTGATGACCTCGTACGTTCATCCGTAACAGAATAATCCTCGTGTGATTTTTCGCAGTCGACGGTCAACGACAATAGTATGTTCGTGTTTTTTAATCTCAGATTTTATGTAAAAGTTCCCAGTTGACCTGATGTTCATGGTTTTGATAAATACTGCAAAATCATTGTCCGTGGTTTTACTTTATACGTTCGAGGTTTTGATAAATACAGCAAAACCACGATACATATGTTCGTCATTATGTTCGTGTTTTTATCTCAAATCTTATGTTAAAGTTCTCAAATCGGAGTAAGTGAGTTTATTTCGAAATTTTAGGGCTCGTAATATCTAAACGGATATTCACTCGATATTTTAAGAGATTTTAAATTTAAAATATACATTTTCATTTTCTAATATATCCTTTTTCATCATAAAAATGATGAAAATATTATTTAATTTGAATTAATCTTGATTAATCTAAACCGTTGAGGTTATCAGATCAACGGATATTAAAAGTTCTGATTTCTGACAAAAATAAGTGGTTCTGACCAAACCTTAACCCCCTCAAAATTATAAACTGCAAAACAGCGTAAGCCTCTAATATACTATTTAATAAACATGAATTTAATAAAATTTAAATAAATTATATATTTCAAAAAATATTTCAAACATCGGAATAATGAAAATAATAACTAGAAAAACTAGACTTAAGTTAGAGGAACAATGACTAGAGGCATAGTACGAAACGGTTATTACATGTAGAGATTATGTAGCAACAATCTTACAGAAAACGAATGCAAACGAAAACAAACAACGAAATTTATATTGGTTCGGAGCCCAGGTGACTCCTACTCCAGTCGAAGAGAGGCGCATGCTTTTATTACTCAAATTGATGATAGTACAACACTTGTAACACTCTCCAGAAAACTATACAATTGAAATCAACTCTCAATTTGATCACGATCGAAAGAATTTTGCGGATTTGCTTCAAGAACCCTAAATCCCAAAATGAAGAACGAAGTGAGTTGACTCGCTGATTCAACCCGCTTATATATCCATTGAGTTTGATTTTTGTCAAAACGCAGTCGTTGCCAAAACCCGCGCAACTTGCTCAAAACGGACTCGTTTCAATAACTCTGGCGTGCACTCCTTCGTTTCTCGAAACGTTGTCGTTTGCTCAAACTCGCTTCGCGCTCTTATGTGATGACGTCGTTCTCATTAACTCCAAACACACCTGATTCGCGCTTTCATCAAACGATGCCGCTTAGTCGTCAATCTAGCCCAAACGTCGGCGTTTTGTTCCCCTGTATCGAAACTTAGCTTATTTCTTCAGCTTACTCCTCCAAACCATACTTGTCTCTTTAAGCTCCTGCAATTCTATTGTACTATCATCACAAATCCAAAGTAACCATATTTCACAAATCTCCACCGTGGTTTTCAAACACTTTCAAGCCCCTCTTTGCTCCTCTCTTCTCATCCTGCTCTAGGATTCTTCCATCAACCCAATCAGCTCCAAGAAATATTCAAGCTTATCACTTGGCACTGATTTTGTCAACATATCAACAGGGTTATCCTTTGTACATATCTTCACCACTTGAACCTCTCCAGTGTCAGCCACATCTCTCACAAAATGCATCCTTACATCTATGTATTTGGATCTTTCATGAAAAACTTGATGCTTTGATAGATGAATTGCACCTTGACTATCACTATGCACTTTCACACAACTCTGTCCATGACCTAACTCTGTCAACAGTCCCTTCATCGATAAAGCTTCTTTGACTGCTTCAGTTATTGCCATAAACTCTGCCTCAGTTGCAGATAAAGCCACCACTTTGTATAGATTAGCCTTCCAAGACACTGCAGTCCCAAATACTGTAAATACAAGTCCAGTTTGTGACTTTCTTGTGTCTACATTTCCTGCATAGTCTGAGTCTACAAACCCTTGTATTATCTCAGAACTGACTTGTTCCTTTCTAAATAACAGACCTTTTCCCAATGTGCCTTTGATATTTCCCTAGATTAGACATATGTCTGCTGACAAGACTCACTCCATGAGCTATGCCAGGTCTAGGGCATACCATAGCATACATCAAGCATCCTACTGCATTTGAATAAGGTACTTTGTCCATAAAAGCCTGTTCTTCTTTGGTCTGAGGTTCCTGATCCTTACTCAACTTGAAATGTCCAGGCACTAGTGTCAATACTGGCTTTGCATTAACCATCTCAAACTTCTCTATTACCTTTGTCAGATAATCAGTTTGGCACAGAAACAGCTTCTTCTCTTTCCTATTTCTCTTTATCCGCATTCCCAATATTTTCTTTGCTCCACCAAAATCCTTCATCTCAAAATAAGTTTTAACTGCACTTTCAAATTGTTAATAGCAGTAATATCATGACTAGCAATTAGCATGTCATCCACATATAAGAGTAAGTAAATTTCAGATTCATTTTGTACATGCTTATTATAGATACACCAATCAAAGTCAGATCTTTTAAAGCCACAATTAACCATGAACTCATCAAATCTCCTATACCAAAGTCTAGGTGATTGTTTAAGTCCATATAATGATCTTTTCAGCAAGCATACTTTCTTTTCAGGATCACCAACTACAAATCTCTCAGGCTGTCTCATGTAAATAGTCTCATCAAGGTTACCATACAAGAATGTTGTTTTAACATCTAGTTATTCTAGTTCATAATCAAAATATGCAACTAAAGACAGCATGATCCTAATAGACCTATGTGTTACCACTGAGGAAAATATTTCATTGAAATCAATACCTTCCTTTTGGGTAAAACCTCTTGCAACCAATCTGGCTTTGAGCCTTGGTAGTTCCACTCCAGGAATCCCTTCGTTCCTTGTGAAAATCTACTTGCTCCCAACCAGCCTTGCTTTATGAGGCTTGTCCACAATTTCCCAAGTCTTGTTCGTCCACAAAGAGTCCATTTCATCCTGCATAGCTTTCAACCACTGTTTTCCTTCTCTACTATCAACTGCATCTTTGTAATTCTTAGGTTCTGGGTTAGAAATATTTTCAGCCACATTACAAGCATAACTTATCAATTCCTCATAACCATATCTAACAGGAGCCTTATGATTTCTGACAGGTCTATCCCTAGTTGACGGAGCCCACCGCACTGTCGTTAAGGTGCGATGTTCTCTGTGCAAAATAAATTTATATCTCCAATACTCGTGACTTAACTATTTTTGGTAGTCAGTGGTAAGTACGAGTCGAACCCAAGGGAATTGGTAGATTAGTTGTTCTTTAATGAAGCTTATGCAGAAATTAAATGCGATTGGGTTGGGTTTGAGTGTGCTTTGAGAACTGAAAGTAAATTGCAACAGTTGATAATGGACTGTAAGGAAAGGATTCAGTTTAGGGGTTTCATATCATATCATCGTTCATCATTGACCTCTAATGATCATACTAAGTGTTCAAAGATGAATCGAGGCTATTTCTAGCACAAGACTTGCCACATCATTTAGAACACTTGTTCTATTTAGACTAATTCCTCCTTTCGAAGTATCTTAGCCTTATGTGCATCCATTTGATCTTCAGTTACGATCAACCAAATGGTTTTTAAAAGAGGTTGAACTCCTCAGATAAGTTTTGCCCGTTAAAGCATCCACTTACCCGAGTATGTTCACGAACCCCACGGAAGAGCTTTGCCCGTTAAAGCATCCACTCAACCTTGGAAGTTCTAACCTAATATGTGGCACATAGAACAAGTTTTGAAACACTAAGTAGCATTAAGCATAGAGTCTAGAACGGTTTGTGATATAAATACTCCCTCTACCGAATACAAGCATTAGCTACTTGTATTCATGTCAAGGAATACAAGCAAACTATGGCTTTGAACAAGGATACCGAAAAGGAGATTAACTTTAAAGTAAGAACAAAATAAACGGAAAGTAATTTTGTACCTACAATAAGTGGAGGAGAGGAGCTCCTAAGCAAGATCCAAGCAAGAGAAAGTAGCTCCAAAATGAAGAACAAAGTGTTTATTGAAAGTGAAGAGAAGAGGGTTAAGCCCTCTATCTCTCTAAAGACTTGTGAAATTATGGGATGATTTTACAAATGGGAGGAAGTAGTCTATTTATAGGCTAAGGGGAGTGAAGAGATGTGGAGGAGATGAGAAACACATGGCATGAATCCATGGAGGGGAGGAAAAGCCATCATAGGTGACTCACCACTCCTTTAGCCGCCCATGTGAGGAGGAGCTTCCCCTTTAGCCGCCCCCCCCCCCCCATGTGGAGGAAGGGGAGAGGAGGATGAGAGGAGGAAGCCGCCGGCTAGGTGGCATGAGGGGAGTGGTTTGTGAGTTTTGTGAGGTTTTCACAAAACTATCGGTTCATTTCCTCTCTGGACTGACTCTGGTTGCTCTTCGGTTGGACTTGTTTTGAGTGATTCCATGTCAGGTTCATGATATTTCTTCAGTCGGCATCTGGTCGTGACCTTGGAATGACTCGTAATATATTTTCAGCATAAAAACTCCTCCTTAGCCTGTATTCTCTCTAGACTCCAAAATACCCTGTAGATAAATATCGGAACTAACAAGCAAAAGTTAAATAGACAAACAGTCTAATTTGGTGGGTTTAACTGTATTTATGATTCGTATAATTATGGTCCATCAGATTACCCCACACTTTTAATTGTTCGTCCCGAACAATGCTATTAAAGGGCGGCACACACAATCCATGTAAAAACTTTAAATATGAAAGTGAGAATATGAACTAGATTTATCCTGTTGGAGCATAAAGTGCCATATAGGCAAAACACAAATCTGTGCAAGAAGTACTCGAATTGGTCTGTGCTAGCATCTGTGCAAGGTGTATCTTTCAGTTCCAAAAAATCAGCGCAGCTGCTAAGTTTTAGGAAAGAAAGATATCAACTAGATATTCTCGTCCGCCACATCACCAAACCGACTCAGATGAGATAAACATATGCAGATTTCAACGGAATTATCTCCTATCTTATCTAGGGTTTAAAAAATCAGATTTAGGGTTTTCTTATCACCTAGATCTCCACGGCCAGCTATAAATAGAAGAGCAGAATTTAGTTTCTTCTTTAAGCAACACTTGAGAGAGACGCCGTGTGGAGATCATTCAATCCGTACGCTGAAATCATAAACCTTGGAGCTTCTTGTCGTCAAGCTCTCACTGAAGGATTGAAGCTGCAAGTCGGTAAACACTTGCTCTATTTGTTTCTTGAACTCACATATTTGTTGCTGCGCATTATCACGCCCAGAGTTCAAGAAGGTGTTGTCGCTGCTTAGTACCACTCAGGTCTAGCAGACTGACTGTCACAGACGACGACCAACCACAATCTGAATCTACGAGTTGGATTCAACCACATCACTCTCGGGAGGAGGTCTGATCGTACAGACGGGAGTCTCTGGATCTAAGGGGAGCTTAGATCACGCAATTTACTTGTAAGGTAGTATAGGGGATCAGTAGTTTGGAAGGCTGTTCGAACGTCAATCTGTACTATACACCGTGATAGTAAATTGTTCCTTGGACTTGGGAGAAGTCCCCCAGACGTAGGCTACATTGAGCCGAACTGGGTCACCAAGTGTTCTGTGTCCTTTACTACTTTGCACTTTACTTTCATTTACTTTAGTCTGTGCAACCAACTGTACCACAGTGTGTCCAACATCGTGCTGGTACAGTTGAGCTCATCTCACGCGTAGCAATTTCATATCCTATTCATGCATTACTTACTTATTACCAAACTAAATCGTGTAAATACTTAGAAGAAACTTGATACTTGTACCTTTGCGCCGAGATGCAAATTAATTCGGATGTTTCGGGAGATAGCCCTTTTCAGGCTCCTGGACTGCATTCTCGGGACCGTCTCGCACTATATGGTTTCCTTGTAGCTTTCTCTAGCACGTGATTCGGTTCGGGTTTCACTGAGTTGAGCCTTTTTGGTTTCTTTTTGGCGAGGGACAGCTTTTTTTTGTAGTGAATCGGCCTTTGGCCTTTGATTTGACTCTTTGAGTACTTCACTTTTGTTCGGTTAAAACCTTCACAACTTTGGCCTTTGGCCTTTGATTAGCTTCTTTGAGCTTTTGCCTTTTTGTGGCTTGCTAGTCCATTTTCTCAAGCCTTTTTGGGAGGTCCAATCATCGCCCGCGAGCATATGGAAATACCTCCCCGCTCTCTCTCATCCTCACCGTTTCGCGCGAGTCAAAATGAGGGTCACTCATTTATTTTCCCGGCTACTTTGACTAGAGATAGGACAGTTTGATTCCCGTCTCGCCTTTTTTCTGCATAAACGCTGCATGGCGGAGATGACTCTGCCTTAACTGAAAACCCGAAGTGCAGCCTCCACTGACTTCGTAAACCATATAGCGAAATTCAGTCCTCCGATTGCTTGCCAAGCCTCTCTAGGGCAGTTTATGTCAACTCCACATCCCTTGTTTATCTCAGCACAAAGGGACAAGTGAGAAGTTACATCCTAAGTTTTTAGACAGTTGAATTTTCACAAGGTAAATGCATGAATTATGATCTATCTTTTTCACATTCTCAAGTTCATATTTTCAAAAAGATAATATTAAGGGAAAAGGAAAAAGAAAAACATGTTATTTAACTATGTACACAGGCGGTTCTCACCCCACACTTTTGAACGAAGGCGTGCCTTTCAGCACCACTTAGTTTAAAAGTCATGCAAGAAAATATATACAGGAAAGGCGAGAATGTTTTAAGGCAAAAAATTAAATGACAGAAAATAAAATGACAGAAAGTAAGATAAGTGTCGGGTTACCTCCCGACCAGTGCATTTGTTTAACGTCGTTAGCTCGACAGTACCTCATTCCTGGATCATAAGTAGGGATCCCATGGGTGCTTGAGGTCAAACTTCTTCTCGGTAGCTCTTTTGATTTGAGAGGGTGAGGCTTTATTGACCATAGCTGCTGGTCCAATGAGTCGTGCTTGCTTGTTACTCCTTCCGGGTTTCCATTCTTTCGGCCCATGTCTTTGCCGCTTCTTCATGTTTGAATAGTTGGCACCTTTGCGAGTTTGGAAGTTTGGTTTTGTGCCATTAAATGTAGGCGACATTAAGCATGCGCCTCTGCCAATCCTCTTCATTCTGGCAGTGATGGATGGTTGTCTTGGAACGAGTGAGTTTTCAGGCGGTTTTCCTTGGCTTGTGACGAGTGAGAGTTCCTTTGTCGGCTTTTTTGGCTCATGCTCCTCCTCTAACTCCCCTTGCACCTCATCATTATTGATTATATGATCTTCGGTGGCTATGATCGGCATAAAACACGAAGGGTTAAGTTGAGGCACTTCGACCATGAGGACTGGGTCTGTTTCAGGTGCTCCGACAGTGAGGACCAGGTCTTTCTCGGACAGGTTGGCAGTGAGGTTCAGGACTTCTGTTGGCTCGGCAGTTAGGACTGTGATTTCCTCGGATGGATTGGTAATAAGGACCGGGCCTGATTTGGGCAGTTCTTCTTCTAACTCCCAGGGATAATCTGAGTGGAGCTCTTCTTCAGGCAACCATGGGTCCTCATCCTCGTCATTCATATGGTCTCCGGGGGAAATCATACTGAGGTCCGGGTCTGTTTTGGGCATTTCAGAAATGTGTACCGGTACTGATTTGGACAGCTTGTTAATGAGGTCCTAGAGCTGGTTTGATGTTTCTTTTTGAGCCACCCATGATTCCTCGTTTTCGATCTGGTTTTGGTGTATCGAGGCACTCAATTGCTGTATGTTTGCGGCCAACTGCTGGGTGCTAGCTGCCAGCTCTATCATATCGTCCTCGAGTGGTTCGGCCTGATCTTCTCTTGGTCTTAACCTCGCGGCCAAATCGTTTATCAATTTCCAAAGATCATCCATGTTTAGGTTATTCACCGAGCCTCCTGCCGCGTCATTAAACCAATTCCACTCATATGGCATCATCCCATCGAGAAATCTTTGAAGAAGATCTAAGTTCGTGAATCCATGGTGCGGGCAGCTCGTCACAAGGGAATCAAAGTATGATAAGTACTCGTCCAATGTTTCGTCCCGGGATTGCTTAATGTAGATGATCTCTTCGCAAACTACAAGTTGGAAAGATAGCGAGAAAAACTCCTCATCGTTCCAAGGCTCGTTTTGATAGTACATTGACATGGTGGATTGCAAGAACAAAAACAAAAAGAACGACTATTCCGATGCACAACTCCCCGGCAACGGCACCAATTTTGACGGAGCCCACCGCACTGTCGTTAAGGTGCGATGTTCTCTGTGTAAAATAAATTTATATCTCCAATACTCGCGACTTAACTATTTTTGGTAGTCAGTGGTAAGTACGGGTCGAACCCAAGGGATATGGTGGATTAGTTGTTCTTTAATGAAGCTTATGCAGAAATTAAATGCGATTGGGGTTGGGTTTGAGTGTGCTTTGAGAACTGAAAGTAAATTGCAACAGTTGATAATGAACTGTAAGGAAAGGATTCGGTTTAGGGGTTTCATATCATATCATCGTTCATCATTGACCTCTAATGATCATACTAAGTGTTCAAAGATGAATCGAGGCTATTTCTAGCACAAGACTTGCCACATCATTTAGAACACTTGTTCTATTTAGACTAATTCCTCCTTTCGAAGTATCTTAGCCTTATGTGCATCCATTTGATCTTCAGTTACGATCAACCAAATGGTTTTTAAAAGAGGTTGAACTCCTCAGATAAGTTTTGCCCGTTAAAGCATCCACTTACCCGAGTATGTTCACGAACCCCACGGAAGAGCTTTGCCCGTTAAAGCATCCACTCAACCTTGGAAGTTCTAACCTTATATGTGGCACATAGAACAAGTTTTGAAACACTAAGTAGCTTTAAGCATAGAGTCTAGAACGGTTTATGATATAAATACTCCCTCTACCGAATACAAGCTTTAGCTACTTGTATTCATGTCAAGGAATACAAGCAAACTATGGCTTTGAACAAGGATACCGAAAAGGAGATTAACTTTAAAGTAAGAACAAAATATACGGAAAGTAATTTTGTACCTACATTAAGTGGAGGAGAGGAGCTCCTAAGCAAGATCCAAGCAAGAGAAAGTAGCTCCAAAATGAAGAACAAAGTGTTTATTGAAAGTGAAGAGAAGAGGGTTAAGCCCTCTATCTCTCTAAAGACTTGTGAAATTATGGGATGATTTTACAAATGGGAGGAAGTAGTCTATTTATAGGCTAAGGGGAGTGAAGAGATGTGGAGGAGATGAGAAACACATGGCATGAATCCATGGAGGGGAGGAAAAGCCATCATAGGTGACTCACCACTCCTTTAGCCGCCCATGTGAGGAGGAGCTTCCCCTTTAGCCGCCCCCCCCCCCCCATGTGAAGGAAGGGGAGAGGAGGAAGCCGCCGGCTAGGTGGCATGAGGGGAGTGGTTTGTGAGTTTTGTGAGGTTTTCACAAAACTATCGGTTCATTTCCACTCTGGACTGACTCTGGTTACTCTTCGGTTGGACTTGTTTTGAGTGATTCCATGTCAGGTTAATGATATTTCTTCAGTCGGCATCTGGTCGTGACCTTGGAATGACTCGTAATATATTTTCAGCTTAAAAACTCCTCCTTAGCCTGTATTCTCTCTAGACTCCAAAATACCCTGTAGATAAATATCGGAACTAACAAGCAAAAGTTAAATAGACAAACAGTCTAATTTGGTGGGTTTAACTGTGTTTATGATTCGTATAATTATGATCCATCACTAGTCAACCAATAATCATTTTCCTCACTAGTTAACTGATTATTCACATTAGGATTTTCTAAGTTACCTTCCACCTGAGATTCATTTTCACCAGCAATAGTATCATTCTGTTCAAGCTCCACCTCAAGATTAGCACTATCAGTTCTAGGCACAACTTCATGTTCATCATTTTCAGCATTTTCAAGGTTTATTTCCAACTGTTTAGCATTTTTCTTACAAGGAAAACTGGTTTCATCAAACCTAACATCTTTACTGATAATAACCCTTTTATGTCTATCTTCTAAACACCAAAGTCTATAAGCCTTTGTTCCATCAGGATACCCCATAAAACACACTTTAAAGCTCTAGGTTCTAGTTTACCCTGCTTCATTGTTGCATAAGCAGGACAACCAAAAATCCTAAGCCTATCATACTCATCTAAATGTCCAGTCCACACCTGTATAGGAGTTTTAAAATTCAAAGCAGAAGAAAGACTTTTATTTATCAGATAACATGCAGTGTGAGCAGCTTTTGCCAAAAAAGCTTTAGGCAAACCAGATTGTAATAACATACATCTTACCCTTTCTAAGATTTCTATTAAACCTTTCAGCCAAACCATTTTGTTGGGGATTACCAGGAGCAGTATGGTGTTTAACAATTCCACATTCTTTACAGAAATTCAGAAATACACCATCAAGATATTCAAGGCCATTATCAGTCCTAAGGTACTTTACCTTCTTACCACATTGATTTTCACCATCATTTTCCAGTTCTTGAAAGTCTCAAAGGCATCCAAATTTCTGTGCTAAAAAGAATACCCAAGATCTTCTGGTAAAATCATCAATGAGAGACATCAAATATCTCTTACCTCCATGAGATTTAACCCTTTTTGGTCCCCAAAGATCAAAATGTATATAATCAAGTTTTTCTTTAGTAACATGTTTACCTTTACCAAAACTTAATTTTGTTTACTTACCTAAAACACAGTTTTCACAAAACTTAAAATTTTCTACATGGCCATTACCAAAACAGCCCTGATCATGCAACTTGTTTAAGTCAATTTGGCCTAAGTGTCCTAGTCTCAAATGCCATAATACAGTCTTATCCTTATCAGACTCAGTATAATTCACACTATAAATTATACTAGTGTACCCTTCTAGCACATATATTCCATTCTGCCTTTTACCTTTCAATCTCAGCACATTCCCCTTATAAACTTCTATTTCACCATTTTCAGCCTTAAAGGTGCAACCATGTGCTTCTAACATGCCTAAAGAAATCAAGTTTCTTTTCAATTCTTGAACATACCTAACACCTGAGAGTTTGATCTCAGTTCCATTCTCCACTTTCATCCAGATGGTGCCTATTCCCACCATCTTACAAGCTTTATCATTTCCCAGATGCACAGTCCCTTGATCTTGTTGTTGAAACTCCATCAGCCATTCCTTGTGTGGTGTCATGTGATATGAACATCCACTATCCAATATCCACTTACTGGTTGATGAAGCCTGAGTCACAGTGAGTGCTTCAGTTGTCTCATAAGAGTCTTCAGCCAAAGCAACATCACCCTTTTGAGTCACTTTCTTCCTCGCAGGGCAGTTCTTTCTCTAGTGACCATACTTATGGCAGAAGAAACAAGTAAATTTCTTCTGCTCTTGGGTAGAACTAGAACTGGCCGTATCCTTATCCTAAAACTTCTGATTCCTTTGTCTCTTTTGGAAGCCTTTCTTCTGAAAACCTCCATGAGCCACCAGTCCATCAGCAATTTTTTTCTTGGGTTTCATCTCCAATTGTTTCTATTTTAAGACAGCCAGAACTTCCTCCATTGATAGAGTTTCCCTTGAATACTTCATTGTATCCACTAGAGTAGCATATGACGGAGGCAAAGCATTCAGAACCATAATGGTCTGATCCTCATCCTCAATCTTCTCCTGTATATTCTCAAGATCAATAACTATTTTTGCAAAATTATCAAGATGTTCATCTATAGACTTACTGCCATCCATCTTGAATCCAAAACAGCTTTCCCTTCAAGTACATTCTATTTGTGAGAATGTTGATCATATACAAGGACTCCAGCTTCAACCACACCGCATCAGCTATCTTCTCCTTAGATACCTCCCTCAAAAACTTATCACCAAGATGTAGAATCAATGTACTATAAGCCATCTCCTGCATCACTTCTCTCTCAGCTTCAGACACAGTCTCAGGAATGTCGTTAGTGACTAATGACTTTGCCACTTTCATCTGAACCAAGATCGCCTTCATCCTTTGCTTCCACAAAACAAAATCTCCCTTGCCACCGAATCTTTCGAGCTCCACCTTCGTTGACACCATCTCTGCAACCTCATGGCTCTGATACCAATTTGTAGAGATTATGCAGTAACAATCTTGCAGAAAACAAATGCAAACGATAATAAAAAATGAAATTTATACTGGTTCCGAGCCCGGGTGGCTCCTACTCCAGTCAAAGAGAGGTGCGGGCTTTTATTACTCAAATTGATGATAGTACAACACTCGTAACACTCTCCAGAAACTATACAATTGAAATCAACTCTCAATTTGATCACGATCAACAGAATTTTACAGATTTGCTACAAGAACCCTAAATCCCAAAAGGAAGAACGAAGTGAGTTGACTCGCTGATTCAACCCGCTTATATATCCGTTGGGTTCGATTTTCGTCGAAACGCATGCGTTGTCAAAACCCGCGTGCCTTGCTTAAAACAGACTCGTTTCAATAACTCCGGCGTGCACTCCTTCATTTCTCGAAACGCTGTCGTTTTCTCAAACTCGTTTCGCGCTCTTATGTGATGATGTCGTTCTCATTAACTCCAAACACTCCTGATTTGCGCTTTCATCAAACGATGCCGCTTAGTCGTCAATCTAGCCCAAACGTCGGCGTTTTGTTCCCCTGTATCCAGACTTAGTTTATTTCTTCAGCTTACTCCTCCAGACCATACTGGTCTCTTTAAGCTCCTGCAATCCTATTGTACTATCATCACAAATCCAAAGTATTTTAAGAACCATATTTCACATTACAGATACGAATAAGTTTTTGAAACAAAGCAAAGTTCATAGGGAAAACTCGCCAATTCAACCGGGTCCAAAAACAAAAGTCATACTCTTTCCTTACGACTAGACAACAAAAACCCATACAACTAGGTACCTTATTCTTGCACATATGGCGGGACAACAAAAATTGTATCCAATACATACAGCTAGGCATCAAATCATGTGGCAGATTGACGATCCTTGCAAATCAATATCTCAATAGTCGCACTAATGAAATCAAAAGGGATAGCTTATGAAATCAAAGAAGATACCCGAATTCAGGATATATTCTGAAATGAATAGCGAGGCGGTTTGCAGGCGGCGCCTCTATGGTTAAGCATGATTTATACATCTGGCGCCTTTTTTAGTTTTTTAAACATGGCGAATTAACTCTTTAAAGGGGAAGCGTACTTCATCCGCGGGTCCCTTCTCGCAAAACACGTTTTTTGAATATTTTGTTTCAAACTCTTTATTTATTAATGATACAAAAGATTTCTTACGGATTTGCAACGTGCGCTTATTATCTCCTCAGTTGGGGATGATTGGAAACGTTGTTCCATGAGCTCAACACCCATTTATCTAGAGATCGAGAAACAAACTACAATCAATTTATTATTGCAATACATAAGAAAAGTTTGAAAAAGTAGATGCTCAGAACATGCATCAGCTGGCTGAAGGGTGCCGTAGTTGTTGGTTGTGTTGGAAATAGTTATTAAGGGTGAAGAAAATTAAGCTAAGTAATGGCTTAATTGTACATTAGTGTGACTAATGTGACACCATATGGGTAGAGATAATTAAATAATTAAATACTGATTTAATTATTTAATTGATATTATTATCATGCCATTGTGGGCTGATTTTAATAAGTGGCCCATGATTGGTAGGCTTAATAATGTGGGTTTTCTTATATAAAGAAAACACAGTGCGTTATTGAAGAACAGAGAGAGAAAAAAAAAACCTAAATACGTTTCCAGCTTTCCTGGCATGAAGGTTTTAAGCCGGCCGGCATGTTTGCAAAAGTTTTCTTCGCGTGTGTACGGTGATAGCAGAAGATCAGAATAAGTTCGATCAGCAAGGCATTGGTGCAAAGTGCTTGCTGAGATTCTTTTATCCTGGGAGGCATATTGTCGGTAAAACCCAGCACCTATGGGCGGCAATTCTGCTTTAAGGACAGCGTCTGCGACGTGACTGAATCACATGGGTTTGCTGTTCTTTTATTTATGTTCATATTTGTTTCGGTAGCTTCAATTCAATTGTATATTCAGATTATTTACCAACAATCTTAAAGCAGAATTTGTTATTGTTTAACAATGTTGAAGTTACTGATGAAAATTGGATGTTGAAAGATAGATACAGATCCGATGGGAAAAGGATGAGGAGATCAGATCAGAAAGTCGATGCCTTGGAAGTCTCTGAGGGAGCCAGGTTCCTTGTGAACGAATCGGAAAAAGACGCGACTGTCAAAGATGTGATGCGGCTCTGTTCGGCGACGTGATGATGGGTTACGGAGGCTAACACAATTTTTTGGTGTCCATCATCTAAGTTTCGACGCAGCCGTGAAGAGCTGTGTGAATCGGGGAAAACGAGAGACGATTCTGGCGGCTCATGATCTCGGATTATGGGATATTGACGAGTTGTTGCACTGAGAAAAGAAAAGGTCCGGAGGCAAGGAATCCACAATTGAAAGCGTGGATTGAATCACAATTGAAATTGGATCAATTTCAAGATGATGCGGCGGCTGTCTTCATAGCTGTGATTTGAGAAACCCTAAGTTTGGCTTATGGGGGTCAATGGGATTAAACCGGTTCAGTTGGACCACAAATATTCGGCTCACATAACCTTTCTGCAGGCCGTTACAAATTTTTTTTGTTAGCCCATTAATTTTATTGGCTATGATTAATAACGTGTTTAATTTGGGCAGTAAAATCCATGTTGAAAAACATGGAGATTGGTGATGCTGACGGAATGGAAGCTGCTAGGCGCCAGCAACCTTAAGAATTAAACCCTAGTTGGGGTTTGATTGTAGTAAATTGAACCATTTGGTCTGTTTAAAGTTGGTTCATTCAGGTATTATTTATTTAATTTGAATTAATTGTAGTTAATTCAGATCGTTTGGAGCTTGGTTGGTCCAATGTAAGATTGGATTCGGCAATTTAGGATTGAACCAGGTATGATTTAATCATTGTTCAAAGTATGATCTCATTTAATTATTGAGATTAAATCTGGTCTGATTACTAATTACTTACCATTTACTTGGTAAATTAATCACAAGTGATAGTTGAACCAATATGGTCAAGTTCATGTTCAATTTGTTCCAGTGCGTATGCATAAGTTCATTTTGGAATTTGTTGCATTTTGAATATTGGTTCAATCAGATACGGAGAAGCTGAACATGAAACCCGACGTGATATTTCGGTGGCTCTCAATGTGGGGGCAGCACCTGCTGTAATAAGGTGTGGTACCACCTTGATGCTGGTTACGGCCAGGAACAGACTTGCGAGTCTGGTTCCAGGGATAGACCTGAGAGTCTAGTTCCGGAAATATACCTGAGGGTATTCTTCCAACTGTTTTAGTGGCACGAGTGCCTATCATAGTGCTTGATGAATTTTGGATTGTATATCAAAATATCATCTTGAAAGCACAAAGAGAGTTCGATCATTGTGTCGGAACTCTCTGATCAGATCTGATCCGGTGACTCAACGTTCAAATGTTGTTAGATGTACGAGTCTAATTACAGGAGTATACCTGCGAGTATAGCTCCAAAAGTTACGCAACACGAAAATGGGCTGCGAGATGATGGTCCATCTGAGAAGGGATCTTCTGTGAAGATCTTGTGAAATGAGTAAGGTTATCCTTATGGTGGATTCAGATTGTGCTATCTGCACACCAAAACAATAACACAACAAGAAGTGTCAAAGTTTTGATGGAGGCAGATGATGGCCGCGGGCCACACAAGCTGAATTGTAGTAGGCTGAGCAGTGCCCATCAGGTCAATCATAATTGGATCATTTATGGATGGATCAAGTGTGGGTAGACAAAGATCAACTAAGGGGAGATCAGATAGGTTGACCATGTTGGCAACTATCAAACCTAAGTTGATTTTTGGTTCAAGGGAGCGAACCTGTTTGATTTGATACACACTTGTTTCCAATGTGGGGTGTATCCAAATGTCAACTTAAAAGTTCACATGTAAATTTGCGTGAAGCAAATGTGATGGTAAATCCTTTCATAGTGTTGAAAGCGATTTGGAAAACCCTTAGTCAATCCATAGTGAGCTATGTGATTTATGGGGTGGTAACTAGTAATTTGTGACTTTCAGCGATGATAGTACAAAATATTGTTATGAATATTTGCTTAATAGCAAAGCTGTGACAGTTGAGGAAAACCATGTCATGTGAAGTTGGATATTAACTTCAGGGGTTGAGTAGCAACTTGATGAGTTGAGAAAAGTGATACTGGAAGGGAACAAGATCACTTAATCAAACTCTCTTTAGTCGAACAGTGTTTCGAAACAAAAAGGTTGTACTTTGAAAGAGACGATTAATGTAATGATGGTAAGCTCTGTGTTACCACAGGAATGTGGGGGAGGCCATCTTATCAGCAAAATATCTTTGAGTAAGATACCTCTCAAGGAGTATAAGTCTCTGTATAAGTCATTTAAGGAAACGATGCATTCCTATAAATACTTGCAAGTGGGGGGGGTGCCTAGCTATGACAATGTCCCCTGATCCAAAAGAATGGGAATATGACCAAAAACTATTGATTACGAGTTCATTGATTATGCGCAAAAGAGTAATGCGTATAGATTCGTTGTGTATGAATCTAAGAATTCAAATATACACAAGAATACTATAATGAAATCAAAGAACGCGTCATTCTTCAAGAATGTATTTCCTTATAAGAATAAGGAAGGTGTGTCGGGTTCTTCTCAGTTAATTGAGGATATTGAAGAAATATCAAGAACAAGAGAATGAGGAAGAACCTGAACATGAGATCGATTCGGAAAAATCGAAACAAATTAAGCAAGGAAGGATAGATAAATCATATGCATTTGATTTTCTAACCTACATGCTTGAGACTGAACCTCAAACGTATAAACAGGTCGTCAGTTTAGTGAAGAGTCTCTTATGAAAGAATTCATAAGATGTGATTGACTCTATCTCTGGGAACCACACTTGAGAGTTGGTTGACCTCCCTCCTAGATGTTAACCACATGGTTAAAAGTGGATCTTCAAGAGGAAGATGAAGGCAGATGGATCTGCATCGATATACAAGACGAGACTTGTAATAAAAGAGTATAGATAAAAGAAATGTTTATACTACTTTGATACTCATTCTCTAGTGACGAGAATAATATCAAAATGATAGTGATCATTGCTGCTTTGCACAATCTGGAAAGTCGCCAGATGGAGGTAAAGACATGCTTCCTCAATGGAAAGTTGAGGAAGAGATTTACACTGAACAACCAGAGGGTTTAGTTGTTATTGCTGGGCAAGAGAACAAAGTTTGTGAATCTTTGTATAGCCTAAAGCAAGTGCCAAAGCAGTGACGTTTGAAATTAGACAACGTAATGATGTCTAATGGCTTTAAGATCAACACGTGTGACAAATGTGTATACATTATGAACATTGAACACGGATACGTGACTTTGTGTCTTAATGTTGATAGCATATTCATTGCGGGAAGCAATAAGAATACACTAAGTCCACCAAGTCATTATTGAACTGGAAGTTTGATATGAAGCCTTTGAGACTTGCCGGAGTAATTTTAAGCATTAAAATTACATGAAGGTTAGAGGGACTTGTATTAAGTCAGTCACACTACATTGACAAACTCTTAGACAAATCTGAAGAAGACAGTCCAGGACTGTCCAGAATCCCCGTTGACGTGAATCAACACATGTCTAAGAATAAAAGTGAATGCATCTCCCAAGTGGAATATGTCAAAGTGATAAGCAGTCTAATGTACTTGATGAATTGTACTAGACTAGACATTGCTTACACTATGAGTAGACTGGTGAGCTTCACGAGTAATCCAGGAAGTGTACACTGGAAGGTTATCGTGAAAGTACTATAGTGCCTACGATTTACTCGTAAGTATAGTATACACTATACCAGATATATTAAGGTCATTGAGGATTTCAAAGACATTATGCCACGAGTGGCTATGGGTTCACTGTGGGAGAGGCAAATGTGTCTTGGAAATCCTCCAAACAGACTGTGCTAGTCAAAGTCAATTAAAGGCTGAGTTTTCCGCATTAGATAAATGTGAGAAGATGTTAAGTGGTCAAGGAAGTTAGAGGAGGATATTCCTGAATGAACACAACATGTGCTTACATTATGAGAATCAATTATTGATTTCTAGGGCACATAGTGTTATGTATCATGGTTAGTCTCGACATATACATCGACGATATAATACCATTAAACAACTTCTCTACACATGAGTCATATTGACTATATGAGGTCCAAAGGAAATATTGCGGATCCGCTAACCAAATGGTTAAGTAAGGACCTAATAGAGAAGTTGTCCAAAGGAATGGGATTGAAGCCTTTTGATTGGTAATATCAAAACACAGGCTTAAGCTCTTTTGGAAATAAAGTCGAGGCAAAGGAAAACCCTACCATGATGACTGGAGATCCCAAGAACTTGGTTCAAAGGGACAACCTATCTGCTAAGACTATGAGGTCACTGTGGGGGGTAGCCCCCTCATCCCATTCCTTGAGAAAACAGTGACTCTCGCACGAGGCTAAGCTCGAAGCTTTTAATGATTCTAGTAATTTGAATAGTGGGATTCAAATGGGTAACGCGGGATTACTTTAAGAAAGAATCACCTATGTGAGAGAGAAGTGGGGTCGCTTCAAAGAAGAATTCAAAGGGCTTAATTCTTTAGAAACTCTTGCAGAACCAGGAAGGGGTATCATGACCAAAATGAGCCCACCAGTAAGAACTGAATAATGGTCAGGATAATATATGTGGGGAACATGGTTTCGTTTACAGTATAAGACGAACAGTTCAAAGACATCACGTCTACTGAATAGTCAGTAAAGAGATCATGTTATCCCAATGGAAGGTTCAAAGGGTTTACCTACCTATCCTGTGGAGATATTATTCGTAGAAGCTATCACCGCATTGAGTCGAGTTGTGATTTTTATTACTTGATTTTCTTCATGTGGGGGATTGTTGGAAATAGTTATTAAGGGTGAAGAAAATTAAGCTAAGTAATGGCTTAATTGTACATTAGTGTGACTAATGTGACACCATATGGGTAGAGATAATTAAATAATTAAATACTGATTTAATTATTTAATTGATATTATTATCATGCCACTGTGGGCTGATTTTAATAAGTGGCCCATGATTGGTGGGCTTAATAATGTGGGTTTTCTTATATAAAGAAAACACAGTGCGTTATTGAAGAACAGAGAGAGAAAAAAAACCTAAATACGTTTCCAGCTTTCCTGGCATGAAGGTTTTAAGCCGGCCGGCATGTTTGCAAAAGTTTTCTTCGCGTGTGTACGGTGATAGCAGAAGATCAGAATAAGTTCGATCAGCAAGGCATTGGTGCAAAGTGCTTGCTGAGATTCTTTTATCCTGGGAGGCATATTGTCGGTAAAACCCAGCACCTATGGGCGGAAATTCTGCTTTAAGGACAGCGTCTGCGACGTGACTGAATCACATGGGTTTGCTGTTCTTTTATTTATGTTCATATTTGTTTCGGTAGCTTCAATTCAATTGTATATTCAGATTATTTACCAACAGGTTGTTATATCTTTCATTGATGGCACGTCAGTTTCTCGATGCGTTCTTATCCGGAGATAGAGTACTTTCTGAGGTCTCTTCTCCAGATGACTAACTAACTCGGGCCCTTCACTTGGCTAAACAGTTCCGCGGAGTAGACCGAGCACCGTCTTGACCTTCTCTTGAATTTCATACTGGAAGAGAACAACTCCGAGTTTTCAAGCCTTGCCTTTATGTTGTCTAGTGAGCTGCATTCTAGCTTTATTACTTTCATTTTTGGTCTTCCCTTTTTCATCCTAGTCACTATCCAATGTTGGCATGGGTCCATCTTGTTCTCCCATACTAATACTAATTCACATCTTCATATGTTAGTGTAATAAAAGAATATATACCTATACGTATGTACAAGTAATGCATTCAGTATAAAAGTGCACAACAACATGTATAGATCAATGTTTTATTTACAGTTGCAAAAGAATTATATACAAACATGCAAAAACAAGCATCGATACAAATATACAATATTTACATATTAGGTTCAGTTTCCACTAACACATTTATAATGACTTACTAAAATTAACTATCCGGTAACGGCGCCACTTGACGTTGTTGTATTTTACTCTGCACAAAACAATTCATATAGTCTAGCTAAGTCTAGGATCGTTGACGTGGTGTAATTTTGTCAAACATAATTTTTAAACCAGTAAGAACCGAGGTGCCAAGGGAGCAATGGTAAACTTGTACACTATATAAAATTATGCTTCTATTTATCCTAGTCTGAAACGATTGTTAGTATTGATTAAGAATCTAAATCTATGTTTGTAAGAAAGGATTTACCAAATTTCAGGAGCTATATCGAGGAACTACTTCACTTATTCAACTATTACATATAACTACCACTACTACATAGAAGACTAAAGAGAGTGATTTTTTCGATATTAGACAATGCTTCTTCATACGCTGTCTATTCGACCGACGTCTAATGTCGAGACATCACTATTTTATATTAAAAGCGATGTCTATTGTCTGCACATTAGACATCGCTTTTTAGAAAAACGATGTCTATTATCCACATTAGACAACGCTTATTCAAAAAGCATTGTCTAATGTGCAGCGCTTTTTTTTATGAAAAGTACTGTCTATTCTCCACATTAGACATCGCTTTTTGAATAAGCGATGTCTATTGTCCTAACATTAGATAGCACCTTTTTAAAAAACGTTGTCTATAGTCCTGACATTAGACATCATTTTTTCAAAAAGCGCTGTCTATTGTGGAGTGTTTTTTTTTACAAAATATTCACAAATTTAATCGCTATTACATTTAATTTGCACATTTTCACATATCACAATGCATCACATTCAGTTTGGAGCATCCAAAATAATACATTTTCTTTCATAATCTCAACAAGTAATACATTGACATTAGACCATTAGACAACACTTTCGACAGTGCTAGAAAAAGACAGCTTTGCTGAAATTCTGTGCATACTGCAAAAAGACAGCAACAAAAGCATCAATACTCACGCCAAAAGCTTCAAGTCTTCAACCTTGCTCGGTTAACCAAAGCAGCAATGATCTTTAATTGGACTGTAAGTAAAATGTCACCTTGGTTTAACATCTTTGTTGTCCCTTTGAAATAGTATTGCAGGGCGATATTTATCAGAGGGCGGCGATTTGATACTTTTTGTCCATTGTGGATGGCGATAAGTGGGGAATTTGCTGATCAAATGCCTTCCGGTAAAGAGACAACACATACTTTTCCCAAGTGACTAACTTCGTTGTCACTCCATTCCGTGGCATCATTGCTCTCCTAGTCATCTTCTGGTGCCAATCTGAACCGCTAATCGGGATCGGCGCCGGTTTGCAAGCTTAAGCCGCGGCGGAGGAGGAGGAGATCCGCACCCACTCATGCCTGCTGGCCAATTGGTTCACTGAGTGGACAGACACATCGCAAGCTTGGCAGAGGAACGTGTCGTCGGTGATGGAGATTCGGTGACGGAGATTCAACGAGAGATGCGATTCGACGATCTAGAAAGGGATTGATGAACAGATTCGGCGAGAGAAGCGTCTGGTGAGTTTTGTTAAGACGCTGCGGAACATTACCACCTCAATATAAAACCCTATCTCACTCGATTAGACGGTTCTTTTACAATAAGCGATGTTGACGTGTAGTATTTTGAGCGTAAAAAATAATTTATAAAATCGGTAAGTACCGAGTTGTCCAAGGGAGCAATTGTAAACTTGCGCACTATGTAAGGTTATGCTTATATTTATCCTAGTTGGAAACGATTGTTTGTTTGGTCTATAATTTAAAATAAACAAGTAAGTAAGAAAATGTTTTAACGACTTTCGAGAAGTATTTCGGGGAACTACTTCACTTACCCAACATTAGAATCGAGTTTATTAACTATCATGCAAGGATTTGCCTATATTGATTGGAAAATAGCCTCACAATTCAAGTAAGAACCTCACCCTTTCGGCGTTATTGGTTTGAATTGGAGTTGTACCTTAAACTACGAACCTCATCCTTTCGGCGCTATTGGTTCGAATCAAGTAACTCGCCGATGTTTACCAACTCTCCTCGCATAAACATCGGGAGTCCTTTTCGTAAAACTAGCCTTTCCCTTTACAATCTTGGGCCACTCTCGTAGTCATCGAGTTCGTAACGTGTATTTTAGTTAATAGTCTGACGTTTAGCCTCACCCTTTCAGCGCTATTGGCTTAACGTCTCAAAACAATTCACTTAAGCATTTTCTCAAACACCTAATATGCATCGCTGGGTTTTTAAGTGCCAAGTAAATCACAAATCATATAAAACAATCCAAATCATGCAACGGTTAATAAATTAAACGATTCATAGTCGAATAAGATTAGTATGACCCCAAAATATGGGTGACTACTCACTATCCATTGTCATGTAAATACGAATCATGTTTTGTTCGAAACGAAAATTACAAAGAGAAACAGGAATGACTACACCCTTCGAATTGATGTCGATAATCCCTTTAAGCTCAATCTTCGATCTGATCAAATTCCTCGCATTTTCGTGCCTCCTTCTCTCTTTTCTGTCGTCTCTAAGTGTGTCTAGGTGTGGATGGATGTGGAGAATTGTTGTATTACGGCTGAAAAATCCTTTCTTTCTGTTTAATTTTGCATTTTGCAATTTGTCCAAAAACCCTAGCCCAAATTGTGTTTTTGGCCCGTCTAGCATGTATCGCCCGTGTCACCAGTATCACCTGTTAGGTTACACGAGAAAAACAAGAGAGCTGAAGTTATCTGGCCAGTATCACCAGTATCACTTAAATAGGCGACTCGGGCAATAATGGCACATAGTGAGTACGCTCTTTGGCTTCGATTTTGGCCCCCTTTAAAAACTAAATCAGCTCTTGGTCCAAACTAAAACGTTGTAGAAGTTCATCTCAGATTTCCAACAAGCCAAAGATCAACGTATTTAGACACCGTATGAGCTCTAGACGCGCGCGACAAGTAGGGAGGTCAATCAGCCTACTTTTGCACTGTTTACGCCCAAATTCCTACAAAACACTTTATTTCGCCTTGGATTCATTTCTTCACCTAAAAGAATCAAATCATAGAGTTAGACTTCATAAGAATAAGGAAAATGATCGAAAATCGACTAAATGTGGAGCGTAAATATAGTACAAATTTATGCTCATCAAAACACTCAACACTTAAAGTTTGTTCGTCCCGAACAAACATGAACTAAATCAAATTCCACTATCGTAGGGAACAAGAGTGCATTTAGCATATGCACCAAGCCTTTAAATCTCTAGGCTACCCTACAAGACGAATTGTAGTCTCGTGAGAGTTTTCAAAAAAGGGAATACTTACAAATCCCGTATGCGACTAGCTAATATGCATGAACAAGATAGTTCCTTGTTTATCTAGGCAATACGCAACGAATACCCCATGCACATCAACTAAACTAATAATCAAAGACTAACTCATTTTCAAAAGAATTTCGAACCACCAATGACTCTACAAAGATGCACATTCAAAGACAATCAGTATCAGAGTTATCAAATGGCTGACCTAACAATTCATTCAACATTTTCACAACATACTCAAAACATGAACGTTAGAGACATAAAAAGCGTGCCAATTGCGCGCCTATGCTATCAAGAAGGATAGTCCTTGGGCTAACATGACAAAACTCATTTCCAAGTCTTAGGAGCTAAGGCTAATAATCCGTAAGGAAAGAGGAGTTTGACACTTCATTTTCAAAGCTATCTCAAACAATGTCATGCTCACGTACTAGTACAAGGGTCATCCCTCTACTCAAATCACAATGCATACACACTAAAATGAATTATGGGAAGTATATTGCCAAACTTAAGTGTGCGCCTCATTCATTTTTTTCCAAGGCATTTTGCCTACAATATGCTTCACACATTTTTTACCTTTGATAGCTTTCCATATTTTGGCTTGTGCTTGCAAAAGCGTTTTGCTTTTCTCTCCTTTTTTTGTAGCTTGCCTTAATTTGGCTTGTGCTTGCATATACAATTTTTTTGTTGGGGTCAATTTTTTACCCATATTGACTCCACACTTAAGATTTGGCAATGTACTGAGAATATAAATGATATGTGCAGACAATATGAAAGAATAGAGATCACCTAAGAGTAATGACTAAGTTTTCGAAGAGAAGAAAAGTATTTCATGCTTGCTAATTCTATGTTCAAGCGATGCAAAAAGGTTGCCTAAATCATTAGATAGACAAAAGATAACAACAACATTGACGCCTAGGAATTATGCACTCATAAAAGTCATGGTGATCCTAGATTCAAAATCAAGTCAGTAGCATTAAAATTAGATAGTCGAGTAATGAGGTAATGCGGATGCCTTCGAAATTCGAATACTCAAATGTAAGCTAGCTCATAAAACGTGCAAATACCTAGACATGGATAATTTTAATAGAATGCACTACACACCCACACCACACTTAAGAGGAAGCTTAGTCCCTTAGTGACAAATATATAGAAATAAAAAGTGTAGTGCAAAGGGCTTCCTTGAAATTGTAGCTCAAAGAGTGTGGCTCGTGGTTTTATCATTCCTTTCCCGCGCATGACATTCAAATCTGTAAAACAAACAAGTGACCACTACATAGATATTATTAGCACATGTCATAAGTATAAGGTATAATCATAGTAGAGAACTCCACACTTAAATCAAAAGCATCTAGCGAGTAATGATGTGACTGCAAAATATATTTGATAAGGCATCTTACAAATGGTTTTACTTCCCTTAAAGACCTAGTTTAACGTCTTGGCGAGACTAGTAAAGCACCCCATGGAGTCGCTTGGGAGAAGTCCTTTGCTCAAATAACTTCTCGCGGGGCCATTAGTGCTTAAGGTGTCAATCCACCTTCAAATCTCATTTGAATTTCCGTCCATCAAGTCTACAATGGACTTTTAGTTGAGTTCAGCCCCTTCAAAAGTGTTATGCTAGTTAGGATGGAGGGATCGTGGGAGCTCCTTTTGCATAATGTGGAAAAATAAGGCAAGAAGATCCAGAATTTGTCTCGAGACAGCGTGATGAAGAAAGGGTCTTCAAAACTTGTCTCGAGCTTCATGGGCACATTAGACAACATTTTAATAAAGAGTGTTGTCTAAAAAGTGGCACATTCGGCAGCATTTCTAAAATAAATGATGTCTAAAGTCCACTTTAGACAGCGTTTGGAAACAGGCGCTGTCTAAAGTCCACTTTAGACAGCGTATGGAATTAGGCGCTGTCTAAAGTCCACATTAGACAGCGCTTCTGTTTCAAGCGCTGTCTAATGGTCTATTTTTTAAAGACAGCGCTTATTTGAAGCGTTGTCTATTCCATGTTCTGTACTAGTGTACCATGCAAGATTTGTTTAGAGAGATTGGAAAATAACCATAAACTCCAAGGAAGGGCACCAACACTCGTTGCCCATGACCCAATTGGAATTGTACCTTAAACTATGAACCTCACCCTCTCGAAGTTGTTGGTTTGAGTCAAGCAATTCGGCGGGGTTTACCAACTCTTGTCGCGTAAAGACAAGTAATGCTTGCCGTATTTCTAGCATTTCCTATTACAATCTCGGGCCACTCTCGTAATCTCGAGTATATAACGTAACATATAGTTTGACTTTAAACTTCAACCTCTTGGTCTATTAGCCTAGAGTTTCAATGTTATATATTAGACATTCTCTCGGGCACCTAACATGTATAAACTCGATTTGCTTGCTAAGTAAAACATAAATCATGCGAGATAATAAAAATAATGCAAATGTTATTTCATTGAAATATTCATGTTGAGTAAGGTACGTAGGATCCCAAAATAATGGTCACCACTCACTATCCATGGTTATAAAAACTAAAGACATGTTTTGGTCGGGACTAGGATAAAATAATGGATAAGGAAAAATTACAACCTCTGAGTGAACAATGATGATAACGCCCTCCAATCTATGATCCTTAATCCGATCAATTTCTTTTAGTTTTTCGTGATTTTTATATGTTCTGGTTCGTGCCTCTTTTTGTCGTAAACGAGATGTGTTTTTCTTTTCCAGAAAACCTAGTCATAAATCACATTTTCCTAGTAGTCCGAGTTAGCCGTGTTAATATGTTGACACGGGTGAT
This sequence comes from Rhodiola kirilowii, assembly GCA_033675215.1. Taxonomy (NCBI): domain Eukaryota; kingdom Viridiplantae; phylum Streptophyta; class Magnoliopsida; order Saxifragales; family Crassulaceae; genus Rhodiola; species Rhodiola kirilowii. Next base: position 19,777,691 of record CM066195.1, on the reverse strand, counting down.
ACGGCCACGTCATGTGTCACTCAGGCGTAGCAGGCATGACATGGGCACCACATGCAAGAAAAATCTAGAGAGATAGGTCATGTCACCCTGTGTCAGAAAACCTAACACGGGCAACATGGACTGCTGGAGAGACGAGGCTCGTTTTTGTGAATTTTTGACCAAATTCGCTCTTTTTTGGACTCCGGGCACAAAATTGGATTTAGGGTTTACTTTGCACCTGAAACACAATGAAGCACGAAGCGAATGCTCATAAAATCAAGGGGAATGATCGTGATTAAGCTAAATATGAAGCAAATACAAGGTTAAGATTTATGCTAAAAAAAAAGAAATAAAAGATTTATGCTCATCAATCGTCCAAGGAGTTACTAGCATGTAGCAATACTAAGGTGGAAAAAGATCAGGTGAGAAGTGTGTGATTTGGTGAGAAATAAGAATTAATTATGTCCATTGGTCTTTCTTAATAAACAGCCAAGATTAGACGTCAAAAAAACTCAAAATCACGCTAATTATCCCGCTAATCTACATTTAAGGGTAATTTAGTCATAACCAAAACCTCTTAAACCAAAAATCCCTTTGATTGCGATTTGCGTAACTGAAACCTTACATACCTGCAACTGCGAGGGCCGACAGGGACGTACGTACGGGACGCGAGGGTGATGACAGCGACGCCGGTGGACATACGGGGGGAAGGAAGTGCGTACGTGTTTGTGATCGATATGCCGGGAGTGAAGTCCGGGGAGATCAAAGTGCAGGTGGAGGACGAGAATGTGCTGCTGATTGCTGGAGATAGGAAGAGGGAGGAGGAGGAATGGGTTACGAATTGAAGCCGAGGACGAGGTGGGGGAAGGACGCGGGTCACGGGGTTCATCTGTTGTTGTCATGCTTTTGATTCGGGACTATGAGAAGATGAATTTCGGAATGAAAGGTGAGAGCTTAATTGGATTCTATGCAACTCATCGTCTGATGTTCTTGATTTGTGTTCGCTTTAGTTTAGGGTTGGTTCACTCTATCGAAATTGATGGAGGGGTTGAGGTTACAGATTTCACCAGCCGGGTCACTGCTCTTTCAGAAGAAAAATTGCAGCCATTTATGTCTGAAATTTGGTTCGAGATTTGGGGAGTGGTTTACAGGAGCTTCGTGATTAAAATTGTCCCGCTGGCCTCACATTCCCCACACTACATGTCTGCTGTGTGACATTAAAATTGTGTTGATTGCTTGTATCAGTTGAATTTTGGTACTGATTATTTTTGAAACTTTGAATTGATGTTAGGGAGGTTGTGGCTGAGTATAGTGTATACTGATCAAATGAAAGCTATTGCTCGGAAGATATTAGCTTGGGTATGCGCATGATTTTTGATTGGGGACCTGCAGTGTTGAAGATGTTGTTGGTGAGATTCATAGAATATCACCATCAGTTGTTACCCACCTTGTCGGCAGCCAAAGTTAACTCCTTCATTGCAAGCTCATTCTGATTTTGGAGCCATTACTCTTCTGGCCCGAGATGATGTGCAAGGCCTCCAGGTTTCGAAAGATCGAAATTAATTGGGTCACTGTGATGCCTATATCAGATGCCGTTATTGTTGGTGCGCCAAAGGGAGGGTTTCAAAGCAAAGAGTAAAATTGTAGATGTTAATGTTGCTGGACTTGATAAAACATTCAGCATCTGAGTTTATAATTTGAGATTTACATTCATAATTCGTATCAAAACACTTGTCATAGTTCGGTTATGGTTGCTCGCTACGAATTATGATTTCTCTGCTACGAATTATGTTTGATCGACTACGAATTATGACTGATCCGCTACGAATTATGATTGCTCGCTACGAATTATGATTTATCTGCTACGAATAATAAATACCCTGTGTGATACAAATGAACATACGTATTATAACATTTCTAATATATAATTCTTAAATGTGATGGGTATCCAAATACATAGTCTGAATCTAATTATCATATACATAGTCAAGTAGCTAAATCTGTAGGTCAAACTATATAATTCGTAGTAATCAGACAGTGCTCTGATTGGAGTTCTGGATTATTTCTCAACCATTCATTGGCGCTTTTCAACACTTCATCTCGTCTTTTGTTGAGTGGTGACCGGATTATCAAGTTCATATAAATGTCACGCAGCGAACACAGCTGACTTTCTTGTGCGACATTGTTTTTTCCCCAGCTATTTCATTTCTAGCATTTTCGTCTTTGTTGCCCTTAGTAGATGATGGGTACCCCCAACTGTAACGAGTACCAAATACCAAACAAGTTAGTTTCAAATTAAATTAATTTACAAGTCGAAGTTAAATTTAATAGAAACATTACAACACTTTTAAGTGTTTCGGTGCTTGCTTGATAAGAAATATGCTTTTGTTTTTTATCTTGTTGGTTCTGCGCATGTCCTTCTTTGGCTGTTATCTTTACCCATGTGTTCCTTTTCCTCTTGCGATCTATGAAGAAATTTCAAACTTATAATGTTGCACAAAAATTATAATTAACCAATAAACAACCAGAATCTATTAATTCAGTGAAGAATCATGATACAACACGCTACAGCATGTCACGAATCATAATTCAGTATGCTACGAATCATGATACAGCATGCTACGAATCATGCTTCAGCATGCTACGAATCTTGCTTCAGTATGCTACGAATCATGAAACAGAATGATACAAATCATGATACAGTATGCTACGAATCATGATATAGTATGCTACGAATCATGATACAATATGCTATGAATCATAATTCAGTATGCTACGAATCATAATTCAGTATGCTACGAATCATGATACATCATGCTACGAATCATGCTTCAGTATGCTACGAATCATGATACAACATGCTACGAATCATGATACAGCATGCTATGATTTATGAAACAGCATGATACAGTATGCTACGAATCATGATACAATATGCTACGAATAATGATACAGCATGCTACTAATCATGATACAGTATGCTACGAATAATGATGCAGTAAGTTACGAATCATGATACAGTATGCTACGAACCATGATACATTATGCTACAAACCATGATACAGTATGCTACGAATTATGAAAAACTACTACCAAAACCTAACGACCCAGATTGATACAATATGCTACCAAAACCTAGCGTACTACAAATCATGATACAAAACCTTACATTTCCGTACGCAGTCTATATCAACATTTCTCAGCCTCACAATGTGCTAACAGAATTAAACAAGAAGTTCATGATCAAAATATTGAAAAAAATAAAAACAAGTAAAGATCAAGCAAGCAATTAAGTATGCCGAGAACTACAAAATACCTTTAAGGTATTTGACGAGAACAACAAACTACCTTTAAGGTAACTATAAAGGCTCATGTTCACTGACAACATCGAATTCAGCAACGAGGTCACCGTGGCAGTGTGAAGTGGCATCAAGGACTCCACACATACACTACTCATCTCGACTGGAGACCTTTGTAGTAACACGAATCAATTCAGCACTTGAATCAATCACCGAATCTCGAACAAAAACCCTAGCCCGTAGTTAGGGAAACCTACCGTATATTTGGTGTGTTTTCGTTGGCTGAGTGGTCGTCCGTCTTCCATGGCCGTTGTATTGAAGATTTCGGTCGTCGATTAGTCCCGATTTCGGTTTCTCAATCTCGCAATTTCTGTTTCGCAATAAGGGGGATTTGGTGTTTTGGAAAATTTGTTCGTGACTAATTTACCCCCACAGGTGTCGATTAGATTATTTTTAACATTATTTGGTGTTTAATCTGGGTTGTTGATTAGTAAAAATCAATGGACTGATTTAATTCTTATTTCTCACCATAACCTCACTTTTGACGGGATCTTAACCCTACTAAGGTAGTGTGAATTTCTAATAATCTATTGTAACCATACTTTTTGGTTTGGTTGTTGGGTTTGACTAAATAGTATAGATATTAGTAATCAAGAGCATACGATTAATCACTAGGCAAGGGGAAAGTGTCACTTATATTGCCCACACTGACCTAATCCAACACACAAAATAAAGTGCACCAAAATAATGAAATTTTACGATTATCCAATTTGAGTTAAGGACTATAATTCATGTCACAATTAGCCAATTTGAGTTAACCTTACTTATAGAAGAGGCATTGCATTAATTAATGGAAGAAGGTTATCAACATGAATTCTAGTGAACAACATGTAGGTGAGTAAAGGACCACTAGTCCTATCCCGACTAGATATATAAGTACAACCTTACATCTTTGAAACCCGACTGTTGTTGGGACTACTCTCCACTTCTTGCTAGGACGCCTCCTGATGCTCCTGAGTGCTTAGCCTCGTTTACTGAAATTTTCTCGCTGCGTTTGATGATGTATATTGTTTGAGTTCAATTCGTTTAGAAATGTACCACAAGATTTCCTTATATAGTCTCAAAATTTGGCATATGCGGTGGCTTCCCTTTAGGACAGGCAGCACCTGGTCCTTTGAGCTTCCTGACACTAGGGATGCACATTCGGTCCGACCCGGACCGGTGGATCGGAATTTTTTAAAAATATGGACCGGGGACCGGATCGGTATTTTATGGACCGAGGACCGGACCGGAATATTTTTCTTAAAACGGACCACGACCAGGACCAGACCAGAATTTCATGTTATTTTCACTCAAATTTTACAGTCCGGATCGGACCGAAATTTTACGGTCCAGGTCAGTCGGAAACTTTTGAAGGGATGGACTGTGGATCGGACCGTAAAAATTCGGTCTGGTCCGGGTTTACGGTCCGGTCCAATTTTGTAAATCCCTACCTGACACTTCGTTTCGTCTCCTCCACAGGCGCCACCTTGTGAAGACTTTGTCAGTTTTGATCAGTTTTTGCTTGTTTTTTGTGTCTTGGCCACCTTTGGGTCCATGTGATATAAAATGCTCAAAGTCACATCAGAGCGACAAAGGATGTTAAAAATGTCTCAAAATCTATAAGTAAGCCTAATAGCAATAAATTTTTTGCTAATCACTAGCCTTCCACATTTGTGCATAAAAGTTATTTTGTGAAAGCACAGAAAACCCATGAAGAAGAGTTTCATGTTGGACAACAACTGTCGTAGTCACTAACCACAAGAAAGAAGTGACGAAATATCCTCGGACCGAACTATTTGATGCAGAGGCATATTAATCTATAATGAGTGTCTTGTGAAGTGAAGGGGCCTACCAGACAACAAAGTCAATTAGGAGTCTGATGATCTCCTATGGCATTTTATGGATAAGATCTAGGACTACCATCAAGGTACGACGAGGGAGTCGCGACAAGTGAGAGAGAATGTCATGGCACAACTCTTAGGTGAGGACTAGACCCAAGGGATGTGGCAGATTAGATCACGACATGTCGAAAAGGCTAGGTGTTGGAGTCGAACACTTTGCCCGATTAGAAGAGCCTAAACATGGGAGAAGAGTGAAGTAAGCTTCTCGAACACTCCCGATTAGTGGAGAACTTCTTGGAAGTGTATAAAATTCTTTGGATCCGGTAAAGTGGTGTGAAGTATTCTAGATAATTAATTTCTGTCATAGGATAACGATCTTCACTATCTATTTAGAAGGTGGAAGTGTATACATAGGAGCAGGACCTCGACCCCCTTCAAACCTTTTAAGAAATCCAATTGTATCACCTGCTTGTAACGTTCTCTACTGATCAATACAAATTCTATTCTTAAAGAGTCTTGACTTGTTTTCTCGTTCGTGCTAAAAAGTTTCAATGTTAGGAGGTTAACTTGGAATTAGATTGTTAAGACCGCACTTCTATTTCATATAGCAAAAATAAGTAATGGACATTTAGAGTGAACAAACCTTTTGTGACACTTCTCGAGAAATTATGAAGATGGCCGGAATAGATTTCATTTTCCATCACTTGATTTTCAGATATATTATGTAAAAGGAAAAAGAGCAGTTTTGGAGCAAGAATTACCACTCATTTCCAATTTCTTGTTCGAATGAAAAAAAATCAACTAGGGTGCGGATTATAAACATTTTGCTAAAAATATCTTTATAAAGGACGTTAAATGGCGTAAAGACACTATTAACTCAATTACATAGTTAGGATAGTTAAATGGTGTTAAAGAAATATCTGGTTTAGAAATGTAAAATATCCCCAAACCAACTTGTGAAAATTGCACAATCTCATTGGCATCATCGTTGACGCGTTCCTTAGTACTGCTTGAGTTGGGGAGCAATGGTTTGCTTAGCCGATTGCTCAACAAGATAGTCGAGTACTCGCAGGGGTTGGGAGTGATGGTAAATCGACTGATGGAGAAGTTGAAAATGATGGATGCAGGAACAGATTGCCATTCTGATGTTATTTACAACTTCATATCCATTTACCGTCATTTAACAATTTTAGCCAAAGGCTAATTAGATATAACGAAGAGCGGACAGCCGGACATTAATGTCGTCTAACAACGTTTATAAAATCGTGACTCCATTTGATTTCACACGTTTTTAAAGACAATATTTAAAAATTGCACTCTATTTGACAAATTATATAATTCTTACACGATATTGGAAATTTGTGATTTTTTCTTTTGATGGTGGGCAACACCTGCAAGAAACAACAATGTACGTCAAGACGGGACGAACAACACCTCCACGAGGGAGGAATAACATGTCCATGCCAAGGCGTTACGAAAATAACTCCTACACAAAAGTAAAGAGAATTATGCTATTAAGAGGAATCGATAGTGATGCACAATCGGTCCGACCCGGACCGGTGGACCGGAAATTTTCACAAATATGGACCGTGGACCGGATTTTTTTTATAAAAAGTGGACCGGACCGGATTACCTTAAATTTACCGTCCGGACCGGATAAGAATTTTATGGTCCGGGTCAGACCGGTGGACCGGAAATTTTCAAAAATATGAACCGTGGACCGAGATTTTTACGGTCTGGTCCAAATTTGTGCATCCCTAGGAATCGAACCCTTGACCTATATTCAAGCTACTCAACCAAACTTCCTTTCACAAAATTTGTGATACTTTTTTTTGATAGTGGGGTTTTACATTTCATACATATCAATCACCATTCGAACACATCTTAGACATACTGTATGTGAACTTTTCTTATCGAGTACATGTGATATTCGACTCTTGGAGCACAGGCCACGCACGCCACCACCTGCATTTGATACTTGAATTGTGTCCATTGAAGCACCATCCACTTTGAAACCCACGAGAGCATAAGCTTGTAAATAGCTCCTCCACACGCACATGGAAGGAATAGACGAACCAGCAGTGCCCATAGGGGATGAATAACACTCCTTACAAAATTGAGGAGAAATATACTACTTAAGAGAATCGAACCCTTGACCTAGACCTGTCAAAAATATACATCAACCGTTATCCGTCCAGTAACCATCCACGAAAATTCATCTGTTATCCATCCATTTAGTTAATGGATTGAATCAATCCATATCCATTAACAATCCATTAGTAAACGGATTACATGGTTTGATCCATTAATTCATTAATGATCCATTAATTAATGAAATATCTATCCTCGACAATGTCACTCGAGCGAGAAAGCTTTCACTACTGTCCAACTATCCTCACCATGGAATTACCTACGCATCGTACTATATTCTCGCGTTGACGAAGTTACGGAAATACGACGAGGTGTTACTGGAGTTTTTGTCGCTCGACGATCTGGATTCATCGCAGTATTGCTACGAGAGTTATCCGGAGGTTTACGTTGAGAGATGTGGATTTATGGTTCCATTCTCGATGCGGTGGATTTATGCTCCGATTTCGATTCGGTTGGGTCAGAGGAAGGAAACCCTAGATCGGTTATATAAGTTGTTGGATTTTGTTAGGAAGAAAGTGGTGGAGAAGGAGTTGAGGGATTTGAATGAGTCCGCGAAAATGTGGAGGAAAAGGGAGAGCTTTGTGATTAGTTCGATTGTTGGGATACATTTGAGTCAGAAGGAGTTTAAAGTGTGTTTGGATTTGATGAAGTATGTGATCAGTTCTGATGATTGTAATCTGGTGTTGTTGTCAAAGCTTGGTTATATTCACAGATGCTGCTGGGGGATTTGGAAGGTGCGAATAAGGTGTTTGAGAGCGTTGAAAACTTGAGTAATGGGAATGGATTTATGTTTTAACTGTTTCCTATATTTTATTAACTAAAAAAAGTAATCTAATTTTATTTTAATTTGTTTTCAGTTCAAGACTCGTCAGTTGTGGACTCACTCGTTGAAGAAGTTTTGGATTTGACTATTGAACGAGGAAACGAATGTGGATGATGTCCTGGAATTCACCATAACTACAATCAAATATATTTGGGAATCAAGTGGTTCATTTTAAATGTCTTACAATTACATTTTGCAATTGATTTGTATCGAAGAATTATTTACTTCACAGTTTTAATTAGTTTTGATGCTACTATTCATTACAACGTGATCTTGTATGTTTAGAAATAACTCAATTTAAATTTCTTAATATCAATTAAGAAATAAACGAGTTAAATGAGAAAATGAGCTAAATGGATCAAATGGATTTATCCGTTAATCCGTCAACCGTTAGTGTTCCATCCGTTTAATCCATTAACACTAATGGATTTTAATGGATTGGATCCATTTAATCCGCTAACCGTTCATCCATCCATTAACTCATCCGTTCATTCATTTTGCCATCCGTACCTTGACCTTGTTCAAACCAACTCGACCAACACCTCTTTCGCACGAAATTTGTGATATTTTTTTTTGGAAGGGAAAACACAACCTGTAGAAACAATAAAATACATATAAAGAACACTGACATACATGACTATCACTAGACAGCTAGAGGACATTAATTAAGGTCTTGGTAAACCCCGGGGAATAGCCCAGGATTCCGACCACTCCCAGTTATTTGCCCGCGCCTTCTTAGTTAACCAGTCCGCAGCCATGTTATCACTTCTCGCAATGCTATGTATCGACCATCCAGGGTGCTCATCCAGCACCTTGATACACTTTCTGATGTCGTTTAAATTGGTGCCTGGCTTCAAAGATCCTAGGTTGATAGCCCAAAGAGCTTCACACGAATCCGAAGTCAGCCTAACCTTTAAGACTCCCATTTCTTGTGCTAGATCAAGGCCCATTGCTATTGCTTTGCATTCCACCACTAGTACTGAACTTGATGTATCCAGCCATCCTACCATGACCCTCTCCACCATGCCTCTATTAATGAGTACTACTCCCCATCCAGCAACTCTGGTTTGCGGATCAAAAGAGCCACCACATAGGATTTTAGCTTCCTCCTAAATTTTATTGGAAAAAGAATGGCTGACAGTGAAAGGAGCATATCAATGTCTTATGGAGATGGAAAAAATGAGCAACACATTGGAGGGGGAACAGTCGGTTTTGGAAGTGTCTTTGGAGAATGAAACTACCAGAACGAATCAAAATATTTGCGTGGAGACTATTTCATGATGGTTTACCAACTATGGTGAACTTGGAGAAGAGAGGCTGTATGGTGGACAATAGATGCCGCTATTGTGGAGGTGGAGGTGAAAGTGCTATACATCTATTTAAAAATTGCTGGTGGATGAAAGATATGCTTCAGGACTATAACATGGTGTGGGATAATCGACCCTGGATATTGGCTTTGGCTCTGTGCGAAAGTGTGCGGTGAACATGAATTTAAATGCCTGTTGTGTGGACTGTGGATGAGTTGGAAGAACAGAAATGATATTATACATGGGAAGGAAGGCAGAAATATGTGGGATTTGAGGGTGAAATTGGATCACTAATGAAGGAGATTGGAGATGGTGGAAGAGAAGCTATAGAAGGACTGAATGGGAGGAAATTTGTGATACTTGGGAAACATCAATATGTACGTTTTCCTTAGGAATCACTCTCCCGAAGCTCCCAGAAGTTTTCCGAAACAAGCTTTGTTTTTGTCTTCCCCTACCTTAGCCGGACCCTTTCCCTGTCGGAACCGGCCATACCGTCGCCCGCTCATCCCCTCCTAGTCCGCTTGTCCATCTAACGGCTATCTTTGGTGGTGGCTTGAGCTGGATTTTTGGATTACGGTGGGGATTGTGGGAGGTGCCATGGTGGTTTTGGACGGTGGATGTGGTCCGGTTGGGGGTGGGTTTTTTGGTGTTCATAGTTGTGTTGTTGTTGTTCGGGCTGGATCTGTCAGGATTGTTGGCCCCGTTGTTTCTTTGTTGTTGTCGGGCCAGATCCGTCTGGGTTGGTGGCCCCGTTGTTTCTTTGTTGTTGTTAGGTTGTCATCGGACTACTGCAGCTGCGGTTTTGCCCTTTGTGCTGGCCGTACCGGTTAGAATGTGATACAAACAGTGATGTTTGTAACAAGTTCTGGAAGAAGAGTAGAAGAGATTTAGATGAGGAGTAGAATTGAGATTAGGGTTTTAGGAGGTGAAGGGGATGAGAGACCAGAGAAGGAGATGAGGAATATTGATTAATTCATTTTTCTTCCCTTTTCTTTCCGGTTCCAAGGCTATCTTATAATAAACTTATTACATCAATTGCAATGAGCTCCCCTCAAGTTCCCTAATATTCTAATACGTAACATTCCTCCCGCCTTAAAATCGACCTTGTCCTCAAGGTCACCTATTTCCGGTGGTCTTGGCAATGAAAACATGATGAACTTGTTGATATAGCGCACCAAGATGGCATGATCATCCAAGCTGAAATCAAGATTAAGGAATGTGGTTTCAAACAGCCATGTCATTAAGTTCTTCACCCAATCAAGCCTTGTATCACTCAGTGAGCTGTATATAACCACGTCAATCGATTCGTGACGAGTTGTAAGTCTCTTATAATCGTCATTGTAGGAGAAGTATATGGTCATATCAACTCCAGAAGAAACAGTATTAAACAATGTATCCAGAGCATCAATGATATGAATTCCACGATATGGCCTTGTAAGAGCGACACCTTGGTGACTATCATCCACTTGAGCAACCTCTTGGTATGTATTTGTGATTATAAAGTGAGCATGATCCAAAAGATGAGTAACACTGGCCATATCTTTAACTAGTGGCGCCAACATCCATTTATAAAACTCAGTGTACAGCCTCGAAAATGCAGTGATCTTCAAGATGTTGAGAAGAGGAGACAAACAGGAGGGCTGCCAGGCAGTTGGTTCACTCCAACAATTACGCCACATTATACTTAGCGAGGGACTGAATTTATGCTCAAAGTCCGCCACACAGTGAGTCGTTTGTAATATTAAATTGTCCAAAGAGAATTTTGTTATGCCCAACCTTATGTAAAAAGCTTTCGAACAATGAGAACAACAGCCTTGTTGATCATCTTCTTTCCTATATAGACTGCAGCCTCCCCTTTCACCCTGATATATGTTCAGGTAGTAAGTCGGTGACCCACGAGCTATGACAAACAGAGTACTCCCTCTGGACAAAATGGCTTTACCCAATTTTCTTGCAACATCTTCTCTAGAACCTTTCAAGACACTTTCAACATCTTTGTCACTGAAATTTTTGCACAGACCAATAGAATGGCTTGAACTACAGCTTGAGATTTTCTTTGGATTACCAAATGCTTCTAATATAAGAAAGGACTTTGAGATATTCTCCGCCACAGGGAACAATTGAAATGGCTTCACCATAAACATACTTAAGCAAGCTGTTGTGGCTGTGAAATCATCAAATAATGTTGTACGGGTACTCTCGTCGTGGAGTGTAAAAATAAAGACAATCCAAAACTTTGGAGCAGCTGATTTGTTCATTCTTAGTTCTGTCTCTCTAGCGGCTTGAACAATTTGAATACGGATCCCACTGATGAGAGTCACTTGTGGTCTATAGCCTTTTTGGTAGTCACCTGTCAACTGCTTGTCATTAAACAAATCCACATAAACATACAACCAAGCCCCTTCAACTTCACCCAACACTTTGCTGTGAATAGTCATGATCACCTTGCCCTCTACCAACAGTGTATATGTAAAAATAATATCAGGAGGCACTGGAGGGGGTTTGGTCACCCATCGAGCGACCTTCTTACTCCCAGATTCATAACACATATGCAAAATCATTTCAGCAATCTTATAAACACTCGGTGAGCAAAATTTTACATCATTCAAGGAAGAGAATGTCACTGAGCGGATTTGAGAAGTAGCTGAAGCGCAAAGGCGTAGAAAATTATTCAGAACTATGATTAAAGACTCATTCCTTTGGATTGAAGAGAGCGCTAAACTCAAATATCCAGCCACTTTCAGCATCAAAATGGATTCAGAATCAAGTGCATCAATTGTAACGTCTCCAAGATTAACCCCAACACTGACCAGCTCATCATAATGCACTAGAACTCCAACAGTAAATGCCCAGTTTAGTGACTTAATATATTAAATGGCAGAACCATCAAAGTGAAGATGATTGATGAGTCGTATTTATACGACTCGTCGACTCGTCGAATCAACTAATCCCGCTTATTTCGACACTTTTATATGCAAACATTTACTTTTTAGTATGGTTTCGTATTTCAGGTGTTTCGGAAGCTCTATGAGGAAACACGCATAAAAGATGGCTTTTCATGCCAAAAACATCACAGTTTCAGATTAGACCTTTGAACCTTCGACAGAGCGCTGGGAATGAATCGCTGATCAAAAAAATACGAGTCATACGCCGTTGCGAAGCTAACTCAATTCTCTACAACTCTCTAGTTCACACCGAGAGCATCCGAGGTCAGGAACTAGGGCACCAAGATATGATGTGTTCCCTATGTCCGGTGGTTTCTTCGTGCATGGACGGTCATCATCCCCATAAAAGTAGAAATCTGATGTCTTGCCACCATACGCAAGTGACAATAAGCCTGAGCTCATGTCAATCTTGGTCTTGGTGGCGAAGAGGAATGTCCGTCCTAAAATAAGTGCTGGAGGATCATCGTCTCTAGCATCTCCCATCTGCAAGACATAGAAATCTGCAGAAACAACGAGGTCTCCTACATGGAGGGTGAGATCCTCTAGCAAACCAATAGGACGAATACAAGATTTATCTCCTAACTCTATCAATAGTTTAGGAGGATTCAATGGTCCCAATTTCAGTGAACAATATAAAGAATATGGCATGGCATTAACAGCAGCACCTAAATCGATCAAATAGTGATGTATAAGTGTCTCACCAATACCACAGGTGACTGTGAAGGCACCTGGGTCCTTACTCTTTTCAAGCGGTGCCTCGTGACTCGCTGCAACTGGCCGTTCCATCATTGGGTCATTCTGCTCATGCCTCGCTTCCAATCTGCCTCCTAGCTCATCCTTTTCGATCATATGGTCCTTATGAGCTATTACCTGCATAGAAAATGAAACAGCAGTGTCAGTTTTGGATTTTTTGGCAGTGCCGATCGCGTTTTCCTTCAACGTTATAGGCGCATTTTCCCTTGACGTTAGGGGCGCGTTTTCCTTGGACATTAGCATCGGGCTAATGTCTATTGTAGGCACGATCCGCACTGAGTCAGCCTCTTTTTCTTCATCTTCTACATCAATGTGCTCGTCGAGTGTGAGCATCTTGTTCACCCAATATGTAGACTCCTTAAGTGCTGCGTCCACATCCACTACTGCTAATGTGTAGACATTCCCTCTCGGATTCCGCACTATCTGCGATGGTAGCCTTCCTGAATCTCCCTTCAGCTCAGAAACTGTCTGGAACTAGAAGTCTAATGCCTGAAACGGATTAGATTGTGGTGTATTGCCTGAAACGGAATACTTTAGGTTATAACCTGAAACGGAGTAACCACACTTAGAAACCTGAAATTAGATAATTAGCAGTCAATGATAAACGTGTTACAATAGAAACCCTAAACTGAATGCTTTCTCTTATTGAACTCTTCGTTAGTTTTTTCTCTCGTGCTTTTACGATACTTGTTTACAAAACCCCCTTTTATTTAATTGTTTTCAGGAACAACTTCAACAACCAGCTCTCTTGGGTTCGACCCCGCTTGCCGCTTTACTAGCTAATAGTAGGAGAAAATATAAATTTAAGTTTGACGCGTCAAACGACGCGCGTCAAATTTTGGCGCCGTTGCCGGGGAGCTGCGCTTCGGTGAAGTTGTTTCTTTTTATTTTTATTTTCTGTTTTTATTTTTTATTTATTTAGTTATCTTTTGTGTTTCGCTGCTCTTTTCGCAATGTCTCGTGCAGGAAGTCAGGTTGGTAAAGACCAGAACAACAACAATAATGCGATTGCCCCAGCTAAGAATAACGAGGTGATCCCTCCATTCTACGATGAACCAGAACGAGAGATGCGCGCTCGCAATAGGGCAAATAATGCGGCAAGGTTGGCTCAACAGCTGAATCAGAGAGCGCCTGTGGCACAGAATGGTGCTGGTGCGAGGCAGCCATCTCCACCACCTCCACTACAACCACCACAACCGCCTATGCACATGGAGCCAGAATATGAAGATGAGTATTACCATGAGCCCACAATGCAGGAGCTGTCTGCCCCTAATTTTCAGAATATTCCTTGGTGCATCCATGAGGGGCCAGACATGCAGGAAATCATGGTCAGTTCTGCAGTGGTGCATCATCTGCCCAAATTTTCAGGTCGACAAGGAGAGTCAGCCACCAATCATCTTCAAACCCTTCATGGTGTGTGCCAGACTCTCCGACCATATGAGGCCACAGTGGAAAACTTCAAACTCAAGGATTTCCACCTTTCTTTAACTGACGCAGCTCATGCTTGGTTTTTATCTCTCCCTGCAAGTAGCATCAGGACCTGGGACGAGATGCAGAAGAAATTTCTTGAAAAATACAACCTAGCAGCCAAGGCAGGACAGGTTCGTAGGCAGCTGCAAGATCTCAGGCAGGGGCCTAACGAGTCCATGTATGACTACTTGGAAAAGTTCAACCAGCTGGAGCAGAGCTGCTGCAACCTTGGAATGCCTGAGAAGCTGATAATCGAGTTCTTGCTGGACAGATTGAGGCCGCTCGAGAGGATGTTGCTGGACGCCTCAGCTGGTGGGACCATCATGAGTCTATCCCCAGCAGGAGTCCGAATGAAGATTGCAGAGGTGGCTGAAAATGCAAGGTTCAAAGAGGAAAACAGTCGGCAGGATGAATTCAGTCGAACTAGGAACATCTCAAGGGCTGAAGCTGCACCTGTTTCTGACGAGGTGAAGGAATTGAAGGAGATGGTGAAGATGTTAGTCACCAATCAGATCACTCAGGTCGCTCAGGCGAAAGCATGTGAATTCTGCTCTGCCACTAATCACAAAACAGATGTGTGCCCAAGTTTACAGGAGGACGGGCATGGAGATGTCAACAACGTGGGTAGTTATCAGCACTACGACAACCGCCCACAGCAGCAGAAATTCGGGCTAGCAGCTAACGGGTTCAGCTGGAGAGACAACAATAATAATACTACGAAGGAACCAGCCCAGCAGTCCCAACAGTAGCAGCAACATTATCGGCCTCCATATTATCAACAACAGGGCAGCTATAATAATCAGAGCCAGTATCAGTAGAGAGGGCAGAATTACAATCAGGCAGGCCCCAGTAATCAGAACAGTGGCAAATCTCTAGAGGACATCGTGAAAGAGCTGGCAGCTAGCACCCAGCAATTGGCCACTACAGTTCATCAAAATCAGGCCAAGAACGATGAGACTTTAGCAGAGCTGGGTAAGCAGATGTCCAACCTAGCCCAGACAGTTTCTGAGCTGAAGGGAGATTCAGGAAGGCTACCATCGCAGATAGTGCGGAATCCGAGAGGGAATGTCAGCACATTAGCAGTAGTGGATGTGGACGCAGCACTTAAGGAGTCTACATATTGGGTGAACAAGATGCTCACACTCGACGAGCACATTGATGCAGAAGATGAAGAAAAAGAGGCTGACTCAGTGCGGATCGTGCCTACAATAGACATTAGCCCGACGCTAATGTCCAAGGAAAATGCGCCCCTAACGTCAAGGGAAATGCGCCTATAACGTCGAAGGAAAACGCGATCGGCACTGCCAAAAAAATCCAAAACTGACACTGCTGTTTTATTTTCTATGCAGGTAATAGCTCCTAAGGACCATATGATCGAAAAGGATGAGCTAGGAGGCAGATTGGAAGCGAGGCATGAGCAGAACGACCCAATGATGGAACGGCCAGTTGCAGCGAGTCACGAGGAACCGCTTGAAAAGAGTAAGGACCCAGGTGCCTTCACAGTCACCTGTGGTATTGGTGAGACACTTATACATCACTGTTTGATCGATTTAGGTGCTGCTGTTAATGCCATGTCATATTCTTTATATTGTTCACTGAAATTGGGACCATTGAATCCTCCTAAACTATTGATAGAGTTAGGAGATAAATCTTGTATTCGTCCTATTGGTTTGCTAGAGGATCTCACCCTCCATGTAGGAGACCTCGTTGTTTCTGCAGATTTCTATGTCTTGCAGATGGGAGATGCTAGAGACGATGATCCTCCAGCACTTATTTTAGGACGGACATTCCTCTTCGCCACCAAGACCAAGATTGACATGAGCTCAGGCTTATTGTCACTTGCGTATGGTGGCAAGACATCAGATTTCTACTTTTATGGGGATGATGACCGTCCATGCACGAAGAAACCACCGAACATAGGGAACACATCATATCTTGGTGCCCTAGTTCCTGACCTACCAAATGAGACGATTCGAGAGGATGTGAAGGCAAATCTGCCTGATCAATGGAGAGCAAACACGAGCACATCCTTACACGATGACTTTGGGCAGATTGAGGGAACAGCTGAGGCGAAATTTGGCCTCACACGTCCATGGGATCCTAACTTGTGATCCCTAAAGAGGTACCGTCTAGCCAACGACGTAAAACAAAGGCGCTCGCAGGGAGGCAGCCCGGCATTTTCTTTGTTTTTCAGTTTTTTAGTTTTATTTACTTATTTCATTTTTGTTTTTTTAGTATTGAGTCATGTTTTACATTATCTTTTGGGAAAGGAGATGCTCTTCATGCAGGTAACAGTGCACCTCAATGCGGACCGCGTCAGCCCTCAACATTAAAGTAACGTCTACATCAGACGCGACACCTAACGTCTACACCAGACGCGGCTGGCCGTTGACCAGCGTTGACCGACTCGGTTGACCAGATTTTACACCGTCACGCGATGACACAAAGGGAGTGCCTGTTCATTTTTACTCTCTATATGTTTTTCCCTATGTTGTGTGTCTTACATAGTTGTCTTTGAATTTAAGTCGTGCCGTGAGGACACGGCTTTGTTCAAAAGTGTGGGGTGGGAGAGTCAGTCTGTTGTGTCAGCACGTTTATTTTTGCACCTGCATAGTGTCAGCATGTTTCCCTTAAAATTTAAAATTTTTGTACAAATTCCTCTCTATTTCCTAGATGTGCGGTATTGAATTTTGCTTATGTGAGATAGATGAGCTGATTAGATGCGTTTCTCTTGTGAAATTTGAATTGTGTGATTACATGTGAATCTAACCCAGTACGTGTCCTTCTGAGTTGAGATAAACAGGGATGTGGAGTTGATAGAAATGTCCTAGAGAGACTTGACGAAGCATTCAAAGGACTGGATTCAAACTGTATGGTTATATGGATTTCGTGGAGGCTAGCACTTCGAGACTTATTGGTTCAGAGTTTGCTCCGCCACTGCAGTGTTTATGTAGGAAGGCGGGACAGAGACATAACAGACCGTCCTATCTCTAGTCCGAAGTAACCGGGAAAATAGGTGAACGATCCTCAGCTTGACTCGCGTCAAAAAGGACAAGGATGAGAAAGAGCGGGGAGGTATTTCCATATGCTTGCGGGCGATGATTGGACCTCCTTCAAGAGAAAAGGAAAAGAAGGACAAGCAGTTCACAATAAAAGAACAAGGCTCAAGAAAAAAAATCAGTCAAATTGTGAAAGTTCTACACTCAAACAAAAGTGAAGTACATCATTGTTACATCAAGAGCCAAGGGCCAAAGAAATCACTACAAAAGCTGTCCAACAAAAAAAAAGAATAAAAGCTCAGAAAACCTTGAAGCTCGAATGAATCACGTGCAAGAAAAAGCAATAAAGTATAACCATATAGCGAGAGTTCGGAACAGCGAATGCAGATCATAGGTCTAAAGAGGACTATCTCCCACTCATCCGAATTGGTTTGGATTTCAGCTCTGAGGTAACATGTATCAAGTTAATTCCATGATTGAGCATGATGATTTGAGTAATGATTGAGCTATGCGTAGAAAAGCAAGTCTAGACTAGCGACTCATATTCATGTGCATTATCTAGGACGTCGAATAAATTGTGGTGTTATATTTATTTTCCTTCTATGACTTAGTTCTTGTTCGGGACGAACAAGTTTAAGTGTGGGGTGGTTTGATGAGTCGTATTTATACGACTCGTCGAATCAATTAATCCCGTTTATTTCGACACTTTTATATGCGAACATTTACTTTTTAGTATGGTTTTGCATTTCAGGTGTTTCGGAAGCTCTAGGAGGAAACACACAGAAAAGATGGCTTTTCATGCCAAAAATATCACAGTTTCAGATTAGACCTTTGGACCTTCGACAAAGCGCTGGGAATGAACCGCTAATCAGAAAATTACGAGTCATACGCCGTTGCGAAGCTAATTCAATTCCCTACAACTCTCTAGTTCACACTGAGAGCATCCGAGGTCGTTTAGATGGTCAAATCAAGAGCCGAAGTTGGGATACAGTGCGGATCGCGTTTTCGATAAGCATTAGCAGCAACGCTAATGCTTAAAGAAAAAGCGCCCCAAATGCTAGAGGAAAACGCGTCCGCTGATGTCAGCAGCGCGTTTGATGACGTCAGCAAGTCCGAAAATTGGAAATTGAGCTCAAAAATAGACTAGAAAACCCTGTGTTTTTCTATAAATAAGATCTTTGAGTTAGGGTTTCCATGATCTCATCATCCATCATTCTATGAAGACTGAGACGGCTCTGGAGAAGACGAAGACGCAACCTTTCGACGAAACGAAGAATTTTCTACTTGTTTTCATCATTAAATTCGGCATTTGTTTTTCATGACTATGAGTAGCTAAACCTTTAATTCGGTTTAGGGTTCGTTCATTGTGACAATCGTTTTGAGACTTTTTACTTAATGCAATTTCTTGTTTCTCTAGTTCTTATGCCTAATATTAAGGGTTGAATTGTGAAGCTAAGCTGAGACTTACCCGTAAAGCTTAGCCGAATAATTCAGTTCTTATCGTTAATACTTGTTTGTGACTTTCTCGTAAAAACGAGTAAGAACACCTAGATTAAATAATGCCTATCCCGGATTATTAGATTTAGGAGAACTAGAAGTCTAATGCCTGAAACGGATTAGATTGTGGTGTATTGCCTGAAATGGAATACTTTAGGTTATAACCTGAAACGGAGTAACCTCACTTAGAAACCTGAAATTAGATAATTAGCAGTCAATGATAAACGTGTTACAATAGAAACCCTAAACTGAATGCTTTCTCTTATTGAACTCTTCGTTAGTTTTTTCTCTCGTGCTTTTACGATACTTGTTTACAAAATCCCCTTTTATTTAATTGTTTTCAGGAACAACTTCAACAACCAGCTCTCTTGGGTTCGACCCCGCTTGCCGCTTTACTAGCTAATAGCAGGAGAAAATATAAATTTAAGTTTGACACGTCAAACGACGCGCGTCATTGATCAACATTTTCGCTGGATCCATCTTCCGGAGGTTTCGCTCGTGGCTTTACAAACATACCATCCACCATAAAAGGCATACTCATAGAAACATTTTCACAAACAAATGAAAGGTGAAATCTTCCCCTGGTAGATGAGATGTTGTTCTGGTCGAGATCCAGAGCAAATCTTACAACAACTTATGCGCTAAAACAAGTAATGCGGAAATAAAACGACACGCAAAGTTGTTACCCAGTTTGGTGTTAACGAGACTACGTCTGGGGGGCGTTCTCTAGCCCGGTGGACAGCAATTCACTATTATTGAGTATTGCGAGTACAGGGTTTACCGTTTACAGAATCCCTCTTAAACAACCTGAGCCTCGGACACTCTAGTAATTGCAATCTAGGTCTCCCCCTAGATCGTTGCTCCCGCTCCGTATCCACCAGAATGATTCTCCGAGAGAATCAGCGCCTTCTCACGAATGCGCAGTAAACAGAACTTCAGTGCGTGAACCTTCAGCTTCGTCCTTCGATCAATCTGTTGAGCACCAATGCAGATTGATCCGAGCGCCTTCGAGTAACCAGTGACGGTTAGTTCTCCAGCCGATTACGTGGTTCGTGAATAACCAGTTACGATTAGTTCACCGCCGTTTGCCTCCTCCTCCCTTCAATGAGTATGAGCGTGATTAATATCTCCGTAAGTGCTGACTAATACCTAAGCATTAGTCTTCCTTATATAGAGCGGTAGAAACCCTAAAACAATAAGGATTCCTAAACTAAACCGCATCTATCATTAGGAAATCTTTCCTAATCTCTTGCGCATATCTCTTGTAGATAATCCTCCGTTTGAATCTTCAATCTAGATCAGGCAACCTTCGATTATCTTCTCGACTAAGATAGCTTCAAGCGCAAGCAACCGACTCCAAGGATATCTTCAATTATCCATAAGCACCTGACTTGCCAAATCCGTTTCCAGATATTCACTGCCGCGTCTGAGTTGTGCTAGGTCGGCTGAGACAAGTTTCCAAATCTGAATTTGGAAATTTCCAACTTCTGTCCATGCACCTGCAACCGCCTTAATCTTCCAACGGTCGACTGTGTTTCCAAATCTGAATTTGGAAACATTCCATCTTCTTCAACTTGTTCCAGGACAGTTGTCTCTTCCAGTCTTGAACAACAGCTAGAACAACTATACTAAGTTTTGCCAAACACCATGCCATAAAACTAACAATCTCCCCCTTGGCATTTTTGGCAAAACTACCTATTTGAAGCTACCTGTACTACCAATACAGTTGAATCTTTGAGGAGATTTCAAACTCCCAAGCTGTGCTACGAACTAAGCTATCAACTGAATCTTTGAGGAGATTTCAAACTCCAAACACAATAAAAGCACAACGAATCTTTTAAGGAGATTTCAAACTCCAAATTTACACCCCGTTTTTGCCATAAAGTGACAAGGGAGTGCACACAAAAAATAGCACGAGTTCAACAATAAAGCCAGAGTTCAACAAAAATAGAAATGTTTTTAGGAAGAGCAGAGTGCATCACCAGGACTAGTAGTCGGATTCCTCATCACTGGGTTCATCACAAGCCGATTCACCATCATCTTCTTCCTCCGGATAGCGCAGGCTCACCAAAAGTTTTGTGATCTTCTTCTTTCTGGCCATGAGCAGCACTATTCTCTCACTCGCATCAGCTAACTCCTCTTCAAGATGTGTGATCATCCTCTTCCGAGTGACAGCAGGAACATGAGCACTTGATGCATCCAGAGATTGCCCAGACAACTTCTTCTTAGGCTTGATAGGGTCGTCTAACTCCAGATCCACAATATGTGAACCATAAAAGTGCTTGTGATCTGCAAGAAACACCTTTGGATCTCCAGTCAACTTGTCCTGATTTGTTAAGATATCTGGATGTGTCCCACTACAAGTTGGTGAATCAACGAGGGGAAACCAATCGGATGATTGACTTTGACAGAAGATGCATGGCTAGCAATTTGATCGAAGATGAGACGTCCAAGATCAATCTTCTTCCCAGCTCCAAGAGTCTTCAGAATGGCACCCATTGTATGACCAAGAGTAGTATGATGATTATTCGGCAACCAGTTATGAACAGCAATGCTGTGAAGCAAGGAGTGCTTCGAAGAAAGCTCTTTCACCGGGAAAGTCATGGTGAACCACCTTGAACGGGTACCGCCAGTAAGAGCAGCTGCAACTTTGTGCCAATTAGGGTTTTCTCCAATATTCAAAGCTCCTGCTTCAATCCCAAAATAATCATTGATATCATCTGGTGTAATGACCACCTTCTTGCCTCTCACACTTGCCATTCCAAAAGCAGAGTTTTCAATATCTGCAAATCCTTCTGGTAGATTAGCGATAACTTCCCTCACAAGACTTGCTGCAAAAGGTTTAGCCATTGCTACTGATGGCCGCAAATCCACTCCTTTGATCAGACTAACTATCTCCTTGGCAGCATACTTGTCAGCATCCAACACCCTTTCAGCCACGATCTTCCTCTTCTGAACAAGATCCCACTTCTTAGCATGATCCTCTGACACAAACCACACACCATTCATCACTACTCCAGACTCAAACTGGACTTTCTTCCCTTTTTCTTTCCTTTTGACAACAGGAGAGCATAACTTTGCTTTCTTAGCAACTGGTGAAGTAGCCTTCTCAAAACCAGACTCTTTAGCCTTATTTGATTCTTCGACAGCTGCAGGAGTAGGGACCTTTCTGTTCTTTGGCACAGCGGCCTTTGTGTTAGCATCAGGATTTGACTTGGCTACTTGTTCCTTACTTGCTGGAACATCCTTCTGAACTTTCTTTGGCAATTTTGACAACTTGAGAGAACCATCTCCAGATTCCTTACTCTGCTTCTCCATCTCTTCATTCTCAGCAACTAGATCTGGTTGACTGGTCTCACCTTCTTCAGCAACTTTAGAAGAGAACTCTTCTTCAACATATTGCTCAACAGCATCAAACAGACTTTGGAGAGACTCATCAACTTTGTCAGACTCCTTCTGAGAAGCCTCTTCTTCTTCATCGACCGACACTTCGGCATCTTCTTTTGCAGGCTCAGCTTGCACCTCTGCACTGGAACTCTCAGCAGCTTCTGGAACATCTTCACCAGAATTTCCAGCAGAAGCTATACTCTGCTTGTCTTGACTCACTTCCTTTTCTTCAGACCCAGAATCATGGTGTTCATCAACGGCAACCTCTTCATTACCAACAACCTCATCTTGTTCACTAGATTTTTCATCATCAGACTCAGACACGATAACTTTACGCTTCACAATCCTAAACTTCTCCTTCACAGGAGTTTTCTTACAAGCAACCATCTTAACCCTTGTACCTTTCATCACAGGAGAGCTCTTTTCTAGCACACCAGCTACAACCTCTGGCTTTTCACCAACAACTACTGAGCCAACCACAGATACACCAGGCAAACTAGGACTACTCGTATTAACAGATTTGGGAGTATTTGAAGGTACCTCTTAGGTCGACTTCTTCGCTGTTTCTTTGGCTAAAGCAGGCATTAAAGCAGACGCCTTTTTGGAGA
Source organism: Rhodiola kirilowii (assembly GCA_033675215.1). NCBI lineage: Eukaryota > Viridiplantae > Streptophyta > Magnoliopsida > Saxifragales > Crassulaceae > Rhodiola > Rhodiola kirilowii. The sequence continues at coordinate 19,754,590 of CM066195.1, read as the reverse complement.
CTTCCTCTGGAACGCTTTTAGGGATCTTCTTTTCCTTTGCCTGGACAATGGTTTCCATCACTTTCACCGATTTGTTCAACTTCTTCTTCTCGGGAACTGGAACTTTAGGAATCTTTGGAACAGTCATCTTCTCTACGACATCAGATGTTGATTTTCCTGTGGGAACTGTGTCACTCGCCAATTTAGGGTTTTCTTTGATAATCTTGGGTGCTACAACCGATTTTGATGATGCATCAACTGACGCTGCTTTGGAGATCTTGTTCTTCCTTGTGGCCACCATTGTAGAACTTCGTCAAGCTTTGTCTAGGGTTTCATCGGGAGAGAAAAGCAGCGAGATACGAACAGTTGATTCTGCAAATAATTTTTGGAAATAGAATTCAGATTTTGGCAACCCATACAGCTTCTGGAGACTCCCCTGGCTGCCACGTCACATACATGATATAAAAAGAATATTTGAATATTTTTGAATACTTCTGGGAGACTGAACGTTTCTTCTTGGACCAGCACCTTTCCTCCACGTCAGCCCTAAACATATCACCTTCTGGCTCTGGCTGACGGACTTGAGCTGGAACAACTTAGTTGTTGGTGACACACCGACCCGGAGAGGATCTAGGTGTCCGAAACCACGTGTTGTTCAAGCCTCTGATGAAGGATTCTGATTGCTGCTTCATCATCTCTTGTTCCAGTCTGTATTGTTCCAGAATTGACTTCTTCCACAACTTCTTGGTGTAACAACCCTCAATATCATCTTCTCTCAGTATCATCTTCTTCCACAACATCTTGGTATAACAACTCTCAAAGTGAGATCCCTTCATGCTGTGTTCCCTTCGAACAAAGCCACGGTTGCGGCAATCAACCCATGCTGTGGATGTCTTCACACGATGACAACAGTTCATGACCCTTCGTCTAACATACTTGAAGAGAGACGACTTCATAGTGTCTAGGACACAAGTGCACCTACCCAGAGTATGAGACTGCATCTGACTGACTGGAGTCTTTATGTTTTTACTCAGCATATATGGGGTCATGGCAGTGGGTAGACCAGAATCAACTAAGTAGCAGTTGTTTGAGGCTCTCCTTCCAGTGAGAACAATTTGATTCTGGTTGTTCTGTACGATACACTTGTCCTGAGTGAACTAGACCTGGTTATTCCCATCGCACAACTGGCTAATGCTGATCAGATTTGCCTGTAAGCCTTCAACAAGAAACACTTCGGTTAATCTAGGTAGACCTAGAACCTTTAATGTTCCTCTTCCGACAACTCTGCCTTCTATTCCATCTCCAAAAGTCACAGTTTTGCCTTTTATCCATTCTATCTTAGTTAGAAACCCAGGGTTTCCAGTCATATGTCTAGAACATCCACTGTCGAAATACCATCTTTGCTTTTCTAGAAGAAACGTTGAGCTGAAAGCTGCGAGACATGTTTCTTTTTGTTTAATTCTCCAGATTTGCTTCATGGGTGGTCTTGACACTTCATGAAGCTGATCCATCCTCCTGAGAAAGTTGTGGAGTTCAGGGCATCTTGACTTGAGGTGTCCCACTTGGTTGTAGTTGAAACACCTTCTTTTGTCTTGCCTCTTTGAGCGGAAACCAGCCAAAAATCCTTGTGGGGGAAGTTCCTCTGGAATAACCCGTGAGCTAGACCCAGATTTGTTTAGATCTTCCAGCTGGGTTTTGACAGGGGCTTCCTTGTCTGTCTCAATCTCAATTTTCAACGCATCTATAGTGTTAAGTAGAATTACCTCTTGACGTTTTAATGCGGCATTCTTCTTCTTTAGATTAGACATGTCTTCTGGATGATCACCTTGACTCCTTTCGATCTGCACCTTCAGGGATGAGATAGCAGCAAGGAGTTCAGCCTTCTGAGCATACAGACCATCTCGCTCATCTTTTACTTTAACTACTTGAGCCTGAAGGTCGGTGATAGTTTGTTGAAGTTCCACCTTCTGAGTGACAAGAACTGCAGAATCTTCCCATAATTTTTCTTTTTCTTTTGTCAAGTCTGTTAGATTTTTGTGGAGTATCTTGTTCTGCTCAACTTCATTCAGCCATTCCTGGAACAACTCCTTGTACTTGATAGCAAAGTCTTCGTCAATGATTTCTTCATTATTACTGCAGCTTGAGTACTGTGTGGTATTTTCTGAAGATGACTCTAACACAACCTCGTTGCTTGTCTCTTCTTCATTGTTAACATAGGAAGCTAGGGCGACAAAGTTATTAGTTTCACCCTCCTGATCAGATTCACTATCACTCCAGCTGACAGCATATGCATTCTTCTTCTTCTGCGTATTGATACATTCAGCCCGAATATGTCCATAGCCCTCACATTCTCTACATTGTATCCCTTTGCCTTTGTTATCAATATCAGAGTCTTCAGATTGGTTCCTCTTAAAAGTTCTGTCATTCTTCTGGAATCTTGACTTAGATGACTGACTGGACTCAGTCCCTTTACCGTACTGCCTCCTCATAAATTTCCCAAAGTTATTGGCAAACATGGCATACTGTTGTTCTGACGCGTCGTCTGTCTTGTCCTTAACAACTTCAGTCTTTAGACCGACGCTGGAAACTTTTGTGAGACGATCTTCTTCATTCATGTCCATCTCATGGGTCTGTAGGGAACCCATCAGTTCATCTAGTCTCATGGTTTTCACATCATTGGCTTCCTTGACGGCAAGAGCTTTCATGGCGAACCGCTTTGTGAGAGATCTCAACACCTTTGTCACCAGTGTTTCCTCAGTCATTGGTTCTCCTAGCGCGAATGCTTCGTTAGAGATGTCAAGAACCCGAGTATTGAAGTCAGCAATGGTCTCATCCTCCTGCATTCTCAGATTTTCGAATTTTGATGTGACCGTCTCCATTCTAGAGATTTTAACTTTGGTTGTTCCTTCATGAGCAGTTCGTAGAATGTCCCAAGCCGTCTTTGCAATCTCACAGGTAGAGATCATCTTGAAATTCTTTCCATCAACTCCAGAGAATATGGCATTCATTGCTTTAGAGTTCGCCGCTTCAGCTTTCTTTTGAACCTCAGTCCACTTGTCTTTAGCAAGAAGGCTAACCTTACCTTCTTCGTCGGTAGCCACTGGGTGAGTCCATCCTTGTTCAACAGCTTCCCAGACTGATTCGTCTTGAGACTTTAGAAACGCCTTCATTCGTACCCTCCAGTAGCCATATTTGTTTCCTTCGAGCAGAGGAGGTCTCGTGATGTTCTGCCCTTCTCTTAAATCCATCTCACCAGCCTTCGGATCTTACTCTGTGTGTCGAGTATTTGCTCTGATACCAATTGAAATCTTCCCCTGGTAGATGAGAGGTTGTTCTGGTCGAGATCCAGAGCAAATCTTACAACAACTTATGCGCTAAAACAAGTAATGCGGAAATAAAACGACACGCAAAGTTGTTACCCAGTTCGGCGTTAACGAGCCTACGTCTGGGGGGCGTTCTCTAGCCCGGTGGACAGCAATTCACTATTATTGAGTATTGCGAGTACAGGGTTTACCGTTTACAGAATCCCTCTTAAACAACCTGAGCCTCGGACACTCTAGTAATTGCAATCTAGGTCTCCCCCTAGATCGTTGCTCCCGCTCCGTATCCACCAGAATGATTCTCCGAGAGAATCAGCGCCTTCTCCCGAATGCGCAGTAAACAGAACTTCAGTGCGTGAATCTTCAGCTTCATCCTTCGATCAATCTGTTGAGCACCAATGCAGATTGATCCGAGCGCCTTCGAGTAACCAGTGACGGTTAGTTCTCCAGCCGACTACATGCGTCGTGAATAACCAGTTACGATTAGTTCACCGCCGTTTGCCTCCTCCTCCCTTCAATGAGTATGAGCGTGATTAATATCTCCGTAAGTGCTGACTAATACCTAAGCATTAGTCTTCCTTATATAGAGCGGTAGAAACCCTAAAACAATAAGGATTCCTAAACTAAACCGCCTCTATCATTAGGAAATCTTTCCTAATCTCTTGCGCATATCTCTTGTAGATAATCCTCCGTTTGAATCTTCAATCTAGATCAGGCAACCTTCGATTATCTTCTCGACTAAGATAGCTTCAAGCGCAAGCAACCGACTCCAAGGATATCTTCAATTATCCATAAGCACCTGACTTGCCAAATCCGTTTCCGGATATTCACTGCCGCGTCTGAGTTGTGCTAGGTCGGCTGAGACAAGTTTCCAAATCTGAATTTGGAAATTTCCAACTTCTGTCCATGCACCTGCAACCGCCTTAATCTTCCAACGGTCGACTGTGTTTCCAAATCTGAATTTGGAAACATTCCATCTGCTTCAACTTGTTCCAGGACAGTTGTCTCTTCCAGTCTTGAACAACAGCTAGAACAACTATACTAAGTTTTGCCAAACACCATGCCATAAAACTAACAAAAGGCATAAACTCGAAGTACTCTTGATGGCGAAAAGCTGAGTTTCAAAGCTTTTGTAACTAGTAAACTGTCCAACAACATCCTTGCACAAATCAAACTCAAATAAACAAATACCTGGGTATATGCCAAAAGATTTAGAAACACTCCATGTTCTTGATGAATCTAAAATTAAATCAACACTTGCATCCAAATATAGAGAGTCAGAATCCTCAGTTATGACTTCTGCGGCAGTAACTTTATTTGCAGTATTTTCGCCAACTAAATCTGATTCGACCAAAGCACACAACTCAACTGTCACTAATTCTGTTTGCGCAATATCAGACTCCTCCACTTGTTCTATAGAAAAATCAGAAGCAGATATTGAACTTACATGAGACTTGAGCATGGAGAGGTTTGACATGTAAGCTGAGTTTTCATTCTTCATTTCAGTTAGGAGCTGAATGATTCCATCACAAGTCTTTGACATAGATTCAAGTATCATCGATCGACGAGTTAGGGTTTCTGACCAGAATCGACATCTAAGGTCTACCGCAAAGTTATCCCAAGTAAGGCTCCTCCAACTCCTTTGCATATCCCAGTACCACTGTCGGTACCACTCTAGGGCATCGCCAGCCAAATAAAAGGTTCCAACCGCTAGCTTTTGCTCTGACGTCGTTTGATGCCGATAAAACAAACTTTCGACCTGAGATAGCCATCCATCAACATCTTCACCAGTAAAATAAGAAATCTCAGTCTGTGTTGGTAGTTTGGGTAATAATAAGGATTGTAATAGGTTTCCATAGTCACTCTCGATGAAGAAGCACCAATGATACAAACAGTGATGTTTGTAACAAGTTCTGGAAGAAGAGTAGAAGAGATTTAGATGAGGAGTGGAATTGAGATTAGGGTTTTAGGAGGTGAATGGGATGAGAGACTAGAGAAGGAGATGAGGAATATTGATTAATTCATTTTTATTCCCTTTTCTTTCCGGTTCCAAGGCTATCTTATAATCAACTTATTACATCAATTGCAATGAGCTCCCCTCAAGTTCCCCAATATTCTAATACGTAACAGAATGGCTGCTTTCGTTCGGCGTCGCAGGCTTGGGTATAGACAGAGCTCTTTGTAGAAATGTGGCCGGAGCTTTAGTGGTGCTTTGAAGTTGGCTGTCGAGCTGCTTCTGCTGTTTGGTCATGTTGGCGTGCTATGGATCGCGGAACACCTTGTTTCACAGTAGCTGAGGGATGGACGAACCTCACACGGATTACGTTTTCCATTTTTATGTGTTTTGTGAGTTTTTTTCCCAATTGTTATTCTGTTTCATATATGGTGTTGTTTCGTGGTCTGTATTCGCCACCACTGCTCTATCAAAAAAAACATATGTACGTTTTCCTTATTTTTATCAATTTTGAAAAGTCAAAATTACATTTTGTCTGTTAAACGAAAATTGGAGATCCTTCCCGCTGCCTTATTTCTCATCTCCCTCCATTTTCCTCGGCTCAACTCTTAACAGCTTCTCCGCAATCTACAAAGATCGACGTCAGGCGGTGCAGAAGAATGTTCGGTAGAATGAGGCCGGCAACTTGCTCGGTGGACAGCTTGGAGCGGACTCCTTCCAAGATCGTCAAAGACCACTCCCTCTCCGTTTTCGGTCATCTCTCTTCTCTATTTCTCATATACTGTAAACGATAATTCGTATGTAGCTGTTTGGATGTGTCTTTGATGTCTGGTCTGCCGAAAATTGCCCTGATTCACCTTCTAGGTCAAATCCCGTTAGAATATAAATTGTGCTATTTGATTGATCTGTTAAATAAAATATAATAATGAAATCGAAATTCCGTGACCGTTGTACTTTTTTTTTCTAGTGTGAATTGGAAGTATAATTGAACAATTCTTAGCTCTTTCCGATGACGATGAAAAAATTGTGTATGCACATTCTCCACAATTCGCGTGTTCAGCCGCTGAGGAGTTAGTATTGGCACATGAAGACTCTGCACCAGAAGCTGCAATTAAAGATTCTTGTAAGCCCATGTCATTGTCGAACAATAACTTGTCAGTTGTTTATATGTTTTCCAAGTACCGTAGTTCACAAAACCATTTGATTCCTCCTTGTGATAAGAAGGACAACAAATGTCCTCATCAGTGAAGTTTAAATATCTTGTATTTGGTGGTGCAAGTGTGTCCTCTGTTGTTTGGTTGTTACGATTACTTTTCTACAGAAAAAATATAGCATTTAGAAAGGCTTGAAGCCTGGAATTGGGTATCTTACATTCTTACATGTCTGTTTGAAATGTAATTAATTACTAATATGTAAGATTTTCTGTTTCATGTACTTCAAAATAAGTAAAGAAAGAAAAAGACTGATGGGGCACACTTTACATTGAAATGGATGACATCTTTCTCTGCACCTTTCACATATTGGACTTCTTAAATTTTATTTTTAAAGAATTTTTACGGATAGTTTTCTTTTGCGCATATTGATGCTTGCCCCACGACATATGTTTAGTTCTGCTCTGCGTTATAAATAACTCTTGGAGTCTTGGTATCATCTCCAAGTGAAACGTTGACGCTTTGGCAACTCGGACATAACAGCTTGAACTTGCTGCTTTAGTAGGTGGATGGTATCTAGATTCGCCAAAAAATTGACTGTCTCTCAGGTTCTCGTGTTCGGCATAGTAAATCATACAAACAATTTTTGCAGGCATCTATCCTTTTGTGTGGCTGCTGTCACACAATTATGCCAAAATTTATTAAGAGTATGAAGAATATACCTTTAGCCTCACAATTCCCCGGGTAGTATGTGTTAACTGCTAACATGTATGCTGCTGCTGGGTATTGGAATAAGCTGCCAGTTTTGAGTATTCTGATGAGGTGACTTGGGCGTCAAAAAATGGTGGTCAGACTTGGGTGGTATTGGGTTCTGTATTTTCTTCAATTTCTGCCGGAGACACGTCCAACGAAATAGACCCCTGGTTGGATGGCTTCGAAAATGTGATGAAAAATGTTTATTATGCTGGAAGTGAGAGTTTGTTCAGATGAAGGACATTTATGACGGAAGTAAGTTCCTAGCTAAAACCTCAAGTAGTAAAATAGGTAAACACCATTCTATCATATTGCATTTGAGTAGAAATCCTGAAACAATTTTTTTTTATTGTTACAAAAAGCATCAAATAGAAAAAGCAGAGAAATAGAAACTGTGATCAACAATTTATTGTTTTTCTTAAACATTAGATATGCTATTTAAAGCTCATCCTTTATGTATGCTGCAGATGAGCCTTCTACGGAGTTGTTTGATTGATCGATGATCGGATATGAGGCCTCCATTGCTATACCGCACATCCCTTGTCTCTCGGATATGCCACGCTCCAACCTTATATATCCCTCTTCTCCCCAATCAGCGCCCCATGAGTTCCTGACTATCCAATACTTTGTACCATCGCGAGTTGTCCCATAACCGACAGCTACCACTCCATGATCAAGGTCTGTTCCGCAATGGCCAGTAAATACGCCCTGCAAGCATGATCATCCAAATTCAGTGGAGTAAATTACAGAACAAATTTGCATTTTGAAATATGTACCTCTTTGTAAAACTGAAAAGCTGATCCTTCTGCATCTATAGCGACCGATACAGGCTGATGGGCAACCGCTTTGAGCAGTGCATCCTCATTATTAGCAGGCACATTCTCATGTCCATCGACGGTTACGACTGAGCTTCCTTCCTGTTCCTGGGATAGTTTCAAGTTGGGATTATTTTGTGAAGCAGTCTATATATATGCAGTTCAAAAATATAATAAACCTTTTTAGCGTGGCAAGTTCCCTGTGTGGCCTGATAAGGATAATCTTCTTCTGTTGTTAGCCCATTCTTCTTTACGTACTCAAATGCCAAGTCCATCAATCCTCCATTACACCCCTGGTTATGTGTCGTGTCACAATCAACTAGCTCTTGCTCAGACAAGGACACTAGCTTATTTTTCTTGATTTGGTGTATGCCCTCCACCGCCGCGACAGTTGAAAATGCCCAACAACTACCTGCAAACATCAAAAGAACAAAATTTGGCAAAAACAAATAAGGATATATAGCTGTTTAGTGGGGTGCTCGGTTGAGAATTCACTAAAATTTAAGAAGCTGAGAACTCAAATTCGATCAATAGATCATGATGCATTTACAAATCTACACCTGACACGTGCCCCACTAGTGAAGTCAAATTCGGTGACTTTGATTTTGCATTGAATGCAATTTTGAATATACACATGAGACACGTGTCATCAACACAATAACTCGATGATACACTTTTAAAGATGAAGATTAGATTCTAAAATTCTCGAAAAAAATATAAATTCTCATTTGAGCGCTCCTAATCGATTATACATCATTCAACTTACCGCACTGCTCTTGATTCTTGACAGGATTCACAGCCCCTTTCTTTCTCCAGTCAACAGATGTTGGGACTCTCCCGACATTCTCATACATGAAAGTGCCATTACCACGCGGTGCCCCTCGGAACATCCTGTGATGACCAATCTTGGAGCTTGCAAAGGCAGCCTTGAACTCATGGTTGGTCAAATCTCCAAACTTGTTCAACTGCAGCTTATATGACTTGTCCTCCTTGTTGAACTCATGTACAAACTTAACATTCTCCTTGAACACATTGAACCTCTTCTCCTTGTCATGTAGGCTCCGGGACACCATGTGGTGGCTCCTCCACCTCTTGTAAAGCGCCAACAGGCTATCCTCAGTTTCAAGCTCTTTCTCATGGAAATCGAAACTGGAAGCCGTTTCGAGGACCAGCGCCACGGACAGAAGAGCTAAAATAAACTTCCAGTTCATCATTTTGCTTGATTATATTGTTGTTTCAGAATTAATATAAGAATGTGTTTAAAGAAGAGATGATATATTGGTGTTTATATAAAGGATTCAAGGGAGCTGAGGTTTATGGTTCCTTAGAAGCATCAACAAGCTGATTATTATGGATAATGACCACGTCTTGTGCTTATGTGTTCATCCAGGAGTGGTGACGAGGGAATCATATGGATGCCATATATAAGCATGAAAGCAACTGTTGTATCATTGATGTTACATTATCATCTTTCATAACTGTAAGTCTTACATTAATTAAATATTACAGGTCGGTTTATTATGTTACGAACTAGTTGCAATTTAAATATGTTTAAAAAGATGAGTTGAGATAGCATGCGAAGCTTAATTTAGGTGAGAAATGGGGAATTGTATCACACATCCATCCTAATACATCTAGAGCTGATATTAAACGAGATATATTTCAAAATACGTTATTATTTCATGATTAAATACGTCATTAAGAGCAAATTAGGCAAACAAAAATCAAAATTTAAATCGAAATCCATACATTATCGCGCATCATCTCACGACCTAATAAAATGCAAAAATCGATCTACGAATTCAATCGAGCGAATCTGGAACTCTCGACGAATCTCAACGACCTAACTTCAACATGGCGAACAAAACCAACAAGGAGCACCCAATCCTGAGAAAAGTCAACCACCACTACGGTATGTGCCATTACGAATTGAAATAACCAATTTTTTTAGGGTTTGAAGCTAACTGATTATAGTCGACGGTCGACTACATTCACCGTCTAGTAAAAGCTAGTCAACTATTTTGGAAGAACCGGTTTTTGCTAATGTTGTTAATGGGTAGCACGATAAAATGCTTAGCATCCTCAATCATTATTCGTAGCATAATATTGATTGAGTTCCCTTTCTACTCAATCTCTAAGATTGGTTTCCCTTTTTACTCACTTTTTGTAACCCGCTGTTTCCAACATCGTTTTAATACTAAGCCGTTGTACCCCAACATCGTGTTAGGGTGACTGGCTATTTTGCGCTTCTAAATAAAGCTTCATCGGCATCTCGAGTTGCCAACTAGGCCTAAAAGTTGTCTCTTATAGTGTCGAAACTTAAAATGCTGTCATGTAGAGCGATTTAATAACTCAGAGAACATTCAGAGGCTTTGTATGTTCACACAGCATAGCCGTTGTCCGGCACAACGTTTTAGTTTTAAAACGTTGTTTTGTAGAGCATTTCAATGAAATCAATAAGGCAGTGAGTTCAATAGCTATATTTGTTCGCAGGGAGAAGCCGCTGTTTAGCACTGCGTTTTAAACAAAAAAATAGCTTGAAAATTAAAACGATGTCCACGACAGCGTCTTATTAGTTTCAGATCAATCCGCTGTCATGGACAGTGTTTTAACATGAATTCAGATCAATCTGCAAGTCACCACAACATTAATCAACAATACAACATAGAATAAGAGCTTATCGGAATGTTCAAGTGTGCTTAGCGCAGAAAGAGTTGTCGGACGGAAACAGTGTCGGCGATGGAGGACTCGAGCAGCCAAGTTGGCGATGGAGTATGGGAAGAGCAAGGTCGGTGATGCAGGATGAACGGCGGGTCGAGGTCGGCGATGGAAATGGGCGATGTTGGTCGATCGGGGAGGGAGGATTTTGGGTGAACGGAGAGAATTAGAGTGAAGCTGAACCCGAACGTTATGTGACCTAAGTCGTTATTCAAACAACGGACTAATTTAACTTGCCACATAAGCAAGCTGATTCAGCAGCACATTGACAAGCGTATTTTTAACCCTTTATAGTTGTCAAGTTATAAGTTTTAGGGGTCAAGTTGCAGTCAAAAATAATTTATAGACCTTGGTAAGCCAATGGTCGATCCAAGGAACAACGTGTATGATTACTAGGTAACAAGCGACCTATTCAGCTATTCCAAATAATGAGAGGTTTTGATGTAGAGACAATCGCAGAAAATAAATGGAGAAAATAAAAAGGTTTTGACTTGATCATAGAACGAATCCCAAGATCAAACTTCACCCGTGCCAATCCACAAATCATGCAGCAATATCACGTAATTTAATCATGCTATTAAGTATGGAAATAAACCAAAATAACACTAGACTAGCCGCCCATCCACGGATCATTGCCTAGATTAATCTCAATCGTTGAACGCCGCACATCCATGGATTATCAACGATTTCAATTATTAAGCCTAGGGTTTTTCAGAGAATAATGTCAACTTTTCTATTAATTCATGTACTACCAGATGGATGGCAGCTGCTATGAAACAGTACCATGTTCACCACCGTACCACAGCTTATCACCCCCAGACGAATGGACAAGTAGAGATCTCTAACCGTGAAATAATGGGATCCTAGAAAAGATGGTGAAGCCGACCAAGAAGGACTGAAGTTATAGGTTAGATAATGCAATGTCTTATAGGAAACCTATAAGACACCTATAGGCACCTCGCCTTTTCGGTTGGTGTATGGGAAGGCATGTCACCTCCCATTCGAGCTAGAGCACAAGGCTTTTTTTGCGCTAAAGACATGAAATTTGACTTAAAGAAAGCAAGACTGGAGAGGAAGTCACAGCTCTGTGAGCTTGAGGAGATATGCCTAAAGGCTTATGAGAGCCAATCAGACTACAAGGCGCGGACCAAGCTGTACCATGAAAAGTTCATTCTACGACGCACATTCGAGATTGGCCAGCATGTACTTTTATTTTCAGTACGTTTACGACTGATGCCTGGAAAATTACGTTCTAGATGGACATGTCCTTACACGGTGGCGAAGATTTTTAACCACGGAGCACTTGAGCTAGAAACCCGAGGAGTGGAGACCGTTTCAAGGTTAATGGACAACGGGTGAAGCACTATCAGGGCGAAGTTGAACTACCTATTCAAGAGTTTGAACTCGCCGAACCTCCCACTGAAACATAAATGAGGTACCGTCGAGCCAAGACGTAAAACAAAGGCGCTCGCAGGGAGGCATCTCGGCAAAATTTTTGTTTTCTTCATTTTCTCGTGTTTTCGTGTCTTTTGTGTTTGTTTGAGTCTTGTTTGGTCTTTTGTCATCTAACCTATCTACCTTGACTTGGTTTTTGTGGGAAAGAAGTTATTTTGCAGGTTAAAAGCAGGTCCAACTTAGTGCGGGTCACGTCGTGCTTTGACATAATGGACGCGCCCAAGCTTAACATTAAAGTCGCGTCGAATGTGGACATTAAGGCATTGACCAAACTGTAATGTCTATACTGGGCATGGCAAGGCGTTTACCAGAGCAAAAACCCAAACTCGTGCTTCTCTCCTTCATTCCAATGCACCATCAACTCTTATACACCAATCGCTCTCAAATCGCCGGTCTGTCTTGCGAAATTATTAAAGGATTTAGGAGGAGGATTGCTCGTCATCATCAAACACAAACATTGCAAGAGCTGCTTCTTGAAATCCAGATCATTACGGGGCGGAATTGAGGTAACCCTACATTTGATTTCTCCACAAGATTTAGGTTGTTGGAATTGGGATTTTGCGTTGGATTATTCGAAGGAGTAGTAGAGGGGTTATTCTATATGGATTTGTGAAGAATCAATGTTAGAAGTCAGAGTTTGGAGTTGAGGATCACAGATCCGATCGAAGAACTCGATTTGCAGGTGCCACGCGCCCAACCTTGACATTAGCTGGTCGCGTTCGGCGAACGAGTTACGTAACGTCTGAAGTGGGCGCGTCACAATAAAGTCTACAGAGGGTGCGACGTGCGCTGGCCAAAGTTGACCAATTGTGTTTTGTTTGGTTTTCAACCGTGATTCGATATGGAACCAGTTGAGAAGACATTTGAGGAGTTATATGTGGCACTTAGGGCCCGACCACACAGGCCGAGCAGATTTGTCGAGGCCGAGTTTCTGAGTAATAGTGGATTTGAAGATCGGGTCCGAGATATATTACGGGTGACTTGATAGCCAGGCCTCCTCACTCTTAGCTATGAGACAGACAGCGAGGACACATGCGAGTTCTTAGCATCCTTCAACTACGTGGGGAGACAGGATCACGAGGGTATTCGCTATAGGCACAGAGGTGAGTTTCACCACATTCTCCCTGCGCATGTGAAGGAAGTATTTGGTTGGCCAGCAGATGGGGAGTGGGTTCGTGATCAAACACAGTTGAGTTTTGCCTGGGGCAAGCTGAGTGTACACGACGCCGGTACATTTGAGCCATCTGACTCTAAGGTGATTTGTCTTCCGGACCCCGCCTTGTATTATCTGTAGATGGTGCTGGGAGGCACACTGTTCCCCAGAGATAACGGGGGCGACAAGGTTACCTTTCCTGACATGATCTTCTTGAATGCTTTCGATACAGGGCAGTTGATCGATTTCTTCCACCTGGCGTGCCACTTCTGGAAGCATCCCTCGACAGGACCAGTTGCATGTGGAGGGATGATTACTTACCTGCTGCGTCGTCTGCACAGGCAGCCAACTTTAGTGTCTCACGAGCACATCCCTCCAGCATACTATGACATAGACTTCCTCTCCCATGCACATGCTATTCGGAGGCGTCCACGTAGGAGAGAGCAGTACGTGTGGGTTTGCCATGATGACCTGCAGTACCACACTGCTATGCCCACAGATAGGCACTGCCGCACTACTACTGAGGATGGAGCGGAGTCCTCCATAGCAGCTGCTTACCGACGCCAGCCTCGGGAGAGAGGAGAGTCCTCCACAACTTGGAAGAGATGTGCCAGAGCACCACTGCCACCAGCAGCTATGCTTTCTAGGAAGCAGCTAGGCATGGCTTTCCATATGGCTAGGACATTGCAGTATCTTCTTCCTTCAGAGGTACAGCCAGTACCTTCGTCACCAGGATGGCAGTTCGGAGACCCCATTTCCCCGGAGTTCACCATTCCACATCCAGCATCGTCTTCGGACTCTAACTAGGGGAGTACCTATTCGTTTTTATTTTCCTTCTTTCACAAACACTTAATATGCATCGCTTGGGTTTAAGCGCTAAGTAAAACACAAATCCAATAAGACAATCAATTCATGCAAATATTTGTTTTATTCAACGATTCATAGTTAGACAAGATTCATAGGACCCCAAATAGGGTCACTACTCACTATCCATGGCAGTAAACGTACAACTCATGTTTATGTTCGAAACTAAAATTACAAATTTTATGAAGAACGATCACAACCTTGATGTAGATGATGATGTTGTTCCTCTTTGATTTGTAATCCCTTTGATTCCGATCGATTTCCTTCGATGATATGTCGTGATTCTCCCCCAATTTGGTCGACAAAAAGTGTTTTTGTCAATGCGGCTGCTCCTCCCTTTTTGTTCTTCTTTAATTTTTGCATTTTTGCCTTTTTTTTTCCAAAAACCTAGCAAAAATTGCATTTTTGGCCCATTTGGCCTGCTTGGCATGTGTCGCTTGGGTCACCTAATAAGTGACACGGGTGAATCCAGAGAGGTTACAGTGTCACGTATTGTTGACAGATCATGACACAGGTGACACATGTTCACCTTGTACAGCAGACTTCGGCTCCAATTTGAACCTCTCTAACGACTGAATCAGCTCTTGGTCCAACCTACAAATTTGTAGTCCTTTGTTCTAACTTTCCAACAAGCTATAGATAAATGGATTTGGACATCATAAGAGCTCTAGGCATGCGCAACTAGTATGGATGTCCCTATTTTTGTCCTATTTTTGCCCAAATATCCACTAAATGCTTTGTTTCGCCTTGGATTCATTTCTTCACCTAAAAGCTTCAAATCATAGAGTTAGAGCTCATAAGAATAAGGAAAATGATCGGAAATAAACTAAATGTGGAGCATAAATATAGTAAAGATTTATGCTCATCAAAACACTCCACACTTAGAGTTTGTTCATCCTGAACAAACATGAACTAAATCCTAATCCACTATTGTAGGGAACACGAGTGAATTTAGCATATGCACCAAGCTTTTAAACCTCTAGGCTACCCTACAGGACAAGTTGTAGTCTCGTGAGAGTTTTCAGAAAAGGGAATACTCACAAATCCCAAACGCAACTAGATATACGCATGATCATGATAGTACTTCAATTATCTAGGTAATGCGCAATAAATACTCCATTCACAAGAACTGAAATAGTAATCAAAGACTAACTCCTTTTCAAAAGAATTTCGAACCACCATTGACTTTACAAAGATGCACATTTAAAGGCAATCAATATTAGAGTTATCAAATGACTAACCTAACAATTCATTCAACCTTTTCACAAGATACTCAAAACATGAACCTTAAAAACAAAAAAAGCGTGTCAATCACGCGCCTATGCTATCAAGAAGGATAGTCCATGGGCTAACGGTACAAAACTCATTTCCAAGTCTTAAGAGCTAAGTCCATAATCCATAAGGAAAGAGTAGACTAGTCGAAGTATACACACAACCTAAGCTAGTGGCTAGTTAATGTGTTGCTCCCCGGCAACGGTGCCATTTTGACGTGTAGTATTTTGTTGTCAAAAATAATTTATAATACCGGTAAGAACTGGATCATCCAAGTGAGCAAGTTTAAACTTTTGCACTATGTAAGGTTGTATTTCTACTTCTCTTAGTCCAAGTTGAGTTTGGTTTGTTTCAAAGATTTAAAATAAATAAAAGTAAGAAAAGATTTTGCCGATTTCAAGAGATATTTTGGGAAACTACTTCACTTATCTAACAATTTGAATCGAATTGGTTATCTAGCATGCATGGATTTGCCTATGATGATTGCAAAATAGCCGTACACTCCAAGTATGAATTTGTTCTAATTTTTTAAGAATATAAAAAAATTATGTTCCCACTTTTTTATATTGTAAATATAAACTAGATTCTTTATTTAAAAGTAATTGGCGAAAAAGGGTTTAGTCGAGTGATTTGTACCCTTGACATTAAATATCCTTGTATGGCTTAAAACAAAGTCCTAGATTGTGGTACAAGAGATTTGACTCCTATGTATTGACTCTAGGATTTGTAAGAAGTAACTTTCATCCCTGCTTCTATTATGCATCTACAGAAAATTGTCATGTCTATATACTTTTATATGTGGATGACATGTTGTTGATAAGCAAGTCTGCTGATAAAATTAAGGTGTTGAAAGCACAGTTAACTCTGAATTGATATGAAAGATTTAGGGAAAGTCAGCAAAATATTGGGCATGGTTATTGATAGAGACATAAGCAAGAGTTTCTTAAAGCTACACCAAAGACCTTACTTAGCGAAAATTGTATCTATGTGTTTGGTAGTCTTGACTGTAAAACTGTGCAAGTTCCCTTGGCTCCTCACTTTATTCTATCCAAGTCACAATCACCTAAATCTGATATTGAGTATGTTAAAATGGAAAATGTGCCTTATGGTAATGCTATTGGATCTATTATGTATGGCATGATTAGTTCTAGGCTTGACTTGTCTTATGCCATTTCACTGTTAAGTAGATTCATGCCTAGTCCATTTACCGAACATTGGTTGGCTATGAAACATGTATTTGCATATATAAGACGTACCTTGGATGTTGGACTGTGCTATAAAAAGAGACATAATGATTTAAAATGGGTAGGCTATGTAGATGCTGATTTTGGTGGTGATACGGATACAAGAAAATCTATCACTACATTTTATTTCACTCTTGGCACCTGTTGTGTTTCCGGGAAATCATAGTTACAATCTATTGTTACCATTTCTTGTACTAATTCTGAGTATATTGCTTTGTGTAATGCTGTTACAGAAGCTATGTGGTTGTAGGGTATGCTTAGTGAATCTAAGTTGTTAAATGGGACTGCTGTGGTGAAATGTGATAGTCAGTCTGCTATATGCTTTAGTAAAAACCATGTGTACCATTACAGATTTAAGCATATTAATATTAAGTATCTTTTTTTAAGAGACAAGGTAGAGAATGGTGAAGTGATTGTAAATAAAGTAGGGACTGAAAGTAACCCTGGTAATATGGGAACTAAAACAGTGACTTATAGTAAGTTCAAGCTTTGCTTGAAACTTCTATTCTTGGAGTTATTTGTTATGCATGGAATTGAGCAATGAAAGAGCTCAGTTCTGGTCTCACTATATCAAGTTTTTGGAATCAAGATGGAAGGCATAAAGTAGCTCTATGGAGTAGTTGCTTTAGGTTGAGGATTGAACGAATAAAGCAGCTGAATTCAGCTGGATTTTGGAGGTCGTAAGGCCAGTGGGAGTCATCGATGAATGGCGAATGATCTCGTTGCTAAAGCACGTTCAAAATCAGGCGGGTTCGAGTGTCGTTGCTAAAGCTGGACGCGTCGTCATTGAGCTCGACAAGTCTGTTGCAAGTTGTTACGAAGTCGGACCGCCAGCCAATCGTAGCGTGATGGGTCAGCACAATCTGAAGTGCGGATTCGTTTGAAATGGATGAGCGAGATTAAACAAGACGGACGGTCCAGATTGAATCTGGACGAATTAGTATAAAGGCTGAAATTGTTAGGTTCTTCTTTAACCTAAAGACGGTTGATTTCGTTCGACGTCCATACGAGCGCCGATTCTCAAATTGTTAGAGGGATTTTACTCAGTGAGCGATTGCGAGTTGTTTTTCATTCGGATTGAGTGTTTTGTATCGTTCCACAAGGAGATCGATACGGTGGTGCTCTCATTGAGCTTGTAATTGGATTCTATAACTCCGGCGGCGATTTGGTTGATTCCGAGGCTTGACATAGTGCATTGTGACTGAGCTAGTGAGCTCGAGTGGATTAACCTCTCACTTAGAGGTGAACCACTATAAAATACGTGTGTCCTTTACTTTGTTATTTCTCGAAATTAAATTGAGAATTAGGGTTCTTGAATTGAATCTCAACACTAAATTAAACTTAATAGTTGGGGTTGAATTACAACAATTAATTATCGAAAAAAGAAAAAGGAAACAAAGAAAAGTTTAGGTTGGTTGTGATATAATGCAAGTACTTTGTTAGGGTGAATCAGGTGGGGAGGGTGGGGCGGTGGGCAAGCGAAACTGGAAATTGAGACAAACTTTTCAACTTGGGAATGACACGTAGACCAAGTCCGGACAAATATGAATCTCTAAATGAATTCCTCGGAAACTGAACAATACACATTTGCATTATATGAAAGGAAATATTAGTTGGCGAGAAAGGATGTTGTTCAAACGTTCAATCTGTAAAAAAATATTAATAAATCACAACTTAAAATTTATTGTATTGGCGGAAGGGGTGTAAACGAGCCGTGTTAAACTTGGGGTCGTTTAAAATTTGACGAATTTGAATTCGAGCAGAGTATTGTCGAGTATTTAAAATATGTGTTCGAATTCAGCCTGTTTAATTTGTACGAGTCGAGCCGAGTTTGAGCGACTATTTAACGAGCTTCAATCGAGATTTCACTAAAAAATATATTTAAAAGTATATAAAATTACCTTAATCGAGCTCATTAACGAGCTTCAAACAATATAAGTAAGTTAATCGAATATATAACCGAGTATATAAACGAGTACTTAAACGAGTGCGAACATAAACGAGTCGAGCACTAGTTGGCTCGTACTCGGCTCGTTTAATAAACAAGCCTGAAAGTTATGCTTGTACACGGTTCGTTTAAGATCGAGTCGAACTTTGACCGAACGTGTTCGCAAGCAGCCTCGCGAATGTATCGCTTATTTACACCCTTAACTGGTGGTAAGGTGGAGAAATCAAATTTAATTAAAATCAGATTTTAATTAGATAAGGGCACACTTGTCTTATCACTTTTAATAACATATTTCAGTTGGTTTGTTTTGAGCTGTTACGGATATGGGGTTTTGTTTTTCTATTTCTTCGCCACATCTAATATACGATTTTGATTCTTCTTGTTTGAATCATCGTTCTCGTCAGTTTGTCGTGCTTAGATTTCTATACGCCTCTCGAACTCGTCGGAAAGAAGCCGCGATGCGCCATGCTTGATCATCCATCTGAATTGACATTTGTTAATATGGTCGACGCCGACAATGAAACAAAGCCGCACTGCGCCGTGTTCTTATTAGGGACTCAAAGAGTCAAGAATCCAAGAGACACACATTAATGTTGATATAATAATTGACATTAAATAGCTAGTCACTCAACCGGCATCTATACAACTCAACCGACATCTGTAAAGTAATATATGTACTTTGTGATATCAAATACAATATGAAGTGAAGAAATATTATTTTACCAAACACATCTTTGACTTTATATGGTATCAGAGCAAAACCGAGACCTACAGGGACGGACCCTCCTAAAAGGCACCGTTGAGAATGGATTGTATCAGCTTGGTAGCTCGCCCCCTTCCCGACCAATTTCCGCTGTTTACCTTGGTGCCAAGACCTCTCTTCAACACTGGCATGCTCGCTTAGGTCATCCTCATGAGTCTCTTTTAAAACGTCTAGTTTCTAAATTTCAATTACCAGTTTCTTCGCATAAACTTCATTCTGTTTGTGAGTCTTGTCAACTTGGGAAAAGTCATCGTTTACCACTCCCACACATACATGAGCCTAGTAGTCGTCCTTTTGAACTTGTTTACTCTGATGTTTGGGGACCTGCTCCTGTTACTTCATTTAATGGTAATCGATACTTCTTGGTTTTTGTTGATGATTGCACCAAGTTTGTTTGGATTTTCTTTCTTGCCTTGAAATCGCAGGTTCTCCATCTTTTTCAACTGTTTCAGAAAATGGTGGAAACACAATTCTCTACTAAAATAAAAGCCCTTCAATCTGATTGGGGTGGTGAATACAGAAATGTTTCATCTTACCTGCAAACTCAAGGTATCATCCATCGTGTCTCTTGTCCTCACACTCAATCCCAAAATGGGGCTGCGGAACGCCGTCATCGCACCATCGTGGAGAAGGGGCTCGCTCTTCTCTCCCACGCTAGTCTTCCTAAAATATTCTGGGAGCACGCCTTTCATACTGCAGTATTCTTGCACAATCGCACCATCACACCAATTCTTCGTTTTCGTTCTCCTTTTGAGTGTCTCTATGGTAAGCCCCCTGATTACACAGTTCTCAAAAATTTTGGGTGTCTTTGTTACCCCTTTCTTCGACCATACACTACTAATAAGTTAGAATTCAGGTCATCTCCTTGTGTCTTTATCGGCTATAGTTCAAAGCATAAAGGTTATCTATGTCTTCATGTCTCCTCTCGACGTGTATATATTGCCCGTCATGTGATTTTTGATGAGTCTGTCTTTCCGTACCCGTCTCATGTGTCATTAGACACTACTGTGGCTTCATCACCCTTGTCTATCTCATCTTTGTCTCCCTTACAGCTAGCTGAGTCGTCCAACCTTTCAGCACCTACAAATTTGCACCAGCCCACATCGCCACCATTTCCACCCACTTCTGTTGTTGACTCTTCCTCACCATCCCTTTCGGCATCAAACCAAGCTGACAGTTCGTCCTCACCGCCCTTATCGGAGGAGTCCAGATCTGATGGAGCCATCGATCACTCAACAGGTACATCCTTTTCGCCTTCTCTTTCTGCTTTACAGCCTATTTCATCTCCTCCTGTACCACCACCTTATCCCTCTTACTTTAGACCTGTTATAGGAACCAACCATAACATGATAACCCGTTCCAAAACCAACAACCTGAAACCCAAAACCTTCACTATCACCAAACATCCACTACCACCCACTACAGATGACTACCCTGAGCCTAAAACCTTTATACAAGCCTCTAAATCACCACAGTGGCAACATGCTATGCAGGTTGAGTTTGATGCTCTTTTGTGTAATGGGACATGGGACATTGTTCCGCCACCTTGTAATGCTAACATTGTTGGTTGTAAGTGGGTGTACAGAATCAAGCGCAAGTCTGATGGTTCTATTGAGCGCTACAAGGCGCGCCTAGTGGCAAAGGGATTTAATCAAGAAGAAGGCGTTGATTATTTTGATACATTCAGTCCAGTGGTAAAACCCACAACTATCCGCATTATGCTTACTATTGCTCTCACACGTGGTTGGCATCTTCACCAGGTTGATATCAATAATGCCTTTCTAAATGGTGATTTATCTGAGAGAGTTTATATGGCCCAGCCTCCTGGCTTCATTGATCATGCTCGACCTGACCATGTATGCCTGCTTAAGAAAGCACTCTATGGTCTCAAGCAGGCTCCACGTGCTTGGTTTACCAAGCTTGGGTCGTTCTTTATTCATCATGGTTTTCAGTCGTGCAAGTCTGACACTAGCCTCTTCATTCGTCACTCGGGAGATTCCATACTATATATCTTGGTCTATGTTGATGATCTTATTATTACGGGTTCTCGCAGTGCTGATATAACTCAGTTTGTCACTCTACTGAATAAAACCTTTGCCCTTCGTGATCTTGGTGCCCTACATTATTTTCTAGGTATTGAACTGCACCGCACATCGCACTCTATCACTTTATCACAGAAAAAGTACATCAGGGATCTTCTTATTCGATCTCACATGGAGGATGCTAAGCCTATTTCCACACCCGCTGAGCCTGGATCTCGTCTTGTTAAAGATGGTGATCCACTACCTGACCCTCACTTATATCGTAGTGTTGTGGGAGCTTTGCAGTATGTTACTATCACTCGTCCAGAGTTATCTTATGCTGTCAACAGAGTTTGTCAATTCATGCATGCTCCTACAGAAAAGCACTGGGCTGCCGTTAAGAGAATTCTCCGATACCTCAAGGGATCTATTAATTCTGTTTTACTTCTTCGACCATGCACTGACTCTCGACTTGTTGCATTTTCGGATGCTGGATGGGCTTCTGATGGTGATGATTGTCGCTCTCAACATGGTTTTGCCATATACTACGGCGGTAATCTGATTAGTTGGTCTTCTAAGAAGCAAAATGTGGTTGCCAAGTCAAGCTTCGAGGCCGAGTATAGAGCGATCGCTTTCACAGCCACTGAATTAATATGGATACAACAACTGCTTCTGGAGCTTAAGGCCTCGCTTACACCACCGCCTATTATTCTTTGTGATAATCTGAGTGCTACATATATGTCTGCTAATCCGGTCTTTCACCACCGATCTAAGCACATTAAGATCGACTATTACTTTGTTCGAGAACAAGTTGCATCCGGATCATTGGTTGTTCGTCATGTTAGTGCATTAAACCAGACTGCAGACATCTTCACTAAGGCTGTTGGCAATACTAGATTCCTATCTCTGCGTTCCAAGCTTCATGTTGTCTCTCCAACATGAGCTTGTGGGGGACTATTAGGGACTCAAAGAGTCAAGAATCCAAGAGACACACATTAATGTTGATATAATAATTGACATTAAATAGCTAGTCACTCAACCGGCATCTATACAACTCAACCGACATCTGTAAAGTAATATATGTACTTTGTGATATCAAATACAATATGAAGTGAAGAAATATTATTTTACCAAACACATCTTTGACTTTATAGTTCTCATCAATTCGTGGTTTCATATTATAATTTGTGGGTTTTTGCCGTGCTAATCTCAATTTTTCTTGTATCATGTCCTCCATCAACATGTACATCAATTGAAATGCATTTAAATTGGTCTGACTTTCTTTTGAGCGTTGTAAAAAAAATAAAAAATTTAAATATCGAACCCAGAAACACGAACTATAGAAAACTTTTGAAGAATTATACGTCGTCGACATATGCTTTAAACTCTCAAAATTATATCGAATCGGCCAAAAATGAATCTTCAAACAAGCAGGTCAGCGCGAGATTTCAAGGAATCAAGCTCAAATATCTTATTTCCCAAATCGTTGCGAGTATGCATGATTTTGGGGATAAGAACGGATTTTGATTTTTAAATTAGTAGTTTATTGGTCCACATACCCTTAATTAGATTATTTTAATGGATTAAATGAAATATAATTTGTATAAGGGTTTGGATCAAATACAAACCATTATTATAAATAAAAATTACAAACCCATAAAAAATTTGACACGTGTCAAAATTAACCAATCAAAATTCATCCGAACTTTCATCCCATCGGGGTTCTTTCTGTAAATAAAAAAATACACATAGACTTATTTAAAAATATATAAAAGATAGGAGGGGTATAATCGTCCGAAAATTCGCTACAGTAAAATTTGAATTTCGCTACAGTACGGTTTTAAGTCTGATCATCATGCGTTAAGTTTGATCATTAAGAATAAATTTTGACTGTTGCTACAGTAATGATCAGACTTAAAAAAACAATGATCAGACTTAAACCATTAATGACCAGACTAAAAAAACAATGATCAAAAACAATGATCAGACATAAAAATAATAATGATGAGCCTTAAACCAATAATAATCAGACTTAAAAACAATGATCAGACTTAAACCATTAACGACCAGACTTAAAATACAATGATCAGACTTAAAAAAATAATGATCATTGCTGCTTTTTTTTAGTTTAATCATTAAGTTTTTTAAGGCTGATAAGTCTGATCATTAAGTCTTTTAAGTCTGATCATTAAGTCTTTTAAGTTTGATTATTGTCTATTTTGAAGTGTGATCATTAAGTCTTTTAAGTCTGATCATTGCTGCTTTTTAAGTCGGATCATTACCATTTTTAAATCTGATCATTAAGTCTTTTAAGTCCGATCATTGTCTATTTTTAAGTCTGATCATTAAGTCTTTTAAGTCTGATCATTAAGTTTTTTAAGTCTGATCATTAAGTCTTTTAAGTCTGAACATTAAGTATTTTTAGTCTGATCATTGGCTATTTTTAAGTCTGATCATTAAGTTTTTAAGTCTGATCATTGCTTCTTTTTAAGTATGATCATTATCATTTTTAAGTCTGATCATTAAGTATTTTAGTCAGATCATTGGCTATTTTAAAGTCTGATCATTAAGTCTTTTAAGTCTGATCATTGCTTCTTTTTAAGTATGATCATTACCATTTTTATGTCTGATCATTAAGTATTTTTAGTCTGATCATTGGCTATTTTTAAGTCTGATCATTAAGTCATTTAAGTCTGATCATTGCTTCTTTTTAAGTATGATCATTACCATTTTTAAGTCTGATCATTAAGTATTTTTAGTCTGATCATTGGCTATTTTTAAGAGTGATCATTAAGTTTTTAAGTCTGATCATTTCTTCTTTTTAAGTATGATCATTACCATTTTTAAGTCAGATCATTAAGTATTTTTAGTCTGATCATTGGCTATTTTTAAGTCTGATCATTAAGTCTTTTAAGTTTGATCATTGCTTCTTTTTAAGTATGATCATTACCATTTTTAAGTCTGATCATTAAGTATTTTTAGTCTGATCATTGGCTATTTTTAAGTCTGATCATTAAGTTTTTAAGTCTGATCATTGCTTCTTTTTAAGTATGATCATTACCATTTTTAAGTCTGATCATTAAGTATTTTAGTCTGATCATTGGCTATTTTTAAGTCTGATCATTAAGTCTTTTTAAGTCTGATCATTGCTTCTTTTTAAGTATAATCATTACCATTTTTAAGTCTGATCATTAAGTATTTTTAGTCTGATCATTGGCTATTTTTAAGTCTGATCATTAAGTTTTTAAGTCTGATCATTGCTTCTTTTTAAGTATGATCATTACCATTTTTAAGTCTGATCATTAAATATTTTTAGTCTGATCATTGGCTATTTTTAAGTCTGATCATTAAGTTTTTAAGTCTGATAATTGCTTCTTTTTAAGTCTGAACATTACCATTTTTAAGTCAGAACATTAAGTATTTTTAGTCTGATCATTGGCTATTTTTAAGTCTGATCATTAAGTCATTTAAGTCTGATCATTGCTTCTTTTTAAGTATGATCATTACCATTTTTAAGTCTGATCATTAAGTATTTTTAGTCTAATCATTGGCTATTTTTAAGTCTGATCATTAAGTTTTTAAGTCTGATCATTGCTTCTTTTTAAGTATGATCATTGCCATTTTTAAGTCTGATCATTAAGTATTTTTAGTCTGATCATTGGCTATTTTTAAGTCTGATCATTAAGTTTTTAAGTCTGATAATTGCTTCTTTTTAAGTCTGAACATTACAAATTTTAATTCTGAACATTAAGTATTTTTAGTCTGATCATTGGCTATTTTTAAGTCTGATCATTAAGTTTTTAAGTCTGATCATTAACAACTTTTGGACTAATTTGAAAATAACATTATTAGGTTTTATACTCATCCGCGTGGAATGACTATTATACCCCTCCGTGTTTTGTACGGGATTTCAACTAAAATGGGACATGTGTCGGCTTAATAATCGGTTTGTAGTTTTTATTAATAAAAAGGTTTGTACCTGAACCGCACCATTTGCATAATATCAATTTTTCTCTAATTATAACAACCCTAGGATTAGCCAAGTCTACAAATTTAATTAGTTTGTAATTTTCTTGACTATAAGAGTTTGTACCGGATCTCAACCTTAGTTGGTAATTCGATATAGATGAGGACATTCTTGAGTCACCTATACGCTTACAAGCTGATACATTAACGAAGGATGCTTATCTTGAATCCATGACTAGGAATCGTGCCAAACAAATTCAGCAAGAGGTGAATGTGCTCCAAACTAACTTTCATGATGATATTAATGAGAATTATATACTGCCTAAGTCTCGAATGCTTCTTTTACTCAGGTTTTCACATACGGAGGTAATTCGAGTTAAAAGAGCATACAAGGAGAATGAAGGCCTAGCTATTGGATTGCATTGTCTGCAAACATCAATCAATGAAGAAAATGACAAGTTGACTTTAAAGCTGAACACAAAGGAAGATACCAAGTTTTCCGCTCCATCAATTATTGCACGGACAACCGCAGAAGTTTGTCCATCAACACATCATTGTGGGCATGTAAATGTCATAAAGATGTGCAAGTCCCAAGTCATTAATGCTGCCGCCCAAGCATTAAATGCTGCCGCCCAAGACTTGAGTATTGCACAAGGCTCAACAATGATGGTTCAAGACCCAAACTTGGCTGCACATGACTCTAACTTGATTGCACAAGGTTCTACATGATTGCACAAGGCTCAACATTGGCTGCACATCAATCCACATCTAAAAGACTTTATGGCTTTCCTAGTATAAATACCCCATTTCATTTTCAGCAACTTAACACATTACTTTGAATCTGATTTTTATATGAAAGCTAGCCAAGTGCTATTTCTATCTCAATGAGAGATTTCTCTACCCCATTGCTCTTGTAATTTCTTAGTGATATTGCAGAAGCGGTCGTTCGACGGCAACCTTTCTGTGCTTCCAACTTCGTGCGTGGTTTTGTGGTTAGGAAACTTAGAGTGTGGTTAGGCGTCTACTTGTCGCAGGTCATTGCACTAGCAGTGGTTGGCATCAAGAATCGTTGGGTTGCACTATTATCACCCAATTACTTCGAGTGGCTCCAACTGCTGAAGTTCATCAAAATCCTACGTCGTGAAGATCGAAACCACCCCCGTATCATCTGGTATCAGAAGCCATGGTTATCACGGTAGGATCTATTCCATTCTAGTTTACTTCAGTTTGCTTCGTTGAAATAAAAAAGTTTCAGCTTCTTAGTAGTTCCTTGCTGATCAAAAAAAAGAAAAAAGAAGCAAGAGTAGCCAATATTTTGGGGATAGTTAGTGTTCTTGTATCACTCATTTTGGATTTACACCTATTCTGCCCGAGCATCCCAAAGTGGCCACTGTTTGTGTAATTCTCGACTTGTATGCACTTGATTATCACTATATTGTGACCTACCACCAACGCCACAATTGAGAAGTACTCTGCACTCACTTGGAATTTGCACGAGCTTCGGTTGGTAAGAGAAAGTGAGGTTTGAGTTTCTTTTTTCTTTCATACACATTTATCTTTAGTATAGAGTTTTCCACAACTAATAATGGCAGGTGATGGAGATGAATATGAAATTGATGGCGCTGGGCAACTCAATCAGCCGATCACACGTTTCAATTTCAATGCCTTACGTGCCTTCGTCAAGAATTTAGAGCGAGTCTTGATACAGTTGAGGAGAAGCAAGACAAGATGTCCAAAGACTTTCAACAACTTATGGGTAATGTCAATGATCAACTAACACAAAATCTTGCAGTAATGCAAGTTGATCTTGTATCTCAGATTGTCTGAGAGCTTCGTCAAGTCCCCGGAGACGCAAGTGTGCATGGTGATGAGCGTGATGACATAAATGATGAAACTGCTTCCCGTAATGCCCAAGGACAAAGGAATCAAGTTGTTAGCCATAGGAATAACGCGGCTGATGGTCATAGATATGATGGTCGTGGTGATATTCGTAGAAACAATGGTGGTGGTGTGGCTGGTCGTGGTCATGGAAGAGGACACGGAAGAGGTAATATCGATCATGATGATTTTGATGATGAATATGAGGATGATGATTATGGACTGCATAGGAATGATGGGTTTTGTAGATGAGGAAAATATGGACGCGAACAGCGAGATGAGGAGAGATTTGGCAAGCTGAAATTTAACATGCCAAAGTTTGATGGTGGATCTGACCCGGAAGCTTACCTCACTTAGGAGTTAAAGGTTGATAAGATATTTCGCATGCATAACTACTCTAAAGAGAATAAGCTTGCTATGGCTTCACTTGAGTTTGAAGATTATGCCCTAATCTGGTGGGAGCAAGTTCAATCTCAGGAGTGCCTATTTCTACATGGGCAGAAATGAAAAGGGAGATGAGGGCGAGATTCATTCTAAGACATTATCGAAGAGACATCTTTGATAAACTCCAGAATTTGAGGCAAGGGAAACAATCTGTTGAGGAGTATCATAAAAAGATGGAGAAAGCCATGATTCGAGCCAACATACATGAACACGAAGAGCAGTCCATGGCATGATTTTTATATGGTTTAAACCCAAATGTGAAGCGAGTTGTTGAGCTGCAGCCCTACCATAATGTTATAGAGTTGGTGCATTTAGCTTCAAAGGCTGAGCGTCAACTACAAGATGACTCCAAGCAAAGTAGATCTACCTCATTCATTGCTCGATCTACCACTAATGAAAGCAAGTTTGTACCTCAATTTAGTGTTGGTCGAGGAATCGCAAAAAGTTCTAGTGGAGGTAGCCGAGCCATTTCTCGATCAACTACAAGTGGAGCTGATGTTTCAACTCCAAGGGAGAAAGGTAAACAAGTAGCGACATCTACCAAACTTCTGTTGCATCTACAGGTAAGAGTCGTGACATTGTATGCTTTAAGTGCAATGGGCGTGGTCATATGATTAAGGAGTGCCCTAACAATCGCACTATGCTTGTCACGAAGGAAGGGGAATATGAATCTGCTAGCGATTTGGAAGAAGATGTTGGAGGTGATATGTTAGAAGGAGAAGAACAAACATATTGTGACTTTGAACAAGGTGCATCACTTGTTGTCACCAAGGTGCTAAGTGTGAAAATCAAGGAGACTGAAAATTATCAACGACACAATCTTTTCCAAACAAGAGCTAGAATCGAGGATAAGGCATGCAAAGTTATAATTGATGGAGGGAGCTGCCATAATCTTGCGAGTAAGGAGATGTGTGAAAAACTTGGACTCAAGCTGCTGCAACATCCCTACCCATACCATGTGCAATGGTTAAGTGATTGTGGTGAGATGAAGATTACACACAAGGTGAAGGTTCAGTTCAAAATTGGTGATTACATCGACGTAGTCGAGTGTGATGTAGTACCAATGAAGGTATGTCACTTGCTATTAGGAAGACCGTGGCAATATGATCTTTTAGCCCAACACTGTGGACGGACCAACCAATACACTATCAAGTGGAAAGGGAAGGATTTGGTGCTTAGACCCATGACGCCGCAACAAATCATGGCTGAACACATGCAAAAGGTTTCTTCACAAAGGAGTGAGAATGAGCGAGAGAAAAAGAAATTGAGTGACCTACACACATCTGAGAGTGAGCGCCCCAAACCAAACACGAGAGACAAAAAGAAAAGAGAGGGAGATAACTTAATCGTGCTAGCCACAAAAGCTGAGTTGAGAGATGTGAGACAAACCCAGATTGTGTGAACTTTGTACTCATGTACATAGATACTTCCAGAAGCTTCACTTCCAAACCGACCACCATACCGCACAAATCTCGAAGAAACAAAGGAGATACAAAGGTAGGTACAATAACTTTTAAATAAAGGTTATGTACGTGAAAGTTTAAGTCCTTGTGCAGTGCCTGTGATTTTAGTCCCTAAGAAAGATGGATCTTGGCGTATGTGTGTTGATTGTAGGGCCATAAATAACATAATTGTTAGATAACGTCATCCTATTCCTAGGCTAGAGGATATGCTAGATGAACTAAGTGGCTCTATTATCTTCTCTAAAATTGATTTGCGAAGTGGATATCATCAGATTAGGATGAAAGAAGGAGATGAATGGAAAACAGCATTCAAAACAAAATTTGGATTGTATGAATGGTTAGTCATGCCTTTTGGTTTAACTAACGCCCCTAGTACTTTCATGAGATTAATGAACCATGTTTTGAGAGCTTATATTGGCAGATTTGTTGTTGTGTACTTTGATGATATCTTGATATACAGTAGGTTCAAAGAAGAAAATCTTGATCGTATCAAACAAGTGTTGTACGTTCTTAGGAAAGAAAAGTTATATGCAAACATCGAAAAGTGCTCATTTTGCACAAACAAGGTGGTCTTTCTTGGCTATGTTGTTTCAGGATAAGGAATTGAAGTTGATGAATCAAAGCTGGAGGCAAACAAGAATTGGCCAACCCCTATCAATGTAAGTCAACGAGAGTTAGAGTCGAGGACGATTCATTTTCAAGAGGGGGCGGATGATGAGGACATCCTTGAGTCACCTATGCGCTTACAAGCTGATACATTAACGAAGGATGCTTATCTTGGATCCATGACTAGGAATCGTGCCAAACAAATTCAGCAAGAGGTGAATGCGCTCCAAACTAACTTTCATGATGATATTAATGAGAATTATATACTGCCTAAGTCTCGAATGCTTCTTTTACTCAGGTTTTCCCCTACGAGGGTAATTCGAGCTAAAGGAGCATACGAGGAGAATGAAAGCCTAGCTATTGGAGTGCATTGTCTGCAAACATCAATCAATGAAGAACATGACAAGTTGACTTTAAAGCTGAACAGAAAGGAAGATACCAAATTTTCCGCTCCATCAATTATTGCACGGACAACCGTAGAAGCTTGTCCATCAACACATCATTATGGGCATGTAAATGTCATAAAGATGTGCAAGTCCCAAGTCATTAATGCTGCCGCCCAAGCACTAAATGCTGCCGCCCAAGACTTGAATATTGCACAAGGCTCAACAATGATGGTTCAAGACCCAAACTTGGCTGCACATGACTCTAACTTGATTGCACAAGGTTCTACATGATTGCACAAGGCTCAACATTGGCTGCACATCAATCCACATCCACAAGACTTTATGGCTTTCCTAGTATAAATACCCCATTTCATTTTCAGCAACTTAACACATTACTTTGAATCTGATTTCTATATGAAAGCTAGCCAAGTGCTATTTCTATCTCAATGAGATATTTCTCTACCCCCATTGCTCTTGTAATTTCTTAGTGATATTGCAGAAGCGGTCGTTCGACGGCAACCTTTCTGTGCTTCCAATTTCGTGCGTGGTTGTGTGGTTAGGAAACTTAGAGTGTGGTTAGGCGTCTACTTGTCGCATGTCACACGCACTAGCAGTGGTTGGCATCAAGAATTGTCGGGATGCACTATTATCACCCAATTACTTCGAGTGGCTCCAACTGCTGAAGTTCATCAAAATCCTACGTCGTGAAGATCAAAACCACCCCCGTATCAGATACTCTCATAGAAGTTCAATTCAGGTTTATGAAGTATTTATCTTTTTTTTCTGATGATGGATGGGAAAAACGATTCATAAAATTTCAATACATGCCGCCATAATCTTATCATTTAATACTTTATTAATCTTCAAAGTCCTATCCAGACATTTCGATCAAATCCCGAAATTATTGATATATTCATCGACATTTGAAGTACTTATCACATCAGACACTTTTACCCTTTCAAGCGCAAATGGATCCAACCCATACGTAAAGATCAATGACGAGCTCCCTTAATCATAAGGCCACTCGAATAAATATGACCCATGTGATAGATAAAAGTCGTCTCTGATTAATTCTTCCATATCTAGCTTGGCATCCACGTACAATGATAATATTTCACAAAAACAGACTTTTGGGAATATGGGATAGCTACGCGTGTTGTCTTGGTTGAGTTGTTTTGACGTGCCTTGCACACTTTGTGTTGGCCTCAGTTTAATAAGAGTTTCAGTAAGCTAATATTGATCTCCAAGAGTTGACGCAATATAACATAACTGGTGATGAGTTTTAATTACAAACACCAACAGTTGACGTGCCTTTAATAGGGCACAACTAGACACATGACATTTCCCTCTAATCCGCTTTAAAGTCTGTAATTAAAAGAAGAACAAAAGATAAAAGGTGTTTGCTTAGCACCACTACTACAGGAGGGGGAATATGCATCGGTTTCGTGTTTTGGATTATGCATCGGTTTGGACATTATGCATCGGTTCTGGGTAAAACCGATGCATAATGTTAGGCTTATGCATCGGTTAGACAAAAACCGATGCATAATGTTAGGCTTATGCATCGGTTAGACAAAAACCGATGCATAATGTCAGGATTATGCATCGATTCATAAAAATTGATGCATAAGCCCAACATTATGCATCAGTTCTATAAAACCGATGCATAATGTTATAGCTTATGCATCAGTTTTAGTCCAACCGATGCATATTATGGAAGTTCAATATTTAAGCTAATTTAGGGTTTGCTGCTTTCTCTCTCCTTCTCCCCTAAAGTCATCTATGCCGTGAGCGAGTTCCGACGGTGGTCTTCAGCTTCGTCATCTGGTGGTGGTCTTCTCCCGTTCCGATGGGGACGTGGAAGAGCGAGGTCGATGCCTGGTGTTTATGGTGCGCGCTATTCGCAGACCTCTGTCTCTGCTTCCGGTAACGGTGACGGCTACGAAGCATCCAGTATGATGTGTCAGAGGTCGATTGCTTCCAGATCCAAGGTTTGTGGAGTTGAATACGATTGTTTCTTTCTTCGATTCATTTTCCCTTCGATTTTGCAGAAATTGATGTCTGTTAGTGGATGTTCTCCATGGAGTTCAGATGCTAGATGAATGGATGGAAGGAATCTGTTTAGCTTTTCTTCAATTCATTTTCCCTTCGATTTTGCAGAAATTGATTGGTGATTCTGGTGTGGGAAAGTCATGTCTCCTGCTGCGGTTTGGTGTAAGTTCTCATTAAGTTTGACTTACCCCTGTTGTTGCCGAGGTTGCTGCTGCCCCAGCTTTGGGTGAGCCAATGGACATCATGACTGCTCTGCAGCTCGTGCCTTGTAGTTAAGGTAATACAAGAATGTTTTTACTGCTTGATTCAGATTGGTCAAAGTTATTTTAGTTTCTATTTTCCCAGTATCATTGGACTGAAACTGGCATATATACCTGATGATTGCGGATATACTTTCTTAATTAGTAACTCTTTACTTTAACCATTTAAAAGTTCTGTCTGCATGATTGTATTCTGTCTTGATTTTCTAAGTTGTTCCTGCAGCTGATGCTCTTGTATCATCTGTCTCGCTAAGCTTGGTTATCAGTACGTCAACATAGGTACATGACTTGATCAGTTCTATTCTAGAAAAACATAAGTATTTACACTACTACATGTTAATGTGATCAATGTGTGGTTGGCTGAATGGTTGAGTTTGTGTTTGGTTTTGTAGAATGGAGTAGTGTATGCAGTTGAATTCCCAGCAGGTTTTTATACTCACTTTAGATGATTTGTTTAGGTGTTTTGAAGTCTTCCATCTACTGTGGTTCTTTGTTAGGCTTAACAATAATTCTTACATTTGATACTTATATGGTGCAGATCAATGCTATAAATGCGGCAACATATGCTATAAGTATTGATTTTGTGCATATGATTCCTATTTGGTAGATTGAGATTTTACTGGAGAAGCATAAAGGGCCTGCAGCCAAAGGCTTGGCTGAAATCAGTGAGAAGAGACAGTCTGCTGAGAGCAATGGGAAGACACGTGGTAGCAATGGAAATATCATTGAAAAGGAGAACACTGAAGTTAGCTTAGCTGCTGTTGGGATTGGGAAGTAAAGAAATAAATAATACTTTTGTTGAATTGATAAATGTTATACATTAAAAGCGACATCATGTATGAAATGTTGTAAATTGTATCTTGGTTGAATAAAAAGTATTTTAAGAAGAGTATGTGTATTTATTAATTTTATTTATTAATTTTCAGAATTATTTGAGCTATTAAAAGTTAAAAATGTCAAAAAAAAATCACACATTATGCATCGGTTCAGACAAAACCGATGCATAATGGCTGACCTTATGCATCGGTTTTGTGCCAGAACCGATGCATAAGGTCAGACATTATGCATCGGTTTTGTCTGAACCGATGCATAAGGTCCGACCCTTATGCATCGCTGGATTATGCATCGGTTCAAAACCGATGCATAATCCCTTTGAAAACCGATGCATAATCCCCTGTTCGTAGTAGTGCACCATTGCACTAACAACATTAATAATTGTCATTGTCACTACTGAAGTGCTCTTCTTTAAGTCGAAATTAATCTAAACCAGAAATTGTATTTCACTTAATTTAATAGTACCTAATTTAATTTAACAGTATTAAACTTAATATTTTAGTTGTATTGAGCTTTATTTAACTATACTGAGCTGAAACTGAAGAAAAAAAATTGAATAATCGAAAGCTCAATGTAAAAAACAATTTTGTATTGTAAACAAATTTTGTTCTAAGAATAAAAAAAAATAATGTTCCCAATTTTTTATATTGTAAATATAAACTAGATTCTTTATTTAAAAGTAATTGGCGAAAAAGGGTTTAGTCGAGTGATTTGTACCCTTGACATTATGTCAAGAGATCAAGGGTTCGGTTCCCTCGAGTAGAATAATTTTCTCCGCTTTTGTGGTTGAGTGCTTTTCGTCTCGCCTTGGCGTGGACGCATTGTTCCTCCCTCGCGGAGGTGTTGTTTGTCCCGCCACCACTACAAACAGGGGATTATGCATCGGTTTTGCTCCGATGCATAATCGAGCGATGCGTAATGTTCAGACATTATGCATCGATTTTCCACAGAACCGATGCATAATGTATGAATTTTTTTGCCATGTTTGTCCAGTAATTTGCTCAAATTAATCTGAAAATTCGTAAATAAATTTCATAAATACAAATACTCATATCCAAATTTTAAAATACTTTTTATTTGGCCAAAAATACAATATTTCATACATGATGTCACTATTTATGTACACCATTTATCTATACAACAAAAATTCCATATATTTTTTTTCTAATAATGGAGATCCTTCTTTGACTTCACTACTTCTACTTCTTCACCAAACCTTCCAGACTATCAAAATGTGCATCGACAGCCAATCCCCAGGAAACTGCAATTTTATTGGACGATAAGAGAAGTCAATAACACATCAGAGAAGGACACAACTGAGGAATATGGTTTCCTCAAACGGCGCAAATATTAGCTATGGATTTCAATCATCACAATCTAACTTTGTAAGTGTGACATAGGTGCATGCTGAAACAAACGAGGACACAGCTGAGGAATATGGTTTCCTCAAACGGAGCAAATATTAGCTAACTTCCCTATGTAGTACAGCATTTGTTAATATACCCAGGGAGAAACTTGGCCAGGTAACATAGAAAACCAATATTAGTATGAATTCCAACAAACAAACATTGATACTATACAACAAGTCATCAGTTTCAAGCTAGGGTGGACTGAATGTAAACAACAGTACAGTAAACGCAAACACGACACATCACAATGACAAAGTGACGTAAGTTATAAATAAATTTCACTCACTTGAGATAAATCTAATTTAATGTACTGAGACAAAATGGTAATGTGACGTAACTTGGCTGAGAAACAGATCAAGCATGTTATTAAAAACTCTGTAATTCGGAAGCCGATTAAGAGAAATATACTGAGACAAAAGGGTAATGTGCTGCTACCTTTGGTGTTTAGCAACAAGCTTCTTATACTTGGCAGGGTGCCTAGCATCCTTAATAATAGGTATCACCAAGATTCTATACAATAAGCATCAACAGCAAAATTGAAGCTCCTCTGCAACAGCAATAAGGCCCCCATTATAGCTACTCACAAGGAACTCATCTTCACCTCCTCTATCCACCTTAAGATACACAAAGTACATAAAAACAACCAATCTAAAATAGAAAGTAACAAATTCAGAGTAGAACAATGCAACATAACTCAGCAGCCGTGCCAGTCACTGATAGAGGCATTATAAATAATAAAAATTGATTAGTAATACCTTCTTTGGATGTGGAATGAGGTGCGTACTTTCAACACTTAGACTCAGCTCCTGCCTACAAACATGCATAAACTCCGCTCACTGGATCATAAACACCTTCACCACAAATCCTGCCATTCGAGGAGCTGCAAATTTACAAACCAAACAAAATCATCATCATACTAAACTGAATTTCAAAATCACACTGCTCCAAAACTGTAACAAAGTGAACAATCAAAACAAGAATCAGCTTTGAAACCAGAACAAGTACTAATAACTAGTCTACTTCCACAACAACCAATTACTAAACCAGATCGAAGAATACTAACCTTTAACATCAGCTTTGAGATAGATCTCGTGACTGTCCGAACAGAGATCGACGTCTTCCCTCGGCTTGTAAATTGTTCCATCCGCCTTCAAAAATCCCATTCTATATACAAGATAAACAGCTGTCTTTGGTGCGAGTCGCGACGGAAGATCGGACGGAGAAGACAAAGCGAGGGCCGTACGCAGTCACTGCCATTCTCTAGCGAGGACGGAGAAGACCTGGAGAACCGTACGCAGGAGGAAACTCCGCTCGAAGATGTTGCTGCAGTCGCTGCCATTCTCTATCGATCTCTCGCACGGACAAGCAGCCGAGGAACCCTAGATAGCTACTGATAAATAATGATTTTATTAAGCTTATGCATCGATTTTAGAATAACCGATGCATAATCTTGATCATTATGCATCGATTTTGGATCAATCGATGCATAAGGTCGACATTACGCATCGGCTATTCTAAAACCGATGCATAATGTCTAAACTGATCTGAATGGCGGAACACGGAACCGATGCATAATCCCCCATCTGTAGTAGTACGCCTCGGCGTGGATGTATTGCTGGTGCTGCTTCATCTCTTCCTTCCATGGACGTGTGGAGGTGTTGAGTTTCAAGTTGACCCTCGTGGGTTCTGTTAAGTATAAGCACTTGACAAGTTATCCCACATCGCCCGTTTCAAAGAAGAATGACTACCATATATTGGGTTACACCACCACAACTCACAAGCCAAGGCTTTTGAGTTGAATGAGGGTGTAAGTCGGCATATGCTAGCATTTCCACATGGTATCAGAGCTGAAGGCACACGACCTAGGCCTTGTACGTGACGCGAGGGATGCGCCTATGTGCGCCAAGTGCATGACGAGACGCCCGTTTGTCAGCCATGTTGGTCAAGGGGAGTTGCAAGTTGCACACCCGCCACACGAGCTTATGCGTAGGTTAACAAGTCGCATATGCGCGCCTACTGCTTTCCGCTACAATAGTTAGCGAGATTTCATGGAGCACGTCCAACTTCCCAAGTGAGGGGGAGTGTTAAGTATAAGCACTTGACAAGTTATCCCACATCGCCCGTTTCAAAGAAGAATGACTACCATATATTGGGTTACACCACCACAACTCACAAGCCAAGGCTTTTGAGTTGAATGAGGGTGTAAGTCGGCATATGCTAGCATTTCCACAGGTTCAAATTAAAAGGTGTCTTATGGTATGTGCTTTAGTGGACGCTATTCAAGTATCAAATTCAGATTGGTGCCTAGAGTGGCATGTGCTCAAAGAGTCTAGATATTTATATGTATTCGATGAAGTTCTCATGCAATGTGTGAAAGAAGTATATGTATAATGCTTGATATGTATAATATGTAAAAACCCACGACCAATAAAACAATTTAAAAGTAATTATGGGTAAAATTGTAAGAATTAAATATAAATTTATTCTTGTCAAAATCAAATTAATCTACATCTAGTAAATAATTTTCTCTGTTTGAAGCAATGTCGAATGGGAAAAGTTCAGGTCAAAACCATCACTTTTTGTCAGAAATCATAACTTTTATTATCTGTACGATGGGGAGCGCTCGGTTGAGAACCCTTAAAAATTTGAAAACTTGAGAACCCAAATCTCACCATTAGATCATGATGTATCTTTGAATCTGCATGTGACACATGTCCAAAAAGCAAAGTAAAAAAGGTGGCTTTGACTTTGCATTAAATGCATCTTGAAAAATGCACATGGACACGAGTCACCATCAAAATGCATCTTGGAAAATGCATCTTGCATTTGGAAGGTGAAGATTGGGGTCTCAAGTTCTCGAAATTTAAGGGGGTTCTCATTTGAGCGCTCCTCTATGTACGATCAAATCATCTACGGTCCAGAGTTTCAGCAAATATAATAATTATTTAATTACAATATATATGATGAGAGGGCATATTAGTCAACTGGAAAATAATTCACACGATCTTATATCAATAAAATCCCATAACTTTCGAACAAGATTTGATGACCTCGTACGTTCATCCGTAACATAATTATCCTCGTGTGAATTTTGCAGTCGAGGTCAACGACAACAGTATGGTCGTATTTTTTTATCTCAAATCTTATGTTAAAGTTCTCAGTTACCCTGATGTTCGTGATTTTGCATTATATGTTCATGGTTTGATAAATACAGAAAACCCATTGTTCGTGGTTTTGCTTTATATGTTCGCAGTTTTGATAAATACAGCAAAGTTATGATACATATGTTCGTCATAATGTTCGTATTTTTTAATCTCAAATCTTATGTTAAAGTTCTCAAATCGGAGTTCGTAGTCGACTGATTAAAAGAAATTAAGTAGAACAATAATGATATCGGAGTTCGTGAGTTTGTTTCGGAATTTTGGGGCTCGTAATATTTAAACGGATATTCACTCGATATTTCGGAGATTTAAAATTTAAAATATACACTGTCATTTTCTAATATACCTTTTTGACCATAAAAACGATTAAAGGATTATTTCTGTCAACAGATTTTAAAAGTTATGATTTCTGACAAAAACAAGCGGTTCTGATCAGCACTCAACCCATGTCGAATTTCTATAAATTATTTTAATGATATCAATATTTTCAATTAATTTTGGATTGAAATAAAAAAAGGTTCCTATAACAAAATAAAAAATTTAAAAAATATGAAAGCAAACGTAAAATGATCCGCTGCAAACAACATATTTTCGTTAAAAAATACAAACCAATGACAGTCATTGAGTTGGTTATTTGGACGGATGAGAATAAATTCCGTCGTATGGATGATTAACATCGATAAATTATAAATCACTTTTGATGAACTATGTCGTACTTTTGATTTTTCGGCGATGAATTATAACCCACTTTTGGCAAATTTTGTAGTTTGCTCAAAAAATATGATTTGCACCCGATCTTTACTCTAAAACAAACAATTGAACTGAACTTAAATTAACTGTACTAAACTTAATTTAACAGTAATAAAATTAATTTAGCTTTATTGGATTGACAAATATAAAATTTAAGCTCAACAAAACAGCTCCTAAACATGGCGTCAACTCTAATTACAAATTAATCTAAAATCCCTACTAAGAACTTTTGGAAGATCAGTACGAAGAAAAAAAAGTGAAGATTAGGTCAATCACCAACTTGTTGATTATGACTTCTAAAAGAAATGAGTGGCAAGCGGTGTTTCATATGCTTTTGCTGCTAATAAGAGAAAAATAAAAAAGTGTAGATATTGTTTCCAACAATATGATGATTTTTTTCTTTCAAAATGATCCATTTTATTTTTAATATATTTAAAATGATCCATGTGAGTTTATCATTTCACTTTTGCTCTGTTTTTAATAAAACCGAATTCTCAAGATCCAATTTTCTGCGTTTTTAACAAAACTAAATTCTCACGATCCGGTTTTATGTGCAAACAAGAAGACGTGGAGTTCTCTCATTCGCACGCCCTCTCGTTTGCACATAAAACCAGATCCTGGGGATCCGATTTTGTTAAAAACGTAGAAAACCGGATCCCAAGGATCAAGTTTTATTAAAACAGGTCAAAGTGAAATGTCAAATTCATTTGGGTCATTTTAGATATGTTGAAACTCAAACAGGTCATTTTGAAAGAAAAACAAACTCCAATATGATATCCATTCATGTTAAGTTTATAGCGAAATGGAATGATGCAGTCCGTTGATGTTAATTGTGTTGCGAATTATTCAGTGCTGGAGTAAATAAGTACCAGCCTCCGATCCAACAAAGGTTTACCGAATTTTTCATTTGCTTCCAGCCCTCAATTGAACTATAGAGTATAACTTGCCTCTATCGGATTTTTCGTTTGCTTCCATCACTCAATTGAAACAACAAAGGTCTAATATGTCTTTTGTGGTGCCAATTAAGTCTGAACATTTATGTATTAAATCTAAACATTACACTTTCACTCGTGTTTCGACCTTCTAAACGACCTCGATTGCTCTCTGTGTGAACTAGAGAGTTATAGAGCTTGGAGTTAGCTATGCAACGATATATAGTTTGCCTCTATCGGATTTTTCATTTTCTCTCAGCACTCAATTGAAACAACAAAGGTCTAATATGTTATTTGTGGTGCCAATTAAGTCTGAACATTTATGTATTAAGTCTGAAAATTAAGCTTTCACTTGTGTTTCGACCTCTTAAACGATCACGTCTGCTCTCTGTGTGAAGTAGAAAGTTGTACACTGAGAACTTACCGATTCAGAGATGTGAGACTGAGAACTTACCGATTCAGAGTTGCTTTTCATTCAAAAAAGAAAAGAAAAGAAAAGGTGTCGACGCAGTATACCTTGGAAATAGGCACCGTACCAAAAAGCGTACTGATAACAACACCAACTTATCTTACAACGAGAAATCCCCAACATCAGCAGGAAGTACGTGCAGGCCATTACACCAATGTTTGAATCAGATACCATCTACCAGTGATTTCCTGAAGAAACGTGACACGTTCTCCTTGGCATCTAAAATGTTTCGATGGCGTGCCTTCTCTGCCTTCAGTTTCTCATTCACTTCTCGGATTCTGCCCTCTGCTAATGTTATCTCATTTTCAATCTCAAGAAGAAGTTTGTTGTTTCTGTTACGTACTGCCTTCATGAATGAAGAAGATTCCACTGACTTTTTTGTCTGGTACATATCATCTAAACCCTTAGCAACCCAACTGACATCTACTTCTGCTTTTTCAAGGTCATGCACATCTGTTCGAAAGACTTCTAATTCAGCCAGTGTGATGTCTTTCGTACTCAGTTTTTCCATCTTTTGATAGATGGCACAAGCAAATTCTAAGCTGCTCTCAAACAAACAATTGGCGACTATATCTCCTTGATTTGAGAAAATGACTTGAGCAGCAGATTCAAATTCTTTTTTCACTTTATAACCTGCTAATGTAGAGATGTTCAGGCTCGAACAACTGCCATCTTTAGGTGACTTCCAGGAGAAATGCATTGCTTTCTCCTTGGCCTTCAAAAAGGTCTGTAAAATAGTTGCAGTCTTTTCTTTCTCCAATTCCAGATTTATTCTGATAGCAGGAAGTTCCTGTTGCTGCAAATTTAATTCCTTTTCGAGAGTTTCAATACATTGTTGGTTCTTCTCCCGTTCTTCATCCAAGAGTGAAGAATGCTCCACATAGCCTTATAGATTTCATCTATCCTCTCTGCTAGCCAACTGACTTTTAGTCGTGCTTTCTCAAGATCATTAACATCTGTCTGCATAGATTCTAGCTCATCTAGTGTGACGAATGAGAATGTTAACTTTTTGAGTTTCTCATAGATGGCACAAGCACTTTGTAACACGTCCATACGACTTACGAGGAGTATCCTCAAACAAACAATCGACTGCAATATCTCCATGTTTGCGGAAAATGGACTGGGCAGTTTGAGTGAACTCTTCTTTCACTTTGTAACTTGCCGGGAAAGTCATAGCATCCATCAGAGGCTTCTGATCAGCAGGAATAGTTGAGAATTTTTGTGAAAAGCCCGTAGGAGCTGGCATTTTCTCTTGAAAAGAAACGGCCTAGACAAGCATAAATAGAACTCTTCATGAAACACTATCCGGATGGAAATAGAACAATAATTGGCAGCTCCACTCAATCTCAGGCAAGCCAAAAAATGTCGCAAGATAAATAAGAGTGAAACCGGTTTTTGGAATGACCCTCTTTTCAGCTTGACTTCATATGCTTAACTAATTGCATTTTGGGGAACAAAGACAATTTATAGCTTCCCTTCTACTCAATCAAGCAACAATGTAGGTAAAGAAAACTAAATCTCCCACCATTGACAAAGTAGGAAAAAAAGTATAATGTCTACGTTTGTAAACTCCCACACAGATTCAAAAATAAATAATAAATAAAAGAAGAATAAATTGTAAACCCTAGAAAACAGTCAGGTTGGTAGAACAGAGCGGCATTTCGTCAAACACACTGCAGAGCAGACAACAATACAATCTTAGGTCCACAATTTGACAGGAAAACAAAGTGGCTGTAGTTTACCGGAGTGTTGGGGCCGCGATCGACCAAAGCGGAATGCTTCAGAGCATTGGTCCTCGGCCTTTTAGGTATGCTTTCGCCCATGGCGCAGCGGTTCATCTTGCTAAGCGCCGACATACTGAGCGCGGTGGCGGCGGGTGTAGCAGATGGTCGAAGGGAGAGCCAAGAAGTGACTTTTCAACTTTTGTACTAAATCTGTTCACTTTTGAAAGGCTGATGACTTGTGTCGGGTGTTAAAGCTTTAAATAAACAGAAAATGACAAAAAGGGATTTATAACCATCGCATACATAATGTTTAGTGTGCAACGTCCCAGCTAAAGTCATCTCTAAGGTCCTCGCAAAGAGACTCCAGGGCATTGCTTCATAAGGTAATGTCACAATCGCAAAGCGCATTTATAAAGGGTAGGCTTGTATCTGATAATGTCATGATAGCGCATGAATTAAGTCATTTTTATTAAGAATAGAACGTTAGGATAAGATAAAGTAGTATCCTTGAAGCTTGATATGAGTAAAGCCTACTTGTTAGGATCGTTAGTTAGTTATCCCTTGAAAGTAAGTATAAAGCAGCAGAATTTTAACTTAGAGTAAACGTAAAGTGACACAATGTTTTATAGTAGAAACTCAGATACCAAGGATAGTATCTGAGAAAAACAACTACCTTCTAGGGATGCTAGAAGGATTTTCAAGTAATCTCTTTATTGATGTATATTTGGTTACACGAAGTTAGATCTCTCACCCAACCACACTCAGTGGTGTACCTCCATGCTCTCAGACGCACCTTAGTTCGAGATTGTTCTTCGTCGTTCCCACACCGCAAGAGATTACTTATCTTCCGGCTCGGATCGCACGTCTGCTCCCACCAAGGTATCTGTCGGATCTTACGATTCCAACTCAGTCTTGATCAACGATCTCTCTTTGTAGTTTTCCTCAAAACTCCAACGCCAAGGATTTCTAAGTGAGCGACCCAGATGAAGGACAGCCATAGCTCCCTTTTATACTGCGTACTCCAAATAGATAGTCCCCAGATTTTTGAAATCGAAAATCTCTAATTAGTTAGGATATTCCCACAGATATCTTTCCAACTTCCCAATCAGATCGTCCCATACCGATCTGATTGGATTGCCGCTGGATCTTCTATCCCAAGTTTGTTGGAGCAACTCTTCCATCCTTCCTAATTGAATCCAATCCAGTATCTGCGAATCTCTTACTGATTAATTCACCGGATTGCCAGATCCTTGGAGCATAAGATCTCTTCGAGAATATCTGCATAGATATTCTTAACTTCCAGCTATATTCCAAGTCATCGTTACCTTCAGGGTAACCTGCACACTCAAGTAGTTCATTAGCAAGATGTTTGTCATATCAAAACATATTGGAGTACATGTGCCTCAAAGGCACACATGTTCCAACACTACTATAGAATAGAGTGGAATTTCCTAGAAAAAAGGTTGTAGAAGTTTGGGTTCCTAAGAGGTGGGTATGTTTAGTAATGAGAATGGTGAGGTTTGTAGATTATAAAGTAAGGGTGAACGAGTTCTTTACGGAGGAAATCATCCCTAGTAGAGGATTAAGGCAGGGAGACCCCATACCTCCATACATGTTCATCATTTGCGCTAAGTGGCTTTCTATAACTTCAGATAATATGAGGGACCATAATAGAATTCAGGACATTATGGTAGCTAGGGGTGCACCTGCAATATCACATCTCCTCTTTGCGGATGACAGCAAAGTGAATGAGGCTAGGGAGCTTAAGAATGTACTTGTAAAATATGAAGGCTTATCTGGACAGAAAATAAACTTAGGGAAATCAGAAATGGTCTGCAGTAAAAATATTGAGGATAGCCTAAGAGAGCAGAGAGGACATGTAAAACATAATAGGGTTGCAACTGTAGAGAAACACACTAAATACTTAGGCTTGCCACTGATTATTGGGTTAAATAAAAGAGAAGTTTTCAGAGAGGTTGAAGAGAGAATTCAGAGAAAAATCAGTGACTGGAAGTATAACTTGTTATCATCAGTGGGTAAAAAGGTCTTAATAAAAAGCACAATTCAGTCGATGCTTATTTACCCTATGCAATGTTACAAATTACCTAAGAGAATGTGTAAAAACATTGAGTCAATGTCGTTAAACTTTCTATGGAACCAGGGTGGGAAAGAGAGATGCATACATTGGATTAGGAAAGATGTGGTGCTAAAAAGGAAACTGGAGGGTGGTTTAGGTCTTAGGAAACTGGAATTATTTAATATGGCATTAATAATGAAGCATGCCTGGAGGATGATTGTAGAACCTGAGCTCTTGATGAGTAAAATATTCAGGGTGAGGTACTTTAAAACTGGGAATCTGATTGATGCTGGGAACTAGACCATCTCTCATGGATGGAGAAGTATATTCAGTGTGAAAGACTACTTGAAGCTGGCAGGAG
The DNA here is from genome assembly GCA_033675215.1 of Rhodiola kirilowii. Lineage (NCBI taxonomy): Eukaryota > Viridiplantae > Streptophyta > Magnoliopsida > Saxifragales > Crassulaceae > Rhodiola > Rhodiola kirilowii. Next base: position 19,710,408 of record CM066195.1, on the reverse strand, counting down.
GGGATCGGGGTGAGAACGAGATCAAAGAAAAGCTACTGACCAGCTCAGAGGAATTTTGTTGTAAGAAGGCATATAACTTTATTCATTCGCTATATTTGAAAAATGCTAAACCATACAGGAGAATGCTCAGACAGGAGTAAGGAGGCAAAATTCTGGCATATGGTATGGAAGTTGGTGCTGCCCAACAAGGTAAAACTGTTCATTTGGAGAATGTTTCACAATAGTCTCCCAGATGCGGTAAATTTGATAAAGAGACAGTGTTTGGTCGAAAAAAATTGTCATGCTTGTGGTTGGAGCTGTGAGAACATTGTACATATAGTTAAGAATTGTTGGAGGGCTAAGGCTGTTTGGTACGACTTACATATTGATGAGGAGGTGGTGAATTCAAATTGTGATCACCCTACGGATTGGGTATGAGTTTGTGCGCATGTGTTGGACCTTAATGGGTTTAGAACTGTGGTTTGCGGTAGCTGGTGGTTGTGGATGAATAGGAACAGAATAAGGCATGGGTTGGAGGGTTGAGAGAGCAGGGAGATAACGTTAAAGGTGAGGAGATATATTTGGGAGTGTGATAAATGGCTGAGGGGTAGGAATAGGATGTTTCAAGGCTTGTGGGGGAATAAACCAAATCACGAGTGATCATAGGCAATTCTACTGTGATGCTTCCTTTGACTCAGAGAATAAGGTTATGGGATTCGCAGTTGTAGAATTGTCAAATTCCTAAGTAAATATTGTTTTGCAGGTTGGAGTCCTTCGGTCTCAAATGCACTGGAAGCTGGGATATGGGCCATATATCAATGGTGTGATGCTGATGTCGGATCTAGAGGCAGCAGAAGCAACTCTGTTTGCTGATTCTATAGAGGCAGTAATGGCAGTTTACTAAGGCTCCACGAGTTATAAAGGTGCTATTCATTTGGTTGACAAGTGCTTTTCTATCTTGGAAGCAAAGAAGTGCTGTAGTATGTAGAGCATATTATGCGAGAAGGAAATGTTGCAACTGATTCGTTAGCACATTGGGCAAGGTCCCAGAGGAAGCGCTGGACGAGAAGAGATGCCATTCCTTTAGAATGTGCCAATTTTATGGGGCGATCAGCAGGGAGAGCGGGTCGCTAGACTCTTTTTGTTTGCTTCAAGTTTTTTCAGTCTTGGAGTTGCAAGAAGTTATTCACCAATCTAACCCAAATTCAAACTCAAATTATCCAACTGCACCATTTGAAACTCAAATAATCAATCTATCCCATTTTTAATATTGCCGGTTCTTTAGGAACCGGTACTCAACATGTTTTTATAATCTCGGTTTCTCTACTATCGGGAATGTACAAAAATGAGATGTGGCTCGATTTTGTGCCTACGTGGCATACACGTCAATACCGATTCCACGGGCAGCGGTATCATAATAATCCCGGTTTCCCAAGAACCGGGATCATTGAAATTAAAAACTACCCATTCAACAAACCTTAAAAATCCCCTTTTTCTCTCTCTGCAAGTCACTGATCGAAGAAATCCAAATCCTTTCAGTGTGTTGGGGTTTTAGTTTGATAAGCAATCCCCATTATATACACAGCGAGCCCAAATTGATAAGCAATTCACCAAACACAAGAAATCCTCAAGCTTAAACGACCCCAAAATATCGAATTCACCAAACTAAAACTCCAAATCGATAAGCAATTCGATGTCGGAATCGACCGCAGCCGCTAATCGGCGTTGATAGAAGTTAATCAATCGCTTGCGATTGGCATCATGTAGGAAATTCGGAAGAAGCGATTTTTAATTTCAATAATCCCGGTTCCTGGGAAACCTGGATCATTATGATACCGGTGCCCCTGCAATCGGTATTGACGTGTATGCCACTTCATCTCGTTTTGATCCACGTAAGCCCAAAATCGAGCCACATCTTCATTTTTGTACATTCCCAATAGTAGAGAAACCGAGATTAAAAATGTGGTAGATTGGTTATTTGAGTACCGGTTTCTAAGGAATCGGAAATATTAAAAATGGGGTAGATTTGTTAATTGAGTTTCAAATGGTGCAGTTGGGCAATTTGAATTTGGAATTGGGTTAGATTGGTAGATTCAACTGTGCAAACAAAAAAAATAAAAAAGATAAAAACACAGAGAAATCTAGGAAATAAAAGCATGAATCAAGAATTTGAAATTTTCAAATATCAAGAAGAAGAATATAAAATGGTTATTTTATATTTCTTAAAAGAAGTCTCAACATACATCAAAGAAAAAAAATTCTTAATCTAGTAGATATCAACCTAGAAAAAGAAATGAATTATTTGGAGTATTTTCAGAAAATAAGTGGAAAAAATCATCATTTCTCACAATACTACATAGACTGGTTCTATGACTCTGATTGGTATCAGCCAGATTAAACGTCCGCATTAGTTCATTCGCAAATTGGTATCAAAGCTGGGTCCCACAAATAGTTTTACTATTTATAAATGAGTAATTTAGAAATAAATTATCAAGATCCTGAGGACAGCTCAGAAACAATTGAATTACTTGATTAAGATATGCAAACTTTCATTATTGAAAATGAAAGAGGATTTAGTTCCGAAGTAACTGTACAACAATCACCGTTAAAAAAATAACCATGTTACAACTTAGGTTAACAATAGATAGAGTGTTTAACACACCTAACATATTTAAGACACTGACCAAATCATTGTCCAGAAAGAATGAAATAATCTATTGTATTTCAACTGAAGAAATATCAGTCGATATCCCTCACACAACAGGTAATCTTTATTTACCGTTACTAACAAGATCCGGGGTAAACTCGAGATTACAAAATATTCCTGCAGATATCAGGAAAAAGATCAACATGCTACACATCGGTGCAATAATGATCCTGGTGAAAGCTCAATTCAGAAATGGAATTGATACACCAATCAAGATGGCGCTGATTGACAACAGAATCACCAGCCGCAAAGACTGCATCTTAGGAGTAGCCAAAGGAAACTTAGCCTACGACAAGTTTATGTTTACAGTCTACCCAAAGTACACGGTAAGCCTGCAAACGCACAACCTAGACCAGGTTCTCTGCCTTGCACACGAGTTCAAAAATTCAGACCTCATGCCCAAAGGAGATAATGTATTTTCAATTACTTATCTTTTAGGTTATGCATTAACCAACAGTCATCATTCGATTGACTATAAAGAAAACCCTAATATTTAGACGACGTCTTCTCCAATATTGGAAATATTGAAGATAAAAAGTTTTGTGACTTATCATCTGACGATAAATCCTGGGCAATCGATATTGCCAGAGAAAAGGATTATCTGGGCCAAAAACCCAAAAAAAGCATTTCTAGCAGACGGCTAGAAATAGGACAAAGTAGTAGACACCCTACTTTAGACAAATAAGCTCTCGCGAACATGTCAAAAAGAATTGACCGAATAGGAAATAAGCTAGATAACCTAACTGGATAAAATGAGTACCAGCAAAGCCGGTTCCTCTACAGATGCTCTGCACATCTACAAGAAGGGAAAGATCTTGAAGTTTAAAGATCTCGAACAAAAGACTGGAGACATCACTTACGTTTTCAGCACAGACAAATCGTCATTTCCAAACTTAATCAGTCAAGGAAACAACGTCAATCAGATACTCGCAAGAGTATGGATAAAAGTTTCAAAGATTATCTCTTTTCTAGGACTAGAAAAAGACGCTTGCGAACAGTTTAGTAAAAACCCTAGCATTTTTAACAAACTAAAAAACCTTATTAAAAGGGGGGATAACAATATCAACAACATTGATATCCTAAACATTCTGGTTTCCCAAAACCAAGAATTAGAAAAAATTAAGAATAAAATATACCCAGCCGTTCTCACTGAAGAAAGGATGAAAGATTTTGAAGACAAACTCGAAGAACTTAGAGTTGCAATTAGAGCCGTTATCGGATGATATGGCAAACCCATCCCTTAGAGAAATGGATGACAACATTAGGGAATCAACCCTAAGGTTAGAAAACCTTATTGAAGCCATTAGTGCAAAAATCATCAAGGACATCTTGACGAGATAAGAAAGTGCAAATGTACGGAAAAACTATTGGCAAATACCAATAAACAGATTACCTTAGGAAAAGGTAAACAAGTTAATGTCTACACCGGGCGCGCGGCATGTCATGTACTATTCATCTGTCGACTAAAAACACAGAAAATCGACTTATGAGGAATGAGAGAGGATATGTCGACTAGGAGAGGATATAATGGCGACTTCAACCAAGTTTTAAGTCTGATCATAATAATTTTAAGTCTGATCATTACTGTTTTAAGTCTGATCATTGGATCATTGTTTTTTAAGTCTGATCATCAACTGTTTAAGTCTAATAATTGTTGTTTTAAGTCTGATCATTAACTGTTTAAGTCTGATCATTATCTGTTTAAGTCTGATCATTTATGTTTTAAGTCTGATCATTGTTGTTTTAAGTTCGATCATTGTTTTTTAAGTCTGATCATTGTTATTTTAAGTATGATCATTAACTGTTTAAGTCTGATCATTGTTTTTTAAGTCTGATCATTAACTGTTTAAGTCTGATCATTGTCTGTTTAAGTCTGATCATTGTTATTTTAAGTCTGATCATTAACTGTTTAATTTTGATCATTGTTATTTTAAGTTTGACCAGTAACTATTTAAGTCTGATCATTATTTTTTAAGTCTGATCATTATTATTTTAAGTCTGATCATTGTCTATTTAAGTGTGATCATTGTTATTTTAAGTCTGATCATTAACTGTTTAAGTCTGATCATTGTTTTTTAAGTCTGGTCATTATCTGTTTCAGTCTGATCATTATTTTTTTAAGTCTGATCATTAACTGTTTAAGTCTGATCATAATAGTTTTAAGTCTGATCATTGTTTTTTTTTAAGTTTGATCATTGTTTTTTTAAGTCTGATCATTAACTGTTTAAGTCTGATCATTGTTTTTTAAGTCTGATCATTACTGGTTTAAGTCTGATCATTGTTTTTTTAAGTCTGATCATTATCTGTTTAAGTCTGATCATTGTTTTTTGAAGTCCGATCATTCCAAGTTTAAGTCTGATCATTAACAAATCGAGGACTAAATTGAAAATAACATTATTAGTTTTTATACCCCTCAGTGTGGAATGACTATAATACCCCTCCGTGTGTTTGTTCGGGATTTCGACAAAATGGGACACGTGTCAGCTTGAAATTGAGTTTGTAGTTTTTATATACTAATCGGTTTGTACCAGAACCGCACTCTTTAATATTTATAAAAAAATAAATTTATTATTATTTTGTGTACTAAAGATTGCATGAGAGGTGTAAATTTTCGTTTAAATCTTCTTGAACTTGTTACGTTTTGTTGTTATGTTATTATTTGATTTGAACAATTTTACTTTTGTGTGTGCTTTTTTGCTTATTATTTAATTCATAACAGCTTGTTTTGAAAACAAATAAATCTTCGTTAAACTTGTTACGTTTTGTTGTTATGTTATTCTTTGAATTGTGAAACTTATATTTATTTTAGTTAATATTAATTTTAAGTGCGGTTCGGGTACAAACCACATTTATAAATAAAAACTACAAACTGCATTTGCAGCTGACACATGTCCCATTTATTTGAAATCCCGAACAAACACACGGAAGGGTATTATAGTCATTCCACATAACCTATAATTTTATTTTCAATTTAGTCCTCGAGTTGTTAATGATCAGACTTAAACTTGGAATGATCATACTTAAAAATAACAATGATCAGACTTACAAACAGCAATGATCAGACTTAAAAATCAATGATCAGACTTAAACAACAATGATTAGACTTAAACAACAATAATTAGACTTAAAACTACAATGATCAGACTTAAAAAATAATGATCAGACTTAAACAACAATGATCAGACTTAAAAAACAATGATCAGACTTAAACCAGTAATGATCAGACTTAAACAACAATGATCAGACTTTAAAAATATAGATCAGACTTAAAACAACAAATGATCCGACTTAAAAAACAATGATCAGACTTAAACCAGTAATGATCAGACTTAAACCAGTAATGATCAAACTTAAATCAGTAATGATCAGACTTAAACAACAATGATCAGACTTAAAAAACAATGATCAAACTTAAACCAATAATGATCAGACTTAAAAAATAATGATTAGACTTTAAAAACAATGATCAGACTTAAAAAATAACGATCAGACTTAAACCAGTAATGATCAGACTTAAACAAAAATGATCAGACATGAAAAATAATGATCAGACTTAAAACAGCAAATGATCAAACTTAAAAAATTGATCAGACTTAAACCAGTAATGATCAGACTTAAATCAACAATGATCAGACTTAAGCAACAATGATCAGCCTTAAAAATAACGATCAGACTTAAAAGAACAATGATCAGACTTAAAAAACAATGATGAGACTTAAAACAACAATGATCAAACTTAAACAACAATGATCAGCCTTAAACCAGTAATGATCAAACTTAAACTAGTAATGATCAGACATAAACCAATAATGATCAGACTTAAAAAACAATGATCAGACTTAAAAAACAATGATCAGACTTAAAACAACAATGATCAGACTTAAAAAATAATGATCAGACTTAAACCAGTAATGATCAGACTTAAACCAGTAATGAACAGACTTAAACCAGCAATGATCAGACTTGAACAATAATGATCAGACTTAAACAACAATGATCAGACTTAAAACAACAATGATCAAACTTAAAAAACAATGATCACACTTAAACCAGTAATGATCAGACTTAACCCAGCAATGAGCAGACTTAGAACTTGACAATGATCAGTCATCATTGCCGATATTTCCTCTCCCAGTCGACATAAGTCGATCTTCTGTGTTTTTAGTCGACAGATGAACAGTAAACGGGTTGCCTCACGCCAAGTAAAGACATTAACAAGTTAATGTGAAGGCTGGGCGCGTCGCTAATGTTAAGGCTCGGTGCGCGGCAACTAAAATGATCTGACTTAAACCCGTAATGATCAGACTTAAAATAAATTTTAGGATGATTATACATCTTTTATGTATTTTAAAATAAGTACGCGTTAATTTTTTTTATTTACAAAAAGCGCCCCGAACCCGATGAATTCTGATTGGTCGATATTTACACGTGTCAATAGTTTACTGAGTTTGTAGTTTTTATTTATAATTATGATTTGTATTTGATTCGTTTCCTATTAATTTAATATAAACTAATCTTAAAATTATATAAATGCATTTAATAATTATAATAAACTTAAAATTTATCATTATTACGTTGCAGGGGTTGGTTAAATTTTGTGGGTGCTTTAATATTTTTCCTTTGTTAATTTTTTGTGCATTTTTACTTACTATTTAATTCTTCTAACTTATTTTCAAGAAAAATATCGTTTAAATTTTCTTTGAACTTGTTATGTTTTGTTGTTATGTTGTCTTTGAATTGTTAAATTTAGGTAAATTGATTGTGAATTTATATAAATGTATTTGATATAAAAAATTAAATTTATTATTATTTTGTGTACTAGAGATTGCATGAGTGGTGTAAATTTTCGTTTAAATCTTCTTGAAATTTTTACGTTTTGTTGTTATGTTATTCTTTGAGTTGAACAAGTTGACTTTGTGTGTGTGCCTTTTTGCTTATTAATTAATTCATAACAACTTATTTTGAAAACAAATATAGCATTTAAATCTTCGTTAAACTTGTTACGTTTTGATGTTATGTTATTCTTTGAATTGTCAAACTTATGTTTATTTTAGTTAATATTAATTTCATACAAATTAATCTTGAAATTATATAAATATATTTAATAATTATTATAAATTTAAAATTTATCATTATTACGTTGCAGGGGTAGGTTAAATTTTGTGTGTGCTTTAATATTTTTACTATGTTAATTTTTTTGTGCATTTTTACTTATGGGTGCGGTTCAGGTACAAACCTATTTATAAATAAAAACTACAAACCTATTTTTAAGCTGACACGTGTCCCATTTTAGTCGAAATCCTGAACAACACACGGAGGGGTATTATAGTCATTCCACACGGAGGGGTATAAACCTAATAATATTATTTTCAATTTAGTCCAAGAGTTGTTAATGATCAGACTTAAAACAGCAATGATCAGACTTAAAAATAGCAATGATCAGACTTAAAAACAGTAATGATCTGACTTTAAAACAGCAATGATCAGACATAAAACAAGCAACGATCAGACTTACAAAGCAGCAATGATCAGACTTAAAAGACTTAATGATCAGACTTAAAAATAGACAATAAGCAGACTTAAAATACTTAATGATCAGACTTAAAAGACTTAATGATCAGACTTAAAACAAGCAACGATCAGACTTACAAAGCAGCAATGATCAGACTTAAAAGACTTAATGATAAGACTTAAAAATAGACAATGATCAGACTTAAAAGACTTAATGATCAGACTTAAAAGACGTAATGATCAGACTTAAAAGACTTAATGACTAGACTTAAAAGACTTAATGATCAGACTTAAAAGACTTAATGATCAGACTTAAAACAAGCAACGATCAGACTTACAAAGCAGCAATGATCAGACTTAATGATAAGACTTAAAAATAGACAATGATCAGACTTAAAAGACTTAATGATCAGACTTAAAAGACTTAATTATCACACTTAAAAAATTTAATGACCAGACTTAAAAGACTTAATGATCAGACTTAAAAGACTTAATGATCAGACTTAAAGACTTAATGATCAGGCTTAAAAATTGGTAACTAAAAGACTACAAATCGATAATGATTGGACTTATAGAGAAAATGATCAGACTTAACATTGGTAACTAAAAGACTACAAATTGAGAATGATCAGACTTAAAACAGCAATGAGCAGACTTAAAAATAGCAATGATCAGACTTAAAACAAACAACGATCAGACTGACAAAGCAATGATCAGACTTAAAATAGCAATGATCAGATTTAAAAACAACAATGACCATACTTAAAATAAGCAACGATCAGAGTTACAAAGCAATGATCAGACTTAAAACTAAAGAAGATTAAAATGCGAATTTGACCCTCTAGATGATCGAATTTGCCCTAAAAACGCCGAGCTCATCGCGTGGCTGTGAGTTTTGCTCAGAATGCCGTTTCCACCCAAAAAAAACACTAGGCTTTCATCAAATTCTGACACAAGCGCATAAACATCAAATTTTGCGTAAAATTCTTCGGATGTTCCAATTTCTACATGTAAGTCTGATCATTACCATCTTTAAGTTCGATTATTATCAATTTTAAGTCTGATCATTATCAATATTAAGTCTGATCGTTGTCTATTATTAAGTCTGGTCATTGTCTATTATTAAGTCTGATCATTATCAATTCTAAGTCTGATCATTATCAATTTTAAGTCTGATCATTGTCAATTTTAAGTCTGATCATTATCAATAATAAGTCAGATCATTGTATATTTTTTGATCATTATCAATTTTGAGTCTAATCATTGTCAATTTTAACTCTGATCATTATCAATATTAAGTCTGATCATTGTCTATTATTAAGTCTGATCATTGTTTTTTTAAGTCTGGTCATTGTTCTTTTTAAGTCTTGTCATTACTGTTTTAAGTCTGGTCATTGTTTTTTTAAGTCTGGTCATTAATGGTTTAAGTCTGATCATTGTTTTTTAAGTCTGATCGTTACTGGCTTAAATCTCATCATTATTATTTTTAAGTCTGATCATTGTTTTTTAAGTATGATCATTATTTTTTTAAGTATTGTCATTACTGGTTTAAGTCTGATCATTGTTTTTTTAAGTCTGGTCATTAATGGTTTAAGTCTGATCATTGTTTTTTAAGTCTGATCTTTACTGGTTTAAGTCTCATCAATATTTTTTTAAGTCTGATCATTGTTTTTTTAAGTCTGACCATTGTTCTTTTTAAGTATTGTCATTACTGGTTTAAGTCTGGTCATTACTGTAGCAAATTTTGGACGATTATACCCCTCATATCTTTTATGTATTTTTAAATAAGTCCGCATGGAATTTTTTTATTTACAAAAAGAACCCCGGTCAAAATTAATTTCGATTGGTCGATTTTTACACGTTTCATTATTTTTGTGGGTTTGTAGTTTTTATTTATAATTATGGTTTGTATTTGATCCAAATATTTTACTTATTATTTAATTCATTTTAACTTATTTTTAAGACAAAAATACCATTTAAATCTTCTTTGAACTTGTTATGCTTTGTTGTTACGTTGTCTTTGAATTGTTAAATTTACCTAGAGTAATTTTGAATTTATATAAATGTATTTAATATTTATTTAAAAAAATTATTATTATTATTCTGTACTAGAGATTGCATGTTACATTTTTTGTTATGTTATTCTTTGAGTTGAACAATTTGACCTTTTGTGTGTGCCTTTTTTGCTTATTAATTAATTCATAACAACTTATTTTGAAAACAAATATAGCGGTTAAATCTTCGTTATACTTGTTACGTTTTGTTATTATGTTATTCTTTGAATTGTGAAACTTATATTTATTTTAGTTAATATTAATTTAATATAAACTAATCTTGAAATTATATAAATGTATTTAATAATTATTATAAATTTAAAATTTATCATTATTACGTTGCAGAGGTGGGTTAAATTTTGTGGGTGCTTTAATATTTTTACTATGTTAATTTTTTTGAGCATTTTTACTTATTATTTAATTCATTCTAACTTATTTTCAAGACAAAAATACCGTTTAAATCTTTTGAACTTGTTATGCTTTGTTGTTATGTTGTCTTTGAATTGTTAAATTTAGTTAAACTACTTTTGAATTTATATAAATGTATTTAATATTTATCAAAAAATTTATTATTATTTTGTGTACTAGAGATTGCATGAGAATGGTGTAAAGTTTCGTTTAAATCTTCTTGAACTTGATACGTTTTGTTGTTATAATAGTCTCTTTGAATTGTTTTGTTTATGTTGTGTATTTGAATTGTTAAGTTTATATTTATTTTAGTTATTATTAATTTTGTTAACTAATTTAGAAATTATATAACTGTATTTTTTTATTATAAAAATAATTTTTATCATTATTTTATACTTGCATGAGAGTTGGGTCAATTTGGAAGGTGCTTTATCATATTTCTTGTGTTGTTAGACTTTTCTATGTGCAATTTTACTTATTAATGTGTTTATAATAATAGAATCCAACTTCATTAAGTCGAGTATCTCGATAAGAGGAAAAATTAAGTGGGAAGAAATAGAATTTCCAACAAACTGGGTATTAGGTCAGGTGGTACCACCCCAACCAGTAAGTCAGAATAACCTAATAAATGTTATTCAGACATCAGAATGATCTGTTAATCTTCAATTTGAAGAAATAAGCAGACCATCGACATCGTCTCGACTTACTCGGTCGAATTCGATGTATTCCCTAATTTCACCAATCAATTATAAGATTGAACGACCTCTTGAATCTTCGAGAGCCTCAACATCTCAAATAAGAGATGCAGAAAGAATTGAAAGACTTATTATTGATCATAATAACATTGTTAGGGAATCAACACTAGAGATCCAGAAATAACCGAATTAGAAAAAGATTTTGATATTTAATTATGTCTAACAAAACAATAGATTTTAGTCCTGGTTCACAGGCAAGAAAAATGATTCAGTATGAATTTGATTTAGACAAACGGAAAACGTTTAAAAAATGGTTCTTTGAGTCTTACGATTCAGCCGAGTTAAAAACTCTTAGTAATGAATTCTATAAGTTATGTGAACATAAGAATAGAATCTTGTTCTTTGTTCCTTGGTTTATCTCTACCGATGTAGAACAATATATTTCTACACTAGAAAGAAATTATAAGTTGAGTACGGATAAAAACATTACACAAATTTATCCACCTCAACAACCTTTTCAAATTGAAAAGAATGGAATAAAACATAATTTTGTTGCTTTTGCTAAACTATTAGAAGACGACACTCTTCAAGCAACATGTCAACAAATTAATGTGATTTTCAAATAAAATAATCATTCTAATCTGTATTTGAGTGTCCTAGGAGAACAAATAGGTTCTTTACAAAACAGAGTAGAACAATTGATTAATGTTATGAAAAACCATTCAGTAATAGATGAAAAACCAGTACAAATAACTACACCAAAGGCAGTAGATATAGTTACACCAAGTATTCAACCTCCTCCTATGATAACAGAATGTAAAATTAGACCTACTAGGGAGTTGGAAGAATTTTTAGAAGAAAAATTTAAGGGTTTAAAGATCAGTACTCTTGATGATAAACTAAGAGATACTTTAATAGAGGAACCTAATCATAAACAAGTTTATAAAGTTTATCAAAACCAGCTTAATAAGCTTCACAAATGGGCAGATAAGCCTACTACGGGAAAATATTATTACCCTAGGCCGACTCCGGTAGATGTTTTAATAGAAGAATCCAATGAGATTATAAATAATTGTTATAATGGAGGTAACATCTATGAGTGGAATATAGGTTACGCCAATCAACAAATTCATAATACAATACATAGGATGTTAATGTACTCCACAATTTGTAAAACAAACGGTAATACTGATAAAAACATAGCTTGTATGATTATAGCAGGCTTTACAGGCCAACTTAAAGGCTGGTGGGTAGGGGTGTAAATGAGCCGAGCCGAGCCGAGTATTGAGCTGCTCGAGCTCGGCTCGATAAGAAATTAATTGTGCTCGAACTCGAGCTCGAGCTCGACGAGCTTGAAAGGAATGTGTTCGAGCTCGGCTCGATAACTCTTTTACATACTCGAGCTCGGCTCGTCATCTTATCGAGCTTGAGCCTTAATCGAGCTATAAACGAGCTGCTCGTTTATAGCTCGAGTTATAAACAAGATGCTCGATTGTGAGCTCGTTTAAAGCTCGAAGATTAGAAAAAAACTGAACCTGTTTGAAATGTTTGTTTTGTGATACAAGCAATATTTATATATCATGTTTTATTAAAATTCATATCAATAGTGTACATATGCACCTTTTTAAATTATATTGACATTATTGAATATTGACTAATAATTTTATAATAGTCAAGTAATAATCGAGCTTTAAACGAATTTTAATCGAGCTCTAAACGAGTTTTAATCGAGCATATAAACGAGCGGCTCACGAACATAAACGAGCCGAGCAGTAGGTTGCTCGTACTCGGCTCATTTAATAAACGAGCCTGAAAGTTGTGCTCGTGCTCGGCTCGTTTAAGATCGAGCCGAGCTTTGACCGAGTTTGTTCGCGAGCAGCTCACGAGTGTATCGGCTCGTTTACACCCCTACTGGTGGGATGAAGATTTTTAGCTAACAGACTGAAAGATTGTGATGAAGATTTTAGCTAACAGACTGAAAGACATTCTCCAACATATTATATCGGACATTCAGAGTGCCTTTGTTCCTGGAAGACTAATTTCAGACAACATTCTCCTTGATCATGAAGTGCTGCATTACATAAAGACCAGAAGGAGTCAGAAGGTGGGTTTCTTTTCGATGAAGACTGACATGAGTAAGGCTTATGATCGAATGGAATGGAAGTTTATGGAAAGTATGCTATTAAATCTAGGTTTCCCAATCCCCTGGATCAGATTGGTCATGCAATGCGTTAGATCTGTAAGATACAAAGTCAAGTTTAATGATCTGATCATCGACATTCCTTCCCCTGAATGTGGTCTGCGGGCAAGGGACCCATTGTCCCCTTATTTGTTTCTATTATGTTCCTAATGGCTATCAATGAAGATAGGGATACAAATAGCTTCTCAAAGGCTTAAAGGGGTCAGAATATGCCAAGGTGCGCCAATGATCTCCCATTTATTTTTCGCCGATGATAGTATATTCTTTATGAAAGCGACAGTGTCGAATGCTAGTAGACTTAAAATGATTTTGAAAGATTATGAGGCGTTCTCGGGTCAAAGAGTTAATTTTTCAAAATATGAAATTGTCTATATCAGAAATGTCCCTACTCATAGAGGCAGCAAATTAATGGGATTTTTGAGGTGAAGGAAGTACGAGTTCACTCCAAATATTTAGGCTTCCCACTGTCTTCAGTCACAGTAAGGTTGATGTGTTTAAGTGTATAATTGATAACACATGGAGAAGGGTTATGGGTTGGAGAGAACTACACTTATCGGCTGCTGGAAAGGAAGTCATGGTGAAATCGATACTGCAAGCCTTGCCAATCTATGCAATGATGTGTTTTAAGTTACCGGATACAGTGTGTAAGAGGATTGCAAGGATAATCCAGAAATTCTGGTGGTCAGTGGATGGGGAAAGTAGGGGAATTTCCTGGGCAGGGCATGCCAAGTTGAGTCTCCCTAAAGAGGAAGGTGGGCTGAACTTCAGGGAATTGGTTACCTTCAATGATGCGCTATTAGCCAAGCAATTCTGGAGATTGCTGGAGCACCCGAACACTATAATCAGCATGACGTTTAAGGCTAAGTACTACAAACAGTCAGATTTACTGAGTGCCCAACTGAAAGAGAACTGCTCAATGGCATGTAGAGGGATTTGGAAAGCAGGTATGAAGATAAGGAAATGGATAGGATGGGATTGGGAAGAGGACAAACCAGTGTGGGAGCTGGAGAGGGGTGGGATATACACAACTAAATCAGCATATATAAAGTTAAGAGAAGAACAAATAAACATGGAGAGAGCTGTCACAGAGGAGATGTCGGACAAGAGCAGAGTGAACTCCTTTTGGAAGAAACTATGGAGATTTAAAATACAAGGGAAGGTTAAGCTATTGATTTGGAGACTTTTCCATGATTATTTACCCACAGCTGGAAACCTAATTAAGAGAGGTTGCGAAGTGGAGGCGTCATGTAGGATATGCGGGTATGAATACGAATCTTCCTTGCACATTTTTACTGATTGTTGGTGGGCAAGAGCATACTGGAAGAAACTAAACATTAACAGCGAGAAATAACAAGCACCAGTGACTTGGTTTGGTTTTATTTCAATAACTTGAGCACTGACGAACTTGTGGTATTTTATTACGGGGCACGAGAAATCTGGTACAATAGAAATTTGATATTTCACGACAAGCGTGGTTTAGACATAGAGGAGGCGTGCTTCTCTACAAGAGCGTTGGCAACACATTATGTTCAACCAAATCACAAGTTCACAATATCAGACTTTAAAGGATGCAGTAAATGGATGATACCGATGAAACCATTCCTCAAGATTAACTGTGATGGTGTGTGGGAAGATGGAACGGAGCTAGCAGGAATAAGTGGCTTATGTAGGGATGATGAAGGAATGTTCATGGGCCTATTGGCAGAGCATGTCAGGGGTATTCGATCAGCACTTGAGACTGAAGGAACTGCTATCCTCAGGGCAATGCGTTGGGCATCAGAACATGGGATTAATTACTGTATCTTTGAGACATACTGTGCAGACGCTTTTTCCATCATTACGTTGAGGAGTAATAGATTGAGCCTGCTACCGGGATGGGCGCATGACTGTTTATTACTGTTGGATTCAAAGGAGAATTGGAGGCTTAATCTAGTCCGAACAGAAGCTAATTTCCATGCGGATATTCTGGCTAGGAGGGCAAAAGACTTGAGCTGGAGTTGGAATTCTTCTTTAGCTTTGCCCAGAATTCCAGGATGTATTCCGTAGTTGTTTCCGAGCTTGTCTCGTGTGTTGTTTTGCTAGTCATGATTTGTAATCAAAAAAAAAAAATTTAAAGGCTGCTGGGATAATTATATCGCTCAAAAAGATAAGGATGAAATTTTGAATAATGTCAAAATTGAAAGACAAGGCGATAATGAGATTGTCTTGGAAGATGCAGTTTATACACTGGCTATTACTATCATTGAACAATTTACAGGAAGATACTCTGAAAATGGTAAGAGTATCAGAACTTTATTACAAAATCTTAGGTGTAAAACACTTACTGATTTTCGATGGTATAAGGATACATTCTTAAGCAGAGTCATGAAACTCCCAGAGTGTAATAGCACACACTGGAAATCAAAATTTATTGATGGTTTACCTAGTTTATTTGCTGAAAGGATTAGAAATGTCCTTAGACAAAATCACCATTCTATTCCTTATGAAAGTTTTACTTACGGTAAATGATCAGTCAATATTTTGACTAGTTATTTGATCCATACGATGAAGGATAACACTTGTTCTCCCGGAAAATTGTCATTATTTGATCATTTTCTCCTAGTGATTCAGGTCAATCGACGCGATGAGCACTTTGGATTGATCCAAAGTATAACAAAGCATTTGGTGAAGATTTGGGCAAAACAGGACGAAACGGGGCAGACTGACCTTTCCAACGTAAGTTGCATGCCCAGATCTCATACGGTGTCCAAATGAGTCGTGCTATAGCTTGTTGGAAAGCTAATTCAAAGATCTACAACTTTGTAGTTTACACCAAGATCAGATTCGGAAACTAAGACATCGAAAAATCCAAGCGAAAAGGCTCTGAGATGTTGAACCGCCTGGTTCACAGAAGTGCATTAGAGTTGAACCGCCCGGTTCAAAAGGTCAGAGAGTTCACGCACAAGCTAGCCCTGATCGAACCGCCCGATTTGCCATTAAAAACCAGAATTTCTGATTTTCCAAAAATAGAAAGCATGGATTTCCTTATTTCGTTTTTGGGCTTTTTGGCCTGTTTTGGGAAATAAAAAGAGGGCGAGATTGAACGAATAGAGTGTGCAACATTGACGAGAGTTTGGAGAAGAGAACCCTAACTTGGGAGAGAAGACGGAGTGCATCGCGAGAGATTGAGGATTCAACGAGCTACATCGTCACTACGGTTATCTCGTTCTTAATTTATATTTTTACACTATTTGTGGTTAACTTACCATGAATAGTGAATAGTCTTCTTTATTCCGAGATCCTACGGATCCCGTGCCATGTACCCAACTCTTTGTGTGATCAATTGAATATTTTTCATTATTGCAATTCGAATAATTGATTTCATTGTGCTTAATTTTATCGTTCTTGCAAGTTTTACATTGAGTTGGATGTTTGCATGCTAGAACGTATTTAGGTTAATTATCAAAAGATGAATGGGTCCTAGGTATTAACTGGATTGTATGAAATTGATATTAGGTCATGGTAGCTACAATGGTAGTACATGAATTAATAGGAAAGTTGACTTTTGTCTGAAAAACCCTAAGTTTAATAATCGAGATCGTTGATAATCCGTGGATGGGCGGTGTTCAACGATTAAGATTAATCTAGACAATGATCCGTGGATTGGCGGCTTGTCTAGTGTTATTTCGGTTTATTTCCATATTCGATAGCATGATGAATTTACGTGATATGATTGCATGATTAGTGGGGTTGGCACGGGTGAAATTTGATCCTGGGATTCTTTCTCTGATGAAGTCAAAACCTTCTTTATTTTCCGCATTTAATTTCTACTATTTGTTTCACATACAAACCTCTTTTTACTTAAAATAGCTAAATAGGTCACTTGTTAGCTAGTACTCACACACGTTGTTCCTTGGATCGATCCTTGGCTTACCAAGATTTATAAATTTTGTTTGACTGCAACTTGACCCCTAAACATATAAATTGACAACTATAAAGGGTTAAAAATACGCTTGTCAGTAAACTTATTGGAGTTTGCACTCAGGAAGGAATATCTGTTTGCAATGGAATTAAGTTGAATCAACAACATAAAAGAAAGTTTTATGGAGAAATCACAATTAGGTAATTTCTGTGATCGGTTTGCTAGAGACAAATCTTTTTCAAGTAAACTGATGAGTCGTATTTATACGACTCATCGAATCAACTAATCCCATTTATTTCGACACTTTTATAGGCAAACAGTTACTTTTTAGTATGGTTTTGCATTTCAGGTGTTTCGGAAGCTCTAGGAGGAAACACGCATAAAAGACGACATTTTGTGCCAGAAAAACATCACAATGGCAGATCAGACCTTCGGACATTCGACGGAGTGCTGGAAATTGACCTTTGATCATAAAAATACGAGCTACATGGCGTTGAGTAGGTAACTCAATTCTCTACAACTCCCTAGTTCACACCGAGAGCAGCTCAGGTCATATAGAAGGTCAAATCCAGAGTCGAAGTTGGAACTGGCGCGCAGAAGGAGAAACAGAACTCAGTGTGTACCGCGTCCTGTATAGACATTAGCGTTAACGCTAATGTCAACACTGAACGCGGTGATAACGTAAAGGCTGGGCGCAATGAACTCAACGGGATGCTGACATCAGCAGCCCGTGTGATGACGTCAGCAGGCCGAAACTTGGAAATCAAGCCCAAAAATCAGACTTGGAAACCCTACTTTTTGCTATAAATAAGATGTTTGAGTTAGGGTTTTCATCATCTCAAAATCCCATTCAGAAGACGGCTCTGGCGGAGAAGGCGAAGCTTTCGACGAGAGAAGAGAATTCTTCACTACTTATCATTATGTTTTCCATGATCATGTGTAGCTAAACTTCTAATTCAGTTTAGGGTTTCGTTCATTGTGACACACGTTTTGAGACTTTGTTCTTAATGCTATTTCATGTTTTACTAGTTCTTGTGCTTATCTTATGAATTAACTTGTTAGATTAAGAGGAAGCTTTGTCGCAAAGCTTAATTGAGCAGTTAATTCTTACCGTTAACATCTACTGGAAACTTTGTCGTAAAGGTAGATGGTAACACCTAAACCAAATAATACCTTTGTCAGATTATTTTATTTAGGAAAGAACTAGAAGTCTAACACCTTTGTCGGGTTAGATTGTGGCGTATCACCTTTGTCGGGATACTTGGGTTGTTACCTTTGTAGGAACAACCACACTTAGAAACATGAGATTAGATATTTAGCAGTCAATGATGAACATGACACAATAGAGACCCTACGCTGAATACTCTCTCTGATTGAAACCTTCCTTGCTTTTGCCTCTTTTGCACTCATAAATACTCACAACGCCCTTTCTTTTCTTGTTTTCAAATACAACTTCAACAACCAGCTCTCTTAGGTTCGATCCTGCTTGACACTTACTAGTTTCACGCAGGAGATATAAATTTAAGTTTGACGCGTCAGATTTTGGCGTCGTTGCCGGGGAGATGCGCTTCGGTGAAGTTGTTTCTTTTCGTTATTTATTTTTGTTTTTAGTTTTGTGCTTTGTGACGGAGCCCACTGCACTGTCGTTAAGGTGCAGTGTTCTCTGTACAAAATAAATTTATAATATCCGCTACTTGTGACTACACTACTGGGTAGTAAGTGGTAAGTAGGGGTCGAACCCAAGGGAATTAGGGGAATAGGCTATTCTTTTAGGGTGATTGAACTGGGGGGAGCGTGTTTTATGGTTGATTGAGGTTTTAGCGCTCTGATTAACTACGTGATTTTTTGGGGGTTTTTGGTTTTGATAGCGGAAAAGTAAATACAGAAATTAAATGCTGTAAATACAAAGAAGACTTACAGTGGGTGATGCGTGATTGTAATTCCTCCGGTAGATCAGCAGTTGGTGATTGCGGTTTAACAGTTAAGAGAAGCATTCGGTTTCAGGTACTCTTGTATTATAACATGTATATAATAAACTGTTAGTAACTTTTCTAAGTATTCAAAGATGAATCGAGGCCCTTTCGTAGCGCAAGACTTGCAACATCGTTTAAAGCAACCCTTGTTCTATTTCAGACTAATTCCTCCTTTCGAAGTATCTTAGCCTTTTGTGCATCCACCTGATCTCACAGTTACGATTGACCAAGTGGTGTTTTAGATGAGTCGAACTTCTCAGATAAGCTTTGCCCTTTCGTAGCATCCACTTACCCGAGTATGTTCACGAACCCCACGGAAGAGTTTTGCCCTTTCGTAGCATCCACTCAACCTTGGAAATTCTGACTATAAATGGCACATAGAACAAGTTTTGAATACAAAGAAATGAAACTAAAAGATATTACAACATTATATAATACAAGAAAATACCTTCCACCGAATAAAGAGTTTAGCTACGAATATCCATAGAGATGGATACCATAGCTAAATACTCGGGGGTTTTTGGAAACAGTAAGAGGGAAAGGGGTGGAATACTCAAGAACCAACAGGAGTATTCCTAATTCCTACTGAATACTCAAGAACCAACAGGAGTATTCTCTACAGTATTATAATACTCGAGAACCGACAAGAGTATTATAATTTCCAGTATAATACTCAAGAACAAACAGGAGTATTATTTCAAAATCGAACCAAACTTACAAGTAACAAACTTAGAGAGAGAAGTGATTTACAATTTTTGGGATGCATTTGTGAGGAGGAGGAGGGGTGTATTTATAGCCATGGGGAGGAGAAATGGAGGGCTAAGATGAGAGCACTTGTTGCATGGAGATGAAATGGAGGGCTAAGATGAGAGCACTTGTTGCATGGAGATTGGATGGGCAAATCAAGGGAGGAGGAGCCACCACATGGAGGGGCCAAAAGCCGCCGGTCAAGGAGGAGGAGGGTGGTGGCAGCCGCCGGTTGCCGGTTGCCTTGGGTGGAGGAGCTCCTCCCTTGGCCACTTCTTCATCAAGTCACCAAGTCATCTTGCCATATGTGAGTTTTGTACAGTTTTGTGCAGTCTTTTCACAAAACTGTCAGTGTGTTCTTTCCCCGGACTGTCTTGACTTCACTCCTGATTCTTCTGATTAATTTATTCTGGTCAATTTCACGTCAGGATCCTTGATGTTTCTTCAGTCGGCATATGATCTTGACCTTGGATTGACTCTTGTTATCTTTTCAGCATAAAATCCTCTCCTTAGCGTGTTTTTACTTCAGTCTCTAAAATGCCCTGTGGAAATATATCGGGACTAACAGACAAAAGTTAACTAGACAAACAGTCTAATTTGGTGGGTTTAACTGTGTTTCTGATTCGTACAATTATGGTCCATCACTTTGCTACTTGTTGTAAGATGTCTCATGCAAGTAGTGTTCATGAAGACAATCATGAGATCGCCCAGCTTGGAGGCGACGACGAAATACCTCTGTTCTACGAGGATCCTGAGCAACTCTTCCATGCTCGCAACCGAGTAAATAGTGCAGCCAGGCAGACCTGACAACAGAATCAGAGGGCACATGTTGGACTGAATGCTGGGAATGGTGCTGACGCCTCCACAATTGCCACCTCAGACACAAATCCCCAGGGAGCAAGAAGATGAGGAAGAGTATTACTATTAGCCTACAATGAAGGAGCTGTCTGCTCCTAATTTTTAGAATCAGCCATGGTGCATCTATGAGGGGCCAGAATTAGCTGAGATAGAGATCAAGACTGCGGTAGTGCACTATCTGTCAAAGTTTTCAAGACGATAAGGAGAGTCAGCCACTAAGCATCTGAAGACCCTTCATGGAATCTACCAGACTCTTCGACCATACAGAGTCTTAGTGGCGAATTTTAAACTGAAAGCTTTTCACTTTTCTTTAACTGATGCAGCTCATGCTTGATTTTTGTCTGTTCCTCCAGGTAGCATCAGGACTTGGGACAAGATGCATAAGAAGTTCTTGGCCAAATACTACCCAGCTGCCAAGGCGATGCAAGTTCGCAGGCAGCTACATGATATCAAACAGGGGCCTAATGAGTCGATGTATGACTATTTGGAGAAGTTCAACGCCCTAGAATAGAGCTAATGTAACCTAGGAGTTCCCGAGAAGTTGGTGATCGAGTACATGCTTGATGGTTTGAGACCTCTCGACAGGATGCTACTAGACACCTCAGCTGGAGGGACTATCATGAATCTGACCCCAGCTGGAGTTCAAAATTTGATAGCGGAGGTGGCCGAGAATGCTAGGTTCATAGAAGAAGCCAGCAGCCGGGACGAATTCAGCAGAAACAGAAGCGGTGCAAAAGCTGAGACACCAGTGTCTGATGAGCTGAAGGAGCTAAAGCAGATGGTGAAGGTTTTGATAACCAAACATGTAGCTCAGGTACGGCCGTGTGAGTTCTGTTCAGCTACTGACCATAAGACAAATTCGTGCCCTAGTGTACTGGAGGATACACAGGTTGATGTTAACGTAGTGGGTGAATTCCAAAACTACAACAACAATGCACCCCAACAGACTCAGCAGTAGCAGTACTACCGCCCACCATAACGTCAGCATCAGGGCAGCTACAATAATCAGAGTCAGTACCATCAGCGAGGACAGAGCTACAATCAAGCAGGCCCTAGCCATCAGAGTTCCAGCAAGTCTCTGGAAGACGTAGTCAAGGAGCTGGCAGCTAGCACCCAGCATATAGCCACCACTGTGCAACAACATCAGGTGAAGACCGATAGAACTTTAGCGAATCTGTCTAAGCAGATGCCCATCTTAGCCCAGACTATTTCCAAGCTGAAGAGAGATCCGGGGAAGCTACCGTCACAGACAGTGCCTAACCTGAGAGGAAATATCAATACATTAGCAGTTGTAGACAAACCAAATGCAAAAAATGGAGAAAATGAGTCGGAATCAGTGCCTATCGCGCACACAGAAGACATTAGCTCGACGCTAATGTCTAAAGCGGACGCGCCCATTACGTCAACACCGAACACGACCATAACACCAACGCAGGACATGGTCCACACTGATGCATGTTCCAAAACTCATACTTCCCTTCCGTTTTGTGTGCAGGCAGGAGTTCCTGGAGGCTATGTGATCGATAAGGATGAGCTAGGAGGTAGATTGGAGGCGAAGCATGAGCCAAAAGATCCAACAATGGAGCGCCCACTCGCAACGAGTCAAGGAGACCTACGGGGAAGAGTAAGGACAAAGGTGCCTTCACAGTCACCTACGGTGTTGGTGTTGCTTAATCGATTTGGGTGCTGCTATTAATGATATGCCATATTCTCTGTAATGTTCGTAGAGACTAGGACCATTGAAACCTCCTAAGCTATTGGTAGAGTTAGGAGATAAGTCACTTATTCGTCCTATTGGTTTGCTAGAGGATCTCACACTCCGAGTAGGAGACCTTGTTATTCCTGCAGATTTCTATGTCTTGCAGATGGGAGATGCTAGAGATGATGATCCTCCAGCGCTTATCTTGGGACGGTGATGAGTCGTATTTGTACGACTCGTCGAATCAACTAATCCCGTTTATTTCGACACTTTATTATGAGAGAAGTTACTTTTTAGTGTTGTTTTGCATTTCAGGTGTCTCGGATGCTCTAGGAAGAAACGTGCATAAAAGACGACATTTCATGCCGAAAATATCACAATGGCAGAATTGACCTTTGGACGCTCGACAGAGTGCTGGAAATGAACCGCTAAGCAGAAAAATATTTGCCATGCGTCATTGCGTAGATGACTCAATTCCCTACAACTCTCTAGTTCACACCGAGAGCAGCCGAGGTCATATAGAAGGTCAAATCCAGAGTTGAAGTCGGATTTAGCGCATAGAAAGAGAACCACAGCTCAGTGTGGACCGCGCCACATGTAGACATTAGCTCGACGCTAATATCTAAAGGAAGCGCGGTTGTAATGTAAAGACGAGACGCGGCGAATCCAATGAAGACTGACATCAGCAGTCCGTGTGATGACGTCAACATGCCGAAACTTGATGATTCTAGCCCAAAACTAGATTTGGAAACCCAGTTTATTATAAATAAGAAGGTCGGGTTAGAGTTTTCAGTATCAAATCATCTCATATTCCTACATTCGAGATGGCTCTCGAGGAGAAAAACGCAATCTTTTGACGAAGAGAAGAATTTTCTATTACTTTCATAGAAAAATACTTGTGTTTTGTTATGACTATGAGTTGCTAAACTTTTCATTCAGTTTAGGGTTTCGCTCGTTGTGACACATGTTTTGAGACTTTTTACTTAATGCGATTTCTTGTTTCTCTAGTTTTTGTGCTTAATTTCAAGGACTGAATTGTGAAGTTAAGTGGATACTTGACATGGTAAAGCTTAGCCGAACAATTCAGCCCATATCGTTAATGCTTGTTTGAGACTTACCCGTGAAGACAAGTAGGAATACCTAGATACGATAGTGCCTTTCTCGGTTTATTAGGTTTAGGAAAACTAGAAGTCTAACGCCTTTCCCGGGTTAGATTGTGGTGTATTGCCTTTCCCGGAATACTTGGGGTTATTGCCTTTCCCGGAATAACCACACTTAGAAATATAAAATTTGATATTTAGCAGTCGATGATAAACATGTCACAATAGAAACTCTAAGCTGAATGCTTTCTCTGATTGAATCCTTCGCGTTATTTCCTCTTTAGCACTCTTAACTGCTCACAACCCCCCTTTCTTTTTCTTCTTTTCAGTTACAGCTTCAACAACACCAGCTCCCTTGGGTTCGACCCTGCTTGCCGCTTTACTAGTTTCATGCAGAAGAATATAAATTTAAGTTTGACGTGTCAAACGACGCGCGTCAAATTTTGGAGCTGTTGCCGGGAAGCTGCGCTTTGGTGAAGTTGTTTCTTTTTCTTTTTGTTTTGTTTTTTTATTTTACTTTATTTAGTTATTTTTTGTGCTTCGCTACTTGTTCGTAATGTCTCGTGCAGGTAGCCAGATTGGTGATGACAACAACAACGTGATCGCCCCGATTGATGAAAACGAAATACCTCCGTTCTATGAGGATCCAGAGCAGCTCGTCCGTGCTCGCAACCGTGCAGTCAGGCAGGCTCAACAACTGAATCAGAGGGCACCTATTGCACAAAATGGTGCTGGTGCGAGGCAGGCGCCTCCACCACTACCACCTCAGCCACAAATTCCCAGGGAACTACGAGAAGATGAAGATTACTATTACGAGCCTACCATGAAGGAGCTGTCTGCTCCCGACTTTCAGATTAGCCGTGGTGTATCGACGAAGGGCCAAAACTAGCTAAAAAATAGCAAAAACAAGTCGGAGTTAGTGTCCACCGTGCCAATAGAAGACATTAGCGCGACGCTAATGTCTGAAGCAGACGCGACCATAATGTCTAAGCGAGGCGCGGTAATAACGTCTACTGCAGATGCGGTCGCCACTGATGCACAAGCGAGAACTGACACTTTTCCTTCGTTTTCTATACAGGTAATAGCTCCTAAAGACCATATGATCGACAAGGATTAGCTAGAAGGCAGATTGGAGGCAAGGCATGAGCAAAACGACCTAACAGTGGAGCGCCCACTTGCAGCGAGTCATGAGTCACCAAGAAAGAGTAAGGACCCAGGTGCCTTCACAGTCACCTGTGATATCGGTGCGACTCAAATACATCATTGTTTAATTGATTTGGGTGCTGCCATTAACGCTATGCCATATTCATTCTATTGTTCACTGAAGTTGGGACCGTTAAAACCTCCTAAACTATTGGTAGAATTAGGAGATAAATCTTGTATTTGTCCTGTTGGTTTGCTAGAGGAACTAACCCTACATGTAGGTGATCTTGTTGTTCCTGCAGACTTTTATGTTTTGCAGATGGGAGATGCTAGAAACGACGATCCTCCAGCACTTATTTTGGGACGTCCATTCCTCTTTGCCACTAAAACCTAGATTGACATGGACACAGGCTTGTTGTCACTTGCGATTGGTGGCAAGAGATCAGATTTTTATATTTATGAGGATGATGACCGTCCATGCGGGAAGAAACCACCGGAAATAGTGCACACACCATATCTTGGTGCCCTACCTCCGAACCTACCAGATGAGACGCGTTGTACAGCAAATGAAGTAGCTATGAGCAAGGTGTCCTCGCAGACTCGGTAGGATGTGAAGGTGAACCCGCCTGATCGATGGAGAGCAGATACGAGCACACCATTCCATGAGGGCTTTGGGCAGACTGAAGGAATCGCTGAGGCAAAGTTTGACCTCACACGCCCATGGGATCCTAACTTGTGATCCCTAAAGAGGTATCGTCAAGCCAACGACGTAAAACAAAGGCGCTCGCAGGGAGGTAGCCCGGTAAAGTTTTTGTTCTTCTCATTTTTTTATATTTCATTTTATGTTTGTTTGAGTCTTGAGTCATGTTTTTTACATTGTATTTTGGGAAAAGAGATGTTTTTCATGCAGGAAACAGGTGCACCTTAGTGGGTACCGCGTCAGGCATGAACATTAGCTGGCTGCGTTAGGTGTTAACATTAAGTTAACGTCTCTATCAGACGCGGTGAGTAAAGTCTGAAGAAGATGCGGTTGACCGATGACCAGCGTTGACCGACTCGTTTGACCAGAATTCTCATCATCACGCGACGAAACGAGGGGAGTGCCTGTTCACTTTTATTCTCTATTTGTTTTTCCCTACGTTTGTGTGTCTTGCATTGTTGTGTCTTTGAATTCAAGTCGTACCGTGAGGACACAGGTTAGTTCAAAAGTGTGGGGTGGGAGAGTCAGTCAATCAGTTGTGTCAGCACGTTTATTTTTCTTGCATATTGTACTGTGTCTGCACGTTTCTTTTATAAAAAAAATGAAGTATGAAATTTCTTTGTTTCCTGGATATGTAGAGTTGAATTATGAGTATGTGAAATTTATGATGTCGATTACATGTATTTTTCTCGTGAAATCTGAATTATGTGACTACATGTGAATTTAACCCACTACGTGTCCTTTTGAGTTGAGATAAACAGGGATGTGGAGTTGATAGCAATGTCCTAGAGAGACTTGACGAAGCATTCAAAGGACCGAAATTCGAGTTATATGGTTATATGGACTTTATGGAGGCTAGCACTTCGAGACAATATGGTTCATAGTTAGCTCCGCCGCCGCAGCGTTTACGTGAGTAGGCGGGATGGGAAAACAGACCGTCCTATCTCTAGTCTGAAGTAACCGGGGGAAAAAGGTGGGTGACCCTCATCTTGACTCGCGTCAAAAAGGGCGAGGATGAGAAAGAGCGGGGCGGTATTTCCATATGCTTGCGGGTGATGATTGGACCTCCCTCAAAAGAAAAGAAGAAAGGACAAGCTATTCACAACAAAGGAGCTAAGCTCAAGAAAAAACAATCAGCCACTTGTGATGGTTTATACAAAAGAAAAGTGAAGTACAACATTCTTACAACAAGAGCCAGAGGCCAAAGAAAATCACTACAAAAGCTGTCAAAAAAAAGAACAACTCAAAAACCTTGAAGCTCGAATGAATCACGTGCAAGAAAAAGCAATGAAGTGTAACCATATAACTAGAACTCGGGACAGCAAATGCAGGTCATGGGTCTAAAGAGGACTATCTCCCATTCATCCGAATTGATTTGAATTTCAGCTCAAAAGGTAACATGTATCAAGTTAATTCTGTGTTGAGCATGATGATTTGAGTAACGATTGAGCTTTGCATGGAAAGGAGGAATTTAGACTAGCAACTCATGTTCATGTAGTATTATCCAGGGCGTCGGAAAAAAATTTTGGTGTTATATTTGTTTTCCTTCTATGACTTAGTTCTTGTTCGGGACGAACAAGTTTAAGTGTGGGGTGGTTTGATGAGTCGTATTTGTACGACTCGCCAAATCAACTAATCCTGTTTATTTTGACACTTTATTATGCGACCAGTTACTTTTTATTGTTGTTTTGCATTTCAGGTGTCTCGGAAGCTCTAGGAGGAAACGTGCATAAAAGACGGCATTTCATGCCGAAAACATCACAATGGCAGAACTGACCTTTGGACGCTCGACGGAGTGCTGGGAATGAACCGTTGCGCATAAAAATATGAGTCAAGCGTCGTTGCGTAGATGACTCAATTCCCTACAACTCTCTAGTTCACACCAAGAGCAGCCGAGGCCATATAGAAGGTCAAATCCAGAGTCGAAGTCAGAATTGGCACGCAGAAGGAGAACCGCAGCTCAGTGTGGACCGCGCCACATGTGGACATTAGCTCGACGCTAATGTCTGAAGGAAGCGCGGTTGTAATGTAAAGACGAGACGCGGCGAATCTGACGAGGGCTGACGTCAGTAGTCCGTGTGATGACGTCAGCCCAAAACTAGCCCAGTTTATTATAAATAAGAATCTTGGGTTAGAGTTTTCAGTATCAAATCATCTCATATTCCTACATTCGAGACGGCTCTAGAGGAGAAAAACGCAAGCTTTCGACGAAGAGAAGAATTTTCTATTACTTTCATACAAAAATACTTGTGTTTTATTATGACTATGAGTAGCTAAACTTTTAATTCAGTTTAGGGTTTCGCTCGTTGTGACACATGTTTTGAGAGTTTTTACTTAATGCAATTTCTCGTTTCTCTAGTTTTTGTGCTTAATTTCAAGGACTGAATTGTGAAGCTAAGTGGATACTTGACATGGTAAAGCTTAGCCGAACAATTCAGCCCCTATCGTTAATGCTTGTTTGAGACTTTCCCGTAAAGACAAGTAAGAACACCTAGATTCGATAGTGCCTTTCCCGGATTATTAGGTTTAGGAAAACTAGAAGTCTAACGCCTTTCCCGGGTTAGATTGTGGTGTATTGCCTTTCCTGGAATACTTGGGGTTATTGCCTTTCCCGGAATAACGACACTTAGAAACATGAAATTAGATATTTAGCAGTCGATGATAAACATGTCACAATAGAAACCCTAAGCCGAATGCTTTCTCTGATTGAATCCTTCGCGTTATTTCCTCTTTAGCACTCTTAACTGCTCACAACCCCACTTTCTTTTTCTTGTTTTCAGTTACAGCTTCAACAACACCAGCTCCCTTGGGTTCGACCATGCTTGCCGCTTTACTTGTTTTATGCAGGAGAATATAAATTTAAGTTTGACGCGTCAGACGGCCATTCCTCTTTGCCACCAAGACCAAGATTGACATGGACACAGTCTTATTATCACTTGCGTTTGGTGGCAAAACATCAGACTTTCATATCTATGAGGATGCCGACCATCCATGCATGAAGAAGCCACCGGATATAGTGCACACGCCATGTCTTTGTGCCCTACCTCCGAACCTATCAGATGAGACTACGCATGTGACGAAAGAAGTAGCTCTAAGCAGAGTGTCCTCACAAACTCGGGAGGATGTCAAGGCGAACCCGCCTCATTGATGGAGAGCAAACACGAGCACAACATTCCACCAGGGCTTTGGGCAGACTGAAGGAATCGCTGAGGCGAAGTTTGACCTCACACGCTAATCTTATCATGCTTAAGATTCTAACAATGCGAGTATAGATAGATTTTCGATACTTGTTACCTCGCGAGTTGAAATTCAAATGACCTTGGATGATTGGGAGATAGTCCCCTATAGGTACCACGGACACTGCATTCTTTTCTGAGTTTTGGTCTCTTTAGATCGAGTCAGCGGCTTTCTCTGACACATGATTAATTCACTGCTTTCATACCGTTGAGTCTTGAATTCTTTAAGTTGTATGGACTTTGATAAACGACACATCTTTGCTTGAATCAATCAGATTTCTGATTTTTTTCTTTTCTTTTCTACTTGATGGTTTGCCTCCGGCTTTTGAATATGTTTCTTGTCCACATAATCATTTTGCGCCCTTGAACCACTCCAATCATCGCCTTCAGATAACAGCATAGGAGTGCGTCCCGCTCTTTTCTCATCCTCGTCTTTTCTGCATGAGGCAAGGTAGGAGTTACCCACCCATTCCCAGCTACTTCGACCAGAGATGGACAGTTCGTTTTCTCTGTCCCGCCACCACTGCGAACGCATGAATAAACTTGTATACTTGGTGACGGAGCAACTCTCAGGACTAGGCTAGTGAAGCATCAACCTCCATCGCTTTTCTAAATCATCAGAACCAAAAACTCAGAACTTCCTGCAATTTTCCGTACCTTTCTAGGACATTTCTGTCCTGTGTATTACAACTCACAAGAACAAAGCATCGAAATTTTTGAAATTTCATATTTTTAGTCAAATGAGCACAATAGTCATAAAAAGCTGGAAATAAGATTTCGACATATGAGAAAAGCATAGCAGTGCATCATCAGTTCATTACGAGTTCATCAAGACACATAACATGCGACATAAAAATTTAAAAACAGACACGACTCACGACTGACTCTATAACATCCCACCCCACACTTAAATTGACCCGTGTCCTCACGGTACAACTCAAGAAATAAGACGGACAACAAAACAGACTCAAATAAAAATAAAATAAAATAAAAATAAAAAAACGAAGGAACTGGTACTCCCCTAATAGTCTGGTGGTGGCGGTTGCTGCGATTTACCCTCTGCAATGCACCGCGGATGTCTTCTTAATTTGATGCCGCGGACGTTTCTTGATTTAGCTTAATTGTTCAGGCGTCCGTGCAGTTAATTGTTCAGACGTGCGCGAAATACACTGATGTAGAATTCCTTTCTTCATTTAATCACCTGAAACCACCCGAAATAGAAAAGAAATGCACTCGGAGCGCATTATCAGATTCTCAATTCCACTAATTAACCTACTCCTAACATGATTAAAATAAAAACACACACCGGGTTGCCTCCCGGTAAGCGCCTTTGTTTTACGTCCTTGGCTGGACATTACCTCTTTAGGAATCACAAGTTAGGATCCCAAGGCTGCTCCAAATTAAACTTACTGCTCAGCGTGCTCCTCTCCTCAGCACTTCCATGAGTTAACCGTTTCTAAATGCTCAGCCCGCCATCAGGTGGCTTCGATCTCCAGTTCTTTTCTTTAGGTGTCCACCGCTTCTGCGCAGCCACCCCATACTTTTGTTTCTTAACTCGCTTTTCATCTGGTGGGTGTGTTTTCCTTGTTACCTTCAGCTGCTCACTGACACCCTGAATCACACGCAGCGATTCAGCAGTTATAATATTAAAACAAGTCTTACCAGTTATCTCAGGTGGTTTACCGCACAAGGCTGGTAGTCATCCTCAAAGACACGAAACTCAGCCATCTTGTCGCCATATTTGACGATTACAGTACCCTTAGCGACATCAATCTTCGCCTTCGTCGCAAACAAGATAGGTCGTCCTAGAATGAGTGTTGGTGACTCTTTAGTCTGGGTGTCTGATGGACCATAATTATACGAATCAAAAACACAGTAAAACCCACTAAATTAGACTGTTTGTCTATTTAACTTTTGCTTGTTAGTTCCGATATATTTCTACAGGGTATTTTGGCGCTTAGAGAGAAAACACGCTAAGGAGAGGATTTTACGCTGAAAAGATATTACGAGTCATTACAAGGTCAAGATCAGACGCTGAACGAAGAAATCTCAAGATCCTGATATTGAATTACTCAATACAAATCCAACCGAGTAACAACCAAAGTCAGACCGGAGCAAAATTGGATTGATAGTTTTGTGAAAAGACTGCACAAAACTATCAAAACTCATCCATGAACCAAGTGACCGGCGACTTTGGTGAAGAAGATGACTCATGGGTGGCCTTCCTCCTCCTCCTCCTCCTTATGACCGGTGGCTTTTGCTTGGAGGTGGCAAAGCCACCAAAACTCCCCTCCATGAAGACTTGCTACCGGCGGCTAAGGGGAGAAGCCACAAGAAGTTGACATGTGTGGCCTTCTCCTCCACAAGCTCCTCCCCATCTCCTCCTCCCTTGGATGCAACACCACATGCCACCATCTCCACTCTCCATTCTCCTCCCCTTAGCCTATAAAAGGAGAGCTCCTCCTCCTCATTTCATCATCCAAAAATTGTAAACACTTATCTCTCTAAAAGTTTTCGTTACTTTGTAAGTTTGGTTTATGAAATAATACTCTTGTTGGTTCTTGAGTATTATAACAGTTTGAAATTATAATACTCCTGTTGGTTCTTGAGTATTATAATACTGTAGAGAGTACTCCTGTTGGTTCTTGAGTATTCAGTAGGAATTAGGAATACTCTTGTTGGTTCTTGAGTATTCCACCCCCTCTCCTCTTACTGTCTTTCAAAAACCCCCGAGTATTTAGCTATGATATCCTCTTCCATGGATACTCGTAGCTAAACTCTTTATTCGGTTTAGGGTGTGTACTTGTATCATAAAATGTTTTAATTCTTTTAGTTTCTTTTCTCTGTATTCAAAACTTGTTCTATGTGCCATATATTAGGTTAGAACTTCCAAGGTTGAGTGGATGCTTGGAATGGCAAAGCTCTTCCTTGGGGTTCGTAAACATACTCGGATAAGTGGATGCTTGGAATGGCAAAGCTTATCTGAGGAGTTTGACCTTTCTAAAACACCATTTGGTTGCTCGGGAATGAAAGACCAAATGGATGCACACAGGCTAATATACCTTGGAATGGGGTATTAGTCTAAGTAGAACAAGTGCTCTACGACTTTTGCAAAAGACTAGACGATGTTGCAAGTTGAGTGCTTGGAATGGCCTCGATTCACTTTCGAACACTTTTGCAAAAGGCTAGACAGTGTTGCAAGTCGAGTGCTTGGAATGGCCTTGATTCACGTTTGAATACTTAGAAAGGTTACTAAAATAATAAACAGGCTATGATACAAGGCCCCTGAAACCGAATGCTTTCCTGAGATTCAAAACCCCCTGTATTTACTTTTATAAATTGCTCGATCATCCGCAATCACCAACCGCTCATCTACCGGAGGACTCACCAATCACGCATCACCCACTGTAAGTCTTCTTCCTTTAAATTCAGTATTTACTTTCTGTAATTTACTTTTCCGCACTCAAAACCAAAAACAACCAAAAAAGTCACTTAGTCATAACCGCTAAAATCTCAATCAAACCTAAAAAACGCTCCCATCCTGTACAAATCCCACAAAGAACAACGTATCCTCCTAATTCCCTTGGGTTCGACCCCTACTTACCACTTGCTACCCAGTAGTGTAGTTGCGAGTAGCGGAAAATATAAATTTATTTGCACAAAGAACATTGCACCTTAACGACAGTGCAGTGGGCTTCGTCAAATTGGCGCCGTTGCCGGGGAATTAGCCATCGGATAAGTTGTTCTTTCCCTTCCATATCCTCATGACGCAACCCCCTTCATATGCATGGACAATAAGACATCTCCCTCTGTTCGGAGGTACGGATGGAGAAGACCCAGTACAACACTGCCGAAACTTTCACCACGTTTGCCACCTCATAAAACCTGCAAATGAAATGTTAGAGGAGTTTAAACTTAAATGCTTTAAATTTTCTTTAACTGATTTTGCAACGATCTGGTATTATACGTCAACCGCTAGTAGTGCAGTACATTTTGTGGACCTCTGCGTTCCATTCTTACGAGAATTCTCCCCCCATCCTTACGACAACAAACCTGAGAAAAAATCATGAGCCTTAAACAATCCCGGGATGAGACTTTGGACGAATACTACACGAGCTATGACACCATCGTGTCAAACTGCCCGCACCATGGATTCACGAAGAAAGTTCTGCTTCAAAAATTTCTTCGTGGGATGAAGGCCGATGATCTAACAAGGATTAACGAAGCAATGAGAAGATCAGCCAGGAACTTCTCCCTGGCAGACATGTGGTACCTCATAAATGACCTGGCCGCAGCCACAAAACGAATGCCCCAAGCTGATAGAGAAATGCAAGAGGCTGGTCCAGAAATAGAAGGAGAAACTCCCGAGCCATCAGAAGAAACTCCCGAGCCATCAGAAGACTGGGATATAGAAAGTATCGGGAGCAACGAGGAAGTGTCAGCAATGGAAGAAGTCCAGAATACCACCGACATGCTGCCAATGCCATACCCAGCTATCATCACCCAAGCAGCCGAAACCATCTATGACCAGTTCCTCACAAACAGACACGACGAGGCAGAACCGAGCCTCAAGATGCAAGCTTCCCGACTTTTCCCCTCGATCAATAGGCAAATCGCAGAAAACTATGTGATCGATGAAGAGGCTGAAAAGAGGATGGGAAAAGGGCTTGAGCAGAACGACTCCTCGATGGAGCATGTTTTCGCCATAACTGGACAAGACAGCCCTAAGCATAAGAAAACCCGGTTCAAGAGGCTAGTGGTCAAAGGTCCCTCACCTTCTCAGAGACGTTGGAAGGAGAGACCATCAGAACAAGAGGAACTTGACCCAAGCACATCTGCTCACAAGAAATCGGGTAAAGGCAAGGCAAAAACCAACACAGGAACAGTGGCGAAATTCGACCTAAGCCACCCATGGGACCCCAACCAGTGATCCAGGAATAAGGTACTGTCGAGCCAACGACGTTAAACAAGTGCACTGGTCGGGAGGTAACCCGACACTATCTTACTTTCTGTCTTTTTATTTTCTGTCTTTTAGTTTTTATCAATAAGTCGCTCTCACCCACTTGGTGCATAGAATGATTTGACTATTTAGGAATTGGTTTTTGGAGCACGATCGGATCAGCCAGGTAGCTTCCGTGAATTTACCGGGCCTGCGCTGAGAGTTCAAGGCCCCAGCCGAACTCCCTCGATTATCCAGCCTCATGCCATGTCATTCGACACAAAAAGGGAGTTCTGATCTTACCTTTCCTTAATATCATTTCCTTCTCGTAATTGTCTGCTTGCATGGCTTTTGAACTAAGTAGTGCTGAAAGGCACGCCTTCGTTCAAAAGTGTGGGGTGAGATCCGCATGTGTACATAAATAAATAACATGTTTTTCTTTTTTAGTATTATCTTTTTGAAAATATGAACTTAAGAATGTGAAAAAGATAGATCTAAAATTCATGCATTTACCTTGTGAAAATTCAACTGTCTAAAATCTTAGAACGTAACTTCTCATTTGTCCCTTTGTGCTGAGATGAACTAGGGATGTGGAGTTGATAGAAATGCCCTAGAGAGGCTTGGCAAGCAATCGAAGGATCGAATCAAACTATATGGTTTTCGAAGTCAGTGGAGGCTGCACTTCGGGTTTCAGTGAAGATTGAAGTCATCTCCGCCATGCAGTGTTTATGCAAAAAGAAAAGAAAAAAAAGGCAAGGACGGGAATCAGACCGTCCTCTCTCTAGTCAAAGTAGCCGAGAAAATAGATGAGCGACCCTCATCTTGACCCGCGCGAAACGACAAGGATGAGAGGAGCGGGGAGGTATTTCCATAGGCTTGCGGGCGATGATTGGACCTCCCAAAAAGGCTTGAGAAAATGGACTAGCAAGTCACAAAGACGCAAAAAGCTCAAAGAAGCAAATCAAGAGGCCAAAGGCCCAAAATTGTGAAGGTTTTAACCAAACAAAAAGTGTAGTACTCAAAGAGTCAAATCAAAGGCCGAAGGCCGATTCAGTACAAAAAGCTGTCCCTCGCCAAAAGAAAATCAAAGTACTCAAACCATTGAAACCCGAACCAAATCACGTGCTAGAGAAAGCTACAAGGAAACCATATAGTGCGAGACGGTCCCGAGGTTGCAGTCCAGGAGCCTAAAAAGGGCTATCTCCCGAAACATCCAGAATAATTTGCATCTCAGCACGGAGGTACAAGTATCAAGTTTCTTCTATTTATTTATACAGTTCAATTTGGTAATAAGTAAGCAATGCATGAATTAGGATAAATCGAGTCCCATAGTCTAATTTTCATATTTTAACAAACTTACTTAGTGTGCCGCCCTTTAATAGCATTGTTCGGGACGAACAACTAAAAGTGTGAGGTGATCTGATGGACCATAATTATACGAATCAAAAACACAGTAAAACCCACTAAATTAGACTGTTTGTCTATTTAACTTTTGCTTGTTAGTTCCGATATATTTCTACAGGGTATTTTGGCGCTTAGAGAGAAAACACGCTAAGGAGAGGATTTTACGCTGAAAAGATATTACGAGTCATTCCAAGGTCAAGATCAGACGCTGAACGAAGAAATCTCAAGAGACATTGAATTACTCAATACAAATCCAACCGAGGAACAACCAAAGTCAGACCGGAGCAAAATTGGATTGATAGTTTTGTGAAAAGACTGCACAAAACTATCAAAACTCATCCATGAACCAAGTGACCGGCGGCTTTGGTGAAGAAGATGACTCATGGGTGGCCTTCCTCCTCCTCCTCCTCCTTATGACCGGTGGCTTTTGCTTGGAGGTGGCAAAGCCACCAAAACTCCCCTCCATGAAGACTTGCTACCGGCGGCTAAGGGGAGAAGCCACAAGAAGTTGACATGTGTGGCCTTCTCCTCCACAAGCTCCTCCCCATCTCCTCCTCCCTTGGATGCAACACCACATGCCACCATCTCCACCCTCCATTCTCCTCCCCTTAGCCTATAAAAGGAGAGCTCCTCCTCCTCATTTCATCATCCAAAAATTGTAAACACTTATCTCTCTAAAAGTTTTGGTTACTTTGTAAGTTTGGTTTATGAAATAATACTCTTGTTGGTTCTTGAGTATTATAACAGTTTGAAATTATAAGACTCCTGTTGGTTCTTGAGTATTATAATACTGTAGAGAATACTCCTGTTGGTTCTTGAGTATTCAGTAGGAATTAGGAATACTCCTGTTGGTTCTTGAGTATTCTACCCCCTCTCCTCTTACTGTCTTTCAAAAACCCCCGAGTATTTAGGTATGATATCCTCTTCCATGGATACTCATAGCTAAACTTTTTATTCGGTTTAGTGTGTGTACTTGTATCATAAAATGTTTTAATTCTTTTAGTTTCTTTTCTCTGTATTCAAAACTTGTTCTATGTGCCATATATTAGGTTAGAACTTCCAAGGTTGAGTGGATGCTTGGAAAGGCAAAGCTCTTCCGTGGGGTTCGTAAACATACTCGGATAAGTGGATGCT
This sequence comes from Rhodiola kirilowii, assembly GCA_033675215.1. Taxonomy (NCBI): domain Eukaryota; kingdom Viridiplantae; phylum Streptophyta; class Magnoliopsida; order Saxifragales; family Crassulaceae; genus Rhodiola; species Rhodiola kirilowii. The sequence goes on along the minus strand of CM066195.1, from coordinate 19,674,020 downwards.
TGGAATGGCAAAGCTTATCTGAGGAGTTTGACCTTTCTAAAACACCATTTGGTTGCTCGGGAATGAAAGACCAAATGGATGCACACAGGCTAATATACCTTGGAATGGGGTATTAGTCTACGTAGAACAAGTGCTCTACGACTTTTGCAAAAGACTAGACGGTGTTGCAAGTTGAGTGCTTGGAATGGCCTCGATTCACTTTCGAACACTTTTGCAAAAGGTTAGACAGTGTTGCAAGTCGAGTGCTTGGAATGGCCTTGATTCACGTTTGAATACTTAGAAAGGTTACTAAAATAATAAACAGGCTATGATACAAGGCCCCTGAAACCGAATGCTTTCCTGAGATTCAAAACCCCCTGTATTTACTTTTATAAATTGCTCGATCATCCGCAATCACCAACCGCTCATCTACCGGAGGACTCACCAATCACGCATCACCCACTGTATGTCTTCTTCCTTTAAATTCAGTATTTACTTTCTGTAATTTACTTTTCCGCACTCAAAACCAAAAACAACCAAAAAAGTCACTCAGTCATAACCGCTAAAATCTCAATCAAACCTAAAAAACGCTCCCATCCTGTACAAATCCCACAAAGAACAACGTATCCTCCTAATTCCCTTGGGTTCGACCCCTACTTACCACTTGCTACCCAGTAGTGTAGTTGCGAGTAGCGGAAAATATAAGTTTTTTGCATAGAGAACATTGCACCTTAACGACAGTGCAGTGGGCTTTGTCAGTGTCCTCCATCTGCAAGACATAAAAATCTGCAGGCACAACAACTTCACCAACATTCAAGGTTAAATTCTCAAGCAAACCATAGGGATGAACACATGACTTGTTGCCTAACTCAATAGTTAACTTGATCGGTTTCACCGGTCCAAGTTTCAATGAACAATATAGATCATAAGGCATCACATTAATAGACGCTCCCAAATCAATCAAACAGTGGGGAATAAGCGTGTTACCAATGCCATAGGTCACCGTAAAGGCACCTGGATCTCTAGTCCGATTGGTCAACGCTCCTTGTTGCCCTTGCTCCAATTCTTGTATTTTTGCGTTGGTCCTCGTGTCTTCACACTCCTTCCGTTGAATCCCATTATTTATAGCTTCGTGGCGCTCAATAACCTGCATGGGAAATGGCAATTGCATAAGAGGGTTAGAATTCAAAATTTGGGAATTGCTTACTGGGAATTCCGCGCACGTCTCCTTATTTTTCTCCGCGGACATCTCTAGTATTTGTAGAAATCCATCAGGCGTCCGCGCCTTAATTGTTGAGGCGTCCGCGTTCTCCACTGATGCTGAGTCCAAACCTTGCTCTTTTTCTTTTCCTCCAACCTTCATCTCCTCTTCATCCTTTATCACGATCACACTCACATTTTTCCTTGGATTGGGGATCGTTTGCGAAGGCAGCTTCCCTTTGTCTTCTCGCTTTTCGTAAACGGCGCTGGCAATTTGAGACACTTGCCTCTTTAGCTCGTTAACGTCTCCAGCATTTTGGCCCAACTTTTAAGTGAGTTCTTTGAACATTCCTCTCATTTCCTCTCTCAATTCCCTGATCTGGTCCTCATCTCCTTGTCTGATTTGTGGTGGTTTGTACGGCTGCTTTTGTGGGTACGAAGATTGCCCCACATTGTAGTTGTTGTTCCATTGCCAACCACCCTCATTTTGCCTAGGCTGCCATTTGTTTTTGCCTTGATATCCATCATACCTCCTTGGTGGCAAATCTCCCTTGTTCATGTAGTCCACTATATTCACGTCTTCTGTTCTTTCCTGAAAAACAGCGTTATCGTTATTCATTGAATTAAAAGTGGACTTGTTTACCTTACACTCCACTTGTTGGTTTCTTTGTGGTTGTTGCGTCACTAATTGAGCCATCATATTCTTCAGTTCCTGCAATTCAGATTGTACATTCACGTTAGCAACTGGTGCAGGTTTATATGTTTCTTCTAAATACCTTGTGCTCTCGGCAACTCTCCCAATCAACTCCCATCTTGGGGTACATGTCAAGGATAGACCCTTGAGGGGAAGCATCTAGCATTCTTCTTTCCATTAGAACCATCCCATCCATGAAGTATTCAAGCAATATCCTTTGTGGGATTCCATGATTCGGACAATTCTCTTCCAAATGCCTAAACCTCTCCAAATAGTCGAACAACGTTTCTCCACTTCCTTGTCTAAGCATAGAGATCTCCTTCCTTGTTTGAGCCGCCTTCGAATGGGAGTAGTACTTGTCCATGAATTTTCTTTGCATTTGATCCCATGAAGTAATCGAACCTGAAGGCAAAGACATTAACCAAGATTTAGCTTGACTTACTAGAGAAAAAGGGAATGTCTTTAATTTATAAATATTTTCCGGAACCGATGCCATTTTCATGGACATGCAAACTCCATGAAATTCCTTTAAGTGCTTTAGGGGGTTCTCATCGGGCATCCCTCCAAACTTGGGCAAGTGGTGTATCACCCCACTCTTTATCTCAATATCATCTGCGTCCTCATCCAGCCTAATGCACCAAGGTGCCTCATCAATATATGGCGCACAAACTCCTCTCATAGTGCGTCCCAAATCCCGACGCCTAGCTAACTGTCCATATTGGTTTCCTCCACCGAGGTATTGTCGATCCAACTCATCCTCGTAATCCTCGTAATTCTCGTGTCTAGCTGCACGATGTCTAGCAAACTCATTCACAAATTGCTGATTTCTGGGGGGTGGTAATCTTAGATTAACAGCGGGCAGTCCTTGCCTCTGTTCCTGCATGTTATCTCCTAGTACACTTCCTCGCTCTTCATCATCACGTTCAACACTTCTCTGTGACATTGTTACTTAAACGGAAAATAATCAAGTGACAAAATAAAAGAGAATAAAATAAAACTAAAAGAAAGAAAGAAATACTTAGTGAGATTCTTCGTTACCAATCTCCGGTAACAGCGCCAAAATTTGACGGGCGTCGTTGTACCCGTCAAAAATAATATTTTCTTTATCTCCGACTTGCAAGTGGTAAGTCGGGTCGTATCCACAGAGATCGGTATAAGAATCTGTTTCACTAAGTAAAAGCATGACAATGGGGGTGTAAATTCCAACAAGTAAATAAAAACGCAAGTAAGCAACAATGATTAATTATCACGAGAGCAATCGTCACACAAATTCAAGTATAAAATATTAAAGAGCAGTGCAAGCTAGAACTTTCGACTGTGATGCAAGACTAAATCATGGACCAAACCGTTTTGAATTCTAATGTTCTACAACTTAGAGCTCCCCGCTAGGTTGTACTCCCCGTTCTTATTATAGTACTTAATCTCGCGCTAGCGATAATAAAGACCTTAACTCGCTAGAGTTGCATGAAGAATTAAACAAGTTGTCCTAGGGTTTTTAATCCTAGTGGTATATTACTCGTGTCCTAGTTTACTATCCCCGCTAGGTTGCTAGTAAACTTTGACAATTGGAATCAACAAACAAACAGAAGCTCCCCCGCTAGGGTTCCACTTAGGCTAGCACATCAATTCCATAAACATTGCTTAATAATATAACGCAAAACATAGAAATCAATATAGGTCTCAAGTCAAAACATCACAATGTCGAGTTCTAGCCTACACATATAAATTTAGCTACTCATCGTAATGGAATACATCATTAAGTATTTGAATATAATGAAACAAAATTACTAATGATGAATTCTCCACCAAGCTGCAGCTCAACTCTAACACTTGAAATCAGCACGTAACCAAGCTATCTTCTCCAAAATCGGGTCAAACCCTAATTCTCCAAACTCTCGAACGTGTCTCTTGTTTTCTTCCAAAACGTGTCTCTTTTCCACACTGAAAATCGAGGTTCAGCCGCCTAGGATTTTCCTCTTCTTATTCTCCTTTTATTCTTCCCGAGATGCCAAAACGAAATTACGAAATTCGACTGCAAGCTGGCACGCGGACGTCTCCTGCATTTGTTTCCCGCGGACGTCTTGAATTACGGTAATTGTTCAGACGTCCGCGCCATTAATCCTTAAGGCGTCCGCGTTCTTCACTGACTCAGACTTCAAGCACTTCGGACTTCATTTCTTTCCACGCCAAACATCATCTAATAGGCTCCCTTTAGCCGATATTCCTTCCATGGTCTCCGAATGCACCTGCGAACGAAAACTACATACAGGTAGTGAAATAATATACAGGCAGCCACTAAGAGACGGAGTTTTAACATATAAAATAGTCGTACAACTACGACTCATCACATGCCCATGAGATCCTAACTTGTGATCCCTAAAGATGTATCGTCAAGCCAACGACGTAATACAAAGGCGCTCGCAGGGAGGCAGCCCGGCAAATTTTTTGTTTTTCTTTGTTTTTTCTCGGCTTATGTCATTTATGTTTGTTTGAGTCTTGAGTTATGTTTTTTACATTATCTTTTGGGAAAACAGATGTTTTTCATGCAGGAAACAGGTGCAACTCAGTGCGGATTGCGCCGAGCATTAACATTAGCACCGCGCCGAACGAAGACATTAAGCGCCCTTAACGCCGAACGAAGACATTATTTTTATATTTTTATATGCGAACAGTTACTTTTTAGTACGGTTTTGCATTTCAGGTGTTTCAGAAGCTCTAGGGGGAAATTCACATAAAAGACGGCATTTTGTGCCAAAAACATCACAATGGCAGATCACACCTTTGGACGTTCGACGGAGTGCTGGGAATTGACCGTTGATCATAAAAATACGAGCTAAATGGAGTTTCGTAGCTGACTCAATTCTCTACAACTCTCTAGTTCACACAGAGAGCAGCCGAAGTCATATAAAAGGTCAAATCCAGAGTCGAAGTCTGAACTGGCGCGCAGAAGGAGAAACAGAACTCAGTGTGTACCGCGTCCTGTATAGACATTAGCGTTAACGCTAATGTCAACACTGAACGCGGTCAAAATGTAAAGGCTGGGCACGGTGAACCCGACGAGGTGCTGACGCAGCAGCCCGTGTGATGATGTCAACATGCCGAAACTTGGAAATCACGCCCAAAATCAGACTTGGAAACCCTACTTTTTGCTATAAATAAGATGTTTGGGTTAGAGTTTCCATCATCTCATAATCCCATTCAGAAGACGGCTCTGGAGAAGAAGGCGAAGCTTTCGACGAGAGAAGAGAATTCTTTACTACTTATCATTACGTTTTCCATGATCATGTGTAGCTGAACTTCTAATTCAGTTTAGGGTTTCGTTCATTGTGACATATGTTTTGAGACTTTGTTCTTAATGATATTTCATGTTTTCCTAGTTTTGTGCTTATCTTATGAATTACCTTGTTAGATTAAGTGAAAGCTTTGTCGCAAAGCTTAATTGAGAAGTTAATTCTTACCGTTAACATCTACTGGAAATTTTGTCGTAAAGGTAGATAGTAACACCTAAACTAAATAATACCTTTTTCGGGTTATTTTATTTAGGAAAGAACTAGAAGTCTAACACCTTTGTCGGGTTAGATTGTGGCGTATCACCTTTGTCGGGATACTTGGGTCGTTACCTTTGTCCGAACAACCACACTTAGAAACATGAGATTAGATAATTAGCAGTCAATGATAAACATGTCACAATTGAAACCCTAAGCTGAATACTCTCTCAGATTAAAACCTTCCTTGCTTTTCCCTCTTTTGCACTCATAAATACTCACAACCCCCTTTCTTTTCTTGTTTTCAGATACAACTTCAACAACCAGCTCTCTTGGGTTCGACCCTGCTTGCCACTTACTAGTTTCACGCAGGAGATATAAATTTAAGTTTGACGCGTCAGACGACGCACGTCATAAGCCTAGAAAACCAAAAAAGGATTATACGCCTTATCATAAAAAGAAAATTGAAGAAAAAGAAGAGTGTCAATACGCCAGGAAAGAAAATAAATGGCACTAGAACAAGTCAATGACTTGTCATAGGTAAGGCAAAAAGGGCCACTTTGGAAATAATTGTTGGGTAAAACAGAAGATTAATAATCTTGATGAAGATGAAAGAATAAAAGGATTCTTTCAAAGGTTTTACTTAATTCCAGTTCAGAATCAGAATTAACTGATTCCTCTTTGACTAGTGAAGATCTTAAGGTTTTAAGAAATGAAACCCTAGATACAAGTTCTGAATCAGAATGTGAACCTTATAACAAAGGTCAATTGTGTCTTAAGAAATCTGATAAACAGATGAAGAAGCATTATATAAAATGCAATCTCAATTCCAAGATTTGGAAATAAATATGTTAAGCTTTAAAAAAGCTATGGAATTACTCGAGGATGTAAAAGACCCAGAGTTAAGATTAAAGATTCTTGATAAGCTGAATACACAGCTTGATACTACTCAAGGAACTTCCCAATAACAAGATGTTCATAGGGAAATTACTACAAAACCCTCAGAACCTTATTTAATGAATGAGGTTTATAAAAGAATTAAACAAAAAACAGAAGTAGAAAAACCTACATCTACGAAAGATATAATTATCGAGATTGATAATCTCAGAAAGGAAATCCAGAATCTTAAAAAAGATAATAATTGTCTTGATCAAAGAATTTCTAGAATTGAAAAAGGAAAAGAAGTTATTACTTATGATCGGAATGAGAATTTCATAAGAAAAGATGATAATTTCTTGACCACTCTAGAAATGTTTATAACACAGAAATGGCATGTTAAGATCACTTTATTAACAGACGATTATTACTCGAAAGAGTTTACTGCTCTTGTTGACAGTGGGAGCAGACTTGAATGTAATTCAAGAAGGGTTAATACCCACAAGGTATTTTTGTAAAACTACGCATACTTTATCTCATGCGGGGGGAAATAATCTTAATCTTCTCCAAATCAATTATAAATTGCCAATTGCTAAGATCTGCATAGATAAAAGATGCATTCAAACTAGTTTTTTACTAGCAAAAGACATCACAAACCAAGTAATACTTGGAATACCTTTTCTTACAAAATCTATCCTCTGAAAAGAGTTGATAGTAAAGGGATAATAGGAACCTTTGAAGAAAAAGATATAACTTTACAGTTTATAACTGAACCTCTGACTAAGGTTTTACATGAAGTCTATGACAGTATAACTGTTAAAGAAAATCAATTATTTTTCCAGAAACAAGAATTAAATGTTCTTACTATTAAAGAAAAACTTCAAGAAGATAAGATTAAATTGCTTAATCAATTTTATCCTTTAGAAATATGCGAGGATTATCCTAATACATTTTGGGATAAAAAGAAACATATTGTTTCTCTTCCTTATAAGGGAGGTTCTGATGAAATACCAATAAAGGCTAGGCCTTGTCAAATTAATCCAGAATATATGGAGTCATGTAACAAGGAAATTGACACCTTTTCACAAAAATGATTAATTAATCCATATATGTCTCTTTGGTCGTGTACCGCCTTTTATCAAAAGGAAAAGACATCCCCAGGTTAGTCATTCACTACAAACCTGTTGAAAAAAATCCTTGGATGGATTCGTTTTCCTCTTAAATGGATAATATACCCCGTTCCAAATAAAAAGAATTTATTAAACAAATTATATGCTTCTGTTATTATTTCAAGATTTAACAAGAAAACAGGATGCTTGCAAGTTCTGATTCATACGTCTGACAAATACAAGGAAATCTTCAATATTTATTCTAAGCATTTTGAATGGAAGATTATGCCTTTTGGGTTTAATAGAGCCTCTTCTGATTTCCAAAAGATGATTGATAATATCCATGTTTTTTCAAAAATTCTTGAAATACATTTGAAACATTTAAAAATGTATGATGGTCAGGAAATATCTAGACTAAAAATGTCTCTATTTCAGATTAAAATCAAACTTCCTGGCAATAGATCTGCACCGATTTCAAATAAATATCTTGTTAATTTTTCTAACGATTTCTTGTCTACGGGGAAAAATCAGCCGAGCACAAATTATTTAACAAGTATTCATTTTGCAGATATGAACCCTCATAGGGACAACACTTCCTCTTATAGAGGCAGAGGCAACAGTTCTTCCTCTAATAGAGGCGGAAGAGGCAATGGAAAGAAGCCAGAAATCAGGGCTTAATTTGGAAATAAAATATTGGTCAATATGCCCTAAGAAAAAGAATACCAAGAATATCTGGCATTCAAAAAACAAAATGCTGCTTCTCAACTAGAAGGCAATACTCCTTCTTTGTCCTACGCCAATGCGGTGGTTAATGAGGAATATGAGGCAAATTACACCCCTTACCTTCTAAATCAAAAATAGGAAGTAATACTTCTTCTAGAAGAAAGAGACTCCAAATGGAACAATGAACCTTGGACCCTAATGAAAAGATACATGGGAGAAGAGTCATACCCTTCTCGAATGTACAAGACCTGGATTTACTATGAACACATCCTCAAGGACAATGGCTGGGAAATTACGTACCCACTTCTCAGGTAATAAACCAGAGATTTATACCTACAGCAAGATTGTCATTAAGAAGGTAATATCCCTTTAGGACTGGGGTATTTCACCCTTAATTACCAACGAATTTTATTTTGCTAATAATGCAAATCCCGCAAAATATAATTTCTGGAATTATAAGGATGCCTTTGACAAAGTCCTCCTATATGAGAATCCAAGTCATAAGCATTCCTAGTTCATTAAGGTATGTTCAGAAGTTTATAAATTCGACATACCAACCTGGTGGCAACATTTTGGCACAACGGAAGAAATTCTTCCAGAAGACTTTAAAGAGAAATTCTCTAGATGAGTGAAAATTTCACCAAAAGTTTTGGAATACAAGGAACATAATTTGACGATAGGAGAATTATATTCTCTTCTTTTCTTCGTGGAGTTCTCAATACCATACATATGGAAATGGTCACCAATTTACGGCCAACCTGATGAGATGATCACATGCATCAAAAGAGAAACCTACTCAAAACGATGGGACAAAATGTTCAGAATTGGTCCATCTACCAAGAAGATTGTTGGTGATGACACTGTCTGTCATATTGACAGTAAAATTGCTATTTATGAAGACCAACATAAGAAGAATAAGGATATCTCCTTACAGTTCATTTCCCAGAAGATGAAATCCAAAGCGGAGGCTCTTACTAAAAAGAGTTAATTGCAGCTTATTTTGAAGAATTGAAGAAAGAACTTATTAACAATGATGATGAGACAACATCTCACACCTCAGGCAATACCGACGTTTCAATGGCAACTTCGGTACAAAGCCTTTTCCAAGACGGTCAGAATGCTGAGCCTACTATTGGAGATATTTTTCACTCAATGCCAGCCGAGCTTGAAGATCGGTTCTTACATAGAAATGTGGATTTGGGAGAATCTTCCCAGGCTAAAAACAAAATGTGAAAGGTCTCATATCTCTAGTGGCTTTCACATAATGAAAGGTCACAACCCTCTAGTGGCTTTCATACATAGCCAAAGAAAAAATCAACTGAAGGCAAAAGACAAAATATGAAAGGTCCCATTTCTCTAGTGGCTTTCATACATCGTTGATTTATGAGGCAAAAGCTTGCCGACATGGAGAATCTCCACCATAGATTAATAGTGTTTGGTCCCATATGTCATTGGACCTTTCTCTTTTCTTTTTTCTATTTAAAGATGTATCGTGTGTACGAGAAGAACAAGCCTTGGACTACTAAGCACAAGTTCTCTCTCACTTCTCTCTTCTGTAAAATATTTTGAAGTTCAATAAAAGTTTGAAGTATTGAAGTAATCCTCTGGTGCACAAACGTTTGTAAGTTTCTTTTCTTTTTTGTTTATAGTTTTTAATTTTATTTGTGTTTCTGATGGGTAGCCTTATAGGCTAAACCCTTAATATGTGGGTAAATCAAGGTCAGACTATGTAACTACTCTTGTTGTTGTGAACGATCTGTATTGTGAGAATAAAAAACCTTTAGCTCAGATCCGTATGAGTGACTAGGTAGGCGTTAGGGCTATGAGATACATGGTGGGTTGGTCAGAGATTTGTGGCCTCTGTGTAGTAAGTGGAGCCAGTCAGGAGCTGGACGGTAATCTAAACGGAGCAATGTGTAAGTCTCTGTATCCCTTGTCGAAAGTGCTAGGTCGCTTATATGTGTCTTGTTGTAGGTAGGTACGTATTCTCTCTGTATGGGTCGATTTGGAAGGTGCTTTATCATATTTCTTGTGTTGTTAGACTTTTCTATGTGCAATTTTACTTATTAATGTGCTTATATCAACTTATTTTGAAAACAAAAATAGCGGTTAAATCTTCGTTAAACTTGTTATGTGTTGTTGTTATGTAATTCTTTGAATTGTGAAACTTATATTAATTTAAACTAATCTTGAAATTAAATAATTGTATTTAATAATTATTATAAAAATAAAATTTATTTTGAACTAGAGATTGCATGAGAGTGGGGTAAATTTTAAGGGTGTTTTTACATTTTTCTTGCGTTATTGACTTTTTTAGTTTTACTTATTAATTGGTTTGTATAAACTTATTTTGCGTTTAAATCTTCTTTGAAATTGTTATGTTTTGTTGTTGTTTTTTTTAGGGATGACCAATAGTACAAGAGTAGGACATTGCCTAAACAATGACTCTATTCAGTACCTAGAGACAAACTGAAGCACAACCAACAATGGCATCGCATCCCATACAATCAGAGACATACTTCAAAGGTCAATGCGCCTAAAGCGAAACGAAAACACCACCAGACAGGTGGGAGGACACCGCCAAACTGGCGGGAGAGCACCACCAAACTGGCGGGAGAGCACCACCAAAATAGGCGGGAGACACCGGACCGACCCGGCCAAACTACAACTATTTCTACCTAAAAGAGCTAAAGACACCTAAATCCCAAAACAAGCACCGGCATGCCAACCGGGAGCTTCCAACCGTTAAACAACGCCGGCGACCACCAGCAGCCGCGCCTCCAAAGCACACCCGCCTCCACCCCAAGCCACCAGCAGCCCCGTTCACGTCGCAAACTCCACCACCAAACGCCTCCGACTGAGCTGCTCCACCCAAAAAAACCAGCAACTCCTTTCGGAGTGCCGCCCAGACGCCTCCTTCCACAAACAGAGCGAGGACACCGAGAGATGCCTGCCAATCCTAAAATTGCACCAGACATCTGCGAAAATGGAACCCCAACAAACCAATCCGCTGCTCCTCCAAGCCTCCAACCCGAAGATCCGTCCATCCACGCCGAGAGGCGCCTAAGCCTCCCATCAGAGCAAACAGAATCGGACCATCCACCCAAAACCGACGCCCCTCCATCCACTTGGAAGCAACCCCGCCAGTTCCAAAAAGCAAATATATACAGAGAAAAAACAAATCTCCCCTCCAACTCCGCCCCTCGCCGCCACCAACACAACCAACACCGCACCAACTTCTCCCAACCCACCCACAGCAGATCGAAACCCACCGAGGTGGAGAGGAGGAGAAAGGATATGAGATGGGGCTGCGAGGGGAAGCGGGGGACGACGCCGGAGAGAGGCAGAACGACGGGAAGTCTTCTGGAGAAAACGAGAGGTTTCAGAGAGAGAAAAGTTTTTTCCCGTTATGTTTTGTTGTTAAACTTGTTACGTTTTGTGTTATGTTATTCTTTGAATTGTGAAACTTATATTAATTTAAACTAATGTTGAAATTATATAAATGTATTTAATAATTATTATAAGTTAAAAAATTGACTTTTTTAGTTTTAGTTGTAATAGGTTTGAGTCAACTTATTTTGAAAACAAAATTAGCGTTTAAATCTTCTTTGAACTTGTTATGTATTGTTATTATGTTATTCTTTGAATAGTTAAACTTATACTTATTTTAGTTAGGCCACGGATCAAATTCAAACCACGGTTATAAATAAAAACTAAAAACCCAATAAAATATTCCCACGTGTATATTTCGACCAATCATAATTCAGGCGCTTTTTGCAAATAAAAAAAATCAAAACGGATTTATTTAAAAATACATAACAAATGCGAGGGTATAATCCTTCTATAAATTTACACAGTAATATCCAGACTTAACTTAAGTCTGGATATTGCTGTTTAAGTCCAAATATTGCTGTTTAAGTCTGGATATTGTTGTTTTAAGTATGTATATTGCTGTTTTAAGTATGGATATTGCTGTTTAAGTCTGGATATTGCTATTTTAAGTCTAGATATTACTGTTTAAGTATGGATATTGCTGTTTTAAGTCTGATTATTAAGTTTGATCATTCAAAGTTAAGTCTGATCATTCCAAGTTAAGTCTGATCATTCCAATTAAGTCTGATCATTCCAATTAAGTCTGATTAGTATGTCTGATCATTCCAAGTTAAGGCTGATCATTGCAAGTTAAGTTTGATCATTGTTGTTTAAGTCTGGATATTGATGTTTAAAGTCTGATTATTAAGTCTGATCATTCCAAATTTAGTCTGATTATTATGTCTGATCATTCCAAGTTAAGTCGGATTATTAAGTCTGATCATTGCAGTTTAAGTCTGGATATTTTTGTTTTAAGTATGATCATTCCAAGTTAAGTGTGATCATTCCAAGTTAAATGTGATTATTCCAATTGAGTCTGATTATTATGTCTGATCATTGCAAGTTAAGTCTGGATATTACTGTTTAAGTCTGATCATTGCAAGTTAAGTCTGGATATTGCTGTTTAAGTCTGATCATTGCAAGTCAAGGCTGGATATTGCTATTTTAATTCTAATTATTAAGTCTGATCATTCCAAGTTCAATATGATCATTCCAATTAAGTCTGATTATTATGTCTGATCATTCCAAGTTAAGTCTGATCATGGCAAGTTAAGTGTGATCATTGTTGTTTAAGTCTGGATATTGCAAATTGATTCACTTTCTCTTTCTAACATAGGCATTGGGGAGAGCGTTTTCTTATAAGAGATATTCTTGGAGGTGCATTCCATTTGAATTTGAATTCAAATCTGGTGGTCTAGCATTACGGTCTGTTGAAAATTTTCGTTTGAGGAGTCAAGGAAAGGTTGGCGTGGAGCAGTTGATCTAAGGGAGGCATATCCAGTGGCATAATGGAGGCGAAGGGGCTGGAACAGACGGTGGAGGATATTGCAAACAAATTTGAAGGAAAAATGGTGGTATGGTTGGAGGATGCAGATTGGGAGAAGATGAAAAGAAGCTTTAAGTGGGCGTATGTTATAAAAATAGCTAACGGCATGGCGTTTAATCTCACGGGACTAGGGAACGTCTTAAGCAAGGTCTGGAATTTGGAGCTGGACAAAAGGGTGAGGTTCAAAGAACTGGCAAGTAACATGGCCTTGGTGGAGTTTGAATATGCGGCGGACATGGTAAGAGTGAGGGACGGCGGCCCGTGGCTATGCTTGAATACGGTGGCTCTACTCCACGACTGGTGTCCAGACCTAGCACCGGAAGAGATCAGAATGAATAGGCTGGGAGTGTGGGCGCAACTGCATAACCTACCAATAGGAGCGGTGGTGACGGATAGAGACACCGGAGAAAAACTTGCCAGCCACATTGGGAAATTTATCAAGGTGGATACGGAGGAAACTAAGAAGAAGTTCATCAGGGTTAAAGTAGAAATCGATATTGATAAGCCAGTGGTCACTGGCTTCTTCCTAAGGCGGCCAAATAGAGACCCGATGTGGATCTCGGTTAAGTATGAACGGATGCCGAGTTTATGCACCGGCTGTGGAAGATTGAGTCATGAAGGTGAAGATTGTAGGGAGGAGACGGAATCAATGAACCAAGAAGCGAGGAGGTACAAGAATGATCAGTTGGCTGTGGGTGAGTTTTCAAGGACCAAACCACCGAGAAGGATGGTGGAAACAGAAGACACGACAGAGGGACGGAGGCTAGCGATGGGGCGTGAACCGGAGGGCAGTGGAGCAGGTGGGAGGTCCAAACTTTGAGAAGAGGTACAATCTAATCTTGGAGAAGGAAACACACGGCTCGAGGAGATGTCTAGTCCAGAAAATCTAATGGAAGTTGAGGTACAGATTGCTACATCTACAGAGGTAGGAGACTGTCCTATGGTACGGAGTATGCAACTTGGGAAGGAACAAGAGTATGAAGGTGGGAACCGAGAGGCTTCAAGTGGGCGATTATGGGTTTCCTCTGATGGGCCAAAAGCAAGTTTCAAAGAAAGGGACAAAAGTGGGCTTAGCCCAACATATACGGGAAACCCAGAGTCGCAGTTAGACTTAGCCAGGGGATGGAAGGGCAAGGAAACAGATATGGCGAGAAGTAAGGAAGAGAAATTGAAAAATAGAACCAAGGGAGATCTGAGATCAAGGTTTCACCCTTATCAGTGGAATGAGTCTACAAGGTGTGATGATGAGACAAGGGAAGCAGTGGCGTTTCTTCAAGAAGGATCTGTGGGGCAGCCCTGCCGGGAGCAATGTCGGCCATTTGTTGGAACTGTCGTGGCCTGGGGGTGCCGCGATAGTTAGGATGCTCGCTAACCTGGTGAGAGCAAACAACCCCTTGGTGGTAGGGCTAGTAGAAACAAAAGTAAGGAAGTATAGAGCAGATCGGGTGAAGATGGAGGTAGCGTTTCAAAACGGTTTTGTGGTGGAAAGTAGAGGTAAGGCTGGAGGATTGATGCGATTGTGGAGGGATTCAATTGAATTGAGTATCTATAGTTTTTCGGATTACCACATGGATGCTCTCATAGAGGGTGATGAATCTTTCAGAATAACATTATTTTATGGCCATCCGGTAACGCACAGAAGGGAGGAATTGTGGGATTTAATCAGAACTTTAGATAGAATGATGGTCATGCCGTGGCTTATCTTCGGAGATTTCAGTGAAGTTTTATTTGGATGGGAAGTGAAAGGAAGGAGGATCAGGGGTGAGTGGCAGATGATAAAGTTTAGAGCTGTGATGCAAGATTGTAACCTGACGGATATTGGCTTCGGGGGAGCTCAGTTTACATACTCTAATAAGCGGAAAGGTATTTGGGAGGTGAAGGCGAGACTTGACAGAGTTATTGCAAATGAAGAATGGAGGTAACAATTCCCAAAAGCTGAAGTTTGGTATGGAGTTTCAGGTTGCTCGGACCACTCACCATTAATCGTCAGATGGAAAATGTAAAGGAAGGCCTCAAGGCTCAAAATGTTCCGATTTGAACCGATGTGGCTTAGACACAGTGAATTTGGAGAGGTGATGAGGAACATGTGGGAGGCGAAGGCAGGGAACACACACAATTTGATGGAATGCTTGCAGGTCTGTGCGGATGGCTTAAAGGTTTGGAATGAACAGCACTTTGGGAAAGTCAAGAGTAAAATTAAGGAGCTGCAAGGAGAGCTAAGCAGAATTCAAGAAAGGGAAAGAACAGATGAGTTTACAGAGCAGGAAGTCAAGATTACTTGAGACCTGGATGAATGGTTTCTTAGAGAAGAGTTGCTCTAGAAACAGAGGTCGAGAGCGGACTGGTTGAAGGAGGGAGATCAAAATACAAGGTTTTTTCATCAAAGAGCAAATCATAGAAGAATGGTGAACAGAATAGAGAAGCTGAAATCAGGTGAAGGAGAGTGGATAACGGAGGAGGAGGAGATATGTGGTTTAATCGTTAAGTATTACGAAGAAATATTCAGATCTAGCAGGAGTGATATAAGAATCAGGTGGAACGAATGGATGAGTGTTGTTCCAAGAAAACTGAATGATGAGATGAGAAGAGAACTTATAAGGCCTTATTCAGAAGCTGAGGTAAGAGAAGCTGTGTTTCAAATGTGTCCGACAAAAGCGTCGGGTCCAGATGGCTTTTCAGCTCTATTCTACCAGAAGAACTGGAGTTTGATTAAAGGAAAGGTTGCAACACAGATTCTCAAAATGCTGAACAGAAGAATGCTGGAGGGGATTAATAAAACTCTGATTACCTTAATTCCTAAGGTCAAAAATCTAGAGACAGCGGGAGACTACAGACCTCAGTTTATGCAATGTGGGAATCAAAATAATTACAAAGATGTTGGCCAACAGATTAAAACCTATCCTTCCAACCATTATCTCGGAGAATCAAGGAGCGCTTGTTCCAGGGAAGATTATATCAGACAACATTATTGCTGCTCAAGAATTGATTCACTTTATAAGAACAAGGAGCAGGCAGAAGGTGGGTTATTTTGCTTTAAAGGTGGACATAAGTAAGGCGTACGATAGAGTATTGACAGCACGTCGTTATGCGCTGCAAAATTTACATTTATAGTTCCACTACTCGTGGCCCACTATTGGATTAGCAAGCGGTAAGTAGGGGTCGAACCCAAGAGAGTCAGTGTGGAATAGTTGTTCTTTAAAAAAAAGTAAAAACATTTGGTTTTTTTTGAGGTTTTTTATGAATTGAAAAGTAAATGACTGGAAGTAAAGAAAGTAAATACTGAACTGAAAGTAAATACTGAAAGGTAAAGTGCGTAAAGTAAATGACTGAAAGTAAGTGCAGGAAAGTAAGTGCGAGAAAGTAAAGGACTGAATGTAAGTGCTGAAAATAAAGTGCGTAAAGTAAGTACTGGAAAGTAAGTGCTGAAAATAAAGTGCGTAAAGTAAGTACTGGAAAGTAAGTGCTGAAAGTAAGAAAGTAAAGACAATTGGGTTTGAGTGTTTTAAGTGCTGAAAAGTAATGCGAGAAAGTAAGTGTTGAAAGTAAATGACAGAAAAGTAGGTGCTGAAAGTAAATGTGCTGAAAAGTAAATGTGCTGAAAATAAAGACGAAAGATATTCACATAAGAAAGATATTTAGTCTAGGGTCTCAACTAGTGACACATCCATCATTGACTTCAAATGATCTACTTTGTGTTCATAAGTGTGGATTTATTCCTTTTCAAGACTTAAACCCTAAAGTAAGGCTTTTTCAAGCGCTTACACCACAATTCACTCCAAAAACAAGACATGGACTTCTAGTTCTGCCTAGACTAATACTCCTTTTCAATGTGCAGCCACTTGATCTCACATTTCCGATCAACCAAGTGGTTTTAAAGAATGATTAGACTACTCTACCAAGCTTTGCCCTTTCGATGCATCCACTTGGTTTTGTTGTCTAATCTGGATTGAACTACCCGGCTAAGCTTTGCCCTTTCGATGCATCCACTTAGCCTTGTTGTTCAACCAAATAATGGCACGAGAACTAGTTGAACACAAAAAGCATTAAGTAAAAGGGTCTCAAACCATTGTCATAGTATAAGAGAACCCCTAAACCGAATATAAGCCTTAGCTACTTGTATTCATGTCAAGGAATACAAGTAGCCGTGACTTGAACAAAGAAAACAAGAAAACCAAAAGCTTTGTGGAACACAACAAGAAAGTAAAAAGAATAGCTTAGCTACTCATATTCATGTCAAGGAATACAAGTAGCCTTGCTAGAGAATAGCTTAGCTACTCATATTCATGTTAAAGAATACAAGTAGCCTTGCTAGAACAAGGAAAGGTAAAGTAACCAACACAAGAACAAGTAAAAGTAAAGGGAGCTTCGAACTTGGAAAGTAAAGAGAAGCTTTTAGCTACTTGTATTCATGTCAAGGAATACAAGTAGCCATGGCTTTGTAAAAGAAAAATTAAAGAACTTGACAATAAAAGTAAAGAGGAGCTCGTATCCAACAAGGAAAGTAAAGATAAACAAAGGAAACAACAACTAAGAAAAGAGTAGAAAGCTTTGTGTATTGAAGTGTGGAGAAGAGAGATAAGCTCTCTTCTCCCTAATGTGGGTACATTGGACAAGGGATATCTAAGACTAAGGGCTTCTATTTATAAGCAAAGGAAGACTTGGGGGCTAAGTTTAGAGTTGGAAATATCCCAAAAGCAAGTCACTTTCATTGGTTCTTCCAAAAGCCATCACTTGGATATTTCAAGCCAAAAGCCACCACTTGCACTTGTCTCTTCCAAAGGGCAAACGAGTTGGCCACTTGGATTCCCATAGCTAACCGATTTGGACTTGGTTGAGCCATAAGCCAGCTGATTTGGCTACTTGGTTGAGGCCAACCGACTTAGAGGGCAAAAGATCTTGCTTGGAAATATCCCAAAAGCAACCACTTGCTTGTCTCTTGGATTGGAAGAAGTGAAGAACCACCCACTTGTCTTTGCATTCCCATAAGCCAAAGGGCAACCAACTTGAGCTTAGTTCTCTCCAAAGGCCAACCGACTTGAAACCCAAGCCAACCGAAGTCCAAATGTTAACTAAAGTGAATAGTAGAAACCAACCGGAATATTGGGAATTCGGTTCGTGGTTGGTTCTTTTGGCCGGAACTTGGTTGGACTTGGTTGGGCTAGGGCGGAGCTTGATCGGAGCTCGATCGGAGCTTGGCCGGATTTTGGCCGGAGTTGGCCGGAATTTGGCCAAAATTTTGGTCGGAGGCTCTTGGCTCTTGGACCACAGATTCTGAACGACAATGTGATTATAAACTGGGTCCAAGAAGGAAGTTAAGCCAGATTCTGACCGGAAAGGGGTCGTGGCCTGGTTTGAAGTTCAGTTTGGGCAATGGTCGGTCGGGCTCGGCACACAGGCCTCGGACGCGTCTGGCTTTTCTCGGGCGCGGCCTGTCTTCCTCTCGGGCGCGGCCTCGGTGCATTGGCGAGATTCCTCGGGTGCGGGTCTCGGCGCTGGTCTCGGACGGGCCCGGCTGTGGTTCTCGGCGCACCCGGACGCAAAACTCAACAGGCCCGGAACTTCTCGGCGCACGCTCCTGGGCGCGTCTGGCATTCTCGGCGCACTCGGACGCGGGTTGAAATCCTCGGCCCCCGGTTGAATTTACTTGGGCCCTGGCTAAATTTCCTCGGCCAGAAATGATTAGTGATGCTTTTTGGCTTAAATCTCCCCTTTTTAAGCTTGTTTCCTCTTTAGACTCCAAAATAGCCTGAAATACAAAACGACATTAACAAGGAAGTGTTCTTAGGACAAAGTGTCGATTAAGGTGGGTTTAGTGTACTCGATGAGTCGTATAAATACGTCCCATCAAGTATAGTGGGACTTCTTGGAGGTGATGATGCAAAGTCTGGGTTTTCCTGAGGTTTGGATCAGTATGGTGATGATTTGTGTCAAGACAGTGTCTTATGCAGTTCGAGTAAATGATTTAGTAACTGAGGAGGTTAAACCAGGGAGAGGAATTAGACAAGGGGATCCATTATCCCTTTTTCTATTTTTGATCTACTCAGAATGGTTGAACTTGAAGATTAAGGAGTATTAGAGAAAGTGTAAGCTGAATGGTGTGAAAATATGTAGATGAGCACCGGAGATAACACATATGTTGTTTGCGGATGACAGCATCTTCTTTCTTCGTGCAGATATGAAGAATACAGAAAACATAAAGAAGAATTTGGGGGAATATGAGACTCTGTCAGGTCAGAAGATTAACCTTTCCAAATCCGAGATTTACTTTGGGAGGAACATAGTGGAAAGTGACAGACAAATCATCAGTGAAGTTCTTGGAGTGAGGCAGGAAGAAACATTGTCGAAGTATTTAGGATTACCAATGGTTTTTGGGCATAACATAACTGAGTTGTTCAAAGAAATTATAGGACAAATTTGGAAGAAATTGCAAGGCTGGAAGGAGAAGACTTTATCACTAGCTAGAAAGGAAGTGTTAAGTAAAGCAGTTGTACAAGCAATGCCCACATATGCGATGAGCTGCTTTAAAATCCCAGACACTTTGATAAAGAGAATAGTGAGCATGATATCCAACTATTGGTGGAACAACAGCAAAGAGGGAAGAGGCATATATTGGTGCAGCTATGGGAAGTTATGCAAAGATAAAATGGAGGGAGGAGTAGGATTTAAAGAGTTGTCCTCTTTTAATGATGCTTTGTTGGCAAAACAGATTTGGATGATGATGGAGAAGCCGGATAGTATGATGAACAGATTATTAAAGGAAAAGTACTATAAAAGTTCATCTCCAATTAACTGTCAACTAGGGAACATGCCATCAATGGTATGGAGGAGTATATGGGCAGCTGGATAGAAAATCAAACAATGGATTCAGGTCTCAGAAAGCAGTGAAGAAGTCAGATGGTTGTTAGAGCCAGAAGGAAGGTTTTCTACGAGATCAGCATACAAGGCCTTAAAGTATATCAGGGAGCAAGTGGAATCGAATCGAATTGGGGAACAAGCAGATAAGAGAAAGGCTAATATTTTTTGGAAGGTAATATGGAAGGCTAATGTTCAACCCAAAGTAAAACTCTTCGCAAGGAGGCTCTTTCATGATTACCTGCCATCAGCGGATAACCTAATCAAAAGAGGTATGAGGGAGTTAGGGAAATGCCCGGTGTGTGGACTGAAAGGGGAGACAACATTGCATACTCTTCTATACTGCTAGTGGGCACAAATATTTTGGAAGAGATTGAATTTTGAGTGCAGGTTCCTTGATCATAGGTTTAAAGAGCCTGGTGATTGGCTGTGGTTTTGTGTGTTCAATTATGATGCACTGGAAGTAAACATAATATTGCAGGGAGCCAGAGCCATTTGGTTCAATAGGAATAACATGCTGGTAGGGAATTCTGGCCAAAGTCCATTCACGGCTGCGAAGTATGTTTACCAGCAAGCTTGGAGTCTTCATAATGGCAATCAAAAGCTTATAGTAACTGATCTCAGTGAAGGCGCTAGATGGTTAAAGCCGAGGAAGGGGGAAGTAAAAGTTAATGTAGATGGAGCGTGGGATAGCACGACAAAAAGGGCAGGAGTGGGCATTAGCTGCAGGGATGAAAGGGGATGTATTTGTTTTGTTGAGGCATATCCATTGGATGAAGTTGCGAGATGTTTGCAGGTGGAGCAGGAAGCTCTAGTCAGGGCGATGCTGATTGCAGAAGAGGAGAAGCTGTCTAACGTCACCTTTGAAACTGATAATGTGCAAGTTATGAATGCAATTATGAGAGGAGCTAAATCTGGAGACCTAAACTAGGAGCAGATTAGTTGGTGCAAGTATAAGCTGGAAGATAACAATGGGTGGAACGAGAGCCTTATCTCCAGGGAGGCGAATGTTTGTGCAGACATGTTGGCTAAAAAGGCAAAAATGGAAAGCTGGCCGGAGCTAGAGTAAACGAGGGGCAGTTCCTTATTGTCTGTCTTCTGTTTTAAATTGTTCTTATCTTTAGGCTGTGTCTCTGCCTTTTTCCTGGCTTGTCCAGTGTTTTTGTATTTAATGATTTTACCATTAAAAAGGTCTGGATATTGCTGTTGTAAGTCTGATCATTAAGTCTGATCATATCAAGTTAAGTCTGATCATTCCCAATTAAGTTTGATCATTCCAATTAAGTCTGATTATTATGTCTGATCATTCCAAGTTAAGTCTAATCATTGCAAGTTAAGTCTGTTCATTGCAAGTTAAGTCTAGATATTGCTGTTTAAGTCTAGATATTGTTGTTTTAAGTCTCATTATTAAATCTTATCATTGCAAGTTAAGTCTTGATATTGCTGTTTAAGTCTGGATATTACTGTTTAAGTCTGATCATTCCAAGTCAAGTTTGATCATTCCAATTTAAGTCTGATTTAAAATTCGAGATATGTGAAATGACTATAATGCCCCTCCGAGTTATATCCGAGATTTCGACACACGTGTCAGCTTGAAATTCGGTTTTTAGTTTTCATAGATAATATTGGTTTTTACCTGAACTGCACTCTTTTAGTTAATATTAATTTACATTCAACTAATTTCTAAATTATATAAATGTATTTAATTATTATTATAAAAATACTTTTTATCATTATTTTATACTAGAGATAATTTGGAGGGTGCTTTAACATATTTCTTGTGTTGTTGACCTTTCTATGTGCAATTTTACTTATTAATGTGGTTATATCAACTTACTTTGAAAACAAAAATATCATTTAAATCTTCGTTTTTTTTGTTATGTTGTTCTTTGAGTGATTAAACTTATATGTTGATATTAATTTAATTTAAACTAATGTTGAAATTATATAAATGTATTTAATAATTTTTATAAAAATAAATTTTATCATTAAATTTTGAGGGTGTTTTACCATTTTTTGTATTTTGTTTACCTTTTCATTGTGCATTTTCACTTATTAATTGATTCCAATTTATTTTGAAAACAAAAATAGCGTTTAAATCTTCGTTAAACTTGTTACGTTATGTTATTCTTTGAATTGTGAAACTTTTATTTATTTTAGTTACTATTAATTTAATATAAACTAATCTTGAAATTATATAAATGTATTTAATTATTATTATAAATTTAAAATTTATCATTATAACGCAGTGGAGGTGGGTTAAATTTTGTGGATGCTTTAATAGTTTTCCTATGTTAATTTTTTTGTGCATTTTTACTTTTTATTTAATTCATTCTAACTTATTTTCAAGACAAAAATACAGTTTAAATCTTCTTTGAACTTGTTATGTTATGTTTTGTTGTTATGTTGTCTTTGAATTGTTAAATCTTCTTGAAACTTGTTATGCTTTGTTGTTATAGTGTCTTTGGAAGTTGTATCTGTAGACAAATAAAGAAGCAAGTGGATTTTTAGCAGTGTGAGTGCAAAAGAGGCAAATCGCAAAGAAGGTTTCAATCAGAGAGAATATTCAGCTTAGAGTTTCTATTGTGACACGTTTATCATAGACAGCTAATGATCAAATTCCAAGTTTCTAAGTGTGGTTGTTCCGACAAAGGTAACAACCCTAAGTATCCCGACAAAGGTGATACACCACAATCTAACCGACAAAGGTGTTAGACTCTAGTTATTTCCTAAACACAATAATCCGACAACTGTATTATTAAGCTAGGTGTTACGATATACCTTTACGACTAAGTTTCCAGTAGATTTTAACAGTAAGAATTGGTTGTCAAACTAAGCTTTACGACAAAGTTTCTACTTAATCTAACAATTCAATTCATGGGATGAAGAACAAGAACTAGTAAAACACGAAATGGCATTAAGAAAAGAGTCTCAAAACGTAGTCACAATTCGTAGAGTTCCCTAAACTAAAATAAGAATTTAGCTGCTCATATCCATAACAAAAACACAAATATTTTTGGAATGAAAGTAAAAGAAAATTCTTCTATTCGTCGAAAGCTTTGCGTTCTCCTCTAAAGCCGTCTTCAAAAGTAGGATTGAATGTAGAATGGTGGAAACCCTTCTCCAAAACCTTAATTTATAAGTTTTTGGGGGTCTAAATCTGTTTTTGGGCTGGAATTTCAAATTTTCGGAACTATTGACATCATCAAGTACGCTAATGATGTCATCTTCACGCCCAAGGGAGACGTTACGGCTGCTCCCAGCGTTGACATTAGCACTGCGCTAATGTCTTCCTTGGGTGCGTTCCCACTGACCATATTTTTTCCTTTCTGCGCAGCAGTCCTGACTTCGACTCTCGATTCGACCATTCAAATGACTTTGGCTGCTCTCTGTGAGAACTAGAGAGTTGTAGAGAAATGAGTCAGGTACGCATTGACATGTAGCTCGTATTTTTCTGATCAGTTTTCAATTCCCAGCACTCCGTCGAACCTCCAAAGGTCTGATCTGTCACTGTAGTATTTTTTGCATGAAATGCCGTCTTTTATGCACGTTTCCTCCTATAGCTTCCGAAACACCTGAAATGCAAAACCATACTAAAAATTAAATGTTCGCATACAAAAGTTTCAAAATAAAATGTTCGCATACAAAAGTGTCGAAATAAATGAGATTAGTTAGTGCGACGATTCGTATAAACACGACTCATCACCTACGTATTATAAAAACAGTGTTATGTTACTGTGCAAATTATATGATTTGTAAATGCGAAGGATAAAATTCATAGTACAAGAATTAAAGATGCGTAGCATAAGATTCGTAGCTATGTTGAGAATTGTCTCGCCATGTTTGGTCAGTTATTACTGCGAATCTTTTGCCTTCTTTTGTGATAGATGCCACTTTTTTAACTGATGCTGCTTGATGGTGTCCATATGTAACTTCGAAGTAACCGGTAATTAATATTTATGAATCCATCTATTACTTTTTTTCGATAAAGGAATCCATCTGTTACTTGAGCCTCCCTGTAAGTTATTATGCTTGGGAGAGAGTATATATGTATAGTATGTGCATGTTTTATTTATTTTATACTTGCCACTGCTAATTCCTCGCTGTTACCATACAGTAAATTATTTGATTTTTCTGTTTGTGTAGATTTGTATCAATGGAGAACCAAAGTTGCCTTGTATCAGATTCTAGCAGTATGTAGCTGGAGAATACCACTTTGTCTTGTATCAGGCCTATATATATAACCAGAAACGTCAGATATTTTAGCATTCATCACACTTGTACAGTTTGATTTTTTTTTGATACAGAGTTGTACAGTTTGATTTTAACCTAACAAAAAAGTTTCTTTCACGCATTTTATCCTTCTATGTGTCACCCATATGCGATGCATAAATTAAAATTCATACTGACCGAATGACCAGAATTCATAATGACCAAAATTCGAAGTTACTAAATCAAAATTCGTAGTTTTTGCTAACCAACATTGGTTCCGGATTCATGATAAAATTTGTAATTATTAAATCAAAATACGTAGAGTTTGCTGAACAAAATTGGTTCAGGATCCACGATATAATTCGTAGTAACTAAAGCCAAAAATTGTAGCAGACACTGTGACCAAAATTCGTAACACACATGGAATCACTATGATAAAATTCGTAGTTATTAAAGCTAACAAGTCGTAGCATGTTTGTCACTAATTATGCGTTGCGTAATTCGTAGCTTCTGAATTTATGATAAAATTCGTAGTTAGTACATTAAAATTCGTAGCATTTGCTGACCAACATAGCTTCTAGATCCATGATAAAATTCGTACTTACTAAATCAAAATTTGTAGATGTTGCTAAATAACATTTTTTTGAGAAGTCTAACAATTAGATAAAATTTAAATCATGTAGCAAGCTTGTTTGGGAAAACAGACACTGAGGCAAGATGCAAAAAGGGAGCACAATAAAAGAAAGAGGGTGTCCAAGACTAGAGGGATCAAAATGCATTCTGGTTATCCTTGTTCTCCTTCTCACTGACATAGATACCATCAAGAAATTTTCTGATATCATTTTTCTTCACATGGCATTTTTGGTTAATCAAGGCACACGATATGGAGAGAAAAGTTTGATGTCATTTCCATCCAACACAATCTCATCCTTCACCTTCACCTTCTCACATCTCACAATTGTAACACCATCAAGCATATCCATTTTCCAGCAGCTGCTATTTTCATCAAAGATATTGGCTGAAACTGGAAAAAACACTAAAGGTTAGGCTGTTACGAATGATATATTTCATACTACGAATGTTACGAACTGATTCATTGACAGGGAAAACGAAATAGTGAGGCATACTTAAATATGTACGAATTATATATTTCTTTTTTATGAGAGAATTATATATTTCAAACTCGTATTTTAAATGTCGTGAAATTTATTACAATGCATGCCTCTCATATGAATTATACGTTAAAAACTACGTATTATATTTAAGATGATACAGTCTTAGTTCGATACGAATTATGCGTTAAAACCTACGTATTATATATAAAGCCATGCAGTCCTGGTCCGATAAGAATTATATGCCGAAACTACAAACTATATGCAACGTACTATGCAAGCCATGCATTCCCTTACCCGATACGAATTATAACTTGAGAAATACCAATAATATGCAAGCCATGCACTCCTTGATTTGAAAGATAAAAAACACCGCACCAACACCACTCTGAACCGCTCATGCCCTTTGCAGATCAGGAAGAATCGATCGTCCACAAGCTTCTCATGCTTGACAACCTCGCCAAGGCAGCCGACTTCGGCGGTTTCTGCAGCTGCGAACCGACCAGAATCACACTATCGTATTGGCTTGGACAAGTCTTTGTCTGATTCTTCTTAACAGAGTATGAAACACCTGAGCTACTTGAGCATAAAAATTTACATCATTAAGTAATGATATTGATAAAAAAATCACTGATATGCATCCCATACATAACAAATCAATAAGTCCAACTCAAAAACACCAAAAATAAAAAAACTAAAGAGAAAATGGTGAAATACAACCAGTAAACCGAAGCTAAAGAAGATTGTCCAATTCTAAAATCAAACCCAGTTGCACAATTTAACTCATTTTTGCTACCTTACAAAACCAAGAAACCAACTCATTCTCCACCAAATCATCCGATTTCGGAGATACAGTGTGGTGCTTTTTCAGAAAACAACGACGCCGAGCAACGCAGATTGATGTTAGTAGGGGTGGGCAAAAACCACTCCGAATTTAAAAACCGTCTGCACCGCACCGTAAACGTGTGTTTGGTTAACCGCATCATTTATGGACAAAACCAATTTGTTAAAATCCGCACCGCAACGGAATATAGCGGTGCGGAAGTGGTTCCATATCTCAAACCACCCGTTTTAAACCGCACCGCATATATAATTAAATGATTAAATAATTAGAAATTAAAAGTTATTACAATAAAGAAAATTTTTAAGGCTCAAGCCCAATTTAAAACTAAGTCATAATAACAAGTGCAAATTTGATTTCGGTTGTTGCTCGTTTCCTTGTTAGTTCTTCGGCACAGCATATCTTCATCTTCCCCAAGCGGCCAAGCCACGACGAGAGTCTGGATCGTTATTGGTTTGGTCTTATCTTCGTTCTCGAATTATGGATTCCGTAAGTATTTTAGTTCAAAAATTAATTGGATTTTAGTTAGCTCTTATGTAGATGTTGTTGTTTAGGTTTTAATAATCTTCTATTCTATGTTACTTCCTGATATTTATGGTTTGTTTTCAATTCAATTAGGAACTCAACCGATTTGAAATTAAAAAAAGTGTTTATTGTTGTAATATAATGGAGAAGAACAAGAATATGAGAGACAAGTGTAAGAGGAGAATTGTATTTCTTCTTATTCATTCTTCTTAACATAGACACCTATTTATAGGATTACATGAGATAGATGAAAGGGCATGTCCCAACATAAATAACAAGGGGTATTATGAAGTGATCTAAATGAGCCTAACCAAAGGTTAGACAACCAAAGGTTGAGTGGACATTCATATTTCCATAATATCATAACACTCCCCCTTGAATGTACACTTCTTATTCGGTGAACTGCCTCGTTAAAACCTTGACCTGAAAAACCCAAAAGGGATAAAACCAAGTTAAGGAAAAAGAGTACAGTTATAAAACTCCCCCTCAAACCGACAAGTCTTTAAGACTGCACATCCCAATGTCATTTACAAGTTTCTTAAAAACTCGTGTCGGTAATGACTTAGTGAACAAGTCTGCCAAATTTTTACTGGATTGTATTTGGCAAACGTTGATCTTCCCTTCCACTTGAAGCTCGTGAGTGGAGAAGAATTTGGGAGATATGTGCTTTGTTCTATCACCTTTGATGTATCCCTCTTTGATTTGGGCGATGCAAGCAGCATTATCCTCATATATTACTGTCGGGCTCTGTTTGCCTGATACTAATCCACAAGAGGTTTTGACATGGTTGATAAATGATCTAAGCCAAACACATTCTCGTCCAGCTTCTTATAGTGCAATCAGTTCTGCATGGTTCGATGATGTGGCTACCAATGTCTGTTTTGTCGAACGCCATGAAATCGCAGTTCCACCATACATGAATAAGTACCCCGTTTGTGAGATAGCTTTATGTGGATCAGACAAATATCCCGCATCGGCATAACCAACTATTCACCATTTTGTACTCCATTTGTTCCTTTGAAAAATAAACCCATATCATTTGTTCCACGTAAATAACGTAGGACATGCTTAACACCGCTCCAATGTCTTTTAGTGGGTGATGAACTATATCTTGCAAGTAAATTGACTGCAAATGATATGTCTGGTCGGGTATTATTGGCAAGGTACATTAACGCTCCAATTGCACTAAGATAAGGTACTTCTGGACCTAAAATCTCTTCATCGTTTGACCGAGGACGAAAAGGGTCCTTTTCAATGCTGAGTGATCTTACTACCATCGGCGTACTTAATGGATGTGCTTTATCCATATTAAAATGCTTTAAAACCTTCTCGGTGTAATTTGATTGGTGGATAAAGATTCCATTAGTTGTATGCTCGAACTGCAGGCCGAGACAAAACTTAGTAGTTCCTAGATCTTTCATCTCAAATTCCCTTTTCAAATAGTTTGCTGCCAATTGGATCTCTGCTGGAGTTCCAATTATATTTAAATCATCGATGTACACTGCAATGATTACATACCCCGATTCTGTGCGTTTTATAAAAACACATGGACATATTTGGTTATTAATAAACCCTTGCGCTAGTAAATATTCGCTGAGGCGATTATACCACATTCGACCAGATTGTTTCAGCCCATACAATGATCTTTTCAATTTGATGGAGTACATATGACGAGGATTTGCATGTAATGCTTCAGGCATTTTTAATCCTTCTGGGATTTTCATGTATATATCTTTATCTAATAACCCATATAGGTATGCAGTTACCACATCCATGAGTTGCATTTTGAGTCGTTCAACAACGGCCAAAGCAACTAGAAACCTTAGAGTTGTTGCATCCACTACAGGTGAATATGTTTCCAAATAGTCAACTCCAGGTTTCTGTGAAAAGCCTTGTGCAACCAGTCTAGCTTTGTATGTTACAATTTCATTACGCTCATTACGTTTTTGTATGAACACCCACTTATAGCCAACTGGTTTCACACCTTCCGGTGTTAGAGCTACAGGTCCAAAAACACCACGTTTATTTAAAGAGTTCAACTCTGATTGAATTGCTTCTTTCCAGCTCTCCCAATCATCTCGATGTCGACATTCATATATGGTTTGGGTATCATTGTCATCTTCTCCAATGACCTCTAGGGCAACTGAATAAGCAAAGATTTCATTGAGATTTACCTCATCTCGATACCAACTCACACCAGTGTTGGCATAATTGATTGACATTTCAAAATTGTCATCTATATCTTTGTCTTTATTTTCAGTTTCGTTAGGTAAAGACTCTTCAAGAGTCCTTACTTCATTAATGTTCGTATTTGACATCTCGACATCCGTTTTACATCTTGCGTGTTCTTTCCTCTTCCGGGGAACTATATCCTTAGACCCTAATGGTCTCCCACGCTTTCGATGTACTTGAGAATCACTTGCAATGTTTGTGTTTGGAGTTACTAAGGGAATCTCCAAACGAGCTGGTGCATTTTCAGCAGGTATATGTGACTTCGTCACTTTCTTGGCATCAGTAAACGCATCTGGTAGCCTATTTGCTACATTTTGCAAGTGTATGATCCGTTGAACTTCAAGTTCACTTTCATTTGTTCTCGGATCTAAGAACGACATAGAAGGTGTGTTCCACACAACCTCCTTACGAATCTCCTTTTCTTCTCCCCCTAAAGTTGGGAATTTTGATTCATCAAAATGACAATCAGAATATCGAGCTCTAAATAAATCATCAGTTAATGGCTCTAGATATTTGATAATTGATGGGGACTCAAACCCCACATATATTCCCAACCTCCTTTGTGGCCCCATTTTGGTTCGTTGTGGAGGAGAAATAGGGACATACACCGCACAACCAAAAATTTTCAAATATGAGATATCAGGTTCTCTTCCAGAGATAAGTTGCAAAGGAGAATACTTATTATAAGCGGTCGGTCGAAGTCTTATCAAAGCTTCTGCATGCAAAATTGCATGTCCCCAAGCAGAGGCGGGTAATTTTGAATTCATTAGCAATGGTCTTGCTATTAATTGCAACCGCTTTATCAACGACTCTGCTAGGCCGTTTTGTGTATGAACATGAGCTACTGGATGTTCAACCACTATACCAATTGATATACAATAGTCATTGAATGACTTTGATGTGAATTCTCCTGCATTATCTAGCTTGATTCTTTTGATTGGTTGATCAGGATAATGAGCCCTTAACTTGATTATTTGGGCTAAAAGCCTTGCGAATGCAACATTTCGCGTTGAGATTAGGCTTACATGTGACCAACGTGTTGAAGCATCTATCAACACCATAAAATATCTGAATGGTCCACATGGCGGTGCTATTGGTCCACATATGTCACCTTGAATTCTTTCAAGAAACATAGGAGATTCCGCGTTTACTTTTGTTACAGACGGCCTTGTTATAAATTTGCCAAGTGAACAAGCCGTGCATGTCAAGTCACCCGTTGGGAGGATCTGCAGGTCCTTAAGTGGGTGTCCGTGTGAACTTTCAATGATTCTCCGGATCATTGTTTCACCAGGGTGACCGAGTCTATCATGCCACAAAGAAAATAATTCCTTGTCAACTAACTTCATGTTAATGACTTTATACACTTCAATGGGGTAGATTTGCGTGCCATATAAACCAGACGCATGTGCTCTCATTTTCTCTAAGACTTGCTTCTGGCCAATCTTATAAGATACAAGAAGTAGGTACTCAATACCATCTTCACACATGGTTTCAACATGAAAATCATTTCTTCAAATATCTTTGAAACTGAGTAAGTTTCTTTGCGATTCACTTGAGTACAATGCATCTCTAATGTTTATTCTTATTCCTTCGGGTAACAAGATAGAGGCTCTTCCGGAACCTTCTATAATACTACTCGTTCCGGAGATAGTATTAACATTGGTTTTTGTCATGTTCAAGTTTAGGAAAAACTTCGGATTTTTCAATATAGTATGAGTAGTGGCACTATCAACGAGACATAACTCCCCACCATTGATAATTCCGTTAGAACATGTACTACTACTACTGGAGTACAAGATTGATTCATTCTATAAAGAAATATAAACAAAATATATCAGTTGAAATATAATTTAACTCATGACAAATTCGTAATAAATAAAATAATTTCAGTTACAGAAATTAGATCTATATCATTGACACTGAATTTAAAAAGTAACTACGAACATGAAAAATAATCATGTTCCCATGTACTACTACTGGAGTACAAAGTTGATAACATGAGAGACGAATAATCATTTTTTCTAATTTATCTCCATCTTCATTAGTCTCTTCACATAGTCTCAAGATTGAAACAATACAATATAGTTCAAAATTATAATTTGAGACCTAATTAAAAACTCATATCCTCAAGTGCATCCATTCACATATTGCACGAGGTACAATGACCGTCCTCTAATGATTACAATAATCATTTAAGCTCTTCCAGAATATGAGGGGTCATTGACTGTAAAGTTTTTAGCTTCGGGCTCTCGTGAAGATGATGACGAAGTAAGCACAATCCTGCTGGGATGTGGTGGAGTTTTCATTTACAGAATATCTCAAGTTATTGCTTGATAAATATGGTTCAAGCATTAATTCACCCATGTACGATAGTTTCTTCGGGAAACATCAGGGTAGTGAACTAAAGTCTTGCGACGTAGACATGTATATAATAGTGAAAGCATGAAATTAAAACATTTAAATCACTAAGTATTGATCATACACATCCAACATATTTGATGAGAAATTTCATGGATCTATCACTTACAACGGAAAGTGATCTAATAATCTTCTACTTCCGGAGAGATATGATCTACATAAAAAAAATTCTTGGACCATTATTTTTCTTTCACTTATAACAAAGGAAAATGGTACATTACTCTCTTCTAGGAGTAATATATATTTTACACATAATCATCCTCTTCGGGGGACGATTTTAACTATCTCATTAGGATAAATATATATATTGATGTATGTTTATCCACTTCAAGGGATTAAGTGTGTATGATCAATATGAATCCGCTCCAGGGGATTAAATATACGAAATATGAAATATGAATAAAAATGTACCATTATAAAAGTAAATAAATAGATGGATTTAAGCACGTGCATAAATAAAAATAACATAAAAAATAGAACTTTATCACTTACAACATGAAGTGATTTTATCTAGATTATAATCATCTACTACAGGAGATGATATAATCACACTACAAAATATATGCTTGATGTTTTATCACTTACTACAAGAAGTGAATCTTACTCTCTTCAAGGAGTGAAATGAAACATCCTCTTCGGGGGATGAAGATAAAGAAGAATAATAATATTCATATATCCACTTCCGGTGATATATGTATATGATCCACTTCGAGGGAATCGACAACATGTACTATACATGTATCCACTTCGGGTGATACATGTATATGATTATATTCTACTTCATAACAAAATCAAAGCATATATTATACATATATCTACTTCAGGAGAAATATGTATATGATTCCTCTTCGGGGGAATAAAATAAAATATAAACTATACATGTATCCACTTCAAGTGATACATATATATATGAATCCACTTCGGGGGAATAAAATAAAACATGAACTATACATGTATCCACTTCAAGTGATACATGTATATGATTTCACTTCGAGTGAATCAAAAATCATATACTACATATTCATACATCATGTGAATATAGAACCAACTACATGAATATACATATTGAGTTTTTGAATGCTAGGCTATTTTGAGTTTCTCTACGAAGAGGACTCATGGTTGCCATCATCGCATTTCTGAACAAGAATAGAAGGGAGGATAAAGATGAATGATCACTACCTTTGAGCAACTCGTGCTGATAACGTGTTGTAATATAATGGAGAAGAACAAGAATATGAGAGACAAGTGTAAGAGGAGAATTGTATTTCTTCTTATTCATTCTTCTTAACATAGACACCTATTTATAGGATTACATGAGATAGATGAAAGGGCATGTCCCAACATAAATAACAAGGGGTATTATGAAGTGATCTAAATGAGCCTAACCAAAGGTTAGACAACCAAAGGTTGAGTGGACATTCATATTTCCATAATATCATAACATTTATATCAATATTGCTTGATTTGTTCATATTTTTTATATGACTCGTTCAGCATTGTTTTATAGCAGCACTGTTTAGTAGATTAGTCATTACTTGTTCATATTTTAAATTTTGATTTCGAAACTTTGTTGTGAATTTAATCGATTTGGAGGTAAACAAGTCAAAGGATTGTAGTAATGAAGGTGAAAGTTGGGGTGTACATTCCGTGCGGCGCGGTGCATATTTAGTTTTTACTTTTCTAATGCGATTTGCGGTTTAAAAAATTTAGAAATCAGATAATGCGGTGCGGTTGCGGATTTACTCTTAAACCGCATGGCGCCGACCCCGAGCTGTTACTGAACTTCCTTCGGCGCGAGGTTAAAGGTAGACCCGCACAAATTCGGGTTCGCGCCGGGCTTTTTATATATTTGATAATCCATACAGTCGGGCCAGGCTAATTCCGCCCGGTCAATTTGGACTCGTAATCTTGTCCAAGCCCGCCCTATGTACCGGGCCGGATTACCCATCGGGCCAACCCGCTACAAATATGTGTCGCTACATTTTAATTTTCATGTATAACTTAAATAAAAATACAATAATTTTCTTGCACAACAACAATATATTACGATGATGTAGCATAATAGATGGATGCAAAACATTCGCCACACTGAAGTAAAATATTTCCAAAAGCATCATAAAATATTTCAGCAAAGTTTTTAACAGAGAATGCGGGGAGTAATTTTCATTTTTAAAACTTCCAACTAGTTTATTTTTTGAGTCTATTTCTTTTGGATTACAACAACACAGATTAGAAATATTTTTTTATTTCTTACTAATTATAATTAAGTATTAGTTATCTTTAAAAAAATAATAATTAAGGTTTAATTTCTAGCGGGTTAATGTACGAGCTTATTAGCCCGGTTCGGGCTAAAATATGTGTCCAAGCCCGACCCTAAACAAATATGGACCAGGCCGAGCCCGATTTGTCGGGCTAGTGTGCTTGTCCAAGCCCGTTTCGCTGATCGGGCGAGTGGATCGGGCTGGCCCAGATTTGTGTAGGTCTAGTTAAAGGAGTAAAAGACGCGAACTTTGTCGAACCCGGTTGAGGGATGAGAGTGGTTCTAGCGATGATTTGTGATTGAATGTAGAAGAGGACGACGGCGATGGGAGGAGGTGAGGAAGCGCCATTGAATTACGGTTTTTGTTCGTGATCTTGGAAGAATATTTTGCAATGCACAATGACGAATTTACCCTTAAATATGAATTTCATGCATCAAAAAATAGACAAATACTTACGAAAATTAAGGACCATTCAATCGAAAATCCAACGATTGTTATTATTTCTCATATCTCATGAGAATTACTATTTCTCATATGATCCTAACTCTTTTTGTCTATATCAAACTATTAACTACGATTAATTACTCAGACTTTAACTCTGTCAATTCTTATTTCTTTTTTATAAAAGCCCTTCCCTCAATCTTAATCCTATTTTTATAGTTTTAATTGAGTTAGATAATCATGTGATTAATCAATTAAACAATTGTGAGCGAGTAACTTGGTGTTATTTATTTGCTGACACAGGGTTGAATTTGCATATATGAAGATTCGGCTCATAAATTATAAATTTGAAAATTCACAAATAATTGTTCAATATAAATAATGATTTAGCGAATAAATTAGGGGCTTGTATATAAACGATATGCTGACAAAAAGTCAAACCTTCTTCGCCGCCAAATTCACTTGTCACGCTTTTGCCGTCGATTGCAGCGTCCGAGCCAGCCATTCATCGATCAATCATTTCCATTCGACCTTTATCAATATTTTAGCAAGCATATAAAAAAGTAATTTATTTGGGACCTTTAGTTAAACACTTAATTTCAATTTAATGTTTGATTTTTTTAGTTCAAAAGTTAAGAACTATAGTCAAGGTTTTGGATCAAATAAAAATCACATTTAAATATAAAAATTATAAATCACCTAAAAATTTCACACTTAGCACTCTCGACCAATCATAATTCGGGGCACTTTTTGTAAATAAAAAAAAATTAAAACTGACTTATTTAAAAATACATAACAGATACGAGGGTATAGACGTCCTAAAAAATAACGTCGTTAATGGCATATTAGACCATTGATGCTTCAAACAAGTTCCATGAACAGACTAAAGATTCCATGGAGACGAGCTATACGTCGTTGCGTAGCTAACTCAAAGATCTACAACTCTCTAGTTACCAAGAACATTAAAGATCGTTTACAAGGTCGAAACACGACTCAAAGTGAGCCCAGCTACAGAATTCGTAGCGGGTTACACACGTGTCTTCCTTCCGCAAGTTTTTCGACCTTTAACTAACATCACCTGCTCTCGTTGTGAACTAGAGAGTTGTAGAGATTTGAGTTAGCTATGCAACGATATATAGCATGCCTCTATCAAATTTTTCATTTGCTCCCAGCACTCAATTGAAACAACAAAGGACTGATATGCCATTTGTGGTGCCAATTAAGTCTGAACATTATGGCATTTAGTCTTAACATTAAGCTTTCACTCGTGTTTCGACTAACTAAATGACCTCTCCTGCTCTCGGTGTGAGCTGGAGAGTTGTAGAAATTTGAGTTAGCTACGCAACGATATATAGCTTGCCTCTATCGGATTTTTCATTTGCTCCCAGCACTCAATATACTCATGATCCGAGATATTGAGAAAAGTTTCATACGAAACAATTTGAGAAATAAACAGGCATGCCAGATATTTTCACACACAAAAAATCATAAATTAAGCAGAATAGGTCCATATTACTTACCTCGAATCCGCATCACAAAACCTCCAATACAATTTATATCATACTGAAATCAAGTAAGAATCACCTAGAAATCATAAACAAACATACTTAAACTATCAGACTTATATAACTCACTTTTAATATCAAACCATATATTATTCAAGTTTATTTCACCAAATTAGAATTAGAAAATTCAGATTCGAACCTAAGCATTCGCAAAAAAAACACAACTCCATAAATCCTATTTTGTTCAATAAATCAAATCTGCCATTTGTTCATAAAATTCATATTTCATGCCTGAACTTGAAAACTGTTTTTCTCACAAAATACTCACAGTTAGAACACAAAACTAATATTTTCAGAAATATTATTTCGATTAATTTAGGATTTTGAATCACTCAATTCCGACATCTGAGCTTTAAGATAATAATTGTTGAAGTTTAACCGTCGAAAATCTCTATTATCAATTTCTGTAGTTTTCAGATTACAGGTCTTAACTTATAACTCATTTTTCTAACAATTCAGGAAGAACTAAAATACGCTCAGCATGTTGTTGGAAGGTATTTTCAAGCACAACACAATAGGCTCTTGAAACACACAAATCGGACATAAAAAACTGAATTATTCTCACTTTAAAATCACTCAGTGAACCTATCCAGATTTACTGAATAGATTACAACACTAACTTCAAAAATAAATTACTTTCAACTCCGATTGAATTAGAAAACTATCTACACATGGTTAGAAAACTCGTTTCTACAACACAGCATCAAAAATTTCTGAATTTCAGTAAGCGAAACATAAGTTATTCTAACTTTAAACTAAACCATCAGATTTGATTATTCTCAAATAAAATCATACAAATACACACGAATAAAATCAAGAACATATCTAGTGAACTGAAAACCTTTACTAATTCAAGACGATGTCTTTCTCATGTCTATTAACTTTACAACTTCAATAACATGTTTTTCTTCCCTTCAACGATGGGTGACGACATTAGTGTATTTTCAGAGAAGAAGAAGATGAGGATAAAATATGAGGCAGTGGAAGATGAAAGACTTATTAAAAGAAACTAATTTAGGGTTGCCGCTGATCTAGTTTCTTAATTCGTTTTCTTCTTCTTCTAATTAATTCATATTAATATTTTATTTATTCCTTATTCAATATCTAGTATTACTGTCCTTATTAATTCTTTAAATACTACCATAATTCTTTTTTTTTCTTTCTTTCCTAATACATTCCAGCATAATTCATTTCATTGTCATAATTTATTTATTAAAATTTTGAGGTATTACACTTTCACTCGTGTTTTGACCTTTTAAATGATCTCACATTCTCTTTGTGCGAACTAGAGAGTTGTAGGGATTTGAATTAGCTACGCAACGATATATAGCGTGCCTCTATCAGATTTTCATTTGCTCCCGACACTCAATTGAAACAACAAAGGTCTAATATGCCATTTGTGGTGCCAATTAAGTCTGAACATTATGGCAATAAGTATGAACATTAATATTTCACTCATATTTTGGCATTCTAAACGACCTCTTCTGCTTTCGGTGTGAACTAGAGAGTTGTAGAGCTTTGAGTTAGTTACGCAACAATATATAGCTTGCCTCTATCGGATATTTCATCTGCTCACAGTACTGAATTGAAACAACAAATGTATAATATGTCATTTGTGGTGCCAATTAAGTCTGAACATTAAGCTTTCACTCGTGTTTCGACCTTTTAAACCATCTCGTCCACTCTCGGTGTGAACTAAAGAGTTGTAGGGCTTTGAGTTAGCTACGCATCGATATAGCTCGCCTCCATCGGATATTTTCATTTGTCCCAGCATTCTGTTAAAGCAGCAAAGGTCTAAATTGAATAAAAATTAATTATGAAAAACTGAAAAGACTATATTACCCCTGGGTTAAATTACAAAAATTAAAAGTTTAGACACGTGTCAACTTTATAGAGGTTTATAGTTTATATTTAAAAAATTAGTTTTTACCCGATCTCTACCTAAAAGGACAAATACTTCAATAAAATAGTTTTAGTCAACCTTATTCAAATCAATACCCAACCTATACTTGACATTCAATTTGCCCATTGTATATTAAATTTTGAATTTTTTTGATTGATGGGTAACAGAAGCGCATCGGAAGATTTACGGGTGTAACAGAAGAAGAAGAAGAATAAATAGGAGCCAACACATAAATTGCTCTAGTCACTAAGAATTGAACCTAAAACCTAAGGTGTGCTGACTGCTGACCAATGTCTCAACCATCAAACTACCACTCTAATGATAAGCTAGATTTGAATTTGATAAATACAAAAATACAATTATCATAAGTCAAAATGATGCCCGGTCGATTGATTTACTGTAATATAAAAATAGTGAGGAGCCCATCAATTCTGGAGTTATTAATTTACATCTAAATACTGGTACACTGAAAAAGTTTCATAATAACATTTTTTGTTTTTTTATCTCTGTTAATACCATATATCATAAAAATAGATTTGACTGCTTAAATATGTATGATTAATTATAAGTTATAACAATTGACCGTTGTAGTCATTTATATGATGTTATGTGATATTTGACTTGTTAATGGTGCCTTATTTTGAATAAGCAAACATTATGAAGAATTAATTCTCTTGCATAAGTTCGCACCTTATGAGAAATAATTTTGAATTGCTTTCACTTTAAGAGCACAAATACTTGCACCTAATAAAAATTACAGAAACTTTTGTAATGTAATGAATCATAGTACCCCTTCATCAAAAAATGTTTTGTTTAGAAAAAACTATAAATTCATTACTTGAACTACCACTTCGTTTCAAAAACGAACTTTCAATTTTTTCAAATAAAGTACCGGATGGTCAAATTGTAATAAGAAAACTTGTAAAGCTAACATCGTTAAACCTATTAACTCTTTAAGTGATTAACTATAAATACAATGATGGGAATTAAATTATTTAGAATTGATAACATCACATTACTTATTATCTTTGACTATTTTCTATATGATTTCGGATCAAATAAAAACCATAAATATATATAAAAACTAAAAACCCAATTAAATATTGACACATGTATCATTCGACCAATCATGATTCGGGTCATTTTTTGTAAATAAAAATAGACTTATTTAAAAATACATAACA
Source organism: Rhodiola kirilowii (assembly GCA_033675215.1). Classification (NCBI taxonomy): domain Eukaryota; kingdom Viridiplantae; phylum Streptophyta; class Magnoliopsida; order Saxifragales; family Crassulaceae; genus Rhodiola; species Rhodiola kirilowii. The sequence goes on along the minus strand of CM066195.1, from coordinate 19,635,490 downwards.
GATGAGAGGGTATAAACGTCCTAAAAATTATCCATACTTAAAAGATTCATACGTTAAGTTTAAATATTATTGTGTAAATATGTTTTTAAGTCTCATCATTACCAGTTTAAGTCGGGATATCAATTTAAGTGTGTTTTTAAGTCAGGACATTACTAATTTAAGTCTGGATATCAATTTAAGTGTGTTTTTAAGTCTGGACATTACTAACTTAAGTCAAGATATCAATTTAAGTGTGTTTTTAAGTCTGGACGTTTGACGCAGCGTGACAAATAGGATAAGCGATCGAATTCATCAGCAATGAATTCGTGGAAAACTTGGAATCCACCAAGAAAGCTTTAGAATCCACCAAAGAACGAAAACTAGAGTTTATTGATACGATAAAAGATGTTTCACAAAAACCCTAAAGCGGGTTTAAATAGGAAAACAAAAACGAAATTAAGAAATAAAATAAACAGAAAATCTAAAAGATAATAAAACCCTAATTCGGTCTGCTAAACGAGCCCGGAAGGCCTAAAAGACCATATATCATGACCTTAGTAGTGAGTTGCGTTCGTTGGCTCGTTTCCAATCGAAATAAGGTCTCACGGCGGCTTTCTGGACGCCGAACGCCAAATTTGTATTTTCCCGACGGTGCCCTTTTTGCGTGCCATCTGATCTTCAACCTGCACTGCTATCTGCCCTACATCAACATTACTAATTTAAGTCTGAACATTATCAATTTAAGTCTGGACAGTATTGAGTATGTTTGTAAGTCTGAACATTACTAATTCAAGTCTGATCATTACCAAGTTAAGTCTGATCATTACCAAGTTAAGTCTGATCATTCCAAGTTAAGTCTGATCATTCCAAGTTAAGTCTGATCATTCTAAGTTAAGTATAATCATTCCAAGTTAAGTCTGATCATTATGTGTAATCATTTGAAGCTAAGTTTGATCATTTCAAGTATGATCAATTTAAGTCTGATAAATCCAAGTTAAGTCTGATCATTCCAAGTTAAGTCTTATAATTCCAAGTGAAGTCTGATCATTCCAAGTTAAGTTTGATTTGATATCCGGGATATATGGAATGACTATAATGCCCCTCCATATTATATCCGAGATTTTAACAAAATTGGAGACGTGTCAGTTTGAAATGGCTAGCTCGGTGTTTTTAATAGTGACGTTTTTTTGTATAATTTTGATATGTTTTTAAGATTTAATTATATTGAAAGAGTGCGGTTCAGGTAAAAACCACGATTATATATGAAAACTAAAAATTGAATTTCAAGCTGACACGTGTCCAATTTTGTCGAAATCTTGGATATAACACGGAGGGGCTTTATAGTCATTTCACATATCCCAAATTTCAAATCAGACTTAAATTGGAATGATCAGACTTACTTTGGAAGGATCAAACTTAAAATGATCAGACTTGAAATGATCAAACTTAACTTACAATGATCAGACTTAACTTGCACTAATCAGACTTAAGTTGGAATGATCAGACATAATAATCAGACTTAAGTTGGAATGATTAGACAAATAATCAGACTTAACTTGGAATGATCAGACTTAACTTGCAATGAATAGTATGTCACACACTGATTTCTGACTTTCACTCGTGTTTCGACCTTCTAAATGACCTCGTCTGTTCTCGGTGTGAACTAGATAGTTGTGGGCTTTTAGTTAGTTACGCAACAATATATAGCTCGCCTTAATCGGAATTTGCATTTGCTCCCATCACTCAACTGAAACAGCAAATGTCTAATATGCCATTGTGATGTAAATTCATTTCATTCGTGGCCAATATGAGCTAAAGACTCTCTATTTTGCTTCAATATCATTTCACTACACATTGTATAAGCTCTATGAATACATTTTTATGGCTGAACATTTAGTCTTAAGTCTGAACATTTTGCAACATTTTGTAGCCTTAAGTCTGAACATTGAGAGTTATATACTGATGTCTAAGTTCCACTCGTGTTTCGACCTTCCCAACACCTCGTCTGCTCTTGGTGTGAACTACAGAGTTGTAGGGCTTTGAGTTATCTACGCAACAATATATAGCTCGTCTTTTTTGGATTTTGCATTTCCTCCCAGCACTCATTTAAATCAGTGAAGGTCTAAAATGTCATTGTGGTGTAAATGACATCCACTCGTGTCTCGACCTCCTAAACGACCTCGTCCGCTCTTGGTGTGAACTAGGGATTTGTAGGTCTTAGAGTTTGCTATCCAACGATATATAGCTCGTCTCCATCAAATTTTTTATTTGCTCCCAATAATCATTGAAACAGTGAAGGTCTAATATGCCATTGGCCATTACGGTGTAAATTCATTTCAGTCATGGCCAATAAAAGCTTTATTTACTTCAATATCATTTCACAACACTTTCAGGACAGACTTCATTAGGCTAGGGGTGACATATGTTACCTCACACTTTTTTTCTCAAAATACTTATATATATATATATATATATAATTTAATATTTTTACTACAAAATTAACTAATTTAAATTTAAATAGTCTACAAATAAACTATATCAAGTAACTGAACTAGGTTAATTTTATAGGTGTACAAACTGCACACACGTTCAAATTATAAGTTTGTATCTCTCGTGGGATAAGGATGTACATGAGTCATTTAAACTAGGATAAATTATAAAAAACATTGTCTGGAGTATCGCCTCATTTCAAATTAGGTACCGGCCTTTTTTAATTTTCGATTTAGTGACTTTTGCATCAATGTACACATGTTCCATCCTGGTGATCATATCACACTCCACAATAAAAATAAATTCAACCAAACTAAGTTAACTCTATTACCGATTTCATAAGTTTTCACCATTAAAATTTCTCAAAAATTTGAATTTGGAAACAAAATATATGCAAAATAATGTGAAACTAGTTCAATTGAAATTTGGAAAAGTCTGATACCTAATTTGAAATGAGACGATAGTCCAGGTTATGTTTTTGTAATTTACCCTTGTTCTAAACTATGATTTTGTTTATTTTCTAAACTTTGTCGATGAGTCGGTGGGAATAAGAAAACCAAATATGTTTTGTTGTTGTACAAGGCGCTATCTCTCTTATTATTGCCTTTCAATTTTCACTACTATTTTCGAATGCTCTTTTCCGAGCATGAATGTAGTGAAAAGTGCACTTTTTAATAAGATATGATAGGTGATTTCCTATTAGAATTTAGTGCAACTATGATGTTCTTCGTTTCCATACAACGTATTTTTTTTTTGAAATAATGTTAATTTTCTTAATGATTCAATCTATTTTTATTTGTTACCCCTGTCTCGATTACAGGGTCCGTCCCTGAACACATTGTATAAGCTTTATGAATACTTTTTATGATTGAACATTTAGTCTTAAGTCTGAACATTTTAGCTTATGTCTGAACATTATGTCTTAAGTCTGGACATTTAGCCTTAAGTCTAGACATTTAGCCTTAAGTCTGAACATTGAGCGGTACACGCTGATTTCTAACTTCCACTCGTGTTTCGACCGTCTTAATGACCTCGTCTGTTGAACTAGAGAGTTGTATGACTTTGAATTAGCGACGCAACGATTTACAGCTCGCCTCGAAGGATTTGTCATTTGCTCCCTACACTCTTTTAAAGTAGCGAAGGTCTAAATTGAATTAACATTAATTGCAAAAATGCAAAAAGACAATATTGCCCTCAGTGTTCAATTACGAATTTCGGCAAATTTGACACGTGTCAACTTTTGAGGAGGTTTAGAGTTAAGGGGGTTGAATTCTGGTTAGAACCACTAGTTTTTGTTAGAAATCAAAACTTTTAAAATCCGTTGATTTGATAATCTAAACGGTTTAGATTAATCGAGATTAATTTAAAATAAATAATCTTTTAATCGTTTAATTGGCTAATAAGGGTATATTAGGAAATGATAATGTATATTTTAATCTTATAATCACGTTTTACTATCTCAAGCCCTAGATTTTAAAAAATCAAAATCACAAATTCTTCAACGAATATCTCTCTTCTAAGCGATTTCTTTTCCTCTGTCGACTACAACCCTAGATTTCTGCCATACATATGTTGGGTGTTTCCTGGTGTGGTTGTTCGTGAATATGCATCTATTGTTCGTGGTTTTGAATAAAATGTTGAAACTTGATTGTGTGGTAAAATGAAAATTTGTACATAATAATAACAATGTTCATTGTTTAGAATATATGCATATATATTTCTGGGTGCGGGTTGATTGTTCGTGAATATGCCTTTGTTGTTCGTTATTTTGATTAACATTGTTCTGCTCAAAATCACGAACATCAAAAACTGATCCACGAACAATGTTCTTGATTTAGAATCTGATGATAATCCAGTAAAAGGGTCATGCTCGCTCAACTGCTCCGTGACGGCTTCACCAACCTCGACCAAGCCAAGACCCTACATCCAAATTCTAAAACTTCTGCTTCGCTCACATCGCATCTGCCTGCTGCTTCCGTCGCTACTCAAAATCTGACCTAAAATTTTGTCGTGCAAAGTTCAAACCTGTTTCCCATCTTTTTCTCCCAAAAACCCTAAATTTTTCATCGTCTGTCGCTCAAAGCTTTATTGCACTTCGAATCTCGTCGTCAGTTTTTTTCGATCTGAGATTTTGGCTTGATGGATGTTCGCAAGAGAGCCAGGCATGACGCTGGATTCAATGCTAATGGAAGCTTCAAGAAGCCCAAGCCAGGGTTGATTTCCTCTCTATTAAAGGTTGAATTGACTAATATACCATCGAATCATATATATTGTAATTAAAAAATTATTTCATTTGCTAAAATTAGGGACCGTAGATGATTTAATCGTATGGATATTAAAAAAATTGGCGAAAAGTGATGGTTCTGACCTGATCTTTTTCCTAGAGTTAATATGAAAAATTCCGATTTTTATCGAACCGCACTCCTTATCTATATATCTTTATGAAAATGAAATAAATACAAACGTACCAATATTAATTAAATTATATTAATTTAGATCAAATAAAAACCACATTTAAATATAAAAATTGTAAACCACCGAAGAATTCGACACGTGATACTCTCGACCAATCATAAAATTAAAACGGACTTATTTAAAAATACATAACAGATGCGAGGGTATAAACGTCCTACAAATTATCCAAACTTAATGATGCATAAGTTAAGTCTGGATATTATTGTGTAAGTCTGTTTTTAAGTACGAATATTACCAATTTAAGTATGATCATTACCTCTGCTGGCAGGCTCCAAGGAGAGGTTTTGTGAAACTCAATGTTGACGGAGCGTGGGATAGATTCTCCAGAAGAGCAGGTATAGGGATATGTGGAAGAGATGACTTGGGGATAATCTGGCTTGTTGAAGCAAGAAGTGTGGAAGATGGCTCATCATGTCAGGAGGTGGAAGCAAAGGCCCTGCTAAGAGCGCTACAGATAGCTGAAGAGAAGGGCCTGCAAAAGGTCATTTTTGAAACTGATAGCGCTGAGGTATTCAAGGCAGTTATGCAAGGACCAGGCAACATAGTTCAAGCAAGGGACATAATTCAGGAATGCCGAATACTACTTGATAGGAACTCAGAGTGGAGCATGAACCTCATATTCAGGGAGGCTAACAGTTGTGCTGATAAGCTGGCAAGGGAAGCGAGGGAGAAAGATTGGAATTGGATCAACCAGGTGGCTTTACCAAGATGTTTATTTATCTCAGTGTAATGTGTCCCTCTTTGTTGGTTTAGTCCTGAGCGTAGTCTCAGAGTTGTGTTTGATCGTTTGTAACATTTTCCTCAAAAAAAAAAGTATGATCATTACCAATTTAAGTCTGGATATCAATTTAAGTGTATTTTTAAGTCTAGATATTACTAATTTAAGTCTAGATATTACTAATTTAAGTCTGGATATCAATTTAAGTGTGTTTTTAAGTCTGGACATTACTAATTTAAGTATGGACATTACTAATTTAAGTCTGATCATTACCAAGTTAAGTCTGAACAGTATTTGAGTCTGTTTTTAAGTCTGAACATTATCAATTTAAGTCTGATCACTATCAAGTTAAGTCTGATCATTACCAATTTAAGTATGGACATTACCAATGTAAGTCTCATCATTACCAATGTAAGTCTGGACATTATGTTTGATCATTGCAAGTTAAGTCTGATCATTCCAAGTTAAGTTTGATCATTCGCAAGTGAAGCCTTATCATTCCAAGTTAAGTCTGATTTGAAATCCGAGATATGTTGAATGAATATAATGCCCCTCCGTGTTATATCGGAGATTTCGACGAAATTGATACATGTCAGATTGAAATCCAATTTTTAATTTTCATATATAATCGTGGTTTTTATCTCAACCGTACTCAATAATGTTTGGGGTCAATAAATTAATTAATTTTGTTAGAATTATCGCATCTGAAAAAAAAATTAACTACAAATAATTGTCCACTAAACCAGGCAGACAAAAAAAATGAGACGAACACACAACTTCGTCACTTGTGGCGAAACCGTTCGACTGGCATAAGCAAAATCAGAGTGCAAGTATTAACATTCATCTCGTCTCTCATTGCAAATCGGTGCGCGATCGTTTCAGCAAGCGTCCATCTGTACGATGTGTGAAATCTGAAGCTTAAACATACTCTCATCCACCGCCGGTAGTCCACGCAGTAACCGGAAATGGATTTAGTCGGTCTGTTTCATTTATCACAATTTTTTGCTGTTAATCATGTTACTTTCGCTTTTGTGTGTTTGGTTGCGTTACTTTTTTTATGAGCTTACTTTTGTGGGAGATATTTAGTTGATGTTTTTGAATGTGTTCTTTGAATGCATTTGGATTGTGGTGTATGCAAGTGATTGTTGGTTTTCAGAAATTGGTATAGATGGGGTTGGTGGTTTATTTGCTCATAATTTTTTTAGGGTTTTGATTTTGATTCCTTTTGAATGAAAGAGTTCTTTTGTAGTATCATTGTTTTGTTGATTAGACCACTCATGGTTCTTATGTGGTTGTTGCTGAATTTTTGTGGTTTTCTGTTCTATGCTTATTCAGGGAATAATCAGAATTTTAGTGTGCCGCCTGTTGAGGGTGTTTGTGGAGGAGGAACAGCGTATGGTTGGAGTGATGTTGATGTACAAAGCACAGAGCCACTGACTGGATCAATTGATCCAACTCAAGTGCCGTCTGCTGATTTAATGAATGTATGGTGCATGCCAAGTACTGCTAATGTCGGCCCCCAAGATACACCTCGCCAATTAGAGCCGGTGAGTAAATTGATTTTTACGCATTTCTGTATTATTATGATGTTGTGTGTCTGGTAATGACTATTTTTCTTATTATGGGCTTTCAAGGTTAGAAATGCTTGCTTACGCGAATAAAGAAATAATCTATGACAGTATTCAAAAAAGGAAACGATTAATAAAAATTCCATCAAAAGTTAATAGTGGGGGCTAACTGCGATTATTGGTTTCTGTTAGTAACTGACACTTTTAGTCACTGATGTCATGTACTTGCTAGGTAAACCTACTCGCCGCCAGAAATGAGAGAGAAAGTGTTCAATTTGCTATTCGTCCTAAAGTTTCCTGGGGACATTCTGGAACTGCAGGAGTTGTACAGGTTCAATGTACTGATTTGTGGTCGACATCTGGTGATAGGTTGCTCCTTGATTCGGCTTTCGGTGGTGTGAAAAACCACGTCTAATTACTAGTATTGCTAATAACGGAATCTGCAGGTTGTTAGTGGGACACTCGGTGACTCTCCGAAGGGTGGTCCCTGTTTTAGGAGTTCCAGATGCCCTCGTGCCTCTTGATATGCCAGCTTCTCAAATTAGCTTGTTTCCAGGGTAGCTGTAGTTTCTCATTAGTTTGAAGCTGAGATACAGTAAATCGATTCTTTCTTAATTATGTGTTACTGTTGCAGAGAGACAACTGTGCTTTGGGTTTCCATAGATGTTCCTAGTACACAGCCCTCAGGGCAGTATGAGGGGGAGTTTATTATTACAGCCATCAATTCTGATTCAGAGTATTAATGGGATCCTCTTATGAAATTTCCTTATGTATTTTAAATTACTTTGTTTTTTTTCATTGATTGCAGTTCTGATGTTTTGATCTTTTGTTATATTTCTATTTACTGCTCACATTTATTTGTCACAGATCATCAGCCCAAAGCATTGGGAAAACTCAAAAGCGTCAATTGTACACAGACCTAAGGCGCTGTCTGGAATATGTTGAGCCCGTTAATATTAATTCAGATGCCCTTTTGGTAGGCAGTTGACATCCGATATTACTTTCCTACTGGCCGTGTATGAATTTTATCTGAACTTTTATTATTCATTCTCTTTTCAGGTGGAAAGAATGCAATCTGCAGCCACAACTTTGAGAACAATTCTTGTTTCACCACCATTTGCTGAGTTCCTCTCAGAAAATGGGCAATCCGATTTGATGGATGAGGATGTTGTCTCAAATCTCTCGATCCGATTAAAGATAAATTTGACCGTCTGGGATTTCGTTCTCCCTATCACACCTTCAGTTCCTGCAGTTATTGGTGTATCCTACATCTTATTCAGTTTCCAACAGAACTCACATTTCATATACTTGTATATAAATAAATAAATACATTATCAGAGAGAAATATTATATAAACTTAACTATTATTGTAGATATCTGATACGGTAATTGAAGACCGTTTCGGACTCCAGCATGGAAGTGATGAGTGGTATGAAGCATTAGATTTCCATTTTAAGTGGCTCCTACAGTACAGAATCAGTCCATATTTTTGCAGATGGGGTGATCGCATGCGTGTTTTGACTTACACCTCACCTTGGCCTGGTAATGTGATTTTATCGTGTGAATCTGAATGAGTTATCTGAAAACTATCTCTTTTTTTTTAACTTCAATTTTGTATCATATTGTCATGCTATTAATAGACTATTTTACTTGGCAAACAATATTTATGCTTGGTATCCTGGCAGCGGGTCATTCGAAATCTGAAGAGTATTATTCAGACCCACGTTTAGCTGCATATGCCGTTCCCTATAATCCGGTGATTTCTAGGTAACCTATAGGTCTTTCAGGGTCTATTTTCAAGCGCTCTGCTGGTGAATAACTTGCTTCATTGCTTATATTATTGTAACAGTAGTTATGCGTATGCATCAAAAGACTACTTACAAAGCGAAGTTGAGATCTTAAGAGAAAAGAATCATTGGAAGAAAGCTTACTTTTACTTATGGGATGAGGTATCCTCCATCAGCATAGACCTGCATGGGTAGTTGCTCATTTTAGAATTTGCATGTATTGATGGCTAGCTAATTTATGTTTTTATGTGTGTTTGTGTGTCAGCCATTGAACATGGAACAATATGACAACCTTCGAAAAATGGCCAGCGAGATTCATGCATATGCGCCAGATGCTCGTATTCTCACAAGTTATTATTGTGGTATTAGTTTTTCTCTGTCAAATTATTTTACCACTTAGACATATAGAATAAAAAAACATTCGATATGTATTTCATACAAACAACTCTTGTTATAGAATCTGCTTAATATAGGCAGACGTTTAAGTACCTATGCTATATTTCAGATAATGGTCATGATGACATATGCGCACTACAAACATTTGGGTGACTCTTAGTGCAACCCATCCTATTCATGGTTGTTTCCATATGATAAAGTGAGCACTAGTTCAGATCAGTGTGAAACGAGAAAAAGAGGAAGTAAGTTTTTCTTTAAAAATGCAGGCCCAGGTGACGCACCTCTCGCACCCACTGCATTTGAGGCATTTTTGAAGGTTCCTAAATTCTTAAGGCCACATACTCAGATATATTGTACAAGGTGAGTGGACAAAATCACAAAAATAATAAAAAGGAGTGGCCGAAATCACGCCCACATTTGTTGAAGACGCCAAGTGTTTTATATGATTTGATGCTCCAAGAATGCAGTGCAGAATGAAAAAATAGTGGCATGTTAAGAATTACATACAAGCAGAAGTAGCATGTTAAGAAGTACTTTTTTTTTGTTTTAAGTGAGAGATAAAAAAAATGCTGAGCTCTCTTGCACAATTAGACTTGTCAATAACAGGTGGGTGAGACCTTAATTTCATCATTTATCCTTTCTGCATGTTAAGAATGGTTTCCTGCATTTAAAAATACTGGCATTGAAAATAAGTTGATAGAAGCTCTTATAGATCCTTCGATGTCATTGTGGAGCTATTACTTGTATGTTTTTCCAATTAATCAATTGGTTTCAGTCAACTAAATTACCTTCAGTAGGTTGTTATAAGTTCTACGCATTTAATACCTAACATACTCCCTGGCATCCGACGTTCATCCGTGTAATCTATCCTCCAGTGAATGGGTTTTTGGCGACCGAGAGGATCTTGTCAAGGATGTTCTTGCTGAGATACAACCAGAAATCGGTGAGGTAATTTGTACGTATATTGATATGCCTAAAATAGAAGTTCAGTTGCTTGTTTGTTGTCAATATTCACGATTATCTTTTACATAGGTACTGTATTGAATATGAAACTGCAAACTGAAGAAAATTATTGTTTCCTTTTTATGTCCTATTCTGGTGGTGAAAGTGACAACTGACCAGATGCTGGCTGGCGCTAGGAAATAACGTAGTAGCTAAGTAGTCTTAGACTCTCAGTTTAGCATCCAATAATCACCAGGGCCGGATATGCTAGACCACACAATTCTCTTTTCAAAACTCTTGTGCAGGTTTCATCTCTACTGACATGGTTAATTCACTTAGTAGCCTTTGGTAGACCTGACTATCCATGACGGAAGAAACTTCTAGAATAGTGAACTTCCTTTATTCCATTTTTGATAACAAGTGTATATTTTGATGCTGGATACAATTTTGAAGAGAAAAAAATGCGAACTTTGAGATAACATTGTGACCATTTTCTCTTTAATTTACCTGGTGGTGTCTTTCCGCCTGTTCACGCACTCTTGCATTTGAAACTATGTGCTTTTAGTGCGAATCTTCATTGATTGTCTTTTTTTTTTTGCAGGAATGGTGGACGTATGTATGCATGGGACCATCTGACCCTCATCCCAACTGGCATCTTGGTATGCGAGGTACACAACACCGTGCTGTGATGTGGCGTGTTTGGAAAGAAGGGGGAACTGGCTTTCTTTATTGGGGTGCCAACTGCTATGAGAAGGCAACAGTTGCCAGTGCGGAGGTGGGGCCACGATTTTCATTTCTGTCTAACATTAGAAAACAATTTTTTTAAGAAAACTCATTTAATTAATGAGGCCAAAAAGCCTGAGGCCCGACTATGACTGTGTGGGTTCTGAATGATATATTGACTCAAACATGCTTCTTACACATCTACAGATCAGATTCCGCCGAGGACTTCCACCTGGTGATGGAGTCCTTTACTATCCAGGAGAAGTTTTCTCCCGATCTCATCAGCCAGTTGCTTCTGTGAGACTTGAACGCCTTCTCAGCGGTTTGCAGGTATGTAATCTCACACAAAATTTCAGGCATCATCTACTGAGTCTCTCGAGCCACTAATATCTGCAACATTTGTAGAAGTGCTCTTGTATATACTTGCAGGCATACATGTTACTCAGTTACTGTCACATGCACAAAAATGTGCCTTTTAAGTACATATATTTGGTCCATCAAAAAAAAAGTACATATATTTGGGACTCAAAAAAAAAGTACATATAATTGTTTAACACGAAAAAAATAGACCTGATATTATTTTCTTTTTGATGTTGGTCATTTTGGACTAGGACTTTGAGTACTTAAAACTTTACGCATCAAGATTCGGTAGGGCTGAGGCACTCGCGCTGCTTGAAAAGACAGGCGTCTACCTTGGACCAGAGCGCTACACTCTTGATCATATGCCGATTGATGTAATGAGGGGGGAAATCTTCAGCACTTGTAGAACCTGATTAAACACATTTACCCATCTTGTAAAATCTTGGGGCAACCCATTTTGCCATGTACATTTACAACTTTCATAACATATAATGCATGTTCTGACTTTATCTTCTAGCCGCATGTTAGTTTCAGAAAAGACTTTTTTTATTGTAATCTTCATCTCCAGTGTTCCAACTTTGATTCTCTTTTCTTATCAAAAAAAAACTTAGATTCTCTTTCTTCCTAAAAAGCATATGTAGTTCCTTATATTTTATTTTGTGTATTCATAACATAAGTGAGAAAATCGATCAAAAAAACTTTAGTGAGAAATTTTAGTCCTTCCAGAACAGTGAATGTAAAAAAGTACAAAAAATAATAATAAAAGGTTATACAATTTTTGGTTGGTCTTAGTTTTATACCTCTATTTAGAGCGCATCTATCTTCATTTATTTTATATGTGTTATATAGTCATGTTCTTTTGATTGTCTCCATTTATTTATATAAATAAAAGTCATTGTAACGAAGAGATGAAGAATCATACATACAATTCTCATCAATTCTCTTCTGAAATGATCCTTTCAATTCGAGATTGTTTCCTTCTCATTTTTATAAAATGTTACTAACACGATTTCTCTATAAAAATCAAAAGTTTAAGGTAATGAAAACTTAGAGATCGGGTAAAACCCTATTTATTTACAAAAATTATAAATCTCCTCAAAAGTTGATACGTGGCATATTTGTCGAAATTTCGTAATCCAACACGGATGGGCAAAATAATCTTTTGGTATTTTCGTAATCAATTAATTTTAATTCAATTAATTCAAAGCATAAAGTTCATAGCTATTTGATAATGTTCAGACTTGATGTTATTTTTTCGGACATTTATACCCTTGCATGTATTATGTATTTTTAAATAAGTCCATTTTAAATTTTTGGGTAAAGTACAATTTGGTTATCTGAACTACCGTTTCTTTTCAAATCAAGGACCGAACAAACAAATTTCACAATTTGAGTACCAAAGACCAAACTGAAATAAAAAAAATTTGGTATCACAAACGCCGTTAAACCTTCACCTCCCCGTCTACAGTTGTCGTTCATTCCCAGAGCTCATCGACTCGATGCTTTCGATTTGACAGAATACATTTCATAAGTTACGCGATCGTCATCTCTATTTATGTTGCTTTTCCCTTGGCTCCCGATCGACTCATGGCTGTCAACGATTGTGGTGGGTGTTGTGTGCGAAAATTAGTCGTTACTTTATTTCTTAAGAGGGGATCCGTTGCTGGCATTGAACGAGTAACTGTAGATTGGGTGGTGTTGGTCGATTTGATTGTGGTATCTGTGATCATAATTTTTATACTACTACATCACTCTAACTTTCTCACTCTATTACGCCACTAATATATGTTTGTGCTTGCATCACTTCCTACTTCGTTTGGTGTTTTTATACATGCTCATCTCCTGAATTCCGGTTAACATGACTGATTTGGCAGATTTGGATTCCTATATTATATATCCACTCATGGGGTACTTCATTATAAGATATATATAAGATCCATCTGTATAGATATCATCATCTACATCCAGAAAGCCATACGCTTTGGAAGAAGCTTGTACAGTTTTTTTTTGATTCATAAGTGGTATTTAGCCACCAAAAAGCCGAACCCGTGAAGGTTCGAGAAGATACACTGAGGTCCAAAGGACCAAAACACTAAAAACACACTGAGGTCAATAGGACCAAACCACTAGAAACACTGCAAAGATCTAAAAAACACTGTACAGATCTCTCTCGCTTAAAAACTCTAGCATAACCCTCTTCGAAAGCTCAATAGAGCTCTCTCGCTAGCACACCGAGGCGCTTGACTCTAAGGCTTTCCTCTCTCGCCCCTCTTTAAAAAGATACTTGTGCTCCTCCAATGATTATAATCTCCCTTCCTTCCCATTTCACCATTTCCCATTTTCTCTCTAAGATTGGATAAAAGAATCTGCATAGCTTCCTCACTCGGTACTCTAGTTTTGAACCCAACCAGTCTGGCAAACTTGAGGATAGCCTCAAATTCCTTCCTCTGACTCGTATTCAACGCAACTTCGTCTGGCTTTGGAGCTACCTTCACTGGGATGGATAGAGGGGAAGCCACCTCAGTTTCATCCGGCGCCTCAATACAATTTCTTTTTAAACTTTCTAGGCGATTCTTCTTATTTCTTCTCTTATGTTTACTTTCCTTCACGACTTTGGATTTTTTGCCTTCTATTCTTCTATCATTCCCCTGCTCTTGATTTTCCTCACTAATTCGGGGATTAGATTTGTGAGCATCGCAGCCGTTCAAAGCCATAGCAGAAACGGGGATTATGGCCACCGCTTCATCCTTATGCACCGGTGAAACAACTTGCCCTTGGATTTGAAGCTTGTACAGTTTGGGAAGACGTTTTTTGATTGATCAAAAAGAAGAATCTACTTCAACCCATATGCCTTAGGCACATCCATACATAACATAGAAATCACACTTGGAAAGGGTGGACAATTAGCTAGAGCAGCGGGTGCTGTAGCGAAACTGATTGCAAAAGAGGGGAAATCTCCCCTCGCATAGCTCGTTGACTTCTGCCTTGGTCGACTACTCTTCCGCCTACTCTGCGGCTCTAATTGGTGTTTTGCATCAGATGTGCTTTTCCTCCATTTACTTATATTGGAATTTCAAAATCTATGGTGGTGCTTAATAATTTTGGAACAGATGGATGATTTTTCTTGTTCACATTTACCATGTTATGAGTTACTAAGTACTGTTCGTATGAGCAATTGATGAAACTTTTTAGTAACTTCAACCGTTGAATTAACGGTGGAAGCTTGGTATTTATGTACAAAATTATCATCTTTGTGTAGGGGTGAAAAGTTTTTTTTGGGTGAAAAGATTTCATGGTGTTTGTGATGTAAGTTCTTTTAATTTTGATTTGACCCATGAGTACTTAATTTGTGAAAATCAAAAGTTTGGTACTTGATTTGAAGTGGAATGGTAGGAAGATAATTAAATTGTGTTTTTCCCTAAAAAATTTATTTACAAAAAGCGCCCGGAATTATGATTGGTCGAAAGTGTCACGTGTCGAATTCTTAGGTGGTATATAATTTTTATATTTAAATGTGATTTTTATTTGATCCAATCTCATGATACACAATCCTCATTTAACTAAAAATTTTGTGGGCGAGGGCAGCTGGTGGGCTGCCCGGGCTGCAGCCAGGATAAAATTAAAAAGTCCAAAAAATTATCAACTTCAGACAGGATTCGATCATGGGTACTCTAGCGAAACTCTGCATGAATATTACCATTGAGCTGCAATAACTATGTTGTTCTATTGCGGGTCATGCAATATATACTATTATAAACCCCAAAGGTAAGAAAACATAAGTTTAACACTTATTTATGTCTTAAAATCAAATGCATAATTGTTCTAACATGGAGTATAGCTTGATTTTTTTTTGAAATTGATGATCGATTGGTTTGTAGACTACCCGCAATTATATTTTGATGATGAATTTCATTTTTTTTTAAAGAAAAAGATCGGACAATTTTTAGACTCAATACTTATAACGCTACTCTATACCTTACCTATTTGAGGAAACTTATTATAACCCCATCAGGAATCAAATCCAAAACTTGGGCAGTTTGGTGAATTCGATTAGATATTAAATGATCCACAATTTTTAAAAAACTATGATAGTTTTATCAACTAAAAGCGTCAAATTCAAACTACGATGTTTCAATTTAATTAATGTATTGTCTTAATAAATTTCTAGCTTTCCGACATTCGAAATTTGATATCTTATATGTTATTACATGTAAATCTAGTTATACATTTGTACACTTTATATCTCTACCATTTATGTGCTCATATATGATAATGATTGGTTAATTCTAATACCGACCTTGAAAAAAATCGAGGACCAATCATTTTGAGCCACAAAAAAAAATTGCAGCCCTGCTAACTTTCAATTCCTGTCTCCGCCCCTGGACGCGAGGGCATACATAATTGCACCAAATCGGAAGAACATTTCTTGCGATCAAGACGACCATTTTCTTGAACACTGCTTATTTATTGCACCACGTTTAGATATTAAATTTTTATTATTTAAAACTTCAACGGTTAGAAAATAAAAACTGGAATTCAAGGTTCTAACTATAGGTTAACCGAAATAATAATAAATCGGCGCCGCTTTCAGTATTAACGCGTAATTTAACATCACTATGTTGAGTGTGCCGCGATGGTTTTCTTGAAGTCAATCATGTCGACTTTAACTTCTCCATCGATTAATTAACGTAGGGAGACTGACTGCACGCATTGAGGTGAATCTGTCCCGATTTCTTCTAATCGGAGCAATTAATCGATGACTCGGTCAATAATTGTGCGTTTTGGTCGATTCAGGTCCGTTTGTGGTAAATTGTTACCTATATTGAACCAAATGAAGATTAGAAATGTCGACCATGGTGTTTCCGGTCGACGGTCCCTCGGGTTTCTGTTTTTGTTGTTGCAGAGACGATGAACAGTAGATTGTTAAATTATTCAATTTAAACGCCTAAAGTTCACAATATTACAATCGGACCCCCTTTTTATTATACAATATAAACTAATCCTTAAAAGTATAAAATTCAAATTAGAGTCAAACTAATATAACATTAAATAATATATTAATACATATATATTTAAAAATATAAAAATTCAACACCGATTAATCCCTTTAAGGACTCTTTCCGCCCGATTCCCGCCTAGCGTTTTCTACAACCTTAACTAATATACAATATGTTAATGTATATATATTTTAAAATATTAAAAATTCAAAACCGATTAATCCCCGCCTAGGCCCCAATTAATCCTTGGCTTTCCGCCCGACTAGCGCCTAGCGTTTTTTACAACCTTGTAAATAGTAAAGTACTTTTACTCGCAAGGAATCTAAATAACCGCCAAATCGCATTATTTGTGTGTTAAAACTAAGGCATCCCTTGTAATGCCCCAAAAATTATTAACTCCAAAACAACGTCACATCGGCCGCACGTTCCCTAAACCACAAATGGAACATACGAAGCGTCACTCATTTTAACAGATAAATTAAAACATAAGCTGTAATTCAAGTTTCAATTCATTTAAATAAATAACAACATACTGATTTATGTTCAGCTATCCAATAAACTTAAGTCTCCACAGAATATGCATTATTTATTCACTGCTAGCGCCTTTCACTGAACCCCATAGTACAGTCAGCAACATCTGAAAAACAACATTATGGAAAATATGAGTCCACGGCTCGTGTAAGTAAGATAGACTCAAACTGAGTAAATCATGAGTGTTGCGAAAATAACGATTATCGATATATAACATATACAATAAACATGGACAGAGAGAGTATCAGAAATAAAATGCAAAACTTAACACAGAACTTAGCTAGACAGAATCATTTGAAAAACTTATACAGAACTTAGCTGGACAGAATCATTTCAAAATTTCAAAAATTAGAACAGACAGAACAACGTCGCAATCCAATCAGAAGTCTCGGGACATTGTCGTCGTACTTGGCCCTACGACCGGGCAACATAACAACATACTTTGCCTTATGGCCGGGCAACAGAAATATATCGGATTGCGAGCCTTCAGAATCAGAAATAGAAAATCTGACATGACGGAGATGATGAGACGACAGTGATGATTTTTTTCAAAAACCGAGATATAAAGAAACCATTAACCGACATTGAAACAGTAGGCAGGAGGGAGACGGTGAGACAAGCAGTGATGAGTTTTCAAATACTGAAATAAAACGAATTTATTTACCGAGAATGAAATGGTTTCATATGAACTTACACCCATGATTCGAGGTTTTGGGAAAATAAATATAGTATGAGAAATAAACAGGCATGGTAGATATTTTTACAAAAAGGAGTTTATAAAATAAACAGAATGGGTCCATATTACTTACCTCGCACGCCCATCAAATAACTTCAATAACTTACATGATGCCGAATCAAGTGATAACTACCTAAAAGTCATACAAGTCACACTTGAACACTTAGATTCTTAAGCTCATATGTGAACTTCAAACTATAAATTATTCAAATTTAGTCTACATGTATTCTCTCGTCAACCTTGTAAATTTCAGATCACTGTACCAACTTCAAACTTATTTTCTGGGTTACTCATGAGACATTAAAATATGTTATTCATACTGTTAGAAAGATCACTTCGATTAGTACGACTTCGGATTTTAAAACACCCAATCTGCACACTTAAAATATAAGTTATGCTCATTTCAAAACATGTTGTCAGATCTGCCAAAATTACCACACAGCGTAGAACGTCAACTTCAAATCCAAGTTTAGAAAAACTCAAAATGAACCAAATTACGAGTCATATACGGCTGGAAAGATCTTTTTGACTAGAACATCATGGAACCAAGAATCACACGTTTTCAATAACGCAAATAGAAGTCACAGGCAACATAAAATACGTCAACAGATCTGTCCAGAATTTCAGAAAAACAGTTTTCAATACTCAACTTCAAAATTAGTTCTAGACCAGATCAGATTGATTTAAAATACATACTATATACCGTTGGGAAGATCTTTTCAATCAGAACACACTAGAATAAAAAATTATACTGTTTGAATTACTAAAACAGGAGTTACAACCGCTTTAAAATCAGTCGTCAGATCTGTCCAAACAAAAAGACAGATTCCAATACTCAACTTAGAAATCAGTTTAATAATTATCCAGATTTAATCTTAAAATGAATCTTAAATGACAGGAAAGCTTAAATTGATTAGAACAACATAAAATTAAGAAATAGCCATTTTAAAAATTGTAAATAAGAGTTTCAGGTAATTCTGTTCAAGTCGACAAATCTGATTTTTGGAGATCTTAGCCATATTCTAAACACCTTTTAATATATACACATGTACTGAAATCATGCTAGAAACCATATAATCTGAATTACCAATCTTCACTTCATCTTCATAAAAGTCAATCAAATCAAATCACCGAGAATACATACCTAGATTGATTGAAGCTCCCATGAACGTTTTCACATCACATACTCATCCTTAAGAATTAAACCTAATGTTTCTTTCCTTCTTTTGAACGGATGAAAGTCTGAGAACGATGCACTCTTGAGTCACCATATGAGAGAAATTTTAGAGAAAAGATGAGGAGAAGAGGAAAACAAGAAAAGCCATCTCCAATTAGGGTTTCTGCTTCCCCCGACTCAATCCATATGCACTGAGTTTTATTTTAATAAGCCCATTAACTCACGTTGTCTCCTCAATTTATTTCCATCATAATTTTCCATTAATTATTGCTTCCAAATTTAATTCAATCAAATACATTTCTATATTTGGGCTGGATTTAAATTTGGGTTATTACATCACTATTTTTGGATATTTGGTCAACTCATTACCTCAAATATCAATTTTGATTTTCAAACAGGGGCGAATGCAGTAGGTGGGCTGCTCGTGCTGCAGCCCGAGTAGAATTTGGCCCAATATTTTTTTTAAGTTTTCACTGTGGAGTGCGGACTGCGGAGGAATGCCATTGCGATTTGGGAGAAGCCGCAAGCGAGTAGCGATGACGTCCGTGGAGAGCCGTCCCAACTCCCAATCTTCACCACCGCAGTCGCTGGAGAACAACATCTGGTTGTTTGTCCAGTCTTCCAGTTCTAGATTCTGGCAGAAGCGCAGCGCAGAGCTCGAAATCGAAATTCAAATGATTGAGCGAGTTGGAGCCTGGAGGTGAGTGACGACTGACGATACTTGTGTATCAGACTATCAGTGTGTTAGTGTGTATGTTGTGTTTTTGTAATGGTTTTTCTTGATTTGCCTTGCCTTCGATGATGAATGATGAGTACTGGTGGCCGGTGGGACAAGCTGAGGTAGAATTTTTGCTGGTTAGTTTTTTGGTGTTGTTGTTTGTTGAGTTGTTTTTCACTGTCTATTTCTTTGGTTTGTTTGTAACCTTTGTGTTCCAAGAAAAAAAAGAAAGCCTTTGTTTGTTGAGTTGTTTTCCGCTAGCTGTTGCTGTTTTTTTGTGATGTTATCAATGTTATGTGAGCATTTGGATGGTGAAGTTTAAATTTAGTTTGATGTTTGTTATATGGTTGAATGACTTGTTGAAGGTAGTATTTATACTTTTGGGTGTTGATGAATGATGCAGCTTAAGCCGACTGTGTATCCGAAGTTGCCTGCGTTGCCGGGGGAGTGGACGCTGGTGGAGGCGGCAGCGGTGGAAGATGAGGCAGCTGCGGCAGAGGAGGTGGTGGCGTTGGAGAGTTGAGGAGCTGAGTTTGATAAATTTCGTCTGCTTTGCTTTGCTTTGTGATGTTTTTTTGTTGTTTGACTTTTTGCTGGTATTGATTTCTATCAAGTGATAAATTGGATTATGGAGTTTTATGGTGTTGTCTTTTTGGTATGGATATTGAGCTACCCTGCACTTGAGTTTGATAAGTGATGAGTCGTATTTATACGACTCGTCGAATCAATTAATCCTATTTATTTCGACACTTTTATATGCGAACATTTACTTTTTAGTATGGTTTTGCATTTCAAGTGTTTCGGAAGCTCTAGGAGGAAACGCGCATAAAAGACGGCACTTCATGCCAAAAACACCAGTGGCAAATCAGACCTTTGGACCTTCGACGGAGTGCTAGGAATGAACCGCTGATCAGAAAAATACGATCCACATACCGTTGCGTAGAGAACTCAATTTTCTACAACTCTCTAGTTCACAGCGAGAGCATCCAAGGTAGTTTAGATAGTCAAATCAAGAGCCGAAGTCGGGACACAGTGGGTACCGCGCCCACTGTAGACATTATCGCAGTGCTAACGTTAAGGCAAGGCGCGGCTATAACGTCAATGCTGGGCGCAGCCGCTGACATCAGCAATGCATTTGATGATGTCAGCGAGTCCGAAAATTAGAAATTTTAGCCCAAAACAGACTTGGAAACCCAATTTTTGCTATAAATAAGATGTTTGGGTTAGGGTATTCATCATCTCATAATTCCATCATTCAAGACGGCTCTGGAGGAGAAGACGCAAGCTTTCGACGAAGAGAAGAATTTTCTATTGCTTTCATTACAAATATACTTGTGTTTTTGTTATGGCTATGAGTAGCTAATCTTTTAATTTAGTTTAGAGTTTTGTTCATTGTGACAAACGTTTTGAGACTTTATTCTTAATGCAATTTCTTGTTTCTCTAGTTCTTGTGCTTAATTTCAAGGATTGAATTGTAAAGCTAAGTGGATACTTGTCATGGTAAAGCTTAGCCGAAGAATTCAGCCCCTATCGTTAATACTTGTTGGATACTTACCCGTAAAGACAGGTAGTAGCACCTAGATTCGATAATACTTTTTCCGGATTGTTAGGCTTAGGAGAACTAGAAGTCTAACACCTTTACCGGGTTAGATTGTGGTGTATTACCTTTCCCGGAATACTTTGGGTTATCACCTTTCCCAGAATAACCACACTTAGAAACTTGAGATTCGATTATTAGCAGTCGATGATAAACATGTCACAATAGAAACCCTAAGCTGAATGCTTTCTCTGATCGAATTCTTCGTGTTATTTTCTCTTGTGCACTCACTATTGCTTAAAACCCCCCCCCCCCATTTTTAATTGTTTTTTCAGATACAACTTCAACAACATCAACTCCATTGGGTTCGACCCTGCTTGTCGCTATACTAGCTTATTGCAGGAGATATAAATTTAAGTTTGACGCGTCAGACGACGTACGTCAATAAGCAATGAGCGTGGATTTTGTTTTGGATTTTAGGGAAGTGAATTAAGTTTTGTAATGTAATCAACATTTGAGGCTTCCTATCTGTTTTAGCAAGATCAAAATAAAACTGTTCTGCTTTATTAAAAACAGGATATGGAAGAAGGTTAATGACTGGAAGGAGAGAAACTCTTGTCATCAACAAGTAAGGAGATTTTAATAAAATCAGTTTTTCAGTCTATACTTATTTATGACATGACTTGTTTTAAACTGCCTCTTACCTCTTGTGATAAGTTATTTTCCATTGTCTCTATATATTGGTGGAACGATGCCAAAAATAAAAGGAATATAACCTGGATAAGCAAGACTGAACTATGTAAATCAAAGTTAGAATGGAGATTAAGTTTCAAGTTTTCAACTGCACAAATGATGCCCAGTTTAGTCAAACAAGCTACTAGGCTATTTCCTGAGCTTTTTTAATGTGCTTCATCTTCTTGGTAATAGGTTCACGCCCAGTTATACAGTTGATGGACTTGGTGACAAGTTCACGCCCTAAAATTTTTTTACGTCAAGCCCTGATAACTTTCAAACACTGAATTCACCCCTGTTTTCAAAAATTTAAATTTAAATAATATAAAAGATACTTCCTGCTAGGTTCTCATATAAAACCCTAATAAACAACCGCCTTCTTCTCCAAACACAAATTCAATTTCAATTTTCAGTTTCGGTAAAGATGTGTGAAGAATTCAAATTCTCTGTTCTTCCCAACAATCAGCATGTGACAACGAATTTCATCTCCTCGTCGGAATTCATCATTATCGGCATCCACGCCGACATCACTCTGGTAACCATCTCGGATGAATACGATGAAGATCTCGAGTACACGAGCGACATTGATTACACAATCCAATAACGTTTCTTGTACAGTAAAGATTTGAAATTGGGTCGCGAAGAGTTGTTACAGAACGAGAAGGTTTCAAGAACCGCGTTGACCCGAATTGAAGTGCGGAGAAGTATCAGAATGAGATTATAGATGAAGTTTTGTGCTTTATGAAGGACGAGATCAGGTTTAGCCGATGCGACGTCGTTCAGTAGATATCGAGATCGTGAGATACACAGACGATGATGATGACGACGAAGGAGAATATGGTGATGGTGATGATGAGATGGATGACGTAATCGAGCCGAGTTTCAGGATGGTGGCAGTGGATGAGAAGATGAGAGTAGAGAATGAAAACTGTGTGATTTGTATGGGTGGGTATCCAGTGGGAAGTGAAGTGTGTAAGCTAAAATGTCATCATGTTTATCATCGTAGATTTTTGTTGGAGTGGTTGGACAAGAGCGTGACGTGCCCGATTGGTCGGAGGCAGCCACCGAATTTCTGTGTGGCACCGGAGCCAACTCGAAGTTGGCCATTGCAATAGTGGCGGATCTAAGGTTTAAAAACTAGGTGAGCGAAAAAAAAATCATCAATAATAGGTAAAATTCTTGATAAGTCAAAACACAATTTTTACATAGTATTCATCAAGAATTTGATCAAAAAGAGATATAAGAATTGTAAATCAAAATACCTACGACATACCTTACAAGTATATGTTGCTCTATTTGAATTGCGCTCTACGATCTCCAATAGACTCGAAATGATCAATCACCGTCTCTGAATCAATATCATCCACATATTCCTTTTCAATGTGAAGCATCATACAACCTGAAAGGTACCCGTCTTCCATCTTGTTTCTAAGTCTAGTTTTTATAATTTTCATAGCTGAAAATGCACGTTCAGTAGTTGCAGTGGAAACGGGAAGTGTCAAGACCAAACAAATCAATCTATCAACCAAGGGAAACAACTTCGCCAACTCTGCTTCAACTAATCGTCTACATAATTGTGCAAGAGAAGACAATTTCTAAAAATCTTTATCAAAAACTACTTGATGCTTATAATGCTCTAATTGTAACATTAAAGCTCTAACCTCTGATGCATCAATGTCTTCAGGATAGAACTTCTCTGCAAGTCTGCAAATCTTCTCCATATCAAACTTTTCAGGTGGAATTTCCATTTCATTTATAGGTGGCATTTCCATTTCATTTATAGCAAAGAATTAGGAGAATCATTAGATGGCATGGGTGTCTCTGATGTAGGGCCTTGATTATCAACATCTTTCTTATAGAAAGAAAAAAAGTGTCTTCGTTCGCTTTTTAGAATGATGATCAGACATCCTATATTCAAATAATAAACCAACAAACACATATTATTAATAAGCTCATACACTTGCACAAACAATTACAATCTACCAAATAATATTCTAATAGAGTGTGAGATCAGACAAAATGACAAATCTTCAATTTCATATATATAAACAACCAAAAGTCCAATTTCCAAAATTGTAGTCAGAAAGGTGTCTTATAGGAAGCATCAATTTGGGATTTCAAGATTGGATTTCCAAAAAGTGTCTTTCTTCATTAGGAGATGAATCCAAAATTCATAACTGGTAAAGTTTGACACGAAATCACTTAACTGATAATCACAAAAACAAAAACTAATAATAAAGTCTGACTATCTGCAGGAAAACTTTCTGGATATAACAAGTCACAAAAAGTCAAAAACAATAAATAAAAAGTAAAAACCCTAATCACAGTAGGAGGACTAGGAGCATTCACCTTTCACCTTCACCTGGTTCACCACCAAACGGTAAACACCCGTACTCAAACACTTCACGCCTCAGCCTCACGACTCACCTTCACCTTCGTCCCGCTACGCACAATCAACAATCAAGTATCACACTCTGCGATCTTTGTCCTGATACGAGCAATCCACATTCGCTAACTCCTCCAATAGCTTCACTCCCGCAGTCCCGCCGATCCCAGCTTCTCCGCAACCAGAATCGTCTGCTTCGAATTTTGAAATTCATCTTTTTCTGTTCGCTTACTTTTCACCGGGCTATTTTTATTTTTTCAATATGGGCCTTCAATTCTTACCGGGCTGCAGCTGGGTTAGCTACAACCCAGATCCGCCACTGTATAAAAGATACTTCCTGCTAGGTTCTCATATAAAACCCTAGTTAACAACCGCCTTCTTCTCCAAACACAAATTCAATTTCAATTTTCAGTTTCGGTAAAGATGTGTGAAGAATTCAAATTCTCTGTTCTTCCCAGCAATCAGCATGTGACAACGAATTTCATCTCCTCGTCGGAATTCATCATTATCGGCATCCATGCCGACATCACTCTGGTAACCATCTCGGATGAATACGATGAAGATCTCGAGTACACGAGCGACATTGATTACACAACCCAATAACGTTTCTTGTACAGTAAAGATTTGAAATTGGGTCGCTAAGAGTTGTTACAGAACGAGAAGGTTTCAAGAACCGCGTTGACCCGAATTGAAGTGCGGAGAAGTATCAGAATGAGATTATAGATGAAGTTTTGTGCTTTATGAAGGACGAGATCAGATTTAGCCGATGCGACGTCGTTCAGTAGATATCGAGATTGTGAGATACGCAAACGATGATGATGACGACGAAGGAGAAGATGGTGATGATGAGATGGATGACGTAATCGAGCCGAGTTTCAGGATGGTGGCAGTGGATGAGAAGATGAGAGCAGAGAATGAAAACTGTGTGATTTGTATGGGTGGGTATCCAGTGGGAAGTGAAGTGTGTAAGCTAAAATGTCATCATGTTTATCATCGTAGATGTTTGTTGGAGTGGTTGGACAAGAGCGTGACGTGCCCAATTTGTCGGAGGCAGCCACCGAATTTCTGTGTGGCACCGGAGCCAACTCGAAGTTGGCCATTGCAACTCTTGTTCAGAGCCTTTTTGTGTCAAGGATAGATTAAGGTGAAAATAGTTATGAATTATTATTTGACCTCGACTATAATTTCTAGATTCATTACTTTTTCTACGGTGGCAACATGTTATTGTATCATTTCTATTTAGTCATATGTCATTGGAAAAATAATTTAATAGCCGACGACTCTCAGTTGGTATTAAGATCTAAATCCGACATTAAAGCAGCTGAAAACATACTCAAACTAAGGTTGTCTAACAAGTGTACCTTAGCAACTTTACAACCCTATAACGAGCGACCGGAGTACCATTTGGGAAATCGAACACCTAGAACATAAAGTTATCAACAAGAGCTACAATGTCTATGCTTACACCTAATCTCAAACCTAACGTTAAGATGACTCAAAACTAAACCGAAATGGTCTATTTAATTAAAGTTGCTAATGATCGGTCAATCTTTTGGAGCTCACAAATGCCTCATCCTATATCCGTTGAAGATGATGTATATATGTTTAAGCTAATTGAACGTTCTACAACTTTCATTTTTACATCAAGATGAAATTCAAAGATTATGCCTGTGAAAATATGGATTGAAGATGGCTGATTTATTGAAATTCGACGAAACGAAGGGGTCCTAGGACCCCCAAAACTTCAACATCCGCCTCTGGTCGAGTGGTTTGAACTATCAAGAGGTGAAGACAACAGGGTCTAAATCTCTACTCGCTGAGTTCATTAAGCCAAAAATGCTCGCAACACAGGTTCACGTAATAAGTTCTCAAAGACGTCAAATTTGAACTATCAAAAAAAGAAGAAAAAAAGACGTCAAATTGAAAATCAAAATGCTGCGTTTCTCTATTTGGCCAATACTAAGGTTTAGAGCCTTACCTTTGCAAAACCCTAATCTCTAACCACACCTACTCTCCACCCAAAGCCCAAATGAGTGCCGCCAGAAGACACCCATCAGTCCCAATCCCAGCAAAAGCTGACAGACCTGAGCTGCTACGAGCCCTTGAAGCCACCTTGAACTGCACGTTTACCACACACCTAATTGCGCCGCCGCCTATACCACTAATTGTCATCATAAGTGGTCCTAGTGGCGTTGGGAAGAACGCAGTGATCAAGAGATTGCAGGAAATGCGTCAAGATGTTCACTTTGTGGTTACCCCAACTACTCGCGAAATGCGTCCTGGAGAAGTGGAAGGTAAAGATTATTACTTTGTGAAAAAAGATGACTTTTTGAGTATGATTGAGAGGAATGAGTTGCTGGAGTATGCCTTGGTGAATGGTGATTATAAGGGAATTCCGAAGCGGCAAATTCGTGAGTTTATGGCGAAAGGGTGTGATATTGTGTTGAGAGTGGTGATGTGCAGGGCCGCAGGGGGGCAGCCACTTTGAAGAGGATTTTGGGGGATTCGGCTCTGTTTATATTTTTGGTGGCGGAGAATGAGTTGGAGTTGGTGAATAGGTTGGTGGAGAGGAAGACAGAGACCAAGGAGACATTGCAGGTGAGGGAGGAGGTGAAGTGCATTAGGGAGTTTGATTATGTAGTGGTGATCGCCGAAAGGAAGCTTGAGAATGCTACTGAGGATGGTTGAGGCTATAATTGATGCGGAGAAGGCAAGAATGCGGCAAAGGACTGCGTCCATTTTGCCTTTAGGTATGGTTTTTATTTCCTCCTTTATTTTTTTTTCTTTCTGATTGTGTTGTTTTGTAAGTGCTAGCTGGATTCGGTTTTCTCAAACAACTCATGATTAACTGGATTCGGTTTTCTCAAACAACTCATGATTAACTGGATTCGGTTTTCTCAAACTTAATTATGCTGCAGTTGTGGAAGAAGCGCACATCTGATCTGGGTGTACCTAAAAGCCAAGAGATGCTAGCTGCAGCAGTACACATATCAACATCGCCATACCTTGCTTCTGGTACATAACTTAGTGCAGAGAAGAATTACTATTACTTCAATGTATATACTATATAGCATTAAATTATTATTCCCTCAAAATCTGATATCAATAAAAATGAAATTTTATTTAGTTCTAATAAAATTATCAATCTTTTGAATTATTTCGTACAATGGTCACTGGCTTTTCTGATTTCTGAATATCAATATAAAATTATACTTATTTGACATATAATTTAAATGGGCCTAATTTAATTTCATTAGAATTTCACCTCATACAAAATGTGAACTGACCCATACATGTTTTTCATTCCAGAGCTTCAACAACAAATTCATAATCTATACATAATATGAACATCATTCCATACGAATCAATCATAAATCAAAATAACAAATAAGAAAATACATACAATTGAGCCAAAAGTCTATTCGAGTCACAATTCGAAATATGCATAGAGAAACTGAAAAACGAGATACGAATCTTTCCAATTATAATTTGTATATCCAAATTATTTCAAACCCTTCACAAAAATGTGAACCAATCCATCATGAATCAATACTAGAAAACCAAATTCATGAATAGTTCAAATGAAATTTTCGACTGAAAAATGCCAAATATGTTCGTACGGATCAATCACTACTAAATTATGGAAAATTTCCACGTCAGGAAAATAACGGAAAAGTGATGGAAAAAGTCAAATTTCCGTCACCGATGACGTTGACGGCAATTTTTCCGGCGAAATAAAGTTTCCGTCAACATTCCGTCGTTTATTTTCGTCGACATTCCGTCGCATTTTCGGTAAAGAAAAATCCGTCGTAAGTCCGGCATGTATCCGGCGAGATTCTCCGTCAAAATATCGCTTGAATTTCGTTGCACTGGTTTTCGGTAGTTTTCCGGGAAATGTCCGCCAATTAAGAAACTGTCAAAATTCCGTCATTTTTACGCTACAGAGCGTTCCGTTATCTTTCCGACAAACTTCCTGCAGAAAATATTATCGGCGAAATTCCATCGGAATTCCGTTATCTTAGTTTCCGTCTATATTCCGTCAATTTTACATCAATAAGATTTTCCGTCTATATGCAAACAGATTTCCGTTTGTAATATTTTCCGTCTATTTTCCGTCGTATGTACGTGAGCCATAATGTACGTCATATTTCCGTCATAATTTCGTTATCATTTATTCTGTCAGTAGTCCGTCTTTACTCCGTCTGAATGTTTCAGTCAAAGTTCCGTCAATACTATATTCTATGGGTTTTCAATTTTAATTTTTGATTTTTCGAATATTAATTTCCAAATATTATTTTTTTGATTTTTTGATATTAACATTAAATGTTTATAAAATATTAACTTTAATTGCTGTTTTCATATTTAAAACAGATTATTATAAAATAAATGTAATGATAATAAAATTGTATAAGTGGAGTCAACTAAAATGTCTGATCTCTGCGGTTATCTTCGTTTCCCCTCCGGCCTTGTTGACGTCATCGGTTGTCTTCATCCGATCTCTGACTTGGAAGATTCGGTCTTCCTCTGGGAGGTGGAGGCTAGTATCCGGGAGTAAACATCCTCAACATATCAGTTTGTATTTGCATCATTTGCGTGAATCGGTCCATGCCTTCCTTCAAGCTTCTAATCTCACCCTCCTGTCGAGACTAGGACTCGTCCATGCGCTCTAAACGCGGCTTCAGATCCTGAGGCTATTCGTCCGATAGTGGAGCCCTCGATCTCTGGGAGCTCGCGCATGACTGGCTGCCCGTTGAAGAGAACTTGTCTGACACGAATGTCGCTGCAGGCCCATACAAATACGGTATTCCAGACCTCGGGTTAACCCACATGACAGTCGCAGAGGCCTCTACCAGCTCCTCCTCCGGTACCCCTTCCTGACCATCGTAATTCTTTAGGACCAAAGCTTCAACATCCACGAGCTTTTTTTTGCACATTTTACATATAACATTAAATGTTTAGTTACAAAGGAAACAAAAGTTTGTGAATATAGGAAACTAACAAAAACAAATGTATAACAAATTAAATGTAACTACAACTTAAATTTATTACGAAACTAGTGTAATAAGAAAATATAATTGGTAAGTGTAATACCCTAGTGTTCTCCGCATCGGGTATAAAATACGTCCCATCCTTCCGCTTGAATTTCTTGTCAAACATATCAGTTGGCAACACTTGTCTTTGATTACTCTTTTCCTTCACATTTAATGATAAATGTGTTATTATAATTGAGGAAAAGGATCAGGTACACAGTTGATATTTTGGTACAAAATACAAACTAATCATAGCCCTTGATCTTGTGATTGAATGGATGAGATTAAATCTTGATTTTTGGGTTTTTTGTGTGTGACAAATTATAAAATAAACCTGACGAATTATGTCGTCTTTTTATTTTTTGGCTCGAATTTTGACGAATTATAAAATAAACTGTCGAATTATAAAATGATTTTGACAAATTTTGTATTTTGTACCATAAATTTACTTTGCACCAGATCTGGCCTCTATAAATGATATTGAAACTTGAATTATTTTTAAATATTATGTATTACCATCTTTGCTATGTGATAGTGTGCTGGTCTCGACCCAAAGGCGTGCAAGGCTGGGCCATTTCTGGCATGCTGGGCCAAATAAGTTTGCTTGTTCTTTTCACTGCGGACTATGATTGCTGGGTCCGTGTTAAATCGAGCTTTTCCCGCAACTTTGTGATCTTCTGTCAACCATTTCAGGCCTTTAGTCTTCCCGGATCACAAGCCTTTCTAGGAATTTTGGAGAATCTAAGCCTCCTTCTTCCTAAAGTTAGCCTCAATTTGGTCGTTGTGGATCGGATCCCACCTGTACAAGCTCTGCATGTACATTACATAGTTGTGTTACAAACAATTTAATAGAAACCTAAAACTATGGAATCGAAAACATATTTGCATGTAGAAACTTTAATGAAAAATTTCATGTTACAATTTTAATACATTTTACCTTAAAGTGTCGAAACCACTTCACCGGAGCTTGTGGATCACACGTCCCGATTGTGGTCCAGCTAAGCTTAAAATCAGGCCCAATACATTGCAGCCCGATTTTTTTAACAGCTGAAGGCGGGTCAAAGCTGAAAAATACAAGTTTGACGTTTACAATTTGGTTAATTAAAACAAGCTACACCAATATATGTAAAAAAAATATTCACTTGTCATCCCCAGCTGGAACGATCCAAGGCCGATCATCCTCTGGCATCGAACCCAACGGTGTCTCCTCACAGAGTCCGCCACCGGCCGAAGTCCCTCCTCTAACAAACTCTGGCTGAAGTGTGTCATCATGATCGTCATCATCTACCGAAGGTGAGTCCCTCCCTTCGGTTCCCTCGCCACCCTGCATGTTGCTCGCCGACTCCTCCATGAAATTCAGCAGTTCGTCGAAGTCGGATTCATGCACTTGTGGTAAGGTTCTGTCGTCGTCCATCGGATTTGGGGTAGGCTCCTGTACAGGCATAGAAAGCCTGTACACTTCCGGAGTTGGACGTGTGTCCCCGGTTGACGATGGTGGACGTTGCATGTCTTCGCCCAATTGTCTCGCATGTGTAGGCTCCTGTACAGGCATATAAGGCCTGTACACTTCTCGAGTTTGACGTGTGTCCCCAGTTGACAATTGTGGACGTTGCGTGTCCTGGCTCAATCGTCTCGGTTGGCTTATGTCAGTTAGCCTCATTTGTGATGAACTCTCAGTACCTCTACCAGTGCCGGTATTCCTCTTACCGGGTACATTACGTTTGAGTGGTGCCATATAACCTGTCACAAATTTTAATGTAGTTAGTAAACCTAAATAACAATTGATTTTGAGTTGAAGCATGATGAATCAAACAAACAAATGCATGATGAATCAAATATAACATGCCAAATGATTACTAAAACAAACAAATGATGAATCAAACAAATGAGTAAACAACATAGTTGGAAATGATTCGAACACAGATAAACAAGTAATTCGAACACACAAATTACTGTTTCAATAATGAAACAAAATTGTTACATTCGAAAACAATGAATACTCATTGCGTAATCAACAAACACGAATTAATAGTCAACAAACACAAATCAAACAACACTGCCAAATGATTACTAAAACAAACCAACACAAACCAAACAACAAACACAAATCAACCAACAATCAACCATTCTACCACAAACTAACGCGGAACATTCGACCACAAACAAACGATTGATAACAGTCGACCAAAAGCAACAGTCCCACGGAATCAAACTAACAGAAACTAGATCAAAGGAGCACGTCGGCGATGCAGGCATACCTGGCGGCTGAAACCGGATACTGAAAAGCAACGATATCGGGTGATGAATTCCACGGACTGAAACGGAGGAGTTTTTTGGAGGACGGCTGACATACGAATGAGAAGGAGAAGGGTTTTCGATGTCGCATGTAATTTAACTGATTCAGTCAAAAAACTGTCATTATTCTGGGTACTTATTAAACAATTATTTACTTATTCCATCACATAACCGTTATTTTTATGTAAATATTAAATTTTTGTAATTATAAATATTTGCGTAGGCGGCCTAATACGGCGGGCGAATTTTTAGACATACATAAAACAGCGCTTTTTATGCATGCGTTGTTTAAAGTAAATAATAACAGTGCTTCAATTAGTAAGCGCTATCTTCTGTGTCACTTAATACAGCGCCTTCGACTAAGCGCTGTCTTTTGGTTAACTTTAGATAGTGCCTACAACCTAAGCGCTGTCTTTTGAGTCACTTAACACAGCGCCTTCACGTAAGCGTTGTCTTGTGTTTCACTTTCGACAGCGCCCATAGCCTATGCGTGTCTTTTGAGTCACTTTAGACAACGCCTTCAAATTAAGCGATGTCTAAATAACAGACTATTTAAAAGTAATACTAAATACCAGTTTTGAAAAAACCAATTATATATTCTATCAAACAAAAAAACCTTTATATATAATAAAAGAACCTATATATCAAAAAGATACCGTAAGTGTACACCATTTTAATAAATTCACTATGTATTACTTCACGTGGATTCGTCGGACTCTTCTTCGGTATCTGGATTATCATTTACGTCATCGTCGTTACGGCCTTCTTGGGTGTACTCGTAAAACTCATCATTAGCGAGGTTCCCATATGATCCAATTTCGTTTATTACACGCATCTCAGATCCGATTTGACCTCATCTTGGAACGGAACATTTGCTACATCCATGTCGCTGGCGTTTGTTGGTTTTATTGGACAAACTGCAACCCACCCCTGATTATTTTGTCCAGCTAATCTCGGAAACGTCACATAGTAAACTTGAACCGCTTGCTGGGCAAGAATGTATGGGTCGTAATGGGGGTAGGGTCTATGAGTGTTCACGATGACAATGTCGTTAGACAGGTATGACTTAACAAACCGAGGGTCGTACCAACGACACTTGAACAAGACAACCTTTAGGCCATGGTTTGTTCTACATCTCATATGAATTATTTCTTCAATCACCCCGTAGTAGTGTATACCTTCTGTTCCTTACACGTAAACATTACTGTTCACCATATTCCTCCCTTCACCATGGCTTTCGATGTGAAATTTGTAGTTGTTGACTTTGTATATTGCCAAATATGCGACTTCAGATTGAAAACCAGCGGACAAGTAGTGTACCCACTGTGGTAGTGGTAAGGTTTCTCCAAGCTCCCAAACCTAAACAGAAGATTTTAAATGAACATAAAAGTGCAAGTACATAGTAATTTGCTACATAATTATATGTGGAAATGTTGATTACACTTACGTGGGAATGCAGCCATTCCGGAAAATCCGTTAATATAGTATTGTAGATTTGCTAGTCATTGAATCGCGGGCGTCGTTGTCTTAAGCCGGTCTCAAATAACGCCAAGTATCGTTCAATTTCAGGTGTGTTGCTGAAGATATAATTAGTGGCTTTTTTAAATTCTTGGGTGTCTAAAACCCTCCGAGTTATTGTGCTGCCACCGACTCCTGGGTAATTGTAAATAGAAATCTGAGGATCATCGAAATCTTCTGCCGCTACTTCATTGCGTTTTAAGCGTATACTTGACAGAACCGCTCGTCGTCAAAGCGATTGTGCAAATAAATTTATAGTCCGCTACTTGCAACTATACTACTGGGTAGTACTTGGTAAGTAGGGGTCGAACCCAAGGGAACTAGGGGAATAATTGTTCTTCGGGGGGAATTACGCAGCGTGGGAACGTGTTTAAGGTCGGTTGGTTGGTTTTAAAGCTACCAGCTATTTTGATTGATTGATTGGTTGGTTGGTTGATTTTAATACTGGAAAGTAAATTACTATTTTAATGATTAAGAGAAATGTTCGGTTTCAGGGGACTTGTATTATATCCTGTTTATCATTGACCATTAGTGAATCATCTAAGTATTCAAACGGTGAATCGAGGCTAGTTACAGCTCAAGACTTGCAACACCGGTTTAAAGCAACTCCTGTTCTATTTCAGTCTAGCGCCAATACCCTAAGGTATGCTAGCCTGGGTGCATCCACCTGATCTCACAGTTACGCTCGACCAGATGGGATTTAGGATGAGTCGAACTCCTCAGATAGCTTTGCTTGTTACAGCTTCCACTACCTGAGTATGATCACGAATTCCCACAGAAGAGCTTTGCTTGTTACAGCATCCACTCAACCTTGGAAACTCTGACTATATATGGCACATAGAACAAGTTTTGAATACTAAGACTATCCACTAAGTTAATAGTCTTAAAACATTTTATAATACAAGTGCGCCCCTTAGACCGAACTACTAGTTTAGCTACTATTCATCGCGCTAAACATTATACTAAGGAAATTAAAGGCAACAGTTAAATAAATAAATACTAAGAGAAACTTACAACCGTTGAAGCGCCAAGGGAGCTTTCCTTTATTTCCAAAGCAAAATTACAACATTACAAATATTACAACTTCTAGAGAGAGAAGTGAATTTGGATTTTGGTGTGTGAAATGAGGAGGAGGAGCTCCTCCTTTTATAGCCAAAATGGGAGGAGATGGGTGGTGGAGATGGTGGACATGTGCATTTGATCCAAGGGAGGAGAAGAGGAGGAAGGAGGAGGTGCCATGTGGAGGAGCAAAAAGCCGCCGGTCACCATGGGTGGAGGAGCCGCCGGTTGCCGGTGGTGGAAGGGGGAGGAGCTCCTCCCTTGGCCACCTCCTTGAGTGGTGGCCGGTCATCCTTGCCCAATGTGTGAGTTTGTACAGTTTTGTGCAGTCTTTTCACAAAACTGTCAATGTGTTCCTTCCCCGGTCTGTCTTGACTCCACTCCTGATTCTTCTGATTAATTTGTTCTGGTCAATTTAACGTCAGGATCCTTGATATTTCTTCAGTCGGCATATGATCTTGACCTTGGATTGACTCTTGTTATCTTTTCAGCTTAAAATCCTCTCCTTAGCGTGTTTTCACTTCAGTCTCTAAAATGCCCTGTGAAAATATATCGGGACTAACACGTAGACGTTAGATAGACAAACAGTCTAATTAAGGGGGTTTTACTGTGTTTCTGACTCGTATAACTTTGGTCCATCAGATTACCCCCCACTTTTAGTTGTTCGTCCCGAACAATGCTATTAAAGGGCGTAAGTTCTAATTTTGGCTTTGGAATATGAAAATTAGACTGAGGTACTCGATCTATCCTAATTCATGCATTGCTTACTTATTACCAAATTAAACTGCGTAAATAAATAGAAGAAACTTAATACTTGTACCTCCGTGCTGAGATGCAAATTATATTGGATGTCTCGGGAGATAGCCCTTTTTAGGCTCCAGGACTGCAACCTCGGGATCGTCTCTTACTATATGGTTTTCTGGTAGCTTTCTATAGCACGTGATTCGATTCGGGTTTCAGTGAGTTGAGCCTTTTTGTTTTTCTTCTTTGGCGAGGGACTGCTTTTTTGTTGTAGTGAATCGGCCTTTGGCCTTTGATTTGACTTTTTTGAGTGCTTCACTTTTGCTCGGTTAAAACCTTCACAATTTTGGGCCTTTGGCCTCTTTTGATTTGCTTCATTGAGCTTTTCGTCTTTTTGTGATTGCTAGTCCATTTTCTCGAGCCTTTTTTGGGAGGTCCAATCATCGCCCGCAAGCCTATGGAAATACCTCCCCGCTCCTCTCGTCTTTGTCGTTTTGCGCGGGTCAAGATGAGGGTCACCCATCTATTTTCTCGGCTATTTTGACTAGAGAGAGGACGGTCTGATTCCCATCCTCGCCTTTGCATAGATGCTTCATGGCGGAGTTGACTTCAATTATTCACTGAAAACCCGAAGTGCAGCCTCCACTGACTTCGAAAACCATATAGTTTGATCTGATCCTTTGATTGCTTTCCAAGCCTCTCTAGGGCAGTTTATATCAACTCCACATCCCTAGTTATCTCAGCACAAAGGACAAATGGAAAGTTACATTATAAGTTTTTAAACAGTTGAATTTTCACAAGGTTAATGCATGAATTATGATTTATCTTTTTCACATTCTTAAGTTCATATTTTCAAAAAAGGTACTTATTAAAAAAGAAAAAACAGCTGCATGTTATTTATGTACACAGGTGGTTCTCACCCCCCACTTTTGAACGAAGGCGTGCCTTAGTTCAAAAGTCATGCAAGCTTAAAACTAAATACTGAATTTAAATGACAGAAATTAAAGTGCGGAAAAGTAAGATAGTGTCGGGTTACCTCCCGACCAGTGCACTTGTTTAACGTCGTTGGCTCGACGATACCTCGTTTGTGGTTCATTGGTTTGGGTCCCATGGGTGGCTGAGGTCAAACTTTTTGATTCCACCGACTTTGATTCTTGCGGTGAGTCTTCCTGATTTTTTAGCAGATGACGGGTTTGGGTCCAGTTCTGATGGTATCTCCTTCCAACGTCTCTGAGAAGGCGAGGGACCTTTCACTATCAGCTTCTTGAAGTGGGTGTTCTCCTGTTTAGGGCTGCCTTGTCCAGTCATGGCGAAAGCGTGCTCCATGTAGGAGTCATTCTGCTCGGGCCCTTTTCCCATTCTCCCTTGAGCTTCTTCTTGGATCGCATAGTTCGCGGCGACTTGCTCATTAATTAAGGGGAAAAGTCGGGAAGGCCTCATGAGGCTCGGTTCTGCCTCGTAATGTTGGTTCGTGAAAAACTGATCGTAGATAGTCTCAGCTGTCTGGGTAATGATAGTCGGGTATGGAATAGGCAGTTCGTTGGTGGTATTCTGGACTTCTACTTCGTTGCTTCCGGTGCTTTCCATGTCTGATTCCTCGGATGGTTCGGGAGTCTCTTCTGACGGCTCGGTGGTTTCTTCTTTGTCAGCCTCAGGGTCAGCTTCTTCTGTCTACATTTCCTCGTCAGTGTGGGGAACTCGTCTTGTGGCAGCGGCTAGGCCAGTTATCAGGTACCACATGTCTGCAATGGTGAGGTTTGCGGCAGACCTTCTCATAGCTTCGTTGACTCTTCCTAGCTCTTCGGACCTCATCCCACGAAGAAATTTTTGGAGAAGAATTTTCTTCGTAAATCCATGGTGCGGGCAGCTTGAGACGATTGTTGAAGGTACAGGATCTTCTCGCGGGTTTCTTGGCGTAAAGATGGTGGGGAGAATTCTTTCAGGAACGGAACGCAGAGGTCTACGAAACGTTCTGCACTGCAAGCGGTGGATGTGTTGTACCATATCGTAGCGAAGTCGGTTAGAGAGAATTTAAAGCATTTCAACTTAAATTCCTCTAACACTTCGTTTTCAGGTTTGATGTTGTGGCAGACTTGGTGGAAGTTTCGGCAGTGCTGTACAGGGTCTTCTCCCTCCGTTCCTCCGAACAGGGGCAGAAATCGCGTTGTCCATGCATGCGTGACAGGTAATGACATAGAGAGATGAACAGAAAAGAAAAAGGGGAGGGAAGAACAGTTATCCGATAACTAGTTCCCCGGCAACGGCGCCAATTTGACAGAACCGCTCGTCGTCAAAGCGATTGTGCAAATAAATTTATAGTCCGCTACTTGCAACTATACTACTGGGTAGTACTTGGTAAGTAGGGGTCGAACCCAAGGGAACTAGGGGAATAATTGTTCTTCGGGGGGAATTACGCAGCGTGGGAACGTGTTTAAGGTCGGTTGGTTGGTTTTAAAGCTACCAGCTATTTTGATTGATTGATTGGTTGGTTGGTTGATTTTAATACTGGAAAGTAAATTACTATTTTAATGATTAAGAGAAATGTTCGGTTTCAGGGGACTTGTATTATATCCTGTTTATCATTGACCATTAGTGAATCATCTAAGTATTCAAACGGTGAATCGAGGCTAGTTACAGCTCAAGACTTGCAACACCGGTTTAAAGCAACTCCTGTTCTATTTCAGTCTAGCGCCAATACCCTAAGGTATGCTAGCCTGGGTGCATCCACCTGATCTCACAGTTACGCTCGACCAGATGGGATTTAGGATGAGTCGAACTCCTCAGATAGCTTTGCTTGTTACAGCTTCCACTACCTGAGTATGATCACAAATTCCCACAGAAGAGCTTTGCTTGTTACAGCATCCACTCAACCTTGGAAACTCTGACTATATATGGCACATAGAACAAGTTTTGAATACTAAGACTATCCACTAAGTTAATAGTCTTAAAACATTTTATAATACAAGTGCGCCCCTTAGACCGAACTACTAGTTTAGCTACTATTCATCGCGCTAAACATTATACTAAGGAAATTAAAGGCAACAGTTAAATAAATAAATACTAAGAGAAACTTACAACCGTTGAAGCGCCAAGGGAGCTTTCCTTTATTTCCAAAGCAAAATTACAACATTACAAATATTACAACTTCTAGAGAGAGAAGTGAATTTGGATTTTGGTGTGTGAAATGAGGAGGAGGAGCTCCTCCTTTTATAGCCAAAATGGGAGGAGATGGGTGGTGGAGATGGTGGACATGTGCATTTGATCCAAGGGAGGAGAAGAGGAGGAAGGAGGAGGTGCCATGTGGAGGAGCAAAAAGCCACCGGTCACCATGGGTGGAGGAGCCGCCGGTTGCCGGTGGTGGAAGGGGGAGGAGCTCCTCCCTTGGCCACCTCCTTGAGTGGTGGCCGGTCATCCTTGCCCAATGTGTGAGTTTGTACAATTTTGTGCAGTCTTTTCACAAAACTGTCAATGTGTTCCTTCCCCGGTCTGTCTTGACTCCACTCCTGATTCTTCTGATTAATTTGTTCTGGTCAATTTAACGTCAGGATCCTTGATATTTCTTCAGTCGGCATATGATCTTGACCTTGGATTGACTCTTGTTATCTTTTCAGCTTAAAATCCTCTTCTTAGCGTGTTTTCACTTCAGTCTCTAAAATGCCCTGTGAAAATATATCGGGACTAACACGTAGACGTTAGATAGACAAACAGTCTAATTAAGGGGGTTTTACTGTGTTTCTGACTCGTATAACTTTGGTCCATCAATACTGGTCGTTGTTAACTCCAGATATAGGTAGTCGGATCCCAAATATGAAGTCTCCAGCTGTATATAGGCGTTAACAATACTGGCTTCCACCGCAACTTTGTTTCCTTTTTGGCCCAACTGTTTAAGATGGTAGATGAAACGTTTAAAAGGATACATCCAATGGTAGTGTACTGGTCCACCGAGAAGCACCTCATCAGCCAAATGAATTGGTAGGTGTTCCATTGAGTCGAAAAATGAAGGGGGAAATATTGTGTCCAGCTTACACAGTGTGGCCGCTATGTTGTTCTCCCAATGTTCCATTTGCTCAATGTCAAGGGTAGATGCCATATGTCTCGGAAAAATGTACACAACTCCGATACAGCTTCTCAGACCTATTTACGTAAAATACCCTTAAAAGCAATCGGCATGAGTCGTTCGATGAATACGTGTGCGTCGTCTGACTTGTAACCTACTAGTTTTAGGGTACTCAAATCAATTTTATTTCCCAAGTTAGATGAAAAGCCATCAGGAAACTTCAGAGACTTCACCCAAATAAGTTCAAGCTTTGGTTGTTCTCTTATAAGCTGATACTTACCCTTGTTGGCTACCAAACGACCCTGATAAGTTTTGAGTTCCAATTCTGGTCTTTGACAGTACAACCCGATATCTTTTCTGCATTTAACACCATCATCCTTCGTTTTCCCCTTCACATCCATGATGGTGTTAAAAATTCTCAAAAATATTCTTTTCAATATGCATGACGTCTAGGTTACGTCTAAGCTTGACGTCCACCCAGTAAGGTAGTTCCGAAAAAATGGATTTCTTTGTCTAGTTGTGATCCACCCCGAAGCTGTCGAAGACCTCATTGATACGTTGTTTCCATATATATTTTAAGTTTCTAACCCTGTCATAAACTTCGTGACCTGAGCGAAATTGGGCTGGACTGTCGAAGTTTGTTCGATCTCGGTAGAAATTCCTGGCATTACACCAATGCAGATGATTTTCTGATTAAAACCATCTGTGACAGCCAAAATACAACACTTTTTTTCTGTTCTTCAACACGAATGTCTTTGTGTCGCCCATACAATAGGGGCAGCCGAGTTTTCCTTGAGTTGACCACCCCGATAGCATTGCATAGGCAGGGAAATCTGATACAGTCCACATCAGAGCTGCCCTCAATGTAAAACTCTATTTGCGATTAGCGTCGTATGTGTCGACCCCAACACTCCAAAGATGTACCAAGTCATCAATAAGAGGCCTTAGATATATGTCCAAACGCTTCTTTGGATTAGACGGCTTAGGAATTAGTATAGTTAACCAAATGAATCTCGTCTTCATACACAATCACAGTGGTAAGTTGTAGGGTGTTACCATGATGGGCCGAACGGAGTATTGTTTAGTGGACATACCCCATGGATTAAATCCATCTATGCATAATCCTAACCTTACATTACGTGGCTCGGATGCAAAGTTGGGATGGCACCGATCAAAATGCTTCCAAGATTCCTCGTCCGAAGGGTGAACCATGTGATACACGTCGTCTCTGGGCAAAGCGTGCCAGGACATTTCTGATGCCAGACTATGGGATAAAAAAAGTCGATGTAGTCGCGGTATAATCGGTAAGTAAAACATTTCACTTCTCGCATGGCGTTGGTACGATGAAGAAGTTTCTGCACGTCTTGGAGGATGGTATCTTGGTTCCGAGCAGAAATGACAAACTGTCATACTTTCGTCACAGCTATAGTAAATCATACATCCACCGACGCAAACGTCAATCCGTTGGTACCCCATTCCGAGATCAGCTACGAGTTTCTTTGACTGTTTGAAAGAAGATGTCATCTTATTGTCCCCCTAATCAGATTTTTCATCGTGTCACATATGGCGTTAAAGGCGCCTTCGGAGAATCCATAGTTAGCTTTTGTTGCAAGCATTTTCATGGTAATCGAAAGCTCTGTCTCTGTCGTGCAACCTTCGTAAGCTGGCTCCAAACTTGAATTTAGGAGATCGAAGAATCTATTTGCTTCGCCATTCTCTATTTGCTAGTCACCAAAGTTAGACGACTCTGGAATATCATTAGGGGTGGGGAAATCATGAACCATATCTTGGACGCCAGCATGTCCAAAAATATCATCGTGCGAAGCAAAAAATGGGTCAACTGTGCTCGGGTCGGGTAAGTTTGGGCAAGCATTTGTGTATGTGATTTCCGCAAGATCTTCGCCGTGTAACGTCCAAATTATAGTAATTTTGTGTAAAACCGTATTTGTACAAATGCTCCTCCATCATTCTTATATTGATGAATCACCGGTTCTTGCATTTCGTACATGGACATCGCATTGTGTTTTTCGTTGGAAAGATAACCGTTTGACACGGCTATTTCGACAAAATTATTGACTCCGGCGATGAAAACATCATTGATGTATGACTCACCATGAGCACGAGATTCGTACATCCATCTTATTTCGTGATATAAAATTCCATGTATAATGATATGCAGTATGATTTGAACTAAAACTAAATGAGAATACCTCACAATTAACTGGTTGAAGCAAAAAACACCACAGGAGAGTAGTCAAAATTTCCCGTGCATTATTTCCGTCAACATTGCAAAACAGTGTTTGGATTGCCTTACATTAGAGAGTGTGTTGTGAAGTTGAACATAGAAAGATGGGGTGAGTTATACATTTGTAATTTGTGGATATTTATAGGCGGTATGGTTGTGAAGTTCAAGTTCATAATTCCGTCAACCGTACAATGCACTTCCGTCAATATTCCAAGAAATTTGTTCAACGGTTATTTATTAACGGAACCTTATTTGCAATGGATATATTAAAATCAAGTGACGGAATAGTGACAAAACCAATTCCGTCACCATTGCAGTTCAATTCCGTCATTTAGTGACAAAAATACAACGAATTTTTGACGAAGTGTGTACAACGGATACATAATAACGGTAAATTTATTTCCCAACCTATTTATTAAAATGGAGTGACAGAATGGTAACATAATTGTGATGAAAATGTTTCCGTTAAAATTGCGTTGCATTTGCGTTGTTGGTGACGGAGTAGTGACGGAATAAAGACGTATAACATACTGTTGTTGTTTTTCGGATGTTGTGTTTAATTAATTGATTTACCAATATATTTGTGTACTAACAATTATTATAACATGACATAAATACTGATATTGTAAATAGTTTTACAATCAAAACGTAGGAAAAAAAAATTAAATACGTCCACAAATTATTATTATAATACAGTATTTGATGCGAATAATGTTACATCAAGTGTACGTAATATTACATAAAGTTCATACTGACATCATGGCGGGGTCTTATCAACATACACCCGAACAAGATTCTTTCCAGTAATATTTAATATACACATTTGAACGATCCCACCACACTGAAACCTGAAATATGTATTATACGTTAATATGTGAAAAAAATAACAAATAAAGAAATTTGTACAGACACATGTATCCAATGACAGCCTTCTGGAGTACGAGGACCGAGCCGACTTTAATACTAGCTTGTGTTTTCTGATCCCATACAGCAGTGCTATGAACAGTCGCGCGCACTACAACTGTAGGATCCTACATTGCATTGATGTTTATTTTAGTAAAATGTAATCGCATTAATTAATTATAAATGGGAAAAATAAGTGAACGTTTAAAGTAATGTCGAATCCAGATCCGTCCATGTTCAATTGACATGTGTCAATGACTCCCACAATCTGGCGAATGATTGTTGTTTATTGTCAAACAAATATGCCAGTACAAAATGAAATTGAAAATGTGTTGTGACGAATATTACCTTGTCAGGCTTCTTTGGACCGGTTGGTGTTATTTCGATTAGTGCCGTATTTGGTACATCGATATGAAATTCAGTCATCCAGGTGAATAACTCGCTTGAAGTGAATTGCAAGGCTTCCAACCAATTTTGTTTGGTAAAATAGTTACTATTTTCACCAGCTCCACTTGACTCCACCAGTCGTTCGGAGAGATACTCTTGCGTACTTTCGTCGGATATGTGGTCGGTATCATCGCTAAATCTGACACCGAGTCTTTCTCGGACCAACTCCATTACACGACCAGCAAGACTAGGAATACGACGATGTGGATTCATATTCAGTATAACTTTGTGATTTGAAATTGGAGTATGACCGTGTTTACCTTTACATCGATCACATTTATAGGCATTTGAAAGGGGTGGTCCATTGTAATGTCGGCTGTTAAAAGTTCATCAATTTTCTGTCATTTTTTCGTTACAAATGTCGGAAAGGTAATGGAAAACAGAAGGAATTTGTGTCGGCAAGGTATTTTGCATGACGTAAAGTGAAAATTTTATTTCGTCCACTTTCTGTCACCGTTCCGTCTGGAACGTCAGACATTTGATGTAATGACGACGGAAATTAAGTCGCCAATTAAAAAATATCTTCACGCAAGTCGATCTTTTTATGTATAAATGTGACCATTTTACGTCAAATGAAATTTTGTATTACATCAAAATCCCGCCGATACAATATGACTGGTTATTAATGTACCCTCTGCTCAATAATGGTCGAACATCATTAAGAAAACATTGTTATTTATTTGCATTTATACACATCAAATTTAAACACGTTACAGGTGAACAACATAGT
This sequence comes from Rhodiola kirilowii, assembly GCA_033675215.1. Lineage (NCBI taxonomy): Eukaryota > Viridiplantae > Streptophyta > Magnoliopsida > Saxifragales > Crassulaceae > Rhodiola > Rhodiola kirilowii. The sequence goes on along the minus strand of CM066195.1, from coordinate 19,592,213 downwards.
ACGATTGGTTGAACATCATTAACAAATAAGTGACAATTAAGATAATGCCCAACTCTATTTTAATCATTTCAACCAGTTTGCGAAAGTTGAGTTCCAGGTGAGCCATGTGATCCTTGACTTCCAGGTGACCCATGCGGTGACGGCTTGTCAACTTCTTCATCACCTGTAACCGGACCTGGCTTTGAAGACGGACCTTGTCTACTGGTTTCTTCTTCCTCTCTGTATTTTGCCCAACTGAAGCTATGATATCCTACACAGTCCGCGCCCCAATCACATGGATATATACCATCCTGTGCGGAGCAAATATATCCTTCGGAATTGCTTGATTTTTCTTCAGACATCTCAACAACAAAAATGTTCAACTGCTGAATTGGAACTCATTATAACAAATTATGGGAATGAAATTTTTGAGACCACCTTGTACGTGTAATTATAGGGTGAAGGATGAATGGTTCAGTCATATTTCCGTTAATAGTCCGTCAACCGTAACATAGCGCTTTGATTAAGCGATGTTTTAAAATGGTATTTTAACGACGCTTAAGGTGTAAGCGCTATTTTATATAAACTTACAACAACCCTCATTGTTTGAGCGCTGTCTTAGTGTCACATACACGGCCCTTAAGTAGAGGCGCTGTCTGAAGGACATATAAGATAGCGCTTCATATAAATAGGCAATGTCGTATGTTTACTTACAACATCTCCTATGTAGGAAGCGATGTCGTATATCTTCTTTTAAACTCCGATTACTCGATAATCTTACTCATTCTGAATTACCTAGCCTTCAAATATTTACTGTCGTCTTCGCCCACCTACGCATCTCACTCGAAATCTGACTTGTGTTCATCGATCTCCGTCTCAGATTCTACGCCCAGGTATGTCCATTTTAGTTAGCCTGTTTGATTTGTGTTCATCGATGTCCGTCCCAGATTCAATTTAGGTATGCGATTGTCGTAGGCTCGGTAGTTAGAGTTGCGATATGGAATCAAAATTTGTTCAGATTACGTAGGGTCACGGTTGATTTTAGCCTCCTTTTCGATTCAATTAGTTAGGGTACGGTGTTGTTGCGGTTCAATTGTTTCAAATTCGATCCACAAAGCATAAATTAGTAGTGTAGTCGTATTGTTTTCGTATGTTATATAATTGTTTAGGTTTTTCTTTTAGAATAATTTCTCATGCATTTGTCGTTTAATCGCATGACGATGGTTCATCCAGCAGGTAACGAAGAGGAAGCCTCTTCATCAACCCGTACAACAAGGGGGCCAACCCTAATGCAAAAATTACTCAACAAGCATAAGGATGGCACGAAGGAGCCGGTCACGATAGAGCCAGATGGAACTATTGCCGGTGAAGTAGGGAAATCATTCAGAAGCTACATCCGTAATGTTTTCCAATTTGTTTACCTATTGAATGTTTTATTTTTCATATATAAGTAAGTATTATCTTGTGTACTTCCAGGTATTGTTGCTAAAAAGCACGTGCCGATTACCTATGAAAATTGGAACCTAGTACCTAAGGAGGTTAGGGAGCTGGTGTGGGAAGAGAAGTTGGTGTGTTATTATTAATTGTGCTACTATTGTTACTTTCCTAGTTTAAACAATTTTAAAGAAATCTATTATTCTGCGCAGAAATTATTTAATGTGCCCCAGAATGCCTTAACTAGATTGGTAAAGAATACGGAGATGCAAGCTGCGGCCAGAATATGGAGAAACTTTAAGAGTCGCGAATCAGTATATGTTTGGGCCGAAACAAGGAGAGGACCCCAGAGAGATGTATTCTTTCGTTGATCCAGATCAATGGAAGAAGTTTGTGGAACATCGTTTCACGAGGCACTTAAAATAAGGGAGACGAACATTGCTCGAGCAAAATGAAACCCGTACAAGCATACAATGTCTCGAAGCGGGTACAAGAAGGCGAGGGCGGATCTCGTCACGGAAAAGAAAGCCCAGCTCGAGGCTGAGGGTTTAATAGGGTCGAGGGATGAGCCAGTCATCCACGTTGAGAGGCATGAGGTATGGAAGAGGGGTCACCAAAGGAGGAATAAAGAGTACATAAGTGATTTTTTGAGGGGGTGGTAGAAAAAATTGTTGTATGTTTAAAGTAAAATATTAAATAGTACCCTAACTCTCTGTGAGTATGCTTAACGTAAAATGATTGATAACAGGATGAATTGGAAAAGCATGTCAGTAAGGGAACATTTACTTCCCAGGGTCGAAGAGACATATTGACGGAGGCCATATGACAGCACGTCATTGTGCGCTGAAAAATTTACATTTATAGTGTCCACTACTGTTGGCTCACCATTGGATTAGCAAGCGGTAAGTAGGGGTCGAACCCAAGAGAGTCAGTGTGGATTAGTTGTTCTTTAAAAAGAAAGAAAATGAAAGTAAAGACAGATTGGGTTTTTGTTGGTTTTTTATACAGAAAGTAAATGACAGAAAGTAAATGACTGAATTTAAAGTGCTGAAAGTAAAGACTGAAAGTAAAGTGCGAAAAGTAAAGTGCTGAAATGTAAATGACAGAAAAGTAAAGTGCTGAAAGGTAAAGTGCGTAAAGTAAAGTGCGTAAAGTAAATACTGAAAGGTAAAGTGCTGGAAGTAAAAGTGCAGATAAGTAAGGACAAAAGATATTCAGTCTAGGGTCTCTACTTGTGAGACAACCATCATGGACGTCAAATGATCTTACTTTGTGTTCATAAGTGTGGGTTTATTCCTTTTCAAGACTTAAACCCTAAAGTAAGGCTATTTCTAGCACTTACACCACAATCTACTCCAAAATCAAGACATAGACTTCTAATTCTAAGTGCAGCCACTTGATCTCTCAGTTACGATCAACCAAGCGACTTAAGGAAGATTAAACTACTCGGCTAAGCTTTCCTCTTTCGAGCATCCACTTAGCCTTGTTGTCTAATTAAGATTGAACTACTCGGCTAAGCTTTCCTCTTTCGAGCATCCACTCAGCCTTGTTGTTCAACCGAATAATGGCACCGAACTAGTTGACACAAAATAGCATTAAATTCTAGTCTCAAGATGCATACACAAGTATGAACACCCTTTGACCGATTATGCTTTAGCTACTTGTATTCATGTCAAGGAATACAAGCACCATACTTATAAAAGTAAAGGAAAAAGTAAAGACAAGTACAAGAAAAGTAAAGGTAACCGAACTTGACAAGGAAAGTAAAAGAAGCCGTGGCTTAACAAGGAAAGTAAAGGAGAGGAGCTCCAAATCAAGAACAAGACATGAAAGTAAAGAGTGCTTTCTGGAAATTAAGAGCTTTGGAGCTCAAGAACAAGTGAAGAAATCTTTGGAAATCAAGAACAAAAGCAAGAACAAGTAGAGAGCAAATTGTGCTTGTATTGAAAATGAAGAGAAGAGAGTTAAGCTCTCTTCTCTCTAAGGACTTGGGACTTCGAAGCACACTCACAAACTAAGCTAAGCACTCTATTTATAGGCTATCTAAACTGACTTTAGGGAGGAGATATGTATTGGCTTGAAGAAATATCCCAAAAGCACTTCATTTTGATTGGTTTAGCCAAAAGCCATCCACATGCCTTGCACTTGCCTTCCAACCGACTTGAGCTTGGCTCAACTCAAAGGGCAACTAGCTTGGTTAGGTTGAGGCCAACCGGACTTAAATAGTAGTGGCTAACCGAAATCCAAAACCAAACTGAAATGAATAGTAGAAGTTAACCGGAATATTGGGAATTCGGTTCTTGGTTGGAACTTCTTGGCCAGAACTTGGTTGGACTTGGTTGTACTTGGCCTGAGCTTGATCGGAGGTTGGCTGGAGTTGGCCGGAATCTGGCCGGAATCTGGGTCGGAGGCTCTTGGCTCTTGGACTGCGGATTTGGTATGGGAAAGTTATTTTAAGACTAATGGCCGAAGTCGTTTTGCCGGAATCTAGCCGGGACCTAGTCGTGGCCCACGTTCTCTCTGTCGAGCATGGGCTCTTCGGGCAATGCTCGGGCATCGGCTAGTTCCACTCGGGCGTTTTGTAAGGGAAGTGAGATTGTCCAAGTTATTTGGCATTTAAAACACTTTGGCCGAGCCAGAATTGCCAGATTCCATGGTTTGGTCGAGTGACTTGGTTTCGGTGCCTATGCGCGCGGGGCCTTTGCTTTGGAATTGGGCCAACTGCCAATCTGCCCGGGCGTTCTCTTTGGTTTTCCGACATTGTCCACCTTATTTGCCATTTTGATCACTTTGCTCGAGGTGGATTTGTCAGATCAGCTCGTTTGCCCGGGCAACTTGAATTCAGAGCTAGATGGCCTGGGCGCGGCATGGGCGATGCTCGGGCGGGGACCTGGGTGATGCCTGGGCGCGGCCTGGGCGATGCTTGGGTGGGGACTGGTGTTTCTCGGTACTCGTTCTCGGGCCAGGGACCGGACATTTACTGTTCCTCTCGGGACATCTTCTCGGACGGGGTCCGACATTTCTCGGACGCGGCCCAGCTGGTTTTCTCAGTCCCCGACTGGCTTTTCTCGGTCCCAGGTCGAGACTTCTCGGGCCTGGCTGAATTTTCCTCTGTCCTTGGCTGGCCAGAAATGACTTGGCATGCTTTTTGGCACAAATCTCCCTTTTTAAGCGTGTTTCCTCTTTAGACTCCAAAATGGCCTGAAATGCAAAAAACACATTAACAAGCATATGTTCGTGCACTCAAAGTGTCTAATTTCGCGGGTTTAGTGTACTCGATGAATCGTATAAATATGCTCCATCAAATACCCCCACACTTAATCTTGTTCGTCCCGAACAAGTATAGTCAAAGAGGAACGACAACACCCTAAGTCCTAAATGAGAATGTGAGATGCAAAACTAGATTTCACCTTTGCATGCATGACTTATTTGCTACCAAAAGAAATTGTGCTCAAACATGAAAGCAACTAGATACTTGTACCTTTGAGCCGAGATGCAAACCAATTTGGATGATTGGGAGATAGTCCTTTTTAGGCCTTTGAACTGCACTCTCGGATCCGATCTTACTATATGGTTATACTACTTGCTTCCTCTAGCACGTGATTGATTCGGGCTTCACGGTTGAGCACTTTGATTTTCTTTGGAAGGACAGCTTTTTGTAGTGACTTTGGCCTTTGGCCTATGATTTGACTCTTTGAGTACTTCACTTTTTTGCTTCGGTTTGGTTTCACCATTTTGGCTGATTTCTTCCTTTTCTTATTTGAGCTTTGCTCCTTTGATGAATTGCATGTCCATTCTCTCCACTTTTGGGAGGTCCAATCATCGCCTGAGAGCATATGGAAATTCCTCCCCGCTCTTTCTCATTGTAGTCGTTTCGGCGCGGGTCAAGTTGAGGGTCGCTAACCTCTTTTCCCGGCTACTCAGACTAGAGAATGGATGGTTTGATTCCCGTCCCGCCTCTTGCATAGACGTTGTATGGCGGAGTCCACTCTTTACCAAGAAGCCACGAAGTGCTAACCTCCACAGTCTTCATATAACCGTATAGTAAGGATCCGGTCCCTTGAGTGCTTGTCAAGCCTCTCTAGGGCATTTCTTTCAACTCCACATCCTACATTTGTCTTAGCACAAAAGTACAAGCAGAAAGTTGAATTCTCATGTTTTCACACAGTCAAGTTTTCACAAGGTAAATGCATGAATCGGATCTTTCTAATTTCACATCATGAAAGTGTATATTTTCAAAAAGTGTTTGGTTACTATGTGCAATTACTACTATGTGCAAAGACTACTCAAATACCCCCACACTTTTGAACGAAGCCGTTCCTCTCGGATCGACTTAGTTCAAAACACAAAAAGCAACGACGAAACAAAGGAAATGACATAAAAAAGAAAGGGAAAGAAAATAAACAAAAAAGAAGAACAACTATTCCGATTGCACGACTCCCCGACAACGGCACCAAAATTTGACAGCACGTCGTTGTACGCTGCAAAATTTACATTTATAGTGTCCACTACTGTTGGCTCACTATTGGATTAGCAAGCAGTAAGTAGGGGTCGAACCCAAGAGAGTCAGTGTGGATTAGTTGTTCTTTAAAAAGGAAGAAAATGAAAGTAAAGACAGATTGGGTTTTTGTTGGTTTTTTATACAGAAAGTAAATGACTGAATTTAAAGTGCTGAAAGTAGAGACTGAAAGTAAAGTGCGAAAAGTAAAGTGCTGAAATGTAAATGACAGAAAAGTAAAGTGCGTAAAGTAAAGTGCGTAAAGTAAATACTGAAAGGTAAAGTGCTGAAAGTAAAAGTGCAGATAACTAAGGACGAAAGATATTCAGTCTAGGGTCTCTACTTGTGAGACAACCATCATGGAAGTCAAATGATCTTACTTGGTGTTCATAAGTGTGGGTTTATTCCATTTCAAGACTTAAACCCTAAAGTAAGGCTATTTCTAGCACTTACACGACAATCTACTCCAAAATCAAGACATAGACTCCTAATTCTCATTCTAAGTGCAGCCACTTGATCTCTCAGTTACGATCAACCAAGCGACTTAAGGAAGATTAAACTACTTGGCTAAGCTTTCCTCTTTCGAGCATCCACTTAGCCTTGTTGTTCAACCGAATAATGGCACCGAACTAGTTGACACAAAATAGCATTAAGTTCTAGTCTCAAGATGCATACACAAGTATGAACACCGGATGGACCAAAGTTATACGAGTCAGAAACACAGTAAAACCCCCTTAATTAGACTGTTTGTCTATCTAACGTCTACGTGTTAGTCCCGATATATTTTCACAGGGCATTTTAGAGACTGAAGTGAAAACACGCTAAGGAGAGGATTTTAAGCTGAAAAGATAACAAGAGTCAATCCAAGGTCAAGATCATATGCCGACTGAAGAAATATCAAGGATCCTGACGTTGAATTGGCCAGAACAAATTAATCAGAGGAATCAGGAGTGGAGTCAAGACAGACCGGGGAAGGAACACATTGACAGTTTTGTGAAAAGACTGCACAAAACTGTACAAAACTCACATTTGGGCAAGATGACCGACCACCACTCAAGGAGGTGGCCAAGGGAGGAGCTCCTCCCCCTTCCACCACCGGCAACCGGCGGCTCCTCCACCCATGGTGACCGGCGGCTTTTTGCTCCTCCACATGGCATCTCCTCCTTCCTCCTCTTCTCCTCCCTTGGATCAAATGCACATGTCCACCATCTCCACCACCCATCTCCTCCCATTTTGGCTATAAAAGGAGGAGCTCCTCCTCCTCATTTCACACACCAATTCTCAATTTCACTTCTCTCTCTAGAAGTTGTAATATTTGTAATGTTGTAATTTTGCTTTGGAAATAAAGGAAAGCTCCCTTGGCGCTTCAACGGTTGTAAGTTTCTCTTAGTATTTATTTATTTAACTGTTGCCTTTAATTTCCTTAGTATAATGTTTAGCGCGATGAATAGTAGCTAAACTAGTAGTTCGGTCTAAGGGGCGCACTTGTATTATAAATGTTTTAAGACTATTAACTTAGTGTTTAGTCTTAGTATTCAAAACTTGTTCTATGTGCCATATATAGTCAGAGTTTCCAAGGTTGAGTGGATGCTGTAACAAGCAAAGCTCTTCTGTGGGAATTCGTGATCATACTCAGGTAGTGGAAGCTGTAACAAGCAAAGCTATCTGAGGAGTTCGACTCATCCTAAATCCCATCTGGTCGAGCGTAACTGTGAGATCAGGTGGATGCACCCAGGCTAGCATACCTTAGGGTATTGGCGCTAGACTGAAATAGAACAGGAGTTGCTTTAAACCGGTGTTGCAAGTCTTGAGCTGTAACTAGCCTCGATTCACCGTTTGAATACTTAGATGATTCACTAATGGTCAATGATAAACAGGATATAATACAAGTCCCCTGAAACCGAACATTTCTCTTAATCATTAAAATAGTAATTTACTTTCCAGTATTAAAATCAACCAACCAACCAATCAATCAATCAAAATAGCTGGTAGCTTTAAAACCAACCAACCGACCTTAAACACGTTCCCACGCTGCGTAATTCCCCCCGAAGAACAATTATTCCCCTAGTTCCCTTGGGTTCGACCCCTACTTACCAAGTACTACCCAGTAGTATAGTTGCAAGTAGCGGACTATAAATTTATTTGCACAATCGCTTTGACGATGAGCGGTTCTGTCAAATTGGCGCCGTTGCCGGGGAACTAGTCATCGGAGAACTATTCTTTGAATCGTTACGCGCTTCAAAACAACCATGTCTCGCGAAGAAAGTCACCATGACTACCAGGATGACGAAGAAATAAACCTGTACGATCAGAATGATGAGGTACCGTTTCCATTCGTCGAGGATCCGGAACAACTCATCAGAAACAGAAGAGCTCGTGATAGGGAAGCAGTCAGAAGAAACCAAGAATTACCCGAGGACCGAAATGCAGCTGGTCCAGTACAACCTCCTATCCACCCCCCACAACCACAACCTCAACCTCGATACATGCCAAGGAGAGAACCCGCTTTCGACGACTACTACGGAGATAACTACTACCGTGAACCGACGATGGGCGAGTTAAATGCCCCTAATTTCGAGACACAGCCGTGGTGTATCTATGAGAGCCCTGAATTAGAAAATATAACCATCAACGCATCAGTGGCACACAGCCTGCCAAAATTCTCAGGATCTCAAGGAGAATCTGCCGCAACTCACCTCCAACGCCTACATGGCATTTGCCAGAATCTAAAGCCCAACCGAGTGAATATGGACGACTTCAAGTTAAAAGCGTTCTATTTTTCCCTCACTGACTCGGCAAGCGACTGGTTCCTTTCATTGCCTTCCGGAAGCATTAGAACATGGGTTCAGATGCAGAAGAAGTTCTTAGACAAATACTATCCGGCTGGAAGAGCAATACAAGTAAGGAAGCAACTACAGGAAATCAAACAAGGTCCCAATGAAACCATGTACGATTACCTGGAAAAGTTCAATCACCTAGAAAGGAGCTGCTGTACCCTTGGACTGCCCGAGAAACTCGTCATCGAGTACCTCATTGATGGATTAAGACCACTAGACAAAATGCTCTTGGATGCCTCAGCAGGAGGGTCCATGATGAATCTGTCATTAAGTGGCATCAGAAATCTCATCGCCAACGTTGCTGAAAATGCTCGATTTAGAGAAGAGACCACTCGCCAAGATGAATTCTCTCGATCAAAAAGGGTAGCACAAACTGAGGCATCAGTAAACTCCATAACTGAAGAGATGAAACAGTTAAAGGAGATGATGATTGAGATCATACGTAGACAGCCAGTTACGGTAAAACCTTGCGAGTTCTGTGGTTCTACGGACCACAAAACGGACGCATGCCCAACATTGATAGAAGAAGAACTGGCTGATGTGAATGCAGTGGGAGGATATCAAGGATACAACAACGTCAGAACTGGACAAAATAGAAAGTACGGTCAAACGTCCAACCCAGGTTGGCGTAACAACAACAGCTATCTTCAGACGGAGACACAACCAGCTGTCCCTCAACTAGCGCAGTCATTCTACCAACCACCCCACCGACAATATCACCAGAACACTCCATCAGCAGGCCAATATCACCAAAAAGGGCCAAATCAGTACCAAGCCAGACCGAGCAATCAGCAGGAGCCAAGCAAGTCGCTCAACGACACGATGAAGGAGCTTACGGGAAACATTAATCAGTTGGGAACTTCGCTACACCAGTACCAGGCTAAAACTGACGGGGCAATCTCAGAATTGACCAAACAAATGTCCCAGCTCGCCACCGCCATGTCTACACTCACTCCTGAACCTGGCAGACTTCCTTCACAGACCGTTCAAAATCCAAAGGCAAATATAAGCATGATAAAGAGGTCAAGCATGAAGGCTACACTAGGAGAGGTAGCACGATCCCCAACTTACAAACTCTCGAACAATCACTTCAACCGCAGACGTCGGCCTGATTGGAATCAAGAGGAAGATCGCCCCAATAATGGCAAAACATGGGTTACACATGCCGATAATGGACGATATGCGTTCACCGTCTGCATAACACCACCGCCTATTATACACACCGACGTACCAGCATCAGGATGGGACGACGACAACAACTTAAGGACAAGGAATAGGGAGACTGGTCAAAGAATAGAAAGAGCCCTCGTTTCAGACCATGAGTCACAACCGGAAAGAGATAAAGACCCAGGAGCCTTTACAATCACTTGCTGTATTGGTGAAACCCAGATCCACAAATGCTTAGTCGATCTTGGGGCTGCTGTCAACGCCATGCCTTCCTCCTTGTATTACTTACTAGGACTGGGTCCGTTGAAACCTCCCCGGTCAAATATCGAGCTAGGAGACAAGTCATGCATCCGTCCGGTTGGAGAACTGGAAGATGTAATACTCCATGTGGGAGAGCTCGTCGTTGCTGCAGACTTCTATGTAATACCAACAGAAGAAACCAGCGAAGACGATCCTCCGACAATAATATTGGGACGACCATTCCTCTACGCCACTAAAGCAAGAATCGATGTGGGCAAGGGGTCATTATCACTTAAGTTCGGAGGAAAAATTGCACATTTCTACATTAATAAGAGCCGCCCGGACACGAAGAAACCGCCAGACATAACACCTATCTCAGATCACTATGCACAGTTTTCTGACCTGTCATTAGGGACCAGAAAAGTATCAAGACCAGCAGCTATGGTCAAAGGTCTCCCGCCTTCTCAGAAACAATGGAAAGAGAAAACACCAAAACAATGGAGCTCTTACTCCAACAAGAAGTCAGGAAGGAACAACACTGGAACGGTGGCAAAGTTTGACCTCAGCCACCCATGGGACCCAAACCAATGAACCACAAACGAGGTATCGTCGAGCCAACGACGTTAAACAAGTGCACTGGCCGGGAGGTAACCCGACACTATCTTACTTTTCCGCACTTTAATTTCTGTCATTTAAATTCAGTATTTAGTTTTAAGCTTGCATGACTTTTGAACCAAGGCACGCCTTCGTTCAAAAGTGGGGGGGTGAGAACCACCTGTGTACATAAATAACATGCAGCTGTTTTTTCTTTTTTAATAAGTACCTTTTTGAAAATATGAACTTAAGAATGTGAAAAAGATAAATCATAATTCATGCATTAACCTTGTGAAAATTCAACTGTTTAAAAACTTAGAATGTAACTTTCCATTTGTCCTTTGTGCTGAGATAACTAGGGATGTGGAGTTGATATAAACTGCCCTAGAGAGGCTTGGAAAGCAATCAAAGGATCAGATCAAATTATATGGTTTTCGAAGTCAGTGGAGGCTGCACTTCAGGTTTTCAGTGAATAATTGAAGTCAACTCCGCCATGAAGCATCTATGCAAAGGCGAGGACGGGAATCAGACCGTCCTCTCTCTAGTCAAAATAGCCAAGAAAATAGATGGGCGACCCTCATCTTGACCCGCGCAAAACGACAAAGACGAGAGGAGCGGGGAGGTATTTCCATAGGCTTGTGGGCGATGATTGGACCTCCCAAAAAGGCTCGAGAAAATGGACTAGCAATCACAAAAAGACGAAAAGCTCAATGAAGCAAATCAAAAGAGGCCAAAGGCCCAAAATTGTGAAGGTTTTAACCGAGCAAAAGTGAAGCACTCAAAAAAGTCAAATCAAAGGCCAAAGGCCGATTCACTACAAAAAAAAAGCAGTCCCTCGCCAAAGAAGAAAATCAAAAAGGCTCAACTCACTGAAACCCGAATCGAATCACGTGCTAGAGAAAGCTACCAGAAAACCATATAGTAAGAGACGATCCCACGATTGCAGTCCAGGAGCCTAAAAAAGGGCTATCTCCCGAGACATCCAATATAATTTGCATCTCAGCACGGAGGTACAAGTATTAAGTTTCTTCTATTTATTTACGCAGTTTAATTTTGTAATAAGTAAGCAATGCATGAATTAGGATAGATCGAGTACCACAGTCTAATTTTCATATTCCAAAGCAAAAATTAGAACTTACGCCCTTTAATAGCATTGTTCGGGACGAACAACTAAAAGTGGGGGGTAATCTGATGGACCAAAGTTATACGAGTCAGAAACACAGTAAAACCCCCTTAATTAGACTGTTTGTCTATCTAACGTCTACGTGTTAGTCCCGATATATTTTCACAGGGCATTTTAGAGACTGAAGTGAAAACACGCTAAGGAGAGGATTTTAAGCTGAAAAGATAACAAGAGTCAATCCAAGGTCAAGATCATATGCCGACTGAAGAAATATCAAGGATCCTGACGTTGAATTGACCAGAACAAATTAATCAAAGGAATCAGGAGTGGAGTCAAGACAGACTGGGGAAGGAACACATTGACAGTTTTGTGAAAAGACTGCACAAAACTGTACAAAACTCACATTTGGGCAAGATGACCGACCACCACTCAAGGAGGTGGCCAAGGGAGGAGCTCCTCCCCCTTCCACCACCGGCAACCGGCGGCTCCTCCACCCATGGTGACCGGCGGCTTTTTGCTCCTCCACATGGCACCTCCTCCTTCCTCCTCTTCTCCTCCCTTGGATCAAATGCACATGTCCACCATCTCCACCACCCATCTCCTCCCATTTTGGCTATAAAAGGAGGAGCTCCTCCTCCTCATTTCACACACCAATTCTCAATTTCACTTCTCTATCTAGAAGTTGTAATATTTGTAATGTTGTAATTTTGCTTTGGAAATAAAGGAAAGCTCCCTTGGCGCTTCAACGGTTGTAAGTTTCTCTTAGTATTTATTTATTTAACTGTTGCCTTTAATTTCCTTAGTATAATGTTTAGCGCGATGAATAGTAGCTAAACTAGTAGTTCGGTCTAAGGGGCGCACTTGTATTATAAATGTTTTAAGACTATTAACTTAGTGTTTAGTCTTAGTATTCAAAACTTGTTCTATGTGCCATATATAGTCAGAGTTTCCAAGGTTGAGTGGATGCTGTAACAAGCAAAGCTCTTCTGTGGGAATTCGTGATCATACTCAGGTAGTGGAAGCTGTAACAAGCAAAGCTATCTGAGGAGTTCGACTCATCCTAAATCCCATCTGGTCGAGCGTAACTGTGAGATCAGGTGGATGCACCCAGGCTAGCATACCTTAGGGTATTGGCGCTAGACTGAAATAGAACAGGAGTTGCTTTAAACCGGTGTTGCAAGTCTTGAGCTGTAACTAGCCTCGATTCACCATTTGAATACTTAGATGATTCACTAATGGTCAATGATAAACAGGATATAATACAAGTCCCCTGAAACCGAACATTTCTCTTAATCATTAAAATAGTAATTTACTTTCCAGTATTAAAATCAATCAACCAACCAATCAATCAATCAAAATAGCTGGTAGCTTTAAAACCAACCAACCGACCTTAAACACGTTCCCACGCTGCGTAATTCCCCCTGAAGAACAATTATTCCCCTAGTTCCCTTGGGTTCGACCCCTACTTACCAAGTACTACCCAGTAGTATAGTTGCAAGTAGCGGACTATAAATTTATTTGCACAATCGCTTTGACGACGAGCGGTTCTGTCAACACCCTTTGACCGAATATGCTTTAGCTACTTGTATTCATGTCAAGGAATACAAGCACCATACTTATAAAAGTAAAGGAAAAAGTAAAGACAAGTACAAGAAAAGTAAAGGTAACCGAACTTGACAAGGAAAGTAAAAGAAGCCGTGGCTTAACAAGGAAAGTAAAGGAGAGGAGCTCCAAATCAAGAACAAGACATGAAAGTAAAGAGTGCTTGCTGGAAATTAAGAGCTTTGGAGCTCAAGAACAAGTGAAGAAAGCTTTGGAAATCAAGAACAAAAGAAAGAACAAGTAGAGAGCAAATTGTGTTTGTATTGAAAATGAAGAGAGGAGAGTTAAGCTCTCTTCTCTCTAAGGACTTGGGACTTCGAAGCACACTCACAAACTAAGCTAATCACTCTATTTATAGAGTATCTAAACCGACTTTAGGGAGGAGATATGTATTGGCTTGAAGAAATATCCCAAAAGCACTTCATTTTGATTGGTTTAGCCAAAAGCCATCCACATGCCTTGCACTTGCCTTCCAACCGACTTGAGCTTGGCTCAACTCAAAGGGCAACTAGCTTGGTTTGGTTGAGGCCAACCATACTTGAATAGTAGAGGCCAACCGAAATCCAAAACCAAACCGAAATGAATAGTAGAAGTTAACCGGAATATTGGGAATTCGGTTCTTGGTTGGAACTTCTTGGCCGGAACTTGGTTGGACTTTGTTGTACTTGGCCTGAGCTTGATCGGAGCTTGGCCGGAATCTTGGTCGGAGGCTCTTGGCTCTTGGACTGCGGATTTGGAATGGGCAAGTGATTTTAAGACTAATGGCCGAAGTCATTTTGCCGGAATCTAGCCGGGAACTGGTCGTGGCCCACGTTCTCTCTGTCGGGCATGGGTTCCTCGGGCAATGCTCGGGCATCGGCTGTTTCCACTCGGGCGTTTTGTCTGGGAAGTGAGATTATCCGAGTTATTTGGCATTTTGATCACTTTGCTCGAGGTGGATTCGTCAGATCAGCTCGTTTGCCTAGGCAACTTGAATTCAGAGCTAGATGGCCTGGACGATGCTCGAGAGTGGACCGGTGTTTCTCGGTACTTGTCGGAGCCCACTGCACTGTCGTTAAGGTGCAATGTTCTCTGTATAAATAAATTTATATTTTCCGCTACTCGTGACTACACTACTGGGTAGTAAGTGATAAGTAGGGGTCGAACCCAAGGGAATTAGAGGGATAGTAGTTCTTTGGGGGATTTGTACAGCGAGGGAGCGTGTTTTAAGTGGATTGAGGTTTTAGCGCGATTGACTAAACTACTGTTTTTGGTTTTTTTTTGGTTTTGAGTGCGGAAAAGTAAATTATAGAAAATAAATACTGAAAATAAATGACTGAAAGTAAAAGAGTTAAGGGAAGAAGACTTACAGTGGGTGATGCGTGATTGCGATTCCTCCGGTAGATGAGTGGTTGATGGTTGTAGTTGATCGAGCAGTTTATAAAAGTAAGTACAGGGGGGTTTTTTGTAATTCAAGGAAAGTATTCGGTTTCAGGTACCTTGTATTATAACATGTTTATTAATAACCTCTAGTAACCTTTCTAAGTATTCAAAGATGAATCGAGGCCCTTTCGTAGCGCAAGACTTGCAACATCGTTTAAAGCAACACTTGTTCTACTTCAGACTAATTCCTCCTTTCGAAGTATCTTAGCCTTTTGTGCATCCATTTGAATTCTTTGGTCCAGTTTCCAAATGGTTTTTTAAGATAAGTCGAACTCCTCGATAAGTTTTGCTTGTTACAGCTTCCACTTATCGAGTATGATCACGAATTCCCACGGAAGAGCTTGCCCATTTGGTCCCTTTGCTCCAGTTACAAATGGTTCACTCAACCTTGGAAACTCTGACTATAAATGGCACATAGAACAAGTTTTGAATACAGAGAAATGAAACTAAAAGAAATTAAAACATTATATAATACAAGAAAGTACCTTCGACCGAATGAGGAGTTTAGCTACGACTGTCCATGGAAAAGGACATCATAACTAAATACTCAGGGGTTTTTGAAAACAGTAAGAGAGAAAGGGGTGGAATACTCAAGAACCAACAGGAGTATTCCCAATTTCCTACTGAATACTCAAGAACCAACAGGAGTATTCTCTCTAGTATTATAATACTCAAGAACCGACAGGAGTATTATAATTTCAAACCAAACTTGCAAAGTAACAAAATGTAGAGAGATAAGTGTTTTTTGATTTTGGAATGAATTACAAATGAGGTTTGGCTTGGTATTTATAGCCAAAGGAGAGGGAGGAGAGCCATACACTTGTCACATGGGGAGAGGAGGAGGAAGGAGGAGGTGACACATGGGGGAGGAGGAGGAGCCGCCGGTTGCCGGTCATGGGGAGAGGCAAGGTGGCTTTGACTCTCAAAGCCGCCGGTCATGGAGGAGGAAGAGGAGAGCTTGGCCACCCATGAGTCATCTTCTTCACCTAAGCCACCGGTCACTTGGTCCATGGATGAGTTTTGACAGTTTTGTGCAGTCTTTTCACAAAACTATCAATCCAATTTTTCTCCGGTCTGACTTTGGTTGTTCCTCGGTTAAATTTAATTTGAGTAATTCTTGGTCAGGATCTTGATATTTCTTCGTTCAGCGTCTGATCTTGACCTTGTATTGACTCTTATCATCTTTTCAGCGTAAAATCCTCTCCTTAGCGTGTTTTCTCTCTAAGCGCCAAAATACCCTGTAGACATAAATCAGGACTAACAAGCAGAAGTTAAATAGACCAATAGTCTAATTTGGTGGGTTTTACTGTGTTTTTGATTCGTATAATTTTGGTCCATCAGATCACCCCACACTTTTAGTTGTTCGTCCCGAACAATGCTATTAAAGGGCGGCACTCTAAGTTTGGTTTTAAAATATGAAAATTAGACTGTGGGACTCGATTTATCCTAATTCATGCATTAATTACTTATTACCAAATTGAACTGTATAAATAAATAGAAGAAACTTGATACTTGTACCTCCGTGCCGAGATGCAAATTATTCCGGATGTTTCGGGAGATAGCCCTTTTTAGGCTCCTGGACTGCAACCTCGGGATCGTCTCTCACTATACGGTTTCCTTGTAGCTTTCTCTAGCACGTGATTCGGTTCGGGTTTCACTGGTTTGAGTACTTTGATTTTTCTTTTGGCGAGGGACTGCTTTTTGTAGTGAATCGGCCTTTGGCCTTTGATTTGACTCTTTGAGTACTTCACTTTTTGTTCGGTTAAAACCTTCACAATTTTGGGCCTTTGGCCTCTTGATTTGCTTCTTAGAGCTTTTTGCGTCTTTGTGACTTGCTAGTCCATTTTCTCAAGCCTTTTTGGGAGGTCCACTCATCGCCCGCAAGCCTATGGAAATACCTCCCCTCTCCTCTCATCTTTGCCGTTTCGCGCGAGTCAAAATGAGGGTCGCTCATTTATTTTCCCGGCTACTTTGACTAGAGAGAGGACGGTCTGATTCCCGTCCTCGCCTTTTTTTCTTTTTGCATAAACACTGCATGGCGGAGATGACTTCAATCTTCACTGAAACCCGAAGTGCAGCCTCCACTGACTTCGAAAACCATATAGTTTGATTCGATCCTTCGATTGCTTGCCAAGCCTCTCTAGGGCATTTCTATCAACTCCACATCCCTAGTTAATCTCAGCACAAAGGGACAAATGAGAAGTTACGTTCTAAGTTTTTAGACAGTTGAATTTTCACAAGGTAAATGCATGAATTTCGGTCTATCTTTTTCACATTCTTAAGTTCATACTTTCAAAAAGATACACTAAAAAAGAAAAAGTTTTTTATTTATGTACACATGCGGTTCTCACCCCACACTTTTGAACGAAGTCGTGCCTTTCAGCACTACTTAGTTCAAAAGCCATGCAAGCAGATGTTATACGAGAAGGAAATGACTTAAGGAAAGGTAAGATCAGAACTCCCTTATTGTGTCGAATGGCATGAGGCTGGATAATCGAGGGAGTTTGGCTGGGGCCTTGAACTCTCAGCGCAGGCCCGGTAGTTCACGGAAGCTGCCTGGCTGATCCGATCGTGCTCCAAAAACCAATTCCTAAATAGTCAAATCATTCTATGCACCAAGTGGGTGAGAGCGACTTATTGAAAAAGTAAAATACAGAAAATAAAAAGACAGAAATTTAAAGTGCGGAAAGTAAGATAGTGTCGGGTTACCTCCCGACCAGTGCACTTGTTTAACGTCGTTGGCTCGACAGTACCTTATTCCTGGATCACTGGTTGGGATCCCATGGGTGGCTTAGGTCGAATTTCGCCACTGTTCCTGTGTTGACTTTTGCTTTGCCTTTTCCCGATTTCTTGCTTGGGTTAGAACTCCATGGTTTTGGTGTTTTCTCCTTCCATTGTTTCTGACAAGGCAGGGGACTTTTGACCATAGCTGCTGGTCTTGTCTCTTTTGGCAGATTTGAAATCTATGTCCTGCGATATGAGATAGGTATTATATCTGGCGGTTTCTTTGTATCCGGGCGGCAATTGTCAATGTAGAAATATGCAATTTTGCCGCCGAACTTGAGCGATAATGAGCCCTTGCCCACATCGATCCTTGCCTTAGTAGCGTAGAGGAATGGTCATCCCAAGATTATTGATGGAGGGTCATCTTCGCTGGTCTCTCCCGTTTGTATCACATAGAAGTCGGCAGCAATGACGAGCTCTCCCACATGGAGTATTACGTCTTCCAGCACTCCAATCGGACGGATGCATGATTTATCTCCTAGCTCAATATTTGACCTGGGTGGTTTTAATGGACCAAGTCCTAACAAGTAATATAAGGAGGAGGGCATGGCGTTGACAGCAGCTCCAAGATCGACCAGGCACTTATGAATCTGAGTTTCACCAATACCGCAGGTGACTGTGAAGGCCCTTGGGTCTTTATCTCTTTCTGGTTGTGACTCATGATCTGAAGTGAGGGCTTTTTTAATTGTCGGGTCACTCTGCCCACTCCTTGACTTAGGATTAGTATAACTAGATCCCTCAATATTTTGCTCAGAAGCATAAATATTAGTTGGAGAGTTCCACCTTAAATTGTCAGTGTCATCCCATCCAGATGCTGGTATGTCAGAGTGTATGACTGGTGGTGGTGTTATGCAAACGGTAAATGCATATCGTCCATTGTCAGCATGCGTGACCCATGTTTTGTCATCATTGGGTCGGTCTTCCTCTTGATTCCAATCAGGTCGACGCCTACGGGTGAAGTGCTTATTTGTAAGTTTGTACGTTGGGGATCGTGCTACTTTTCCCAGTGTCGCCTTTTCGTTTGACCTTTTTATCATGCTAAGATTCGCTTTTGGGTTTTGGATGGTTTGTGAAGGAAGTCTGCCAGGCTCATTAGTGAGTGTTGATATTGTTGTGGCTAGATGGGACATTTGTTTTGTTAATTCTGAAATTGCCCCGTCAGTTTTCGCCTGGTATTGGTGTAACGAAGTACCCAATTGACTTATGCTTCCTGCGAGCTCCTTCATCGTGTCATCGAGCGACTTGCTTGGTTCTTGCTGATTATTCGGGCCGGTTTGATACTGATTTGGTCCTTTTTGCTGATATTGGCCTGCTGATGGAGCGTTCTGGTTATACTGCATGTGGGGGGTTTGGTAGAATGACTGAGCTAGTTTAGGGACAGCTGGTTGTGCATCCTTCTGAGAATAGTTATTGTTACGCCAGCTCGGGTTGGTTTCTTGACCATACTGTCTGTTTTGTCCGGCTCTGTCATTACTGTTGTTGTTGTATCCTTGGTATCCTCCCACTGCATTCAATTCTGCCGGTTCCTCTTCTATTAATGTCGGACATGCATCAGTTTTGTGGTCTGTAGAACCACAGAACTCGCAAGGTTTTACCGGAACTGGCTACCTTTGTAGGATTTGAATCATCATCTCCTTTAGCTGCTTCATCTCTTCAGGCATAGAGCTCATCGACGTTTCCGCTTTTGCCACATTTTTTGTCCGGGAGAATTCTTCCTGCTGAGTTGTCTCTTTTCTGAATCGGGCATTCTCAGCAACGTTAGTGATAAGATCCCTTATGCCACTTAATGATAGATTCATCATGGACCCTCCAGCTGAGGCATTCAGGAGCATTTTATCTAAGGGTCTTAATCCGTTAATGAGATACTCGACGGTGAGTTTCTCGGGCAGTCCAAGGGTACAACAGCTTCTCTCTAGGCGGTTGAATTTTTCGTTGGGTCCTTGCCTGATGTCCTGCAGTTGCCTTCTTACTTGCATCGCTCTTCCTGCTGGGTAATATTTGTCTAAGAACTTCTTCTGCATCTGAGCCCATGTTCTGATGCTTCTGGAAGGCAATGAAAGGAACCAGTCGTTTGCCACGTCAATGAGGGAAAAATAGAACGCCTTTAACTTAAAGTCGTCTACGTTTACGCCATTCGGTTTGAGGTTTTGGCAAATCCCATGTAAGCGCTGGAGATGAGTCATTGCTGATTCTCCACGAGTTCCTGAGAATTTTGGCAAGTTGTGGGCCACTGAAGTGTTGATGATGATGTTTTCTAGCTCCGGGCCTTCATAGATACACCATGGCTGAACTCTGAAATATGGTGCCGAGAGCTCTCCTAATGTAGGTTCGCGGTAGTTGTTGTTATCTCCGTAGTAGTCATCGAAAGCGGGTTCTCGTCTCGGTACTTGTCTAGGTTGTGGGGGTGGTGGATATCTAGGGGGTTGTCATACTGGACCAGCTGCATTTCGGTCCTCGGGTGGTTCTTGGTTTCTTCTGATGGCTTCCCTATCACGAGCTCGTCTGCTTCGGATGAGTTGCTCCGGATCATCCATAAATGGAAGTGGCACCTCATTGTTTCGATCGTACAGGTTCATCTCGTCGTCATCATGGTAGTCATGGTGACTTCCTTCGCGAGACATGGTTGTTTCGAGCGCGTATTGATTTAAAGAACTTATCCGATGGCTAATTCCCCGGCAACGGCGCCAATTTGACGGAGCCCACTGCACTGTCGTTAAGGTGCAATGTTCTCTGTACAAATAAATTTATATTTTCCGCTACTCGTGACTACACTACTGGGTAGTAAGTGATAAGTAGGGGTCGAACCCAAGGGAATTAGAGGGATAGTCGTTCTTTGGGGGATTTGTACAGCGAGGGAGCGTGTTTTAAGTGGATTGAGATTTTAGCGCGATTGACTAAACTACTGTTTTTGGTTTTTTTGGTTTTGAGTGCGGAAAAGTAAATTACAGAAAATAAATACTGAAAATAAATGACTGAAAGTAAAAGAGTTAAGGGAAGAAGACTTACAGTGGGTGATGCGTGATTGCGATTCCTCCGGTAGATGAGTGGTTGATGGTTGTAGTTGATCGAGCAGTTTATAAAAGTAAGTACAGGGGGGGTTTTTGTAATTCAAGGAAAGTATTCGGTTTCAGGTACCTTGTATTATAACATGTTTATTAATAACCGCTAGTAACCTTTCTAAGTATTCAAAGATGAATCGAGGCCCTTTCGTAGCGCAAGACTTGCAACATCGTTTAAAGCAACATTTGTTCTACTTCAGACTAATTCCTCCTTTCGAAGTATCTTAGCCTTTTGTGCATCCATTTGAATTCTTTGGTCCAGTTTCCAAATGGTTTTTTAAGATAAGTCGAACTCCTCGATAAGTTTTGCTTGTTACAGCTTCCACTTATCGAGTATGATCACGAATTCCAACGGAAGAGCTTGCCGATTTGGTCCCTTTGGTCCAGTTACAAATGGTTCACTCAACCTTGGAAACTCTGACTATAAATGGCACATAGAACAAGTTTTGAATACAGAGAAATGAAACTAAAAGAAATTAAAACATTATATAATACAAGAAAGTACCTTCGACCGAATGAGGAGTTTAGCTACGACTGTCCATGGAAAAGGACATCATAACTAAATACTCAGGGGTTTTTGAAAACAGTAAGAGGGAAAGGGGTGGAATACTCAAGAACCAACAGGAGTATTCCCAATTTCCTACTGAATACTCAAGAACCAACAGGAGTATTCTCTACAGTATTATAATACTCAAGAACCGACAGGAGTATTATAATTTCAAACCAAACTTGCAAAGTAACAAAATGTAGAGAGATAAGTGTTTTTTGATTTTGGAATGAATTACAAATGAGGTTTGGCTTGGTATTTATAGCCAAAGGAGAGGGAGGAGAGCCATACACTTGTCACATGGGGAGAGGAGGAGGAAGGAGGAGGTGACACATGGGGGAGGAGGAGGAGCCGCCGGTTGCCGGTCATGGGGAGAGGCAAGGTGGCTTTGGCTCTAAAAGCCGCCGGTCATGGAGGAGGAAGAGGAGAGCTTGGCCACCCATGAGTCATCTTCTTCACCTAAGCCGCCGGTCACTTGGTCCATGGATGAGTTTTGACAGTTTTGTGCAGTCTTTTCACAAAACTATCAATCCAATTTTTCTCCGGTCTGACTTTGGTTGTTCCTCGGTTAAATTTAATTTGAGTAATTCTTGGTCAGGATCTTGATATTTCTTCGTTCAGCGTCTGATCTTGACCTTGGATTGACTCTTATCATCTTTTCAGCGTAAAATCCTCTCCTTAGCGTGTTTTCTCTCTAAGCGCCAAAATACCCTGTAGAAATAAATCAGGACTAACAAGCAGAAGTTAAATAGACCAACAGTCTAATTTGGTGGGTTTTACTGTGTTTTTGATTCGTATAATTTTGGTCCATCAGTACTCGTTCTCGGGCCAGGGACCGGACATTTACTGTTCCTCTCGGGACATCTTCTCGGACAGGGTCCGACATTTTTCGAACGCGGCCCGGCTGGTTTTCTTGATCCCCGACTGGCTTTCTCGGTCCCAGGTCGAGACTTCTCGGGCCTGGCTGAATTTTCCTCGGGCCTTGGCTGGCCAGAAATGACTTGGCATGCTTTTTGGCACAAATCTCCCCTTTTAAGCGTGTTTCCTCTTTAGACTCCAAAATGGCCTGAAATGAAAAAAACACATTAACAAGCATATGTTCGTGCACTCAAAGTGTCTAATTTGGTGGGTTTGGTGTACTTGATGAATCGTATAAATACGCTTCATCACCATAGGGAAGGATGAGTACCCTGGACGCACACGGGAGGTGGGGAGTTTGGTTGGTTTGACAAAGGTATTCGGGAAGCAGTCTTCTTCGTCCAGCACACACTCCGCAGTCACTTCGCACGTGCCTACGCTTCAGAGCCATCACAGTGCTTCCAATCCAGACCCCTTCGGAGATATACCCGAGTTAATATGCCGCTACTTCAAATTACTAAGAAATTGCAATTTGCTCAATTCACATTGTATTAATAATTTTGTTTTTCCATGACAGGCTGGGAAGAAATGCATACTGCACGTGGAAGGAGGAGGTTCGGATGAGCGGAGGTGAATCATGGCGCTTGGCAGAGTTATGCCAGGACGATTCGTGCAATATCAAGAGCTGGATGATGAGATGGTGAAGGTGGTTATAGACGATGTGATTGAACCATCGGCAGGGCTGCCGGAGAAGTTTGGGGAAATGGAGAAAGTATAGGATGCAGTGCGTGCTTTTGTGGGATGGCCAAAATGTCTAGTAGTCATCGATGAAAAGGTAAGTACGTACATTCAGTTTTATCACTGACAGCGCGTCGTTGAACGCTGCAAAATTTACATTTATAGTTCCACTACTCGTGGCTCACTATTGGATTAGCAAGCGGTAAGTAGGGGTCGAACCCAAGAGAGTCAGTGTGGAATAGTTGTTCTTTAAAAAGAAAGAAAATGAAAGTAAATACAATTGGGTTTTTTGGTTGTTTTTAGACAGAAAGTAAATGACTGAAAATAAGTGCTGAAAGTAAAGTACTGAAATTAAAGTGCGTGAAAGTAAAGTGCTGAAAAGTAAAGTGCTGAAAAGTAAGTGCGAGAACAACCGAGTTCAATATCAACCATACAACATACGTTTTGGTTTGTCGCACGCTGTGTTTCAAGCGCAATACGTACCAAAATGTTATGTTTGATTGATGTTGAAAACTGATGTGATGAAAGTAAAAGTGCGTAAAGTAAAGACTGAATGTAAAGTGCGTAAAGTAAAGTGCTGAAATGTAAATGACAGGAAAGTAAAGTGCAGATAAGTAAGGACGAAAGATCTTCAGTCTAGGGTCTCTACTTGTGAGACAACCATCATAGACGTCAAATGATCTTACTTTGTGTTCATAAGTGTGGGTTTATTCCATTTCAAGACATAAACCCTTAAGTAAGGCCATTTCAAGCACTTACACCACAATCTACTTCAAAATCAAGACATAGACTTCTAGTTCTAAGTGCAGCCACTTGATCTCACATTTCTGATCAACCAAGTGACTTAAAGAGGGTTTGAACCACTAGGAAAAGCTTTGCCATTTCAAGCATCCACTTTACTTCGTTGTTTAAACCGAATAAATGGCACAAGAACTAGTAGACACACAAAGTAGCATTAAGTTCATGTCTCAAGATGCATACACAAGTATGAACAGCCTTGACCGAATATGCTTTAGCTACTTGTACTCATGTCAAGGAATACAAGCACCATGCTTATAAAAGTAAAGAAAACTGAAAAGAAAATGAAGGAAACCAAGAGCATGTAACCGAGAGCAATTTTGTAAAGAAAACCGTGAGCTTTTTGTAACCGAGAGCTTGAAAACAACAAGGAAAGTAAAGGAGAGGAGCTCCAAATCAAGAACAAGTGAGGGAAAGTAAAAGTGAGCTTCGGATTGCAAGAACAAGTAAAGGAACTCAAGAACAAGTGAAGAACAATTCAAACAAAGCAAGAACAAGAGCAAAGTGTGTGTTGTATTGAAGTGGAGAAGAGAGATAAGCTCTCAACTCCCTAAAATGTACATGATGGATTCTAAGGCTAAGGTGTTGTATTTATAGACAAAGGAAACTTGGGGACTAAGTTTAGCTTGAGAAATATCCCAATGACTAGCCATTTTGATTGGTTCCCCATATGACACCCCACATGGCTTGGAAGAGGATAAGAACACATCCACTTGCATTTTCCTCCTCCAACCACAAGCCACCACATGCCTCCCCACTTGCACTCCCAACCGACTTTCCAATCGCCTTGGAGCTAGTTCCTCTCCAATGGCACCGCCTTGGACTCGGTTGAGGCCAACCGAGTTGGTTTGGTTGAGGCTAACCAAACTAGTAGAAGCCAACCGAGTTTGAATAGTAAGTAACCGGAATAATGGGACTCGGTTGGTTCTTGGCCGAAACAAGGTTGTGACTGGTCGGAGCTAGGTCGGAGCATCACCGGAGGTTGATCGGAGCTTGGCCGGAGCTTGGCCGGAATATGGCCAGAATCTGGCCGGAGCTTCTTGGCTTTTGGACAGTGTATTCTGAACGACAAAGTCATTCTAAGATGATCTCAAGAAGGATGCTAAGCCAGATTTTGCCCGGAACATGGTCGAAATCCCAAAACGGCCGAAATTGCCCTAATTTGGCCTTGATCGGGCTTGAGTTGGTTCCACTCGGGCGTTTTGTTCTTGGAAGTGAGATTGTCCGAGTTGTTGGGCATTTCAAGCAACTTGGTCAAGCCAGATTTGCCAGATTCCATGGTTTGGTCGAGCGACTTGGTTTCGGTGCCTATGCACGCGGGGCCTTTGCTTTGGAACTGGGCCAACTGCCAATCTTCCCGAGCATTCTCCTTGGTTTTCCGACATTGTCCACCTTATTTTCCATTTTGATCATTTTGCTCGAGGTGTATTCGTCAGAGCAGCTCATTTGCCCGGGCAACTTGAATTCAGTGCTAGACAGCTCGGGCGTGGCCTGGGCGATGCCTGGGCGGGGACCTTGGCGCGGCCAACTTTTCTCGGTCCTTGACTGGGCCAGAATTTACTTGGCATGCTTTTTGGCACAAATCTCCATTTTTAAGTGTGATTCCTCTTTAGACTTCAAAATTGCCTGTATACACAAAATGACATTAACAAGCACTTGTTCGTATGACCAAATGTCTAATTTGGTGGGTTTAACTGTCTTGATGAGTCGTATAAATACGTGCCATCAATCACATTAATCAACTTTAAGTTTGTTAATGTTACTCGTTTGATCGACATTTGTATTTTGGACATGGATATGACGAGTTCAGATTTGTGAAAAAGCAATCCAGCAGTTTCGGCGACGAAGGTACTAGCAGAATGTAAATGCATTGCCGCTTTTTGTACGAGCACGCTATGACGATGGCCAAGTCAACTCTGTATTCGGTGTACATTAGTAGCGAAGTGTTTGGTGAGGATTGTTATGTCGATCTGAACAAAGATTGCATTCTGAAGTTCACCTGCTTAAAAGCTTTGGGTGCAACCGCAGCTGAAATTTACATAAGGTAATTATTGATTTCATTATTAAATGGTTCTTAAGTTTGAAATTTTTTTACTAACTTCCACGATAAGATCCCATCGGGCTTTCAGTTTGGATTCTTCAGACCGAGTTATATGACTCCGTCCGAGCATTTCGATGTGAGAGTGGACTTATTCCATAGGAGATTGAGAATGCCCGACTACTTCCTTCCCTATGTCGATTCCAGAATGTAAGCAGCTATATTTTTTTATTCTTGTCCATTTTGCATGAAATGCATATTCAACTAATATACAATGTGTCAAATGTTTGTTAGGTGGCACTGGTGGCTAGCTGTCCTAATCCCTACGAAGCGAGTGGTCCTTTGGCTTGATCCGATGGGCAAATCTCCGGTGCCGGATGCAACAAAATTTATTAACATGTAAGAATTATGCTAGCCACTTTTAGTTGGAATTACTACATGTGCTACAACTTGCTGATATTAATTTACCTTAATGTTGCAGGAGCATGAGTATGTACTTCAGCATCCGGTCAGATTTGGATATAGAGTGGAAGACAGTGACGGTATTGACTTAACAAATAACGATTGTTTTAAAATTTTATGTTCCATAGTTAATATGTTTCGTGTGATTATAACTGGAGTTATTATTTTAGTGCCCGAAACAGCCCATACCGAGTGAAGTGTGTGGATACTATGTCATTCAATATATTTGCGACATAATCAAGTTCGTTCAAGCTACCAATGGGTCGCTTGAGGACGACATAAGTCAAGTAAGTATATACCGAGACTTAATTGATCATTACCAATAAATTGAGGTGTCAATAAACTTTCTAACTATGCATTTGTTTTCCAGTGTTTCCCTAGAGGACAACAATCCTATGATAACAATGTCCTAGATGATATGAGGGACGATTTTGCAACTGATTTGATTAATTACGTGCGGCAAGTAAATGATTCGGTATAACATGAAGTCATATATCATATTATTGATCGAATGTTGTTGTAAGATAAATGTGGCAAGTATCAAAAGATTCGAACATATACGAATCCAAATGTGTTGTATAATATTGAGCAAATGAATGTAAATTGATGTTCAACATATTTGTATTTTTGCAAAAGGTGTTTTAATTGAAATGTATCGTGCAAGGGGGATTGTTTGAATCAATCCATTCTGCCAATTTTTATTCACACTTTAGACAGCGCTTCCTGTGTCAAGCACTGTTTATAGTAAACTTTAGAAAGCGCCTTTTAATGAAGCGTTGTTTAAAGTACACCTAAGACAGAGCTTCACTCAGGAAGCACTGTTTAAAGTACACCTAAAACAGCGCTTCATTATTAAGCGCTGTCTAAAGTCCCTCCAAAACTTTATTTGACAAATTTATTTTTCAGAGTGATATTGTCATTTTACAATTTCGATTTTGTGTAATATAAATTTTTTTTTAACATATACTCAATTTGTGATACAATTGCTATTTCAAATCAATTTTATTCAACAAGTCCCGACTTAAACCATAAATTTGCAGGCTGTTCGTTGTCAATTTGCGTTACAAATTCAATTGAAAAACATAAGTGTAATATAAAATTTATGACATACATTGTAAGCCGTTGTAAATTACTAATTTATTTAATTCATGGAATAAAAAGTTGTCACTCATTTATTGAAAACATCGTGAGCCATTCACCATTCTGCCATTTTACGGGTTGGTTGACCATGAGAAACGTGAAATCCTTCCCCTCCTTAGCGTACTCATTTCGTCAATGACGATCAGACTGCATCTCTTCATAAAATTACGCCGAATGCGACTGTAATACCGTGCATCCCAAGTAGCTATACTCTACAAGTAAATCATTTTTAATACCCATTAACGTTTGTCACAAAATTTAATTAATTACATTTTTTGAGTTACCGCTTTATACCTGAAACTCCTCGTACCAAATTTCCTTGGCGCTTTCTGGGACCATGGTCCATGATGTCCACATTGCATCCCAGCATTTTGATATGCATTCTTGTGCAATCTTCAATGAACATCGAATGGGAAGAAACTGTTACAAAATGTTGGGATCACATAATGGGTGGATTTATCAAAACCGTCAATATAAAGGGTACAACGAGTTCTTACCACTTTTCTCCAACAGGTGTAATGTGCACTCTATGATCAACGTCACGTGGATTGTCACCGAAACCAACAAGGTCAAATGAAGGAGACATGTTGACAATATTCAATTGGAAGGAAATATGTTGTAAATGAATGTTCTAGGTGGAATGTGATCGGTTGTAATTTAGCGTCAATATTCGAATAGAATCCAAATACTATTGCTAGTCACGATTAATCAAAACATTTATAAAGACTCGGGAATCCGAGATCGAACCCAAAGGATAGGTGATCAAACTAATAGTGCTAAAGATTAAACTAGATTGTCTATGGTGGGGGGGGGGGGGGTTTGTTCCTCTTGAGAGGGTGATAGCAAGATTTTACTATCCAAATTAAAGGTTTGATCGAGAAAAAGGGTTAAAAATCAATTCAAAGATGACTAGGGATTATTTCCCCACCTAGACAATTATTATGACAATGGAATGATATACCAATGATGAAATCACATGCACACGTATAGAATTTAGCTCATGCAACATTAATACTAAGTTCAACTCGCACTACAACCTAGTACCAAGAGGTTACATCTCGCATAGCACCTCACACTCGCGCTCTATTGGCACTATAGATTATGAATCTCTAGCCTCACACTCGCGCTCTATTGGCTAAATAAACATATTCTTGTTAAATTCAAGCAATTCTCATTAGGTTATTGAATTATCCAACTAACTCAAAAGTCCTAATGCTCCTTCATTTAGTTCATTGAAGTCATGTTGATCAACGTGAGCTACATCAAACATGAGATCAAGCAAAGTTCCCATTGAGGACATTTCACAAACACCTTATAGGCAACTTGAAACATTAAGTTCAAATGAAGAAGATTCATGTGCAAACTCATTCATCAATGGCATATATAGTGTTCACAATGTCACACACATGTCTAGGGGACCCATAATCCCCAATCAAGGTCACTACTCACTCATGGTGAGATTACAATCAAAAACAAATGAAAGAGATGGAGTTTAGGAATCTAAAACCAATATGAAATTGAAGAGTATGAGAATCCTTATTGTTGATCTTCTTCTTCACTCAATCCACCTTGAAATTCGTGCTGGATGCTCCTCAAAATCCGTGCCAAAAAAGTCCTCCCTAAAAATCCTCAAACTTTCTATTTATAGCCAAAGTTAGGGTTTTCGGTACTGTAGCTCCAGTCGGTCGACTGGCGGGAGCTGGTGTTCCCAGTCGGTCGACTGGCGCTGAAGAAGTGACTGATAAGGGATTTGCCAATCGGTCGACTGGCTGGTTGAGTCGACCGACTCGATTGAGACGCTTGGAGGTCCATCTGAGACGTTCCTCAACTTGACTGACTGGTGCAGGGGAAGTTCCCAGTCGGTCGACTGGGGCTCCTTTATGCCCAAACTAGCTCAAATCTTCAAAATTTCCCCAAATTCTCGTGTTAAGGTCCTGAGCTCAATGGATGGTTGCTCCAAGCCTGAAATGCAATGATAATGGTCAAATGGCATCGAAATAGCATCGGGAATGGACCAAAACTCTTCGTAAATGGGTATGTAAATGAGTCGAGAATTCGACTCATCAAAACACTCCACACTTAGAGTTTGGTCGTCCCGAGCAAACATTAAGAACAAGCCAAAGAGACACAAAGGGTAAACTTTATTTCTAACTACTCTAACACATATTTACAATCTAACTCCTTTTCGTAGGTGTGACGAATGCATTTAGCATATGCATTAAGCCTTTAAACCCCTAGGCTACCCTAGTGGACGAGTTATAGTCTCGTGAGAGTTTTCAGAAAAGGGAATACTCACAAATCCCAAGTGCACTCATCCCATGAGAATTGAATTCAAGAGTGTTTAATCAAGGCTATGATTTCTCAAAACAAATTCCTCACCCCACGCTAGGACTATCATCAGAATATCATCAAAAAGACTTTTGAACCACTTTGAGTACCCTCGAGTTCTGCATTCAAGGTCATCAATACTAGAGCTATCAATCGTCTCATCCAAACGTCTATTCATTTTCAAGGTAATACAATAGAAGTAAAGCTTTTAGTTTGCACAAAAAGTGTCAATTGCTTGCCTATGCTAGCTAGGGCTAGTCCACGGGCTTGCGACATGGAACTCGTTCCCAAGTTTTAGGCGCTTAAGCCGTAATCCATAAGGGAAGAGGAGTTCGACACGAGAGTTCTTTACAAACAAGTCATAAACCAAATGAATACTCCCGTGCAAGCACATGGGTCGTCCAAGAGTTGTTCCAACTAGCACACAATACAAATGATGCACCTGCGCAAATGTAAAATGACAGAAGAACATAAAGTCAAGTTTTAAGTTCTTTTTATTTTCTTTTCAAATGGCCTTTGGTCTACAAATGCTTTCGAGGGGGGACTTACCTCCCTAACCCCCAGCATTTGTATGTTTTTGCACAAAACTTCTCGTGCACTTGAGAAAGTTTTTGGTCGGGGCTTTGCCCTCTTTTGACCATGAAAATCGAGCATTTTTTTTGCAAATGTAGAGCCGATGACTAAACTCATGAGAGTGAGAAATACCCTTTGGTTGCAAATGTAGACAAAGAAGGTGAACTTTGAACATGTGCATAATATATAGGTGCATGTCCTGTAGAGTGAACAGTAGAAATGGTAAACACCTTCAATATCATATGAAATGAAGCATACAACCAAAAGCAAGTCAAGGGCATATCACTCAAAATGGCATACATCATCCAAAATAGCGCCGAAAGGCGACTTAACAGTCAAGTACATGATCAAAGCAAGAAAACATAGACAAAAGATCGAGACAAGTATGATCAAAATGTAGAAGAAGCGGAAGATGTAGCCTCGTCGTCCCCCGAAGTGGTCTCTCCAGAAGAATCTCCAACTTCCTCCTCCGAATCATAAGTGAATGGTGTGGGAGACAAGGGAGAGGCGACACGAGGAGCAGAAGGTCCTGGGTCAACTGGAGCAGCATGAATTGAAGCACTCGACCCACTGATCATGGATAATACTGTGGACCGGAGCCACTCCCACTCCCGACGAGCTCTAGCGTCTGACTCTCTAACAAAATCCTCAAGTCGGCTCAAGCCAATCCTCAGATCAGCCACGCCACCCTTCAGGTCAGCAATGTCAGCGGAGGTCCTCTGTCTCCACTCGGTCAAATCATCTGTGGCAGGGGGAGGTCTCTCCACAGCAGCATCAACGTGAGGCAAATCCTCCTGAATGAGAGGTTCCTCAGGAATAGGGGCATCAAGCTCGTCGGCCGGAGGAGGGGAATGTATAGGAGAGGTAAGAGGGGAAGGGGTGAGATGGGTGCTGCAGTAAAGTGGGTTCGCCCTCTTGAACAACCGCCTCCTATACGCGGCATTAGTCACGAGGTCTCCCTGATGAGGCTTCCAGTCGACCTTCCAAGTCTTCCCATCCTTCTTGACGATGTGCATACGCTTCATGGTTTTCAGAGTAAGAGTGCTCTTGGAAGGTTTGGGGCATC
The DNA here is from genome assembly GCA_033675215.1 of Rhodiola kirilowii. Classification (NCBI taxonomy): domain Eukaryota; kingdom Viridiplantae; phylum Streptophyta; class Magnoliopsida; order Saxifragales; family Crassulaceae; genus Rhodiola; species Rhodiola kirilowii. Next base: position 19,560,926 of record CM066195.1, on the reverse strand, counting down.
CCTCATGGCAGAAGGTGAAGTTACACCTAAGGGCAATCAAAGTAATCAAGGAGCCTCCTCCTAAGGCGCGGTTCCTTGCACCCTTCTGAACTATAGCCTGAAAACGGGTAGCAAGTATAGCAAGCTGATAGACCATAATTATACGAATCATAAACACAGTTAAACCCACCAAATTAGACTGTTTGTCTATTTAACTTTTGCTTGTTAGTTCCGATATTTATCTACAGGGTATTTTGGAGTCTAGAGAGAATACACGCTAAGGAGGAGTTTTTAAGCTGAAAATATATTACGAGTCATTCCAAGGTCACGACCAGATGCCGACTGTATAAATCTTATGATCCTGACGTGGAATCACTCAAAACAAATCCAACCGAAGAGCAACCAGAGTCAGTCCGGAGCTGAAAGGACCGATGGCTTTTGTGGATAAGCTCACAAAACTCACAAACTCCTCTCCTTCCTCCCACATGGGCGGCTAAAGCCACAAGCCTCTCCTCTTTGGACACATGGGGGGCGGCTAAGGGGACGATGATGTCATCCGATGGCTTTTGTGAGCTTCCTCCCATCTTGTGACAAGTGTCCTCATCTCATCCACATCCATCTCCTCTCCTTGGCTATAAATAGAGCTCATCTCTTCACTTGTAAATCATCCCATCCCACAATCCATACTTCACTTATCTCTCTAGACTTTTGGGCACTTTTGTACGCTTTTGTTTGAAATCTATAATACTCCTATTGGTTCTTGAGTATTATAGTAGTTTTAGAGAATACTCATGTTGGTTCTTGAGTATTCTAGTAGTTTTTGAGAATACTCCTGTTGGTTCTTGAGTATTTTCCTTTACTTACTATCTTTCAAAAACCCTCGAGTACTTAGCTATGGTATCCACCTCTATGGATATTCGTAGCTAAACTCTTCATTCGGTTGAAGGGGTGTACTTGTATCATAAAATGTTTTAGGTCCATATTTTAGTGCCTCTTCTTTGTATTCAAAACTTGTTCTATGTGCCATATATTAGGTTAGAACTTCTAAGGTTGAGGGGATGCTTGGAATGGCAAAGCTCTTCCGTGGGGTTCGTAAACATACTCGGATAAGTGGATGCTTGGAATGACAAAGCTTATCTGAGGAGTTTGACCTTTCTAAAACACCATTTGGTTGGTCGGGAATGACTGGTCAAATGGATGCACATAGGCTAATATACCTTGGAATAGGGTATTAGTCTAAATAGAACAAGTGTTCTACGACCTTGGAATGGGCTAGACAGTGTGGCAAATCGAGTGCTTGGAATGGCCTTGATACACGTTTGAATACTTAGAAGGATCACTAAAGGTCAATGATAAACAGGCTATGATACAACGCCCCCAAAACCGAAGGCTTTCCTTAAATTCAAACACCACCTGCATTTACTTTCTTAGTATAAACTGACTTATCAACTGCTCACCTCCCGGAAAACTTGCCAATCACGCAACAACCACTGTAAGTCTTCTTCCTTTTATTTTCAGTATTTACTTTTCTGTCATTTACCTTTCCGCATCAAAAACCAAAACCAACCAAAAAACACTTACTTTTCCGCACTAAAACCTCAATCAACCTAAAACACGTTCCCTCCCTATACGATCCCTCAAAGAACAACTTATCCCCCTAATTCCCTTGGGTTCGACCCCTACTTACCACTTGCTACCCAGTAGTGAAGTCGCGAGTAGCGGACTTATAAATTTATTCTTGACGTTTGCACACGACGATTGTGCGTCCGTCACAAGCCAATCAATGGCCTCTCCGTGATCAATAGCTAGCATAATATCCATATCGGGAAGGGTGAACGACCTAGCCTTCGCCGTCCGAGTGTTTATCCCAATGGCGATGAGATGGTGGATAATCTTCCAAACTGGGTCAGTGATCGCCGAAGAGTTATAAGATGAGATAAACCACTCGTTTCGCTCTGAAATCCTCTTCCAGAATCTGCTCTGGTCATGCTCAGTGAATGTCCGGGCGATGGCATCATGCGGAGGAAATCCCAACCATTCACGGATCACACTCTCCTCAATTTTGAAATCCCTTCCTCCCAAGACAAATTTCCAGTAGAATACACGCACATCCCCCTCCTCCTCCACAACCCTCTCAAAGGAGCAAGTGAACTCCTCAACTACCCTTTGGTAGGATCCCGGATCATCATAAAATAAGAAATGCAAGCCACTATGCGTGAGTCGTGAATGTACCTCATCAGTGACTGCACCATCAATGCGTAGGAGGAGTCCCATGTCGGGGGTAGAGAGTAGGAATGACTGTCTTCCTCTTCCTCACAATCGTGGCAAGATTGGTCCGGTGAGTCTCATCTGTAAATTCTAGAGGCTCCGAGAATGGGTAAGGAGTCGGGAAAGGTAACGGTCCATCCAATGGTCCCTCATTCGGCAATACCGGGACGATAGCACTGGAGGACGGTGCAAAAGCTGGAGGAGAGGGTACTCTCGGCACCGGAGGTGAAGGAGCTCTAGGCAATGTGGGCAAAGGGACTCTTCTCTTCTTCGCCGGTTTCCTCGGTTGTTGGTTTTTCTTTTTGGGACGAGGTGCGGGGGAAACCGGTGGAGCATCCAATCCTCTTCCGAGGATGAGCTAGAGTCTACTAACGAAGCTCTAAACTGCTTCCTCTTGCGAGAGACGAGAGGCATGTCATCCTCGTCGTCTTCGCTTTGCTTGGAATGAGTTGGAACACTGAAAATTGAACTGAGCAAAAACTCACTGAGATTTCAATCAACTCGACCGACTGGCGCTGCAAGGAAATTCCAGTCGGTCGACTGGAGTGGCGATTTAGGGCACAAATCGGGATTTTTGCCGGAGGGTTTGGCGGCTCAAATCGATGGTTGGGGTTTGTAGGCGGGAGGCTGGCGAATCGTTTGAGAGGCTGATTGGAGGGTTTGATCGGCGGATGGAGGAGATCGGCCGGCTTTTGAGTTTCCGATCGGAAATCGAAGAAGCGGACGGTTACGACGGCTGAGGACTTGGCTGGTGGTGGCGCGGCTGATGGCAAGCGTGCGGCGAGGGGAATGAGTCAGGAGGACGAAGCCGGACGAAGGTCGGATGGAGGATCGAAGGATGGGAGTCGGTCGAGCGAGATGAAATGTGAGTCGGGCAAGAATGAGTTTGAAATGAGAACTGGGTTTTGGATAGGACTAACTCAGTCGGTCGACTAGGAGGCGAGTCGACCGACTCGAATGGTAGAAAAAATTGGTCCTTCTGAACCTTCGCCAACTCGACCGACTGGGGCTTTGGTCTTCTCCCAGTCGATCGACTGGGGGCAAATTTCAGCTTCAATGAATTTTTGTCCTCTGCTTTGACTCCCAACTCCACACTTAGAATTTAACTTCGCATCATGAATGCTGAGTCTAGCCAAGACGTTAAACTAGGCCTCTTCGGGGAGTAACCCGCGCTGTAAGTATTTAGCTAGTTTTCATCTGCATTTGCATTATGTGTGAACATTTCAAGGTTCTAAGTGTGGAGTGCCCCTCCATGATTTTCGATGCTAACCTATACTTGTGAAGCTCTGTGTTTTTATCTATTTATCTACCAGCTCATGAGTCGCATTTCACTCCCCGGGCATCGCTTAATCTCCATGGATATCACGCTTTCACACACGAGGGAAGTTCCTATGTGCTTTTTCTTATCTTTTATTTCTTCGCTTAGGGACTAAGCTCATTTTTAAGTGTGGAGTGGGTAGCACATAGTCACATATACATTCATCGCATGTCACACATTCACTCTTGCATATGCTCAACTGTCTATGTAATGCGATTGAAATCCTCGTTTTCTACGATACTCCTTGACTGATTGACATTTGTTTGGATTCGAAGTCTAGGACTTGAAATAGTTTTAATCGTGTGTGTATTCTCTTGAGTCAGCACCATTGCTAGCCTTTGACTATCACGTGTTTTACGTATTTCTTGAAGCATATTTAGGACTTGATATTGGTAGGCACCAGTTCGAAAAAAAAATGAAAAACACTTAAATTGAATCTCTTTTTCTAGGTGACCTTAGTACTAGTATGTGTTTCTCTACATTCGTCGTGATTTGCATGCACCCGCCTTTATTCATACACTATGTCAAGCTTTAAGTGTGGAGTTAGACAACTGGCCTTCAAGTTTTCCCCTAAAAAAAAAAGTTCTTAATTTTGGAAAGTGGGTGAAACATTGGCCCCAAGCATAGTTGTTTTTGAAAGAAAACCAGTTTGAACGAAAAAAAATAATATGCTGTTGTTGATTCTGCGAAAGCAGAAGAATACCAAGGACCTGGTGAGAAAAGTCACCCCTGGTATATGTAAAACACTCTTGAAACAATTTCTTCCCTCTTCTGCTTGATATAGTGTAATTTCATCCTCTCATTGCGTGCAAATCATAACTTATCTTGGGAATTCATGTACTAGAAACTAAGGGACGATCCTCGTGCTTGCACTAAAACTTTTGATGTGATTTTCGTACTATTTTTCAGAAAAACCTTAAGTCAGGCTCCTCTTCTCTTACGGGTCATTGTCTAATCCTTGGCACTTGAGAATGAGCTTTGCGCCAAGAGCCCGTGGACTATCCCAAGATAGCATAGGTGAATGGCGAGCATGTTTTGTGTAACTATTCATGTTCTTTATACGTTGCAATAGAACTATTTAGAACATGTGATTAGTCGATTGCTAGCCGTGTGTACTGACCGTTTGAATGCATAGCTCGTATAATCTATGATTGTCTGAAAACTTTGATGAAGATGTTTGACTTGAAGTTGAGGTAACACGATGAATCCGAGGTATGACATGACTTTACTGTGACTCGTTGAGCATCATTTCATGCATACACGTTAGTTAGTCGTATATGGGATTTGTAGGTAGTTCCATTCCTGAAAACCTTCACGAGACTATACTCATCCTACTAGGGCAGCCTATAGGTTTAAAGGCTTGATGCATACGCTAAATGCATCCGTGTCCTCTACGACAGTGAGTTATCTTTTTATTTTTTGTTTTAGTTAGAATTGATCACATGATACTTGAGCGGGTAACTATTCTGTAGATTTATTGACTTGTGCTTAATGTTTGTTCGGGACGAACAAATCCTAAGTGTGGAGTGTTTTGATCGGTCGAATTCTTGACCTATTATTCACTTCATTCGATGATGGATTATGTTTGTTTTCCCAACATTTTATTGTCATTTGATATCTTTTCTAGTGTTTCAGGTCATATATCACATATCTAATACTTTTGGATTGATCAGAAGCAAAGAAAAGCAATTGGTGCAAACTTGGGCAAAAACAGGACAAAACAGGGCAGGCAGACTTTTGAGACGTATTTTGCATGACCAGGGCTCATACGGTGTCCAAATGAGTCGAAATTTAGCTTGTTGGAAAGCTAATTCAAATACCTACAACTTTGTAGTTGACACTAAGAGCAGATTCGAAGGTTTAGACCTTCAAAATGGCAAAAGAAGTCAGGTCCCGTGACAGTCCCTGCAGTCACGGGACTTGGCCGTGGCAACGGTATTTTTGGGTCCCGTGACAGCCCGTGATGGCCCGTGACAGTTGAGATGTCATGGGACTTGCCTAATTTTGGTTTTAGATAATTATGGAAATTCAAAGATATAAAAAGGGGATTCGACCAGATTCAAAAGGAGGCTGATTTTGGAGAGTTGTGTGCTATTTTCGGAGAAAAACCCTAACTTGGGAGAGAAGACAGAGTTTTCAGCGTGAGGATCGTCGAGCTACACCGCGTCTTTACGGTTTACTTGTTTCTTTCCTTCTTTACACTGTTTTTGGTTAACAACCATGAATAGTGAGTAGTCTTCTTAATTCCGGGATCCTACGGATCCCGTGCTATGTAACCCTAACTCTCATGTGATCAATTGAAGTTTATTATTTATGCGATTCGATTATTCAATTTCATTGTGTGCTTAATATTATCGTTCTATGCATGTTGATGGATGCACAGTTGTCGTGTGCAAACGTCAAGAATAAATTTATAAGTCCGCTACTCGCGACTTCACTACTGGGTAGCAAGTGGTAAGTAGGGGTCGAACCCAAGGAAATTAGGGGGATAAGCTATTCTTTGAGGGAATTGTAAAGCGAGGGAGCGTGTTTTTAGGTTGATTGAGGTTTTAGTGCGGAAAAGTAAGTGTTTTTTTGGTTGGTTTTGGTTTTTAGTGTGGAAAAGTAAATGACAGAAAAGTAAATACTGAAAATAAAAGAAAGAAGACTTACAGCGGTTGTTGCGTGATTGGCAAGTCTTCCGGGAGGTGAGCAGTTGATAAGGCAGTTTATACTAAGAAAGTAAATGCAGGTGGTGTTTAAATCTAACGAAAGCATTCGGTTTCGGGGGTCTTGTATCGTAGCCTGTTTATCATTGGCCTTTAGTGATCCTACTAAGTATTCAAAAGTGTATCAAGGCCATTCCAAACACTCGATTTGCCACACTGTCTAGTCCATTCCAAGACGTAGAGCACTTGTTCTATTTAGACTAATACCCCATTCCAAGGTATATTAGCCTATGTGCATCCATTTGACCAGTCATTCCCGACCAACCAAATGGTGTTTTAGAAAGGTCAAACTCCTTAGATAAGCTTTGCCATTCCAAGCATCCACTTATCCGAGTATGTTTACGAACCCCACGGAAGAGCTTTGCCATTCCAAGCATCCACTCAACCTTGGAAGTTCTAACATAATATATGGCACATAGAACAAGTTTTGAATACAAAGAAGAGGCACTAAAAGTATGGCCTAAAACATTTTATGATACAAGTACACCCCTTCAACCGAATGAAGAGTTTAGCTACGAATATCCATAGAGGTGGATACCATAGCTAAGTACTCGAGGGTTTTTGAAAGACATTAAGTAAAGGAGAATACTCAAGAACCAACAGGAGTAAACTCAAAAACTACTAGAATACTCAAGAACCAACATGAGTATTATAGATTTCAAACAAAAGCTTACAAAGTAGTGCCCAAATCTAGAGAGATAAGTGATTGTGAATTGTGGGATTGTGGATTGGATTGTGGATTGGATTACAAAGGGAAGGGGGGTGTATTATAGGCTTGGAGGAGGGGAAGATGTGGTGAGGAGTGAAGACACTTGGCAAGCTCTCCATGGAGCTCTCCAAAGCCGCCGGCCCTTGTAATCTCTTCCCAAAGCCGCCGGCCCATGTGGAGGAAGGGGAGAGGAGGAGAGGGGAATGTGAGGAGGAAGCCGCCGGCTAGGTGGCATGAGGGGAGTGGTTTGTGAGTTTTGTGAAGTTTTCACAAAACTATCGGTTCATTTCTGCTCCGGACTGACTTTGGTTGCTCTTCGGTTGGATTTGTTTTGAGTGATTCCATGTCAAGTTCATGATATTTCTTCAGTCGGCATCTGGTCTTGACCTTGGAATGACTCGTAATATATTTTTAGCGTAAAAACTCCTCCTTAGCCTGTATTCTTTCTAGACTCCAAAATACCCTGTAGATAAATATCGGAACTAACAAGCAAAAGTTAAATAGACAAACAGTCTAATTTGATGGGTTTAACTGTGTTTATGATTCATATAATTATGGTCCATCAGATCACCCCACACTTTTAGTTGTTCGTCCCGAACAATGCTATTAAAGGGCGGCACACTATCTAAGTAAACTTTTAAAATATGCAAGTGAGATTGTGGGACTAGATTTATCCTAATTCATACATTACTACTTATTACCAAATTAAACTGTGTAAATACTTAGAAGAAACTTGATACTTGTACCTTCGTGCCGAGATGCAAATTAATTCGGATGTTTCGGGAGATAGCCCTTTTCAGGCTCCTGGACTGCAACCTTGGGACTGTCTTGCGCTATATGGTTTCCTTGTAGCTTTCTCTAGCACGTGATTCGGTTCAGGTTTCACAGATGAGTTGAGCCTTTTTTATTTTCTTTTTGGCGAAGGACAGCTTTTTTGTAGTGAATCGGCCTTTGGCCTTTGATTTGACTCTTTGAGTACTTCACTTTTGTTTGGTTAAAACCTTCACAATTTTGGGCCTTTGTCTCTTGATTTGCTTCTTTGAGCTTTTGCCTTTTTGTGGCTTGCTAGTCCATTTTCTCAAGCCTTTTTTGGGAGGTCCAATCATCGCCCGCGAGCATATGGAAATACCTCCCCGCTCTCTCTCATCCTTGCCGTTTCGCGCGGGTCAAAATGAGGGTCGCTCATTTATTTTCCCGGCTACTCTGACTAGAGATAGGACGGTTTGATTCCCGTCCCACCTTTTTTCTTTTTGCATAAACACTGCATGGCGGAGATGACTTCTGACTCAACTGAAACCCGAAGTGCAGCCTCCACTGACTTCGTAAACCATATAGCGAAATTCAGTCCTTCGATTGCTTGCCAAGCCTCTCTAGGGCATTTTCTATCAACTCCACATCCCTTGTTTATCTCAGCACAAAGGGACAAATGAGAAGTTACATTCTAAGTTTTTAAACAGTTGAATTTTCACAAGGTTATTGCATGAATTATGATCTATCTTTTTCACATTCTCAAGTTCATATTTTCAAAAAGATAATATTAAGGGAAAAGGAAAAGAAAAACATGTTATGTACACAGGCGGTTCTCACCCCACACTTTTGAACGAAGGCGTGCCTTTCAGCAAGACTTAGTTCAAAAGCCATGCAAGCAGACAATTATGAGAAGGAAATGACATTAAGGAAAAGGGAAGAACAGAACTCCCTTTAAAGTGTCGAGTGAACGACATGGCATGAGGCTGGATAATCGAGGGAGTTCAGCTGGGGCCTTGAACTCTTGGCATAGGCCTGGTTGGCTTGATGTTGCACCCATAACCGATTCCTGAATAGTCATTTCATTCTCCTGACCAGTGCCTTTGTTTAACGTCGTTGGCTCGACGCATGGGGATCACTGGTTTGGATCCCATGGGTGGCTCAGGTCGTATTTTGCCACTGTTCCTGTGTTGCTTCTTGCCTTGACTCTTCCTGATTTCTTGCTTGGGTTAGAACTCCATGGTTTTGGTTTTTTTTCTTTCCATTGTTTCTGAGAAGGCGGGGGACCTTTGACTATAGATGTTGGTCTTGTTGCTTTTTCGGTCTCTTTTGGCAGGTCAGAAATCTGTGTACCGCGATCTGAGATAGGTATAATGTCTGGCGGTTTCTTTATATCCGTGCGGCCATTATTAATGTAGAAATTTGCACTTTTGCCGCCGAACTCAAGCGATAATGAGCCCTTGCCCACATCGATCCTTGCTTTAGTAGCGTAGAGGAATGGTCGTCCCAATATTATTGTTGGAGGGTCATCTTCGCTGATCTCTCCCGTTTGTATTACATAAAAGTCTGCAGCAAGGACGAGCTCTCCCACATGGAGTATTACATCTTTCAGCACTCAAACCGGACGGATGCACGATTTATCTCCTAGCTTGATATTTGACCTGGGTGCTTTCAATGGACCAAGTCCTAATAAGTAATATAAGGAGGAAGGCATGGCGTTGACAGCAGCCCCAAGATTGACTAAGCACTTATGAATCTGGGTTTCACCAATACCGCAGGTGACTTTGAAGGCCCCTGGGTCTTTATCTCTTTCTGGTTGTGACTTATGATCTGAAGTGAGGGCTCTTTCTATTGTCGGGCCATTCTGCCCATTCCTTGGCTTAGGATTTGTATAATCGGACCCCTTAATATTTTGCTTCAAAGCATAAATATTAGTTGGAGAGTCCCACTCTAAATCGTTATTGTCATCCCATCCAGATGTTGGTATGTCAGAGTGTATGATCGGTGGTGGTGTTATGCAAACGGTGAATGCGTACCGTCCATTGTCAGCATGCGTAACCCATGTTTTGCCATCATTGGGTCGGTCTTCCTCTTGATTCCACTCAGGACGACGCCTACGGGTGAAGTGTTTGTTGGTAAGTTTGTAAGTTGGGGATCGTGCTACTTCTCCCAGTGTCGCCTTTATGTTTGACCTCCTTATCATGCTAATATTTGCCTTTGGATTTTGGATGGTTTGTGAAGGAAGTCTGCCAGGTTCATTAGTGAGTGTTGACATTGCGGTGGCGAGCTGGGACATTTGTTTGGTCAATTCTGAAATTGCCCCGTCAGTTTTCGCCTGGTATTGGTGTAGCGAAGTACCCAATTGATTTATGCTTCCTGCGAGCTCCTTCATTGTGTCATCGAGCGACTTGGTTGGTTCTTGCTGATTGTTCGGGCTGGTTTGGTACTGATTCGGTCCTCTTTGCTGATATTGGCCTGCTGATGGAGCGTTCTGGTTATACTGTCAGTGGGGGGGGTTGGTAGAATGACTGAGCTAGTTGATGAACAGCTGGTTGTGCTTCTTTCTAAGGATAGTTGTGGTTACGCCAGCTCGGGTTGGTTGTTTGACCATACTGTCTATTTTGTCCGGCTCTGTCGTTGTTGTTGTTGTTGTATCCTTGGTATCCTTCCACTGCATTCACTTCTGCCGGTTCCTCTTCTATTATTGTCGGGCATGCGTCAATTTTGTGGTCCGTAGAACCACAAAATTTGCAAGGCTTAACTGGAACTGGTTGTCTTCGTAGGATCTGAATCATCATTTCCTTTAATTGTTTCATCTCTTCTGGCATAGAGCTCATCGGTGTTTCAGTTCGTGCTACATTTTTTGTTCGGGAGAATTCTTCCTGCCGGGTTGTCTCTTCTCTAAATCGGGCATTTTCAGCAACGTTGGCGATGAGGTTCCTTATGCCACTCAATGATAGATTCATCATGGATCCTCCAGCTGAGGCATCCAGAAGCATTTTGTCTAATGGTCTTAATCCATCAATGAGGTACTCGATGATGAGTTTCTCGGGCAGTCCAAGGGTACATCAGCTTCTCTCCAGGTGGTTGAACTTTTCCAGGTAATCGTACATGGTTTCATTGGGCCCTTGCTTGATGTCTTGTAGTTGCCTCCTTACTTGCATTGCTCTTCCTGCCGGGTAATATTTGTCCAGGAATTTCGTTTGCATCTGAGCCCATGTTCTGATGCTACCGGAAGGCAAAGAAAGGAACCAGTCGTTTGCCGCGTCAATGAGGGAAAAATAGAACGCTTTTAACTTGAAGTCGTCTATACTCACTCGATTGGGTTTTAGATTTTGGCAAATGCCGTGTAAACGTTGGAGGTGAGTTGTCACAGATTCTCCATGTGCTCCTGAGAACTTGGGCTAGCTATGGGCCACTGATGCGTTGATGGTAATGTATTCCAGTTCATGGCCCTCGTAGATGCACCATGGTTGCGTTTCGAAATCTGGGGCATTCAGCTCTCCCATCGTAGGTGCGCGATAGTTGTTATTCCCATAGTAGTCGTCGAAGACAGGTTCTTGCCTAGGCATTTGTCGAGGTTGAGGGTGTGGGGGACGTATAGGGGGTTGCACTGGACAAGCTGCATTTTGGTCCTCGGGTGGTCCTTGGTTTCTTCGGGCGGCCTCTCTATCACGAGCTCTTCTGTCTCGGATGATTTGTTCCGGATCATCGACAAATGGAAGTGGCACCTCATCATTTCGATCGTATAGGTTTATTTCTTCATCATCCTGGTAGTCATGGTGGCTTCCTTCGCGAGACATGGTTGTTTTGAAGAGAGTATCGATTCAAAGAACTTATCCGATTAAGTAACTCATTCCCCGGCAACGGCGCCAATTTTGATGGATGCACAGTCGTCGTGTGCAAACGTCAAGAATACATTTATAAGTCCGCTACTCGCGACTTCACTACTGGATCGCAAGTGGTAAGTAGGGGTCAAACCCAAGGGAATTAGGGGGATAAGCTATTCTTTGAGGGAATTGTACAGTGAGAGAGCGTGTTTTTAGGTTGATTGAGGTTTTAGTGCGGAAAAGTAAGTGTTTTTTTGGTTGGTTTTGGTTTTTAATGCGGAAAAGTAAATGACAGAAAAGTAAATACTGAAAATAAAAGAAAGAAGACTTACAGTGGTTGTTGCGTGATTGGCAAGTCTTCCGGGAGGTGAGCAGTTGATAAGGCAGTTTATACTAAGAAAGTAAATGCAGGTGGTGTTTAAATCTAACGAAAGCATTCGGTTTCGGGGGTCTTGTATCGTAGCCTGTTTATCATTGGCCTTTAGTGATCCTACTAAGTATTCAAAAGTGTATCAAGGCCATTCCAAGCACTGGATTTGCCGCACTGTCTAGTCCATTCCAAGACGTAGAGCACTTGTTCTATTTAGACTAATACCCCATTCCAAGGTATATTAGCCTATGTGCATCCATTTGACCAGTCATTCCCGACCAACCAAATGGTGTTTTAAAAAGGTCAAACTCCTCAGATAAGCTTTGTCATTCCAAGCATCCACTTATCCGAGTATGTTTACGAACCCCACGGAAGAGTTTTGCCATTCCAAGCATCCACTCAACCTTGGAAGTTCTAACCTAATATATGGCACATAGAACAAGTTTTGAATACAAAGAAGAGGCACTAAAAGTATGGCCTAAAACATTTTATGATACAAGTACACCCCTTCAACCGAATGAAGAGTTTAGCTACGAATATTGATGGACCACAATTATACGAATCAAAAACACAGTAAAACCCCCCAAGTTAGACTGTTTGTCTATCTAACATCCATCTGTTAGTCCCGATATATTTCCACATGGCATTTTAGAGACTGAAGTGAAAACACGCTAAGGAGAGGATTTTATGCTGAAAAGATAACAAGAGTCAATCCAAGGTCAAGATCATATGCCGACTGAAGAAATATCAAGGATCCTGACGTTGAATTGACCAGAACAAATTAATCAGAAGAATCAGGAGAGGAATCAAGACAGCCCGGGGAAGGAACACACTGACAGTTTTGTGAAAAGACTGCACAAAACTGTACAAAACTCACATATGGGCAAGATGACTTGTGACTTGAAGAAGAGGTGGCCAAAGAGGAAAACCACCCCAAAACCACCACCCACCACCGGCGGCTCCTCCACCCTCCTCCTCCATGTGACCGGTTGACTTGCCTTGGAGGTGGCAAAGCCAACCTCTCCTCCTCCACCACAACCGGCTACCGGCGGCTGCCCTCCACCACTCCTCCTCCGCCACTTGGTGGCTCCTCCTTGCCTCCTCCTCCTCCCTTGGATCAAACCAATCTCCACCACCCATCTCCACCCATTTTTCCTATAAAAGGAGGTGCTCCTCCCCTCACAAATGCATCCCAAAAATTGTAATCACTTCTCTCTCTACATTTTGTTACTTGTAAGTTTGGTTCGGTTTTGAAATAATACTCCTGTTTGTTCTTGAGTATTATACTGGAAATTATAATACTCTTGTCGGTTCTCAAGTATTATAATACTGTAGAGAATACTCCTGTTGGTTCTTGAGTATTCAGTAGGAAATTAGGAATACTCCTGTTGGTTCTTGAGTATTCCACCCCTTTCCCTCTTACTGTTTTCAAAAACCCCCCGAGTATTTAGCTATGGTATCCATCTCTATGGATATTCGTAGCTAAACTCTTTATTCGGTGGAAGGTATTTTCTTGTATTATATAATGTTGTAATATCTTTTAGTTTCATTTCTTTGTATTCAAAACTTGTTCTATGTGCCATTTATAGTCAGAATTTCCAAGGTTGAGTGGATGCTACGAAAGGGCAAAACTCTTCCGTGGGGATTCGTGAACATACTCGGGTAAGTGGATGCTACGAAAGGGCAAAGCTTATCTGAGAAGTTCGACTCATCTAAAACACCACTTGGTCAATCGTAACTGTGAGATCAAGTGGATGCACAAAAGGCTAAGATACTTCGAAAGGAGGAATTAGTCTGAAATAGAACAAGGGTTGCTTTAAACGATGTTGCAAGTCTTGCGCTACGAAAGGGCCTCGATTCATCTTTGAATACTTAGAAAAGTTACTAACAGTTTATTATATACATGTTATAATATAAGAGTACCTGAAACCGAATGCTTTTCTTTACTGTTAAACCGCAATCACCAACTGCTGATCTACCGGAGGAATTACAATCACGCATCACCCACTGTAAGTCTTCTTTGTATTTACAGCATTTAAATTCTGTATTTACTTTTCCGCAATCAAAACCAAAAACCCCCCCAAAAAATCACGTAGTTAATTAGAGCGCTAAAATCTCAATCAACCATAAAACACGCTCCCCCCAGTTCAATCACCCTAAAAGAATAGCCTATTCCCCTAATTCCCTTGGGTTCGACCCCTACTTACCACTTACTACCCAGTAGTGTAGTCACAAGTAGCGGATATTATAAATTTATTTGTACAGAGGACACTGCACCTTAACGACAGTGCGGTGGCCCTCCGTCAAATATCCATAGAGGTGGATACCATAGCTAAGTACTCGAGGGTTTTTGAAAGATAGTAAGTAAAGGAGAATACTCAAGAACCAACAGGAGTAAACTCAAAAACTACTAGAATACTCAAGAACCAACAGGAGTATTATAGATTTCAAACAAAAGCTTACAAAGTAGTACCCAAATCTAGAGAGATAAGTGATTGTGAATTGTGGGATTGTGGATTGGATTACAAAGGGAAGGGGGGTGTATTTATAGGCTTGGAGGAGGGGAAGATGTGGTGAGGAGTGAAGACACTTGGCAAGCTCTCCATGGAGCTCTCCAAAGCCGCCGGCCCTTGTCATCTCCTCCCAAAGCCGCCGGCCCATGTGGAGGAAGGGGAGAGGAGGAGAGGGGGATGTGAGGAGGAAGCCGCCGGCTAGGTGGCATGAGGGGAGTGGTTTGTAAGTTTTGTGAAGTTTTCACAAAACTATCGGTTCATTTCTGCTTCGGACTGACTTTGGTTGCTCTTCGGTTGGATTTGTTTTGAGTGATTCCATGTCGGGTTCATGATATTTCTTCAGTCGGCATCTGGTCTTGACCTTGGAATGACTCGTAATATATTTTTAGCGTAAAAACTCCTCCTTAGCCTGTATTCTCTCTAGACTCCAAAATACCCTGTAGATAAATATCGGAACTAACAAGCAAAAGTTAAATAGACAAACAGTCTAATTTGGTGGGTTTAACTGTATTTATGATTCATATAATTATGGTCCATCACATGTATTTACATCAAAGGGTATGTTTGCATTGGTAGAACGTATTTAGGTTATATGCCGAAAGGTGGATGGGCCCTAGGGATTAACCGGATTGCATGAAATTGATGTTAGGTCATGTTTACATGAACTAGTAGGAAAACCTTTAGTTTAATAAATCGAAATCGTTGATAATCCATGGATGGGCGGCGTTCAACGATTGAGATTGATCTAGACAATGATCCGTGGATGGGCGGCTTGTCTAGTGTTATTTCGGTTATATTCCATATTCGATAGCATGAATAATCAACATAGAATGATTGCATGATTAGCGGGTGACGGAGCCCACCGTACAGTCGTTAAGGTGCGATGTTCTCTGTGCAAAAATAAATTTATATCTCCGATACTCGCGACTTAACTATTTTTGGTAGTCAGTGGTAAGTACGGGTCGAACCCAAGGGAATTAGGTGATAGTTGTTCTTTCGAAAAGGGGGAATTAAATTAAACAGTTGGGGGGTTGGTTTTGGTTTTAGTTACTGAAAAGTAAGGTGCTTGAAGGACAAGTCTTGACAGAAAGTAAGCAGTTGATAAGGTACTGAAAGTAAAGTAACAGTTGATATTACAATTAAAGGAAAGTATTCGGCTTTAGGGGCCTTGTATCATAGTCTGTTTATCATTGACCTCTAATGATCATACTAAGTGTTCAAAAGTGTATCGAGGCCATTTCAAGCACTCGACTTGCCACACTGTCTAGCCCATTTCAAGGTCATAGAGCACTTGTTCTATTTAGACTAGCACCCCATTTCAAGGTATACTAGCCTATGTGCATCCATTTGATCAATCATTTCCGATCAATCCAAATGGTGTTTTAAAGAGGTCGAACTCCTCTTATAAGCTTTGCCATTTCAAGCATCCACTTACCCGAGTATGTTCACGAACCCCACGAAAGAGTTTTGCCATTTCAAGCATCCACTCAACCTTGGAAGTTTGACAGACGCACAGTCGTCGTGTGCAAACGTCAAGAATAAATTTATAAATCCGCTACTCGCGACTTCACTACTGGGTAGCAAGTAGTAAGTAGGGGTCGAACCCAAGGGAATTAGGGGGATAAGCTATTCTTTGAGGGAATTGTACAGCGAGGGAGCGTGTTTTAGGTTGATTGAGGTTTTAGTGCGGAAAAGTAAGTGATTGGTTGGTTGGTTTTGGTTTTTAGTGCGGAAAAGTAAATGGCAGAAAATGTAAATACTGAAAATAAAAGAGAAGACTTACAACGGTTGTTGCGTGATTGGCAAGTCCTCCGGAAGGTGAGCAGTTGATAAGCAGTTTATACTAAAATTGAAAGTAAATGCAGGTGGTGTTTAAATTTAAGGAAAGCATTCGGTTTCGGGGGCCTTGTATCATAGCCTGTTTATCATTGACCGCTAATGATCATACTAAGTGTTCAAAGATGAATCGAGGCTATTTCTAGCACAAGACTTGCAACATCGTTTAGAACACTTGTTCTACTTAGACTAATTCCTCCTTTCGAAGTATCTTAGCCTTATGTGCATCCATTTGATCTTTCAGTTACGATCGACCAAATGGTGTTTTAGATAAGTCGAACTCCTCAGATAAGTTTTGCCCGCTAAAGCGTCCACTTACCTGAGTATGTTCACGAACCCCATGGAAGAGCTTTGCCCGTTAAAGCATCCACTCAACCTTGGAAGTTCTGACCTGATATATGGCACATAGAACAAGTTTCGAACACAAAGATGCACTAGGTGCAGGGTCTAAAACATTTTATAATACAAGTACACCCCTTTAACCGAATGAAGAGTTTAGCTACGAATATCCATAGAGGTGGATACCATAGCTAAGTACTTACGGTTTTTGAAAGACAGTAAGTAAAGGAAAGGGGTGAGTACTTCAAAAACCGACAAGAGTACTCAAGAACCGACAGGAGTACTCAAGACCGAACTATAATACTCAAGAACCAACAGGAGTATTATATATTAAAAACCAAACTTACAAATGCCAAACTTTCTAGAGAGAGAAGTGTTTTTGATTTTGGATGATACAAATGAGAGGAGAATGGCTTGTATTTATAGCCAAAAGGGGAGGAGATGGGCGGTGAGGATGAAACCACATGGTTTCATCCAAGGGAGGAGGGGAAGAGGTAAAAGCCGCCGGTTTTGGGTGGTAAAAGGGGGAGGTCTTCCTCCTTTGGTCACCTCCTCCCAATAGCCACCGGTCACCAAGGGGAGAAGAGGAGTTTTGTGAAGTTTTGTGATGTTTTCACAAAACTATCGGTGTATTTCGGCCCCGGACTGACTTTGATTGCTCTTCGGTTTGATTTGTTTTGAGTGATTCCATGTCAGGATCATGAGATTTCTTCAGTCGGCGTCTGATCTTGACCTCGGAATGACTCGTAACATCTTTTCTGCGTAAGAACTCCTCCTTAGCGTGTATTCTCTCTAGTCTCTAAAATGTCCTGTAGATAAATATCGGAACTAACAAGCAAAAGTTAAATAGAAAAACAGTCTAATTTAGTGGGTTTAACTGTGTTTTTGATTCGTATAATTATGGTCCATCAAAGTTCTAACATAATATGTGGCACATAGAACAAGTTTTGAACACATAGAGGCACTAAGAGTAGGGCCTAAAACATTGTATGATACAAGCACACCCCTTCAACCGAATGAAGGGTTTAGCTACGAATATCCATGGAACAGGACATCATAGCTAAGTGCTTTAAAAAGTAAAGGTTTTTTGAAAGACAGTAAAGTAAAGTTTTCGAAAGTAAAGACAGTAAAGTAAAGTTTTCGAAAGTAAAGACAGTAAAGTAAAGTACTTTGAAAGACAGTAAAGTAAAGAAGCGAGTACTTACAAAAACCGATGAGAGTGCTCAAGATCAAGCTTCGACTTCAAAGTAAAGTGTTTACATGATTGTGTTTACAAACTAGAGAGATAAGTAACTTGTGGATGTTGGAATGAGATTACAAAGGGAAGGGAAGTCACTATTTATAGGCTAAGGGAGGCAATGGATGTGGAGGAGAAGCCATCACATGTCACAAGATGGGAGGAGGTCTCAAAAGCCATCGGGGTGAGTCACCTCCCCCTTAGCCGCCGGCCACATGGAGGAGAAGGATAGGCTTGTGGCTTAGCCGCCGGCCACATGGAGGAAGGAGAGTGAGTTTGAGTTTTGTGAGCACATCCCAAAAAGCCATCGGTCCTTTCAGCTCCGGGCTGACTCTGGTTGCTCTTCGGTTGGACTTGTTTTGAGTGATTCCATGTCAGGTTTATGAAAGTTGTACAGTCGGAATCTGGTTGTGTCCTGGAGTGACTTGTAATCCATTTTCAGCTTTAAAACTCCTCCTTAGCTTGTATTCTTTCTAGACTTCAAAATACCCTGTAGATAAATATCGGAACTAACAAGCAAAAGTTAAATAGACAAAGAGTCTAATTTGGTGGGTTTAACTGTGTTTATGATTCATACAATTATGGTCCATCAGCGGGGTTAGCACGGGTGAAGTATGGATTCTGGGATTCTTTCTCTGATAAAAAAACACAACATTTAATTTTTGCACTTTAATTTTCTGCTATTTAATTTCTGCAAGTTTCGTGACACCAAAACCCTTTTTACAAAGTTTAATCGGAATAGCTAAATAGGTCACACCGTTTGCTAGTATTCACACGCACTGCTCCTAGGATCGACCCTTGGCTTACCAAGGTTTACAAATTTTGTTTGACTGCAATTGAACCCCTAAAACTTATAATTTGACGACTATATAGTGTTAAAAATACGCTTGTCACTCTTCCAAACCGCCTCTTGTGGCATATAAATAGAGGAGCACCCCTCCTTGAATACCATCCATGATCCATATACATTATCATCACCATCATCTCTACTTCATACTCCTCGAATCTCTCTAGAATTTTGTAGGCACAAATCCTTGTAAACACTTGTACTTTGATATCAAAAGCTCCAAGTTTGTTCTTGATCTTGTTCTTGTTACTAGTTCAACATCTCTCTACTTTTTCTTGTACTATTTCGAAAACCTTCATTTTCCTTTCAAGTATTTTCCAAAAACCTTTACTTTCTTGCACTAGCTATGGTATCCACTTCCATGGATACTTGTAGCTAAACCCTTCATTCGGTTGAAGGGGTGTGCTTGTATCATGAAAACGTTTTAGACCCTTTTTCTTAGTGCTGCTATTGTGTTCAAGCTTGTTCTAAGTGCTATACATTCGGGTAGAACATACACGGTTGAGTGGATGCTTGAACTGGCAAAGCTCTTCCGTGGGGTTCGTGAACATACACGGTTAAGTAGATGCTTAAAATGGCAAAGCTTTTCCGTGGAGTTCAACCTCTCTTTAAGTCGCTTGGTTGATCGGAAATAAGAGATCAAGTGACTGCACTTAGGCTAATATACCTTGAAATGGGGTATTAGTCTAGCTAGAACAAGTGCTCTATGTCTTGAAATGGACTAGACTTTGTGGCAAGTGCTTGAAATGGCCTTGTTACATCTTTGAACACTTAGTATGATCATTAGAGGTCAATGATGAACGAAACTATGATACAAGGCCCCTAAACCGAATCCTTTCCTTTGATTAAAACACTAACTCTTCATTCTACTTTCTGTCTTATTTTCAACTGCTTAATTTCAGTACCCTTTACATTCAGTACTTTACATTCCGCAACTAACTTTACATTCAGTCACTAACTTTACTTTCAGTACCTAACTTTTACTTTCAGCACATTTACTTTCAGTCTTTATTTGCAGTACCTTTATTTGCAGTCTTTATTTTCCGCACTTACTTTCAGTACCTTATTTTCAGTCTTTATTTTCCGCACTTACTTTCCGCACCTTTACTTTCAGTTCCTTCATTACAGCAGTTTTCAGCATCAATCAAACATATATTTTGGCACGTATTGCGCTTGAAATACAGCGTGCGACAAACCAAAACGTATGTTGTACTGTTGATATTGAACTCGGTTGTTTACACAACTTACTTTTCCGTACTAAAACCACAACCAACCCCAATTGCACTTAATTTCTGTACATTTTTCCTCAAAGAACTACTATCCACTAATTCCCTTGGGTTCGACCCCTACTTACCGCTCTACTAATCAACAGTAAAGTGTACTAGTGGACACTTATAAATATATTTTTGCAAGGTCCTAACGACACCTTGTCAGCTTACCCGACCCGGCCCATTGCTGAGGCTTATTTTTAATTACTCAACGAACATACCTTAACATTCCTTTTTGAATTACTTAACACGGCTTCATCTAGGCCATGAATTGTCCTTTAGTTGATCTGAGAATGAAAATGAATTTTCTCTTTTTACAGTTATTAGTTACAAAGGATTATTGTTAAATGTGTTAAAGGATTATTTCTCATTGATTAGAATTAAAGGATTATTGTATAATGTGTTAATGGATTATTGTATAATGTGTTAATGGATTATTTCTCATTGATTAGAATCGAAGGATTATTGTATAATGTGTTAAAGGATTATCCCTCAGATGAAAATTCATTTTCATTCCCAGATCGACCAAGGACAAGTCATGGACTAGATGATGTCGAATTAAGTAATTCAAATTTCAAAAAGGAATGTTAAGGTATGTTCGTTGAGTAATTAAAAAGGATTGATTATTCCCAAATCCTATGATAATGACTCATACATAAAGTTCTAGTAATCTAATCTAATAATTGTTGGAAAAAGGGAAAAAAATAATACGGGGTTATAACACCGTTAACGGTGTTTATAATTCCGTTAAATTATATAGGTTTTACCGAATTTTGGAAAAAATTTATATAGTTCGCACCCATTTTGGAAAAAATTTATATGTTCGCACCCATTTTGAAAATTTTAATAGTTCTGACAAAAAGTTAGAAATAGGTGGTAGTTCGCTACTTATTTTTGGAAATTTTAATAGTTCTGACAAAAAATTGGAAATGGGTGGTAGTTCGCGACCCCTTTTTGTACTATTCCCTTAGTCTTATGCATCGATTTTGGATGAACTGGTGCATAAGATCAACGATAAAAATTTAGTTCCTTTCACAATTTTGATATCAGACTTAACGCTGCTCCTCGCCCTCCACTTACCCCAGTCGACCTCAAGCAATAAGACTAGCGTCTTCCTATCTAGCAACAAGACTAGCGTAGTGCAAACCAACTTGATTTAGGCTCCGTTGGACGGTAGTCTGTTATAAGGAACAGGGGACGGTAGTCTGTAATTATTTATCCTATTAAGCTTGAAAGCTTTACAATTAACTCGAATTCATGAGTGAACCCCAAAATATATTTCGCAACATGTCTGCAGTCTGTAGTTGCTGGGTCGTCTTGTTCCTTAACTTCACAGCAACATGTCTTGATTAGGGTCTTCGATGCGAGTTATGAAAACTTCGGTTGGATGCAAATTTCTTCTTCTAGTTCCTTGTGTGATGAATGAGTACTTAGATAGCGATTTGAACCACGTAATCGCTGTCCGAATTCAATATTTCCACCCTATATCGTTGCCTTAGGTTGCAGGAAATTTGAATATGAGATACAATTCAAATCGTGAAACACTTTGTTCTTAGGCAATGAACAAAGCAAAACTAGGGTTTGGGTTTTTGAAGAATCAAAGAGAGGAATGACAATTCTGGTAATTGCACAGCAATTATGCATCACATATGAATGAGAATTCGATCTCATTATATAGCCATGCGACCGGGTACGAGCAGAAGATGCGACTGCAGACTGAGCAGTCGCATTCGACGCGTTTTCAGCAAACATTAATCTGCCGTGTTTTCAGTAAACATTAGCGTTAATGCTAAAGGAAAACGCGGTTATAGATAATGCTTCTTGCAAACGCGATCCGCACTGTTTTTCACCCGTTTGTGCATTTGAGATCCGCGCGTTTTCGGTGAGCGTTAGCTCGCCACATTTTCACTCGACATTAACCTAATGTCTATTGAAAACGCGGTACACGCTATTGGTTGCAACGTGAAAACGCGATCCACACTGAGTTTGAAACTCAAACTTGCTTGTTTTGATGATTCATGTATATCATGTTCTTTAGGGTATAATACCTTTGTATATTAGAACATTACATTAGGTCCTAAAACCCTAAAATCACCAACAATCCTCCCCCATTTTTGGGTTTCCCTTTGAATCACAAAATACCTTGTTTTTAAGTAAAACATGCATAAACGGAAATGTCGAAAACGATTGAATTTCCGCATAGTGTAATCACGCATACAATATACCCGAATTGAAATGGTGTCACTAAGGATTGAACCAATCAATTCATTTGGGTACTTGACGGCGACACACACGTGTGTTACTTCACAAACCGTTAGTTTAACTTGACTCTTAATGGCCCTTGAGTCCCTATCCATTCATAAACGTATTGAGATTAAACCCGATCTCTCATGAAGCGACCAGAAACTTCACGTTTACATAGGTAGATTCCTTTTTGGGTCACACTTCCAGATTGTGCTCCTACACCTAGCACTTTTTCAAAGAATCTATTAAGAAGAGTTCATCTTCAACCTTAACCTTTGTAGGTACCGAACACACACTTGGGGATGCATATTTGTGTTCATCAATCTTCTAGGAATGGGCTTTCCGCATTGAATTCAGCTCTAACGCTAGTTAGATGTGAATTGGGTGTCCCACGACTAGATGATTATACGGGTTTTGTCCCATCCCCTTTATCGACTCGGAAAATAAGTCTCTAGCTAATACTTCGTCAAGTGATTAGCCTACCTTTTGTTATAACCTAACAAAATTCACAGACATCACCACATGCATAATGAGCTCACTTACTGCACTATGTCTAACACCTAAGTGTTTAGACCACATTGTATACATGGCTAAATCCTTTAGCCAATGTATCAGCGCTGTCACAATGTATCGATATTGGTGATATCGGTCTTTCCCACAATGAAATTTCATATATCATGTTCTCTAATCATCCCTCTTCTTTTGAAGCACCGACTAGAGCAACAAACTCATATTTCATTGTTAAACTTATGATGCAAGTTTATTTCTTAGATTCTCATTAAATGATCTTCCCCAAGTAAAATTACCCTTCTACTTGTATAGGGATATCCTTCCTCATTTAAATCTAACGTGCATCAGAAAATCCTTCTTATGACCGAAGGAAATTAAGAACATGCAAGACCAAAATTCATTGTCCTCTTAAGGTACCTAAATACCCTATGAGCCGCTTGTCAATGTTACATACTAGGGTTACTAGTATATCGACTAAGCTTACGCACCGCTAATGCGAAGTCAGGTCTAGCATATATCATAACATAAATCAACACTTTGATTAATGTTCTCTTTCAACTTCACTATTATAAGTCCCAAATTTATCAAGAGTTCCACTCTTATAAATTTTATTATAAAATTTTGAAGGAACCAAGAGAAGAATACATATTCCAAGTTCGCAACTTGAATATCAAAGTGTTTTCATTTCAAATTCAACCTTTGAATTTTACACCACATGTCACTTATGCAATCAACTAATCATGATATGCACGCATAAACCAAGTAACATGTGAACAAAAGAATCATACAAATATATGTGTTATTCTAGATTCAACATGTCACACATGGAGAATCACAATCAGACTCCCATACCCAAAACTTGTATTTCATTTAATACACAATTTTCCGACATGTCAATTAACACCCTTTTCAGTATAGTATTCAACCAATACTTACATCAAAGTGTCCTTCACTAACATAAACCTTAGTGAATATTCCAAACCAGAAAATGAAATAATCACTATCCCACTGACACTTCAAACCATAACTTTCTGATCAAGCTTATCAACCCGATAAACTTACAAGTATAATTACCGGAGTTACACATTAGAAAAATCATTCTAATTTCATTCTGGTTGAAACCATCAACACACACATATATATATCATAGTTCATAACACATACACAATAAGGCATTAGCCTAAAGTATGCCTCAACTTCATAATATCAGATTTATCACGTAAGGAGATAAATCTTCAATATTAACGGTCAAACCAATTCTCAGTCTAAGTTAACTTTTCCCTTGGAAACTTAACTTTATATGAGAAGCAAGTTCTCATGTTCTAAATCAGTTTGAATGAGGCCCTTAACATGTATGATTTCAATATCATTATAGAGCGTAACCAAGATAAGAACAAAGGCAACAATGCATATCTAGATTCAATTCTTACTTCTCGATTGAAATAAATATTTCCATATCTAAATGAATCAACACTATTAATAAGCATAATCTAAGAGCAGATGCATAAACATAGCTTAAATGATCTTCTCATGCATGTAATATTTTCACTAAAATTTCTTATAAGAGAAAACCGAAACAACTGCGAACTCCGTGATAACATGCAAACATGAACTTCACAAATCAAGCATTATCAGTATGAGAACTTTCACATTCGTGGACTACAATATCATATCAGAAAGTTTATCTAGTTGAAATTATTTTGAAACCATCGAAACCACATGCTCCAAAGTCACATGCATCATCAACAATCTAATTGATCATATACTTACCGACTATATAAGATCATGATAGTTAACTGTCAAAATCCAGTTCACACTCGCTAATAGTTCATACATTAGAATCAGACAAACAGTTCTAGACATAGCACACTAACAAACAGATGGATAACATGATAAGCAGCAGCAATCATTAATCAAAAGAAAGAATACGTAGACAATGATGATGGATTTATCATCTTCAACAACATCACCAGTTCACAACTAGGCGAAAAAGACAAAGCATGAGTCTGAGGAAACAAGAAACACATGGCGGAAACAGATAAAGATCCGCCATATCCATTACTCTCCTTCAAGATTGAATCTCTCAATAATAGATCCATCTTTGTTTGAGAAAAAATCAAACAATCCTTTCTTGTTTCTTCTTCAGACACTCACCATCTTTGTATCATTCTACCTTTCTCATCTCTTGTATCAAAGCATATCATCACACATTGAGAATAAAGATGTCTAGATACGTATGCACATGGTAAGCTAATAACTGCCTGAATCTAGAATCCTAATTTCAATTAATACGTGCAAACCAACTTAAAATTTCCTAAACCATATGTACTAACTACAAGATAGATATAGCTTAACTTGGAAATCAAATTTTAGAAATTAAATCACTGACCGATAATCCATGTGCATCTATTTTCCATCCGGCTAGCTCTGTGCAACAGACGGCCAAGTTGTGAATGATGCCTCCTTCCTTCTTAAGATCCAAACAAGCCAATTGATTCAGAATCTCAAACAGAGCCTTTAAGATTGCATCCGGCTTGCTCTTTTCGTATTAGGCTAGTGCAGTGAGCCCAATCTGAGCAGACCATCCATATTGAGGTGTTATCAATCCGGACAATCCAAGAGCACCAGCCATGATTGAATATTCCTGAACCTTAGTGAACCGATGCGCCTCAAACCCCGATTAAAGGTTTCATTGACACAACTGATTGCCGCAAGCCATGGGATTTGCATACGATACTCAATTAGCAATTGAATCGCGTCAGAACCATCAACCGTTTCTAATCCCATCAGCGACTCAGTCTCTCGCCTATCGGCATCAGTCATCACCAAGTAGAAAAACAAATCGTCCGAGAGCAATGATTCGCTTAACACAGCAGCACTTTCTTGATGCTAATGGGCCAAGACATCCACATTTGGCTGGCCCAAACTTTTGCTAACCAGGAAGTCACCAGAGAACAAAACTCAGTATATACGACTGAAGTTTTAGAGGTGCAATCCCTCAATTCATTCCAATTGAATCATTCCGTTCATTGAATTCAAACCCATAGTCAGAGTTTCGTCTTTGACTACAGAAATTGGCAACCTTCTGTTACAAGGCAGTGTTCCTTTCTCACCGATTCTTGCTCAATTTCACCAATTTTGTGTTTTATCCACGAGTGCCGACTAATCTCGTACAACAATCTCCTGCCCACAGAACACAATTAGACAAATTTATTACTCAAAATCAAATTTAATCAAACCCTTTTTCAGCCGCGTCTTTCTGAGAGGCATCAGGCCCCAATGTTCAGCAACTTCTTTCAATCCGGTATGAGCAATACAATTAACATGATAATTCTCATCCATCCAAACAGCAAGTCGCCAATCCAAAGAGACCTAATCTCATCGTTTCTTCATTCTTCACCTCCCCCATACGCAGCAACACTTTTGACCATGCTGACAATTCATTCCTTCAAATTTTCCATCTTATCTCACGACTCGCCATCGATAGGAACATATTGAATTCGTTTGTAGTTGCTGAGTCGTCTTGTTCCTTAACTTCACAGCAACATGTCTTGATTAGGGTCTACGATGCGAGTTATGAAAACTTCGGTTGGATGCAAATTTCTTCTTCTAGTTCCTTGTGTGATGAATGAGTACTTGGATAGCGATTTGAACCACGTAATCGCTGTCCGAATTCAATATTTCCACCCTATATCGTTGCCTTGGGTTGCAGGAAATTTGAATATGAGATACAATTCAAATCGTGAAACACTTTGTTCTTAGGCAATGAACAAAGCAAAACTAGGGTTTGGGTTTTTGAAGAATCAAAGAGAGGAATGACAATTCTGGTAATTGCACAGCAATTATGCGTCACATATGAATGAGAATTCGATCTCATTATATAGCCATGCGACCGGGTACGAGCAGAAGATGCGACTGCAGACTGAGCAGTCGCATTCGACGCGTTTTCAGCAAACATTAATCTACCGTGTTTTCAGTAAACATTAGCGTTAATGCTAAAGGAAAACGCAGTTATAGATAATGCTTCTTGCAAACGCGATCCGCACTATTTTTCACCCGTTTGTGCATTTGAGATCCGCGCGTTTTCGGTGAGCGTTAGCTCGCCGCGTTTTCACTCGACATTAACCTAATGTCTATTGAAAACGCGGTACACGCTATTGGTTGCAACGTGAAAACGCGATCCACACTGAGTTTGAAACTCAAACTTGCTTGTTTTGATGATTCATGTATATCATGTTCTTTAGGGTATAATACCTTTGTATATTAGAACATTACATTAGGTCATAAAACCCTAAAATCACCAACACAGTCTCAGAACTTGGTGCTAATTTTATTTGAATGGTTTTCCGAAATTTGTATTATCGTTGAAGATTATTCAAATTAAAGTTTCTATATATGAGTGGACAAAAGCAAAACAGAAGATGGCTAGGCTGTTATTCCAGTAAAATATTGGTCCAACAGAATTCCACATGTCACAGTCCAACCAACTAAACAAGTGTGGAGTCTACCAGCTATTCGATCATGATTAACGGCAAGATGACAGACTTCTTTGAAGGCAAACGGGGTGTCCGGCAAGGGGATCCTCTGTCTCCATTCCTCTTTACTGTTGCTATGGAATACTTGTCCAGATTGTTGAGGAGGCTGGGTAAGGCGGAGGGGTTCTACTTCCATCCCAAATGCCACCGCACCAAGCTCTCCCACATCATGTTTGCGGATGACCTCCTCCTCTTCAGTAGTGGCAGAGGTTCAGCCATAGGAGCTTTGAAAGGGGTGGTGGCTCAATTCCTTGAATGCTCAGGGCTTGATATTAACTTCCAGAAGAGCCAACTGTTCACTGGTGGGATGAATGCTGCTAAGATCACCTGGATTGAAAATGTTATAGGCACCAAGGCCTGCTCTCTTCCAGTGCGCTACGTGGGCCTCCCTCTCACTTCGAAGAGGGTGAGCAGGAGGGATTGCGACAACCTTATAGATAGGATGACGGCTCGGCTAGACAGCTGGAGCAACATATTTTTATCCAGAGCTGGTAGAAAGGTTCTGGTTTTGACAGTGCTGCAGGCAATGATGTTTTTCTTGGCTCGGGTCTGCTTGCTGCCGAAGACAGTTATCCACTCAGTCAATTCCATCTGCGATAGGTTCCTTTGGAAAGGTAGCAGTGACAGGAGAGGGGGTCACCTAGTGAGTTGGGAGAAGATTTGTAGAGACAAGAAGGAGGGGGGCTGGGCATTAAAGATCTTGAGTTGATGAACTATTCGATGGTTATCAACCAAATGTGGGTAAATAATGGAGGCAGCTGCAGCACCTGGACAGAGTGGATGGACAAGTACTGGTCTAAAGGAAAACATTGGTGGGAGGACGACGTGAAAGCTGATAATTCATGGGTCCTCAAGCGCCTTATGCACTGTAAGAAGATTGGGCTTAGTTGTGTTTCTATCAGCCACAACGCAGTGAGTTGGAGAGGGCAAGGGGAGGGGTTTGGGACCAAAGACACTTACAGTGCGCTAAAAGATCACACGCTAGAGGTGGACTGGTATAAACTCGTTTGGAATGTATTCAATGCGCCGCGGGACTCTTTTAACGCTTGGTTAGCGGCTCAAGACAAACTGATGACTAAAGATCGTTTGTGTAAAGGGGGTTTTATGGGAGATAATACCTGCATCTTCTGCAAAGTGACGGGGGAGAGTAGAAACCACTTGTTCTTTGAGTGCAGATTCACAAAGGCAGTGTGGTCCGATGTTATGCAGTTTCTGAATGTGTTGCAGGCTCCTTGCAACTGGGAGATGTTGATTCCTTGGTTTAAGGGACTGATCCAAAAGAGGCTCAAAACTAAGCTAATTGCTGCAGCGTGTACTAGTGTAATGAACGGCATTTGGATTGCCAGAAATGCCAAAATATTTAGAGATGAAGACACCAATGTCATCAGCCTTGTCCGACACACGATCTGGTACTTGAAGATGAAGATTGGGGCCATCAAGAAGGAGGCGTGTGACAAAGAAGATCTAGATTGGATGACTAACATGAATTTCATTGATTAATGATTTTTTTTTAGCTAGTTTTCCTTTGGGTCGTGGTTGTTAGCTGGTGCCTCAGTTTAGGTTTGGCGTGTTTTGGAGTCATGCCTGCGTGCAGGGGTTCTGTAGGTGTTTTGTTAGCTTTTTTTGGTAGTTTTTTGGTTGTTTTTGTGGTTTGTACAGCGGGCGTTTCGTCCCTTTTTGATCTATAAATTCATCTCATTTTTCAAAAAAAAACTAAACAAATATAGTAAAAGAGGTACAGTTTACCAGGAGGCACTTGCACGTTTGTCAGTTATTACATTACAAAACAAATTTTCTCAATTGCTGACTCACGCGTTAAACAATATGTAAATGCCCTTTCTTTTTATTTTCAAATTAAAAAATATTTGCAACCATCATTAGTGAAGGACCCGTTATCCCATGTGTTATTCGAACTATAAATGAATCGAACTAGCCAAATGAGTATTTAAATTTAGGGAAAATGATAAAGATAGACGAACTATCACACATTGACAAATCACGATTCGAAATATGAAAATTGACAATTAATGATAATTTTTAAATATTTTAATCCTAATATAACACTTAATTGAAGAAATATCACTCCGTCAGTTCACAAAGTTAACTAAACTAATGAATTGAAAAAACTTTCTTACCCTTAATTATGAAATTGATGATTCACATATTTTGAAATTGTCATTAATTGTCAATTTTCATAGTTCGGACCGTAATTTGTCAATGAGTGGTAGTTCATACCCCATCTTTGTCATTTTCCCTTAAATTTAAATACACCGTTCAAGGAGTTAACGATGTCACGTCGGGTGGTGTTAACTTACGCCGAGTGCATTGTTTATATTTATTTTTCTTAATTATGTAAAGTTCACAAATTTAAAATTAAAAGGTTTAAAAGAAATTAAATAATGTAACAATTGAAATGGTAAAAGTAAAAAATTTACTATGAAAATTTAATAACTAAATTTTTTTAATTTCAAATTCTTGTTTTAGCAACTGTATATATTGAGATGTCAAAATCTCATGAGAAATAAGAATTTCTTAGGGCATATGCACCGGTGCAAAGCTTGGGAAGAATTTGGGGACGTTCTTAACCAAAATCTTATGCAGCGAGGAAAGCTTGGTGAGATGGCATGCTAGGCGAGCAATTCTTGAGGAGAACGTCCTCCGAAAAAAGTTTGAGGAAATCGTCTGGGAGAACGTTCTCGGGCGAGTGAAGATAGCGCGTGCCTCGCGTGTTAAGATGTTTTGGTTGAAATTGTTGAATTTTCCAGCAACAAGTCCTGGCTTTCAATTTGGAAATAGGACAGCAAGAGAAGATGGATGAGATCGAAAACCAGCCGATCGAACAATCGGCTGATTTGAGAAGATGATGCAGGAGTGGGATGGAGTTTGTGAGCTGGAGAAGATGATGAACAGGAGTTGGCTTTAAAAAAAATATTCTCAAGTGTCTCTTCTTGTCTGTAGGCTTTTGTTTTGTATGTAGGAGTTGGCTTTTGTTTTTTATGTATTTACGCTTTCAATCCCAAAAAAAAACCAGGATCAAAAATATTAATTTTTTATTTAAGAATAGTAATATGAAGATCTCCGCAAGACTGCATTGCTGCACAGAATATGCAGAAATAGGAAGATCTCCATGAGAAAGTTCTCCGTGAGAAAGTTCTCAAGGAGATAATAAGCTCCAACGGGTGCACATGCCCTTAGGTCCCTAGATTTCATGAGATAAATGGTCAAAATTAATCCTAATTAATAGTAATATTTTTTCATAATCCGTTTAACCGATCAAATACAAGTATTTTTGTCTATGTAGTTAACCTTAATTAATGCTTATATGATCGCATCCCATTAAATCAAACTCCCCCGTTCTTTGTCGACATCTTAATTTCTCCAATAGGCTCGCCAATTGCTCGCCGCAGTGCCTCGTTCATCGCCGGTCGTAGTTCCTCTAGCCACGTTCATTATCATCTGTGCAGAAGATTCAAGAATCCCTCCACCAACCTCCGTAGCCACTTATCGAGGAAAAAAAAACCCTCCGTACCCTAATTAATGGTAAGTCTTTCCACACTCTAATTGTCGGCTTTGGTTGACTCAAATCAAGGAGAGGCGAGAAGTACAAATAGAATCATGAAGAATGTCAACTTTGATGCGAAGTTTATGCATCTAGATTGCCACCTTGAGAAGAGACGCTTTGGGTAACAATTGTTTTGATCGGTGCTAGGGCATATATAGTTTTGACTCATTAATCTTATAGACTAAAAGAAGAGGCAACCAAATTAGAAACTTGTCTCACAACATCAAAAATGTCCACTAAGTGCTAGTTAAAAGTTCCATCGAGAAAAAAAATACAAAATTCGTAATATGAAAGTTAAAATTTGTAACCGTTAATGATCAAAATTCGTAGCGACTAGTGTCAAAGTAATCTAATTGAATTTGTGATTGTTAAAGACCAAAATTCGCAAATTTAAAACCAAAATTCGTGGCGCCTAGTGGCAAAACAATCGAACCAAATTCGTGATTATTAATTATCAAAATTCGTAATTTAAAAATAAAAATTCGTAGCGATTTGGTTATCATGAATGTTATTAATAAAGTTATTAAATATTACGAATTTTCGTCATCAATGATGATTATTAGTAAAGTTCGTAATAGTTACGCATTTTGTTCATCAGTGACTGTTATAATGCGTAACTGTTATTAGTAAAATTTGTAATTGTTACAAATTTTGGTCATCGGTGGTTGTGATTAATAAAGTTTGTAAGCGAACTTCATCTTTGTCGCCTGAAATCCTAATAGTTACGGCGATTCATTTTGCTTTATTTTATTAGCATCGACTATAAACACATATCACAAGTGAATATCTGAACTAAATTTCATTATTGATTAGAAAACAACTTTTTGTTTGTTTAGCTTACTTATGTTCACAACAACTCACTCAAAACCCTTTTAATGGTTTTAACAAATAAATTCGCAGACTCCTTTTTTATGGGATCGATCCTTTTTGCAGCTACACTAGCACCAACACGACAATAAATAATTATTTCATAGATAATTCATCGCCTCCGTAAATTTGGAGGTGCCGTTACAGAGAACCCTGCACAGTTCTTTTTGCACCATGAAGCTTTGAAAGGTATTAGTTAAATGGAGAGGTTTAAAAAAACCTTTTAGTTTTCAGACTCCGCAAAATCTTGTTTTTCTCATCATCTGCAGGTTGTAAGGAGATTGCTACCATTCAGCAATTTGAAGGTAAAACTTTATATGAAGATGCGCTTCGAGGACCTTGTAGACAGTTGCCCGCACCATGTATTGGTAGATTTATTTTTAAAATGAGAGTTTTCTTGAAAGGATGATTCCACTAGAGCGTCATATACTTGATGTTGCAGCAAGAGGTTTGATAATAAAATTATATACTGTTGAAATCCTAGATTTGCTATGAGATATGACACAAAGCACGAGACGGGATCAGATGCAGAAAATGACTGATAAGTCACATGTCACAAAAGTTAACTCAATACCGATCGTGCCCTACAGTACATATAGCAACACAGTCACAACATCATCCGCAGCAGCAGAAACTCAAACCCTTGGAGCAGACAACTCCACGTCTCCACCTCCATCATTGCGTTGCATGTGGAGAAAGAAACAATTATGCGTACAGTAATCTCTAAATCATTTCAAGTTCTACATAATTTTGATGCATCTCGTTCACTTCTGGCCTGAATAAACATGTGTTGGACTACGTTCGTCACCGCATGAAAATAAGCTGAAGGGGTTTTATATATTTTTCCATAAAAGAAGTCCCCTTCGACTTAATTAAAAAATCACTTCTCCCGAAAATGACATAAGTTTGATGTTAATATTTAAGTATTCAATTATGAGAGGACAAAACGATGTCGTTTTCAGTATTCGCTGAAATTCGTTATGCAACACCGAATCTGAATAGACTATGTGACAGCTTTTGAGGCGGTTTACCGCTTATATAAATAAATTCGATTAATATCGGAACCGCACTCTTTAGTATTCTACCGCCACTTATTTTAAAAAAAATTATGCCCCAATTATTAAATTTAGTTAGATTCAATTAATTTTGATCGGTTAATTTTATAGGGAAAAGTACAAAAAGGGGTCCTGAACTATCACCTCTTTTCAATTTGAGATCCGAACTACCATAATTTCCAATGAAGGGGCAAAATCAAAAATTTCGTTACAGTTAACGGTTAAAGTTAACTCCGTTAGTCAAATTACAATTAAATGTCATTTACTTTAATTTAATCTATATATATTTCCTTCTATATTTTTAACTTCTAATTTTATTCTAATCTTTTTATCTTTTTAAATTTCATATCACAAATGGATACTACATTTAAATTAATTATTTAGGGTTTATAATTTACCATATAATTATAACATGTATGAATAAAAATTAAATATATATTATTTTGATTCATATTCTAATTTTTTTAAGATGTTCCCTGATGAGTCGAATCCTCGACTCGTTTATATACCCATTTACGAAGAGTTTTGGTCCATTCCCGATGCTATTTCGATGCCATTTGACCATTATTATTGCATTTCAGGCTTAGAGCAACCATCCATTGAGCTCAGGACCTTAACACGAGAATTCGGGGAAAATTCGAAGATTTGAGCTAGTTTGGGCATAAAGGAGCTCTAGTCGACCGACTGGGAGTTTCCCCTGCTCCAGTCGGTCGAGTTGTAAGACGTCCCAGTGAGCTCCTCAAGCATCTCCATCGAGTCGGTCGACTGGACCATCCAGTCGACCGACTGACATGAAGCTTGGACAGCTCAAAAGCTCGAGTCGGTCAACTCGCCACCTCCAGTCGGTCGAGTTGGGGAACTTCTCAAATGGACCTCCAGGCGTCTCAATCGAGTCGGTCAACTCAACTAGCCAGTCGACCGATTGGCAAATCCCTTCGTCAGCCACATTTTCAGCGTCAGTCGACCGACTGGGAAAACCAGCTCCCGCCAGTCGACCGATTGGAGCTACAGTACCGGAAACCCTAACTTTGGCTATAAATAGAAACTTTTAGATCTCAACAAAGGAGGACTTTTTGGCACGGATTTTGAGGAGCCTCCAGCACGAATTTCAAGGTAGATTGAGTGAAGAAGAAGATCAACAACAAGGATTCTCATACTCTTCAATCTCATATTGGTTTTAGATTCCTAAACTCCATCTCTTTCATTTGCTTTTGATTGTAATCTCACCATGAGTGAGTAGTGACCTTGATTGGGGATTATGGATCCCCTAGACATGTGTGTGACATTGTGAACACTATATATGCCATTGATGAATGAGTTTGCACATGAATCTTCTTCATTTGAACTTAATGTCTCAAGTTGCCCATAAGGTGTTTGTGAAATGTCCTCAATGGGAACTTTGCTTGATCTCGTGTTTGATGTAGCTCACGTTGATCAACATGACTTCAATGAACTAAATGAAGAAGCATTAGGACTTTTGAGTTGGTTGGATAATTCATTAACCTAATGAGAATTGCTTGGATTTAACAAGAACATGTTTATTTAGCCAATAGAGCGCGAGTGTGAGGCTAGAAATTCATGTTCTATAGTGCCAATAGAGCGCAAGTGTGAGGTGCTATGCGAGATGTAACCTCTTGATACTAGGTTGTAGCGCGAGTTGAACTTAGTATTAATGTTGCATGAGCTAAATTCTATACGTGTGCACGTGATTTCATCATCGGTATATCATTCCTTTGTCATAATAATTGTCTAGGTGGTGAAGTAATCCCTAGTCATCTTTTAATTGGAAGTTAACCCTTTTTGCAAGCTTAATCTTACTTTGGATTGAAAAATAGACCCCCCCCAAACAATAGACATTCTAATCATAATGTTAGCACCATTAGTTTAATCACCTATCTTTTGGGTTCGACCTCGGTTCACCCAAGTCAATATAAATGTTTTGATTGACGTGACTTAGCATAAGTTTTCTGGATTCTTATTCGAATACTTTAGCTATATTTGTGAACGATCAAATGGCGCCGTTGCCGGGGATAGGTTAATTAACTAGGTGCTACTAGATTGTTTAGTTTGTCTACTTTCCCTTGCTCGATAGTTATTGCTTGTTTTGAGCTTGATTGTGTTAGCTTTCCTTGCCTTTCATTGCTAAGAATTTCTTTTGTTCTCGCAGGCACTTGAATGAACACGAGATTTAAGGTGCAAAAACAAGTAGCTACCGGTTCAACTTCAAACCTCCCAACCGTCAAGAAACCAAGAGGTAGACCTCGCAAGAACCCTCCTCCCCTTGATCCTATTGTTCCTCCGGCTTTCCAAGGCCCAAGACCTCGTCCACCTCCACTCCTAAACCCACTACCTTACTTGCCACCGGGATTTAGAATGGAAGATGAGATAGATAACTGATGGACCATAATTGTACGAATCAGAAACACAGTTAAACCCACCAAATTAGACTGTTTGTCTAGTTAACTTTTGTCTGTTAGTCCCGATATATTTCCACAGGGCATTTTAGAGACTGAAGTAAAAACACGCTAAGGAGAGGATTTTATGCTGAAAAGATAACAAGAGTCAATCCAAGGTCAAGATCATATGCCGACTGAAGAAACATCAAGGATCCTGACGTGAAATTGACCAGAATAAATTAATCAGAAGAATCAGGAGTGAAGTCAAGACAGTCCGGGGAAAGAACACACTGACAGTTTTGTGAAAAGACTGCACAAAACTGTACAAAACTCACATATGGCAAGATGACTTGGTGACTTGATGAAGAAGTGGCCAAGGGAGGAGCTCCTCCACCCAAGGCAACCGGCAACCGGCGGCTGCCACCACCCTCCTCCTCCTTGACCGGCGGCTTTTGGCCCCTCCATGTGGTGGCTCCTCCTCCCTTGATTTGCCCATCCAATCTCCATGCAACAAGTGCTCTCATCTTAGCCCTCCATTTCTCCTCCCCATGGCTATAAATACACCCCTCCTCCTCCTCACAAATGCATCCCAAAATTGTAAATCACTTCTCTCTCTAAGTTTGTTACTTGTAAGTTTGGTTCGATTTTGAAATAATACTCCTGTTTGTTCTTGAGTATTATACTGGAAATTATAATACTCTTGTCGGTTCTCGAGTATTATAATACTGTAGAGAATACTCCTGTTGGTTCTTGAGTATTCAGTAGGAATTAGGAATACTCCTGTTGGTTCTTGAGTATTCCACCCCTTTCCCTCTTACTGTTTCCAAAAACCCCCGAGTATTTAGCTATGGTATCCATCTCCATGGATATTCGTAGCTAAACTCTTTATTCGGTGGAAGGTATTTTCTTGTATTATATAATGTTGTAATATCTTTTAGTTTCATTTCTTTGTATTCAAAACTTGTTCTATGTGCCATTTATAGTCAGAATTTCCAAGGTTGAGTGGATGCTACGAAAGGGCAAAACTCTTCCGTGGGGTTCGTGAACATACTCGGGTAAGTGGATGCTACGAAAGGGCAAAGCTTATCTGAGAAGTTCGACTCATCTAAAACACCACTTGGTCAATCGTAACTGTGAGATCAGGTGGATGCACAAAAGGCTAAGATACTTCGAAAGGAGGAATTAGTCTGAAATAGAACAAGGGTTGCTTTAAACGATGTTGCAAGTCTTGCGCTACGAAAGGGCCTCGATTCATCTTTGAATACTTAGAAAAGTTACTAACAGTTTATTATATACATGTTATAATACAAGAGTACCTGAAACCGAATGCTTCTCTTAACTGTTAAACCGCAATCACCAACTGCTGATCTACCGGAGGAATTACAATCACGCATCACCCACTGTAAGTCTTCTTTGTATTTACAGCATTTAATTTCTGTATTTACTTTTCCGCTATCAAAACCAAAAACCCCCAAAAAATCACGTAGTTAATCAGAGCGCTAAAACCTCAATCAACCATAAAACACGCTCCCCCCAGTTCAATCACCCTAAAAGAATAGCCTATTCCCCTAATTCCCTTGGGTTCGACCCCTACTTACCACTTACTACCCAGTAGTGTAGTCACAAGTAGCGGATATTATAAATTTATTTTGTACAGAGAACACTGCACCTTAACGACAGTGCAGTGGGCTCCGTCAAAATTGGCGCCGTTGCCGGGGAATTAGCCGTCGAATAAACTATTCTTTTCTCTCCCTCCCCCTCTTTTAAATTCTCGCACTCGAAACAACCATGT
Source organism: Rhodiola kirilowii (assembly GCA_033675215.1). Lineage (NCBI taxonomy): Eukaryota > Viridiplantae > Streptophyta > Magnoliopsida > Saxifragales > Crassulaceae > Rhodiola > Rhodiola kirilowii. The sequence continues at coordinate 19,523,996 of CM066195.1, read as the reverse complement.
CTCGCGAAGGAAGTCATCATGACTACCAGGATGACGATGAAATAAACCTGTACGAGCGAAATGATGAAGTGCCACTTCCATTTATGGATGATCCGGAGCAACTCATCAGAAGCAGACGAGCTCGTGATAGGGAAGCCATCAGAAGAAACCAAGAACCACCCGAGGACCAAAATGCAGCTGGTCCAGTACGACAACCCCCTAGATATTCACCACCCCCACGCCCTCGACAAGTACCAAGACGTGAACCCGTCTTCGATAATTACTATGGGGATAACGACCATTATCACGAACCTACTTTGGGAGAACTCAACGCACCGGATTTCAGGATTCAGTTGTGGTGTATCTACGAAAGCCCTGAGCTGGAAAATATCAACATCAACGCTTCAGTGGCCCACAACTTACCGAAGTTCGCAGGAAATCGTGGAGAGTCAGCAATGGCCCATCTCCAGCGCTTACATGGAATTTGCCAAAACTTAAAACCGAATGGCGTAAACGTAGACGACTTCAAGTTAAAAGCGTTCTACTTTTCCCTCATTGACGCGGCAAACGATTGGTTCCTTTCATTGCCTTCCGGAAGCATCAGAACATGGGCTCAGATGCAGAAGAAATTCTTAGACAAATACTACCCAGCAGGAAGGGCAATGCAAGTAAGAAGGCAACTGCAGGACATCAAGCAAGGACCCAACGAAACCATGTACGATTACCTGGAAAAGTTCAACCACCTGGAAAGAAGTTGCTGTACGCTGGGACTGCCCGAGAAACTCATAATCGAGTACCTCATTGATGGATTAAGACCCTTAGACAAAATGCTCCTGGATGCCTCAGCTGGAGGATCCGTAATGAATCTATCATTGAGAGGAGTTAGGCAACTGATAAATGACGTTGCTGAAAATGCTCGATTCCGAGAGGAGACAACTCGGCAGGAAGAATTCTCCCGAACAAAAAGTGTGGCAAAGGCCGAAACACCATTAAACTCTATGTCTGAGGAGATGAAACAGTTAAAAGAAATGATGATTCAGATCCTACGAAGGCAGCCAGTTCCTGTTAAGCCTTGCGAATTTTGTGGCTCGACGGACCACAAAACTGACGCATGCCCAACTTTAATAGAAGAGGAACCAGCAGAAGTGAATGCGGTGGGAGGATACCAAGGATACAACAACAATAACAATAACAGAACCGGACAAATCAGACAGTTTGGTCAAACAACCAACCCGAGCTGGCATAACGGCAACTATACTCAGAAAAATGCTCAACCAGCTGTCCGTCAATCAACTCAGTCATCCTACCAACCCCCACACCAGCAGTATAATCAGAACACTCCTTCGGCAAGCCAATATCAGCAAGGAGGACCAAACCAGAATCAAGCCAGCCCGAGCAATCAGCAAGAACCAAGCAAGTCACTCAATGACACGATAAAGGAACTTGCGGGAAACGTTAATCAGTTGGGAGCTTCACTACACCAGTTCCAGGCAAAAACAGACGGGGCAATGTCTGAATTAACCAAACAAATGTCCCAGCTTGCCACTGCCATGTCAACACTCACTGCTGAACCGGGCAGACTTCCTTCACAGACCATCCAAAATCCGAAGGCTAATATAAGCATGATAAGATGGTCGGACATGAAAGCTACACTAGGAGAAGTAACACGATCCCCAGCCTACAAACTGACGAGCAATCACTTCAACCGCAGACGTCGACCTGATTGGGACCAAGAGGAAGACCGACCCAAGGATGGAAAAACATGGGTCACACATGCCGACAATGGACGATATGCATTCACTGTTTGCATAACACCTCCGCCAATCCTACACTCTGACGTACCAGCATCTAGATGGGATGACGACAAAAAGCTAAGGCGGGATCCCCCGACAAATATTTATGCTTCAAGGCAAAAGATAAAGGGGCCCGAATATCCAAATCCCAAGCCAAGGAATTGGCAGAATGACCCAACAACTGAAAAAGCCCTCACTTCAGATCATGAGTCACAACCGGAAAGAAACAAAGACCCAGGGGCCTTCACAGTCACCTGTGGTATTGGGGAAATCCAGATCCATAAGTGCTTAATCGATCTTGGGGCTGCGGTCAATGCCATGCCTTCCTCCTTATACTATTTATTAGGACTGGGTCCGTTGAAACCACCCAGGTCGAATATCGAGCTAGAGGATAAATCGTGCATCCGTCCGATTGGAGAGTTGGAGGATGTAATACTTCATGTAGGAAAACTCGCTGTGGCTACAGACTTCTATGTCATACCAACAGAAGAGACCTGCGAAGACGACTCGCCAACAATAATATTGGGACGACCATTCCTCTACGCCACTAAAGCAAGAATCGATGTAGGTAAGGGATCGTTATTGCTTAAGTTCGGCGGCAAAATTGCACACTTCTACATCAATACAAGCCGCCCGGACACAAAGAAACCACCGGACATAACACCTATCTCAGATCACAGTGCACAGTTTGCTGACCTGTCATTAGAAACCAAAAAAGTAACAAGACCAGCAGCTATGGTCAAGGGTCTCTCGCCCTGTCAGAAGCAATGGAAAGAGAAAACACCAAAACCCTGGAGTTCTATCCCAGGCACAGGAAAAGTTAAAACAAAAAGCAACACAGGAACGGTGACAAAATTCGACCTAAGCCACCCATGGGACCCCAACCAATGATCCAGAACAAGGTACTGTCGAGCCAACGACGTAAAACAAGTGCACTGGTCGGGAGGTAACCCGACACTATCTTACTTTCCGCACTTACTTTCAGTACTTAGTTTTAAGCTTGCATGACTTTTGAACTAAGGCACGCCTTCGTTCAAAAGTGGGGGGTGAAAACCGCCTGTGTACATAAATAACATGCTTGCTGTTTTTCTTTTTTTTAGTAATAGTATCTTTTTGAACATATGAACTTAAGAATGTGAAAAAGATAAATCAGAATTCATGCATTTACCTTGTGAAAATTCAAACTGTTTAAAAACTTAGAATGTAACTTTCCATTTGTCCTTTGTACTGAGATAACTAGGGATGTGGAGTTGACATAAACTGCCCTAGAAGGACTTGGGAAGCAATCAAAGGATCAGATCAAACTATATGGTTTTCGAAGTCAGTGGAGGCTGCACTTCGGGTTTTCAGTGAATAATTGAGTCAAACTCCGCCAAGAAGCATCTATGCAAAGGCGAGGACGGGAATCAGACCGTCCTCTCTCTAGTCAAAATAGCCGAGAAAATAGATAAGCGACCCTCATCTTGACCCGCGCAAAACGACGAAGACGAGAGGAGAGGGGAAGTATTTCCAAAGGCTTGCGGGCGATGATTGGACCTCCCAAAAAGGCTGATAAAATGGACTAGCAAATCACAAAGAAGCGAAAAACTCAAAGAAGAAAATCAAAAGAGGCCAAAGGCCCAAAATTGTGAAGGTTTTAACCGAGCAAAAGTGAAGCACTCAACAAAGTCAAATCAAAGGCCAAAGGCCGATTCACTACAACAAAAAAAGCAGTCCCTCGCCAAAGAAAAGAAAAAAAATCAAGAAGGTTCAACTCACTGAAACCCGAACCGAATCACGTGCATGAAAAAGCTACCAGAAGACCATATAGTACGAAACGATCCCGAGGCTGCAACCCAGGAACCTGAAAAAGGCTATCTCCCGAGACATCCAATATAATTTGCATCTCAGCATGGAGGTACAAGTATTAAGTTTCTTCTATTTATTTACACAGTTTAATTTGGTAATAAGTAAGCAATGCGTGAATTAGGATAGATCGAGTACCACAGTCTAATTTTCATATGCCAAAACCGAACCTAGAACTTACGCCCTTTAATAGCATTGTTCGGGACGAACAACTAAAAGTGGGGGGTATTCTGATGGACCATAATTGTACGAATCAGAAACACAGTTAAACCCACCAAATTAGACTGTTTGTCTAGTTAACTTTTGTCTGTTAGTCCCGATATATTTCCACAGGGCATTTTAGAGACTGAAGTAAAAACACGCTAAGGAGAGGATTTTATGCTGAAAAGATAACAAGAGTCAATCCAAGGTCAAGATCATATGCCGACTGAAGAAACATCAAGGATCCTGACGTGAAATTGGCCAGAATAAATTAATCAGAAGAATCAAGAGTGAAGTCAAGACAGTCCGGGGAAAGAACACACTGACAGTTTTGTGAAAAGACTGCACAAAACTGTACAAAACTCACATATGGCAAGATGACTTGGTGACTTGATGAAGAAGTGGCCAAGGGAGGAGCTCCTCCACCCAAGGCAACCGGCAACCGGCGGCTGCCACCACCCTCCTCCTCCTTGACCGGCGGCTTTTGGCCCCTCCATGTGGTGGCTCCTCCTCCCTTGATTTGCCCATCCAATCTCCATGCAACAAGTGCTCTCATCTTAGCCCTCCATTTCTCCTCCCCATGGCTATAAATACACCCCTCCTCCTCCTCACAAATGCATCCCAAAATTGTAAATCACTTCTCTCTCTAAGTTTGTTACTTGTAAGTTTGGTTCGATTTTGAAATAATACTCCTGTTTGTTCTTGAGTATTATACTGGAAATTATAATACTCTTGTCGGTTCTCGAGTATTATAATACTGTAGAGAATACTCCTGTTGGTTCTTGAGTATTCAGTAGGAATTAGGAATACTCCTGTTGGTTCTTGAGTATTCCACCCCTTTCCCTCTTACTGTTTCCAAAAACCCCCGAGTATTTAGCTATGGTATCCATCTCCATGGATATTCGTAGCTAAACTCTTTATTCGGTGGAAGGTATTTTCTTGTATTATATAATGTTGTAATATCTTTTAGTTTCATTTCTTTGTATTCAAAACTTGTTCTATGTGCCATTTATAGTCAGAATTTCCAAGGTTGAGTGGATGCTACGAAAGGGCAAAACTCTTCCGTGGGGTTCGTGAACATACTCGGGTAAGTGGATGCTACGAAAGGGCAAAGCTTATCTGAGAAGTTCGACTCATCTAAAACACCACTTGGTCAATCGTAACTGTGAGATCAGGTGGATGCACAAAAGGCTAAGATACTTCGAAAGGAGGAATTAGTCTGAAATAGAACAAGGGTTGCTTTAAACGATGTTGCAAGTCTTGCGCTACGAAAGGGCCTCGATTCATCTTTGAATACTTAGAAAAGTTACTAACAGTTTATTATATACATGTTATAATACAAGAGTACCTGAAACCGAATGCTTCTCTTAACTGTTAAACCGCAATCACCAACTGCTGATCTACCGGAGGAATTACAATCACGCATCACCCACTGTAAGTCTTCTTTGTATTTACAGCATTTAATTTCTGTATTTACTTTTCCGCTATCAAAACCAAAAACCCCCAAAAAATCACGTAGTTAATCAGAGCGCTAAAACCTCAATCAACCATAAAACACGCTCCCCCCAGTTCAATCACCCTAAAAGAATAGCCTATTCCCCTAATTCCCTTGGGTTCGACCCCTACTTACCACTTACTACCCAGTAGTGTAGTCACAAGTAGCGGATATTATAAATTTATTTTGTACAGAGAACACTGCACCTTAACGACAGTGCAGTGGGCTCCGTCAATAACCCTCCTGCTCTTCAAAGAAACAACCGAAACTTTAGAATGGAAGAGGATAGGGAAGAAGATCCTCCCGCTAGACGCAACAATGTTGATGATCAAAATCCTATACGGAATCCTCCCTTTCCTCAAAGGAATGCTAGAAATTATAGATATGATGACGAGGATGATGAGAGACCCGTTGGAGATTATATGACCCCTACCCTTGAAGGGAATGGCTCGGCTATTGTGCCTCCGGATGAAGATGCATTTGATTTTGATGTGAAATCCTCCTTAGTCCATATGGTGACCCATGATCAATACCAAGGAGTTGGGAATCCTTCTACCCATTTGGCAAGCTTTCAAGAATATTGCCGCACTTATAAGCCAAGGGATGTACCCGTAGAATATGTCTATCTAAAGCTCTTCCCGTCTTCACTGTACGGAGATGCGAAGGAATGGTTGCAAAACCAAGAGCCGGGATCCTTTAGGACTTGGAGCGAGCTAGCAAATGCTTTTCTCACCAAATTCTTACCACCATCAAGGACAAAGAAATTCACTAATTTTATATTGACATTCTCTCAAAGGGATAATGAGCTATTTCATCAAGCCTATGATCGATTCAAGCATTATTTAAAGGAATGCCCTCACCATACCTTTCGAAGAGCGGATCTTATGAGATATTTCTATCTTGGCATGAGCAAAGAGGCCAAAGGCCAAATGGACACGGCTAGTGGTGGTGCAATCATGGAATTACCGGCAAACCAAGGATTTAAAGTCATAGAGAAGATCGCCACAAATTCCGATAGATATCAAGGAGTCGATCACAAGAAAATGGCCAAGTCTAGAGAGGATTCTTCGAATTATGTGACTAAAGATCAATTTAGTGATTTGACAAAGAAGATGGAAACCATGATAAGCATGGTAAATGCTTTGGAGGTGTCTAAACCGAAGAATGAAAAAGAGAAAAATCCGATCCAACAACCTTGTTTCATATGCTCTAGTACGAGGCATTCTACGAAGGCTTGTCCCGATGGGAGACATGAAGATGATGATGACGGGTATGAAGAAGCCCACTATGTAAATCAACAAAGAAATTATGCTCAAAACTCTAATCCCATCACAAGAAATTACGAGCCTCCGCAAAGAAGAATGGCCAATGACTCCAATTTCACTCCTAGGCCTCAAGGGCAAAATTCTTATCAAGGGAGTTACCAAAGACAAGGGTATGGCTCTAACCAAAATCAAGGGAAAAATTCTTATTCTACTCAAGGTCAAGGTTCCACCCAAAACTCTCAATATTCTCAAGGGAACTCTCAAAGGCCTTATCAAGCCAAATCTCCTATGAATGATCAAGGGAATTCTCATCATCAAGGGCAAGCTTCTTCCAATCCTCAAGATAATCCTATGATGGCTATGATGACACAAATGCTTGAAAGCCAAAAAGAGACCAACAAGAAGATGGAGGAATTAGTGGCCGAAAATAAGAGGCTTGCTAAAGAAAATGCCCATATGAAGCAAATTGGGAAGCTCCCTTCTCAACCGGATGTGAATTCCCTAGAACATGTCGATGCCATCACATTGAAAAGTGGAAAGGTTTTGCCTACCCCTCAAGGAAAATCAAATCTTAATTCTAAAGAGGTAGACGAGGAAGTTGCCAACGAAAATGCCGAAGTTGAACTTCAAGCCCCTACCGGAGAAGAGGAAAAAGAGGAAGAGCCGATTTTGATGAGGAAATATGTGCCCGTGATACCTTTCCCTCAAAGGCTAAAAAAGAGCAAGCTAGATGCCCACTTCCAAAGATTTGTGGAGATGTTGAAAAAGTTGTATGTCACGCTTCCATTCCATGAGGTAATCACTCAAAATCCTACCTATGCAAAATTCTTGAAAGATATTGTGTCTAATCGTAGAGTTATTGACGAATCTAGCATGGTAGCATTGAATGTTGAGTGTAGCGCCATTGTGCAAAGTAGAATGCCTAAGAAAATGCAAGATCATGGATCATTTTCTATTCCTATCTCTTTAGGAAAGATTGAAATTGATAGGGCATTGTGTGATTTGGGAGCTAGCATTTCTTTAATTCCCTATTCATTGTTTGAGCAAATTGATGTGGGTGAACTTCATCCTACTACTATTTCATTGAAACTAGCCGATAGAAGTTCTAGAATCCCTAGGGGAGTTTTTAAGGAGATTGAACCCTAACCTTAGCGAAGTTGTCTTTAAAGAAATTACTAAGCTAAGAGATGAGGGAATCATTTATTAGGTCCCGGATTCGGAATGGGTAAGCCCCATCCATGTCGTCCCCAAAAAGGGAGGACTTACGGTTGTGCAAAACGATAAGGGAGAGTTGGTCCCTACTAGAACCGTAAATGGATAGAGGATGTGCATTGATTATAGGAAATTGAACAAAGCAACTAAGAAAGATCACTTTCCCATACCTTTTATTGATCAAATGCTTGAAAGACTTGCGGGACATGAATACTTTTGTTTCCTAGACGGTTATAGCGGATTTCATCGAATTCCCATTTTGCCTAATGACCAAGGAAAAAATACATTTATATGTCCTTATGGAACTTTTGCATTTAGACGCATGCCCTTTGGGTTATGCAATGCGCCGGGAACGTTTCAGAGATGCATGATGTCTATTTTTAGTGATTACATTGAGAAATGCATGGAAGTTTTCATGGATGACTTCTCTATTCATGGAACTTCATTTGATGATTGTTTAACGAATCTTTCTCATGTTCTTTGTAGGTGCATTGAAACGGGATTGGTGCTAAATTGGGAAAAGTGCCATTTATGGTTCAAGAGGGAATTGTGCTTGGGCATTTGGTGTCTAGTAGAGGTGTGGAAGTTGATAAAGCAAAAGTTCAAGTTGTTGAGCAACTACCACCACCAAAAGATCAAAAAGGAGTTAGAAGTTTTCTAGGGCATGCCGGTTTTTACCGGAGGTTTATTAAGGACTTCTCTAAGATTGCCAAGCCACTAACTCATCTCCTATGCAATGATGTGCAATTCAACTTTGATGAAGATTGCTTAGAGGAATTTGAAAAGCTCAAGAAAGCCCTTGTATCGGCACCCATAGTGCGACCACCGAATTGGGATCTTCCATTCGAGCTTATGTGCGACGCAAGCGATTATGCTGTTGGAGTCGTTTTGGGACAACGAGTCGATAAGAGACTCCATGTGATCTACTATGTGAGCAAGGTGCTAGATAATGCTCAAATGAACTATACAACCACCGAGAAAGAGTTGCTAGCCGTGGTATATGCCTTTGAAAAATTCAGACCATACCTTGTGGGATCCAAGACAATCGTCTACACAGATCACGCCGCTATTAAGTATTTGATGACAAAGAAAGATGCAAAGCCAAGACTTATTCGATGGATCCTTCTTTTGCAAGAGTTCACTATTGAAATCAAAGATAAAAAGGGGGTCAAAAATGTAGTGGCGGACCATCTTTCAAGAGTTGAGCTCCATGATTCAAAACAATTCTCGTCACCTATAGGAGACTCGTTTATCGGAGAATATTTGCATAGCGTAGAAGAGAATGCCCCTTGGTACGCGGACTATGTGAACTATTTGACGTGCAACATTCTCCCGAATGACCTTGATCATAACCAAAGGAGGAAGTTCTTGCACGACGTCTCGAGGTACTATTGGGATGACCCTTTCTTGTACAAGCTATGCCCAGACGGCATTTATAGAACGTGTGTGCCCGAAGAAGATATGATAGGAATTATAGCTTGTTGTCATTCATCTTCCTATGGTGGGCATGGTTCCGCTTCCAAGACCACGGCTAAGATTCTTCAATCGGGATTTTATTGGCCCAATGCATTCAAGGATATGTATCAATTCGTCAAGGCTTGTAACGAATGTCAAAGAATGGGCAACATTTCTAGAAGAGATGAAATGCCTCAGAAAGGCATCTTAGAAGTGGAAGTATTCGATGTATGGGGGATAGATTTCATGGGACCTTGATGGACCAAAATTATACGAATCAAAAACACAGTAAAACCCACCAAATTAGACTGTTGGTCTATTTAACTTCTGCTTGTTAGTCCTGATTTATTTCTACAGGGTATTTTGGCGCTTAGAGAGAAAACACGCTAAGGAGAGGATTTTACGCTGAAAAGATGATAAGAGTCAATCCAAGGTCAAGATCAGACGCTGAACGAAGAAATATCAAGATCCTGACCAAGAATTACTCAAATTAAATTTAACCGAGGAACAACCAAAGTCAGACCGGAGAAAAATTGGATTGATAGTTTTGTGAAAAGACTGCACAAAACTGTCAAAATGTACCCATGGACCAAGATGACCGGCCACCTTGCTTGGAGGTGGCCAAAGCCACCCTTCTCCTCCTTGGATGACCGGCCAACCGGTGGCTTCTCCTCCCCCAACCGGCGACTTTTAGCTCCTCCACATGTCACCTCCTCCCTTCTCCTCCCTTGGATGAAAAACACTTACCCCCCATCTCCACCACCCATCTCCTCCCCTTTTGGCTATAAAAGGAGGCTTCTCCTCCTCATTTCAATCATCCACAAATTTGTAACTTATCTCTCTAAAACATTTGGTTACTTGTAAGTTTGGTTTGGTTTTGAAATAATACTCCTGTTTGTTCTTGAGTATTATACGCTTTGAAATTATAATACTCCTGTCGGTTCTTGAGTATTATAATACTGTAGAGAATACTCCTGTTGGTTCTTGAGTATTCAGTAGGAAATTGGGAATACTCCTGTTGGTTCTTGAGTATTCCACCCCTTTCACTCTTACTATTTTCAAAAACCCCTGAGTATTTAGTTATGATGTCCTTTTCCATGGACAGTCGTAGCTAAACTCCTCATTCGGTCGAAGGTACTTTCTTGTATTATATAATGTTTTAATTTCTTTTAGTTTCATTTCTCTGTATTCAAAACTTGTTCTATGTGCCATTTATAGTCAGAGTTTCCAAGGTTGAGTGAACCATTTGTAACTGGACCAAAGGGACCAAATGGGCAAGCTCTTCCGTGGGAATTCGTGATCATACTCGATAAGTGGAAGCTGTAACAAGCAAAACTTATCGAGGAGTTCGACTTATCTTAAAAAACCATTTGGAAACTGGACCAAAGAATTCAAATGGATGCACAAAAGGCTAAGATACTTCGAAAGGAGGAATTAGTCTGAAGTAGAACAAGTGTTGCTTTAAATGATGTTGCAAGTCTTGCGCTACGAAAGGGCCTCGATTCATCTTTGAATACTTAGAAAGGTTACTAGCGGTTATTAATAAACATGTTATAATACAAGGTACCTGAAACCGAATACTTTCCTTGAATTACAAAAAACCCCCTGTACTTACTTTTATAAACTGCTCGATCAACTACAACCATCAACCACTCATCTACAGGAGGAATCGCAATCACGCATCACCCACTGTAAGTCTTCTTCCCTTAACTTTTACTTTCGGTCATTTATTTTCAGTATTTATTTTCTGTAATTTACTTTTCTGCACTCAAAACCAAAAAAACCAAAAATAGTAGTTTAGTCAATCGCGCTAAAACCTCAATCCACTTAAAACACGCTCCCTCGCTGTACAAATCCCCCAAAGAACGACTATCCCTCTAATTCCCTTGGGTTCGACCCCTACTTATCACTTACTACCCAGTAGTGTAGTCACGAGTAGCGGAAAATATAAATTTATTTGTACAGAGAACATTGCACCTTAACGACAGTGCAGTGGGCTCCGTCAAATTGGCGCCGTTGCCGGGGAATTAGCCATCGGATAAGTTCTTTAAATCAATACATGCTCGAAACAACCATGTCTCGCGAAGGAAGTCACCATGACTACCAAGATGACGACGAGATGAACCTGTACGATCGAAACAATGAGGTGCCACTTCCATTTATGGATGATCCGGAGCAACTCATCCGAAGCAGACGAGCTCGTGATAGGGAAGACATCAGAAGAAACCAAGAACCACCCGAGGACCGAAATGCAGCTGGTCCAGTACGACAACCCCCTAGATATCCACCGCCCCCACAACCTAGACAAGTACCGAGACGAGAACCCGCTTTCGATGACTACTACGGAGATAACAACAACTACCGCGAACCTACATTAGGAGAGCTCTCGGCACTAGATTTCAGAGTTCAGCCATGGTGTATCTATGAAGGCCCGGAGCTAGAAAACATCATCATCAACACTTCAGTGGCCCATAACTTGCCAAAATTCTCAGGAACTCGTGGAGAATCAGCAATGACTCATCTCCAGCGCTTACATGGGATTTGCCAAAACCTCAAACCGAATGGCGTAAACGTAGACGACTTTAAGTTAAAGGCGTTCTATTTTTCCCTCATTGACGTGGCAAACGATTGGTTCCTTTCATTGCCTTCCGGAAGCATCAGAACATGAGCTCAGATGCAGAAGAAGTTCTTAGACAAATATTACCCAGCAGGAAGAGCGATGCAAGTAAGGAGGCAACTGCAGGACATCAGGCAAGGACCCAACGAAACCATGTACGATTACCTGGAAAAATTCAACCACCTGGAGAGAAGCTGTTGTACCCTTGGACTGCCCGAGAAACTCACCGTCGAGTATCTCATTAACGGATTAAGACCCTTAGATAAAATGCTCTTGGATGCCTCAGCTGGAGGGTCCATGATGAATCTATCATTAAGTGGCATAAGGAATCTTATCACTAACGTTGCTGAGAATGCCCGATTCAGAGAAGAGACAACTCAGCAGGAAGAATTCTCCCGGACAAAAAATGTGGCAAAAGCGGAAACGTCGATGAGCTCTATGCCTGAAGAGATGAAGCAGCTAAAGGAGATGATGATTCAAATCCTACGAAGGCAGCCAGTTTTGGTAAAACCTTGCGAGTTCTGTGGTTCTACAGACCACAAAACTGACGCGTGTCCGACATTAATAGAAGAGGAACCGGCAGAATTGAATGCAGTGGGAGGATACCAAGGATACAACAACAACAGTAATGACAGAGCCGGACAAAACAGACAGTATGGTCAAGCAACCAACCCGAGCTGGCGTAACAATAACTATTCTCAGAAGGATGCACAACCAGCTGTCCCTAAACTAGCTCAGTCATTCTACCAAACCCCCCACATGCAGTATAACCAGAACGCTCCATCAGCATGCCGATATCAGCAAAAAGGACCAAATCAGTATCAAACTGGCCCGAACAATCAGCAAGAACCAAGCAAGTCGCTCGATGACACGATGAAGGAGCTCGCAGGAAGCATAAGTCAATTGGGTACTTCGTTACACCAATACCAGGCGAAAACTGACGGGGCAATTTCAGAATTAACAAAACAAATGTCCCATCTAGCCACAGCAATATCAACACTCACTAACGAGCCTGGCAGACTTCCTTCACAAACCATCCAAAACCCAAAAGCGAATCTTAGCATGATAAAAAGGTCAAACGAAAAGGCGACACTGGGAGAAGTAGCACGATCCCCAACGTACAAACTTACAAATAAGCACTTCACACGTAGGCGTCGACCTGATTGGAATCAAGAGGAAGACCGACCCAATGACGCATGCTGACAATGGACGATATGCATTTACCGTTTGCATAACACCACCACCAGTCATACACTCTGACATACCAGCATCTGGATGGGATGACACTGACAATTTAAGGTGGAACTCTCCAACTAATATTTATGCTTCTGAGCAAAATATTGAGGGATCCAGTTATACTAATCCTAAGTCAAGGAGTGGGCAGAGTGACCCGACAATTAAAAAAGCCCTCACTTCAGATCATGAGTCAGAACTGGAAAGAGATAAAGACCCAGGGGCCTTCACAGTCACCTGCGGTATTGGTGAAACTCAGATTCATAAGTGCCTGGTCGATCTTGGAGCTTCTGTCAACGCCATGCCCTCCTCCTTATATTACTTGTTAGGACTTGGTCCATTAAAACCACCCAGGTTAAATATCGAGCTAGGAGATAAATCGTGCATCCGTCCGATTGGAGTACTGGAAGACGTAATACTCCATGTGGGAGAGCTCGTCATTGCTGCAGACTTCTATGTGATACAAACGGGAGAGACCAGCGAAGACGACCCTCCAACAATAATCTTGGGACGACCATTCCTCTACGCTAGTAAGGCAAGGATCGATGTGGGCAAGGGCTCATTATCGCTCAAGTTCGGCGGCAAAATTGCATATTTCTACATTGACAATTGCCGCCCAGATACAAAGAAACCGCCAGATATAATACCTATCTCAGATCGCGGGACAGAGATTTCAAATCTGCCAAAAGAGACGAGACCAGCAGCTATGGTCAAAAGTCCCCTGCCTTGTCAGAAACAATGGAAGGAGAAAACACCAAAACCATGGAGTTCTAACCCAAGCAAGAAATCGGGAAAAGGCAAAGCAAAAGTCAACACAGGAACAGTGGCGAAATTCGACCTAAGCCACCCATGGGATCCCAACCAGTGATCCAGGAATAAGGTACTGTCGAGCCAACGACGTTAAACAAGTGCACTGGTCGGGAGGTAACCCGACACTATCTTACTTTCCGCACTTTAAATTTCTGTCTTTTTATTTTCTGTATTTTACTTTTTCAATAAGTCGCTTTCACCCACTTGGTGCATAGAATGATTTGACTATTTAGGAATTGGTTTTTGGAACACGATCGGATCAGCCAGGCAGCTTCCGTGAACTACCGGGCCTGCGCTGAGAGTTCAAGGCCCCAGCCAAACTCCCTCGATTATCCAGCCTCATGCCATTCGACACAATAAGGGAGTTCTGATCTTACCTTTCCTTAAGTCATTTCCTTCTCGTATAACATCTGCTTGCATGGCTTTTGAACTAAGTAGTGCTGAAAGGCATGACTTCGTTCAAAAGTGTGGGGTGAGAACCGCATGTGTACATAAATAAAAACTTTTTCTTTTTTAGTGTATCTTTTTGAAAGTATGAACTTAAGAATGTGAAAAAGATAGACCGAAATTCATGCATTTACCTTGTGAAAATTCAACTGTCTAAAAAATTAGAACGTAACTTCTCATTTGTCTCTTTGTGCTGAGATAAACTAGGGATGTGGAGTTGATAGAAATGCCCTAGAGAGGCTTGGCAAGCAATCGAAGGATCGAATCAAACTATATGGTTTTCGAAGTCAGTGGAGGCTGCACTTCGGGTTTCAGTGAAGATTGAAGTCATCTCCGCCATGCAGTGTTTATGCAAAAAGAAAAAGGCGAGGACGGGAATCAGACCGTCCTCTCTCTAGTCAAAGTAGCCAGGAAAATAAATGAGCGACCCTCATTTTGACTCGCGCGAAACGGCAAAGATGAGAGGAGCGGGGAGGTATTTCCATAGGCTTGCGGGCGATGATTGGACCTCCCAAAAAGGCTTGAGAAAATGGACTAGCAAGTCACAAAGACGCAAAAAGCTCGAAGAAGCAAATCAAGAGGCCAAAGGCCCAAAATTGTGAAGGTTTTAACCGAACAAAAAGCGAAGTACTCAAAGAGTCAAATCAAAGGCCAAAGGCCGATTCACTACAAAAAGTAGTCCCTCGCCAAAAGAAAAATCAAAGTACTCAAACCAGTGAAACCCGAACCGAATCACGTGTTAGAGAAAGCTACAAGGAAATCGTATAGTGAGAGACGATCCCGAGGTTGCAGTCCAGGAGCCTAAAAAGGGCTATCTCCCGAAACATCCGGAATAATTTGCATCTCGGCACGGAGGTACAAGTATCAAGTTTCTTCTATTTATTTATACAGTTCAATTTGGTAATAAGTAAGTAATGCATGAATTAGGATAAATCGAGTCCCACAGTCTAATTTTCATATTTTAAAACCAAACTTAGAGTGCCGCCCTTTAATAGCGTTGTTCGGGACGAACAACTAAAAGTGTGGGGTGATCTGATGGACCAAAATTATACGAATCAAAAACACAGTAAAACCCACCAAATTAGACTGTTGGTCTATTTAACTTCTGCTTGTTAGTCCTGATTTATTTCTACAGGGTATTTTGGCGCTTAGAGAGAAAACACGCTAAGGAGAGGATTTTACGCTGAAAAGATGATAAGAGTCAATCCAAGGTCAAGATCAGGCGCTGAACGAAGAAATATCAAGATCCTGACCAAGAATTACTCAAATTAAATTTAACCGAGGAAAAACCAAAGTCAGACCGGAGAAAAATTGGATTGATAGTTTTGTGAAAAGACTGCAAAAAACTATCAAAATGCACCCATGGACCAAGATGACCGGCCACCTTGCTTGGAGGTGGCCAAAGCCACCCTTCTCCTCCTTGGATGACCGGCCAACCGGTGGCTTCTCCTCCCCCGACCGGCGGCTTTTGGCTCCTCCACATGTCACCTCCTCCTCCTCCTCCCTTCTCCTCCCTTGGATGAAAAACACTTGCCCCCCATCTCCACCACCCATCTCCTCCCCTTTTGGCTATAAAAGGAGGCTTCTCCTCCTCATTTCAATCATCCACAAATTTGTAACTTATCTTTCTAAAACATTTGGTTACTTGAAGTTTGGTTTGGTTTTGAAATAATACTCCGGTTTGTTCTTGAGTATTATACGCTTTGAAATTATAATACTCCTGTCGGTTCTTGAGTATTATAATACTGTAGAGAATACTCATGTTGGTTCTTGAGTATTCAGTAGGAAATTGGGAATACTCATGTTGGTTCTTGAGTATTCCACCCCTTTCCCTCTTACTGTTTTCAAAAACCCCTGAGTATTTAGTTATGATGTCCTTTTCCATGGACAGTCGTAGCTAAACTCCTCATTCGGTCGAAGGTACTTTCTTGTATTATATAATGTTTTAATTTCTTTTAGTTTCATTTCTCTGTATTCAAAACTTGTTCTATGTGCCATTTATAGTCAGAGTTTCCAAGGTTGAGTGAACCATTTGTAACTGGACCAAAGGGACCAAATAGGCAAGCTCTTCCGTGGGAATTCGTGATCATACTCGATAAGTGGAAGCTGTAACAAGCAAAACTTATCGAGGAGTTCGACTTATCTTAAAAAACCATTTGGAAACTGGACCAAAGAATTCAAATGGATGCACAAAAGGCTAAGATACTTCGAAAGGAGGAATTAGTCTGAAGTAGAACAAGTGTTGCTTTAAACGATGTTGCAAGTCTTGCGCTACGAAAGGGCCTCGATTCATCTTTGAATACTTAGAAAGGTTACTAGCGGTTATTAATAAACATGTTATAATACAAGGTTCCTGAAACCGAATACTTTCCTTGAATTACAAAAAAACCCCCTGTACTTACTTTTATAAACTGCTCGATCAACTACAACCATCAACCACTCATCTACCGGAGGAATCGCAATCACGCATCACCCATTGTAAGTCTTCTTCCCTTAACTCTTTTACTTTGAGTCATTTATTTTCAGTATTTATTTTCTGTAATTTACTTTTCCGCACTCAAAACCAAAAAAACCAAAAACAGTAGTTTAGTCAATCGCGCTAAAACCTCAATCCACTTAAAACATGCTCCCTCGCTGTACAAATCCCCTAAAGAACGACTATCCCTCTAATTCCCTTGTGTTCGACCCCTACTTATCACTTACTAACCAGTAGTGTAGTCACGAGTAGCGGAAAATATAAATTTATTTGTACAGAGAACATTGCACCTTAACGACAGTGCAGTGGGCTCCGTCAGACCTCTACCCCCTTCACAAGGAAATTGCTTCATTCTCGTAGCGGTAGACTACGTGTCTAAATGGGTTGAAGCCATAGCTTCCCCATCTTGTGACGCTAAAGTGGTGATCAAAATGTTCAAGAAAATTATCTTCCCAAGATTTGGAATGCCAAGAGCGGTGATAAGTGACAATGGTTCCCACTTTAAGGAGAGAAGATTCGAATCTATGCTTAAGAAGCACGGGATATTCCATAGATGTTCTACCCCTTATCATCCCCAAGCGAATGGGCAAGTCGAAGTGTCAAACCGAGAGATAAAGAACAGTTTGACTAAGACAGTTGGGAAGTCCGGGAAGGATTGGGCGTTGAAGCTTGATGATGCCTTGTGGGCATATAGAACCGCCTTCAAGACGCCAATTGGAATGTCTCCGTACCGGTTAGTATATGGCAAACCTTGCCATCTCCCGGTAGAGCTTTAATATAAAGCCATGTGGGCTATTAAGGAGCTGAATTTCGACATAAAGGCTACGGGAGAAAAGAGACTCCTTCAACTAAATGAGTTATATGAAATCAGATTGGACTCCTACGAAAGTTCAAAAATTTATAAGGAGAGAACTCGGAGATGGCATGACAAGCTCATTCTGAAGAAGCAATTCTCGGAAGGAGACAAAGTCTTACTATTCAACTCAAGATACAAGTTATTTCCCGGGAAGTTCAAGTCTAGATGGTTTGGACCATATAGAATTCGTAGAGTTTTCGACGATGGCCATCTAGAGCTAGTTGACAATCAAGGGAATTTATTCAAAGAAAATGGGCAGAGAGTCAAAATCTATCATGCTGACCATGGAGACCAAAACATGTTGGAAGCTCCCTCTTGAATGCCTTGTGCTAATGCCGCTAGAGAAGGGATCCCGCTCGGGACTTCTCTTAGTGTGCTTCTCTACGTATCAAGCCTCGGCTCGGTCTTTGCCAAGACGTTAAACTAGGCCCTAACGGGAGGTAGCCCGGTTTGTGAGTCGTCCATCTATCCACAATTATTTTCATGTATGTTTGGCATGTGAACATTGAAACTTGAATGTGGACTTGGTGCTTGCTTGATCCAAAATGCATGAGTTGGTGTGCTTGGGTAGAATTGTGCTTACATGAATTATCTTTGTGACGGTGATGTCTTGAGTGTGGAGTCTTTGATCCTAGCTTGCGTTTTATTGCGAAATATGTTTATGCTAGTGATTTCTTGGTGAAGCATGACTATGTTTGAATTGAATTTGTATGATTATTGTGTGGTGCTATTTCGTGGTGCGGAGTAGAAATCTTAAGTTGGAGTTGGGGAGTTCGAAAAAGAAGAAAAAATTCATGGAAGCTGAAATCTGGTCCCAGTCGATCGACTAAAGGAAGGCCAATAGCCCAGTCGGTCGAGTTGATGGACCCTCAGAAGGACCTTTTTTTTCCAATCGAGTCGGTCGACTCGCCTCCCAGTCGACCGACTGGAATCCCCTTATCACAAAATCCCTTCTCCGCTTTTCAAACCCATTTCATCCAACCCCCAAACCTTCTCCAATCGCCCGACTCTCCCATACATCGAACCTCCGACCTCCATCCACTCCGACCTACATCCACCCATCACCCTCGCATCACCGTCGCCTCGCCATTGCCATCCCACCGCCTTCATCCCACCAGCTCCTTTCAACCCAGCTGCAACCCCCGATTCGATCGGAAATCCAAACTACCGGCCGATCTACTTCCTCAGGCACCTCCAACACCCATCCGACATCCCAAACTACTCACCATTCGTCCGCCTACATAACCCAACCACTGATTCGAGTCGCTGAGCCCGATTTCAAAACCTCGATTTGTGCCCTAGAAATCGCCAGCCAGTCGACCGACTGGCATTTCCCTGCAGCACCAGTCGACCGACTGGATTGGATTTCAGTGGATTTTTGCTCAGTTTTTGCTCAGTTTGATCATCAGTTCAACCATGCCTCGTGCCCATCCTTCGTCTCAATCCACATCAAAAGGGAAAGAGGTTGCCCATGAGCCTACACGAGTTGAGCGCATCATTGAGCAAAGAGAAGACGACGAGGATGACATGCCTCTTGTCTCTCGCAAGAGGAAGCAGTTCTAGGCTTCGCTAGCAGACTCTAGCTCATCCTCGGAAGAGGAATTGGACGCTACACCGGTTTCCCCCACACCTCGTCCCAAAAAGAAAAACCAACAACCGAGGAAATTGGCGAAGAAGAGAAGAGTCCCTTTGCCCTCATTGCCTAGAGCTCCCGTGCCACCCATTCCGAGAGTACCCTCTCCTCCAGCTTTTGCACCGTCCTCCAGTGCTATCGTCCCGGTATTTCCGAATGAGGGACCATTGGATGGACCGTTACCTTTCCCGACTCCTTACCCATTCTCAGAGCCTCTAGCATTTACAGATGAGACTCACCAGACCAATCTTGCCACGATCATGAGGAAGAGGAAGATTGTCATCCCCACTCTCTACCCCGACATGGGACTCCTCCGTGGAATTGATAGCGCTGTCACGGATGAGGTACATTCACGCCTCACTAGTTGTGGTTTGGCCTTTTTGCTTAATGATGATCATGGATGCTATGAGAGGGTTGTGAAAGAGTTTATTAGGTCGTTTGATTGGATCAGAGAGGAGGGGAGGAAGGAATGGAATATTATTGGAAGTTTGTGTTGGGTGGACGGAATTTTGCGATTAAGGAGAGTGTGATCAGTGAATGGTTGGGATTCCCTCCTTATGATGCCATAGCCCAGAAATACACCGAGCATGATCAGAGCAGATTCTGGAAGCAGATTTCAGGGAGGAACAAGTGGTTCATTTCATCATATAACTCCTCGATGATCACCGACCCGGTGTGGAAGATAATCCATCATCTCATTGCTATTGGGATTAACACTCGGACGGTGAAGGCTCGTTCATTCACTCTCCCGGACATGGACCTCATGCTAGCCATTGATCACGAGGAGGGCATCGATTGGCTCGCTACCCTTGCTATTCGTTTTAAGAACATTGTGAAGAAGGGTGCGAGGAACCGCGCCTTAGGAGGAGGCTCTTTGATTACTTTGATCGCCTTAAGGTGTAACTTCACCTTCGGCCACGAGGGATGCCCCAAACCTTCCAAGAGTACTCTTACTCTTAAGACCATGAAGCGTATGCACATCGTCAAGAAGGACGGGAAGACTTGGGAGGTCGACATGAAGCCTCATCAGCCTGACCTCGTGACTAATGCCGCGTATAGGAGGCGGTTGTTCAAGAGGGCGAATCCACTGTATTGCAGCACCCATCTCACCCCTTCCCCTCTTGCCTCCCCTATCCATTCCCCTCCTCCGGCCGACGAGCCTGATGCCCCTATTCTTGAGGAGCCGCTCATTCAGGATGATTTGCCTCACGTTGATGCTGCTGTGGAGAGACCTCCCCCTGCCACAGATGGTCTGACCGAATGGAGACAGAGGACCTCCTCTGACATTGCTGACCTGAAGGGTGGAGTGGCTGATTTGAGGAGCGGCTTGACTCGCCTTGAGGATTTTGTTCGAGAGTCTGACGCGAGAGCTCGCCAGAAGTGGGAGTGGCTCTGGTCCACAGTTTTATCCATGGTCAGAGGTTCTGGTGGCCCAGTTGCTTCCCCAGCTGCTCCAGAGTTTTCTGTTCCTCGTGGCACCTCCCCCTTGCCTACCACTCCAGCTTCTAGAGTCGGGGAGGCGGGCACACCACTCAGGGAGTCTTCCATTAGAGAGGAGAGCCCGCACTACACTGGTGCCACGATACCGAACGAGGAAGGTGTTGGAGATTCTGCTAGAGCTCTCAGGCCCGGAGACGACGAGGCTACATCATGATTCCATGTTTCATTTAGTACTCACATGTGTATCTCCTATTTTACTTGTTACATTGGATGACTGTTTTGGATGTTAAGTCGCCTTTTGGCGCAAATTTTGGATGATGTATGCCATTTTGAGTGATTTGCCCTTGACTAGCTTTTGGTTGTATGCTACATTTCATATGATATTGAAGGTGTTTACCATTCCTACTGTTCACTCTACAGGACATGCACCTTTATATTCTTCTCATGTTCAAAATTCACCTTCTTGTCTACATTTGCAACCAAAAGGGTATTTCTCACTCCCATGAGTTTTGTCATCGGCTCTACAAACGAGGGGAGTTCCTATGCGCCTTTGCCTTTATTTTATCATTCCTTGCGCTTAGGGACTAAGCTTGAGTTAAGTGTGGAGTGGTTCTATGCGCATAGTTCACATGTTTGCATGCCTTGCATATCATTTTTGATGGACACTTGCATCTTTTGCACCTTATCCCTACATTAGAGTGTTCTTAACCACATAGGCTTGTGACTATCGATTCCAATTCCTATAAATCACATCTAGCCTATTTGCCACATTTATTGGATCTTGAACTTAGAACCGACCTAGTCCATTGAATATGTATTCTTGAAAACCAATATCATTGCTATCTCTCATCTATCTAATTCTCTAAGTATTTTCGTTGAAATACCTTGGATCAAGCTATAGCAAGCACTTTTAAAAATCGTCATGAAAAACTTAGACCCCTTGAATATTCCTTGGTGACTTGAGTTCTCTAACACGGTGCCTTACTCATGTTTGTTTCCCGCACATTCCATATACTCCTCGAACATATTGTCAAGTTTTAAGTGTGGAGTCAAAAGAGGGCGAAGCCCCGTTTGATGCAAAAAAAATGATAAATGATACAAATGCCGGGGGTTAGGGAGGTAAGTCCCCCCTCGAAAGCATTTGTAGGCCAAAGGCCATTCAAAAAAAAGAAAAGAAAGAAAAGAAAATAAGAGGCACTTAAAACTTGACTCTATGTTCTTCCATCATTATTCACTTGTGCGGGATTCAACATTTGCATTGTGTGCTAGTTGGAACAACTTTTGGACGACCCATGTGCTTGCACATGAGTATTCATTTGGTTTATGACTTGTTGGTAAAGAACTCTCGTGTCGAACTCCTCTTCCCTTATGGATTACGGCTTAAGCGCCTAAAACTTGGGAACGAGTTCCATGTCGCATGCCCGTGGGCTAGCCCTAGCTAGCATAGGCGAGCGATTGACACTTTTTGTGCAATCTAAAAAGCTCTACTTCTATTGTATTACCTTGAAAATTAATAGACATTTGGACGAGACGATTGATAGCTCTAGTATTGATGACCTTGAATGCACAATCTCAAAGGTACTCAAAGTGGTTCGAAAGTCCTTTTGATGGTATTGTGATGATAGCCCTAGCGTGGGGTGAGGAATTTGCTTTGAGAAATTATAGCCTTGGTTAAACACTCTTGAATTCAATTCTCATGGGATAAGTGCACTTGGGATTTGTGAGTATTCCCTTTTCGGAAAACTCTCACGAGACTATAACTCGTCCACTAGGGTAGCCTAGGGATTTAAAGGCTTGGTGCATATGCTAAATGCACTCGTCACACCTACGAAAAGGAGTTAGATTGTAAATAGGTGTTAAAATGGTTAGAAATAAAGTTTACCCTTTGTTTCTCTTTGGCTTGTTCTTATTGTTTGCTCGGGACGATCAAACTCTAAGTGTGGAGTGTTTTGATGAGTCGAATCCTCGACTCATTTACATACCCATTTATGAAGAGTTTTGGTCCATTCCCGATGCTATTTCGATGCCATTTGACCATTATTATTGCATTTCAGGCTTGGAGCAACCATCCATCGAGCTCAGGACCTTAACACGAGAATTCGGGGAAAATTCGAAGATTTGAGCTAGTTTGGGCATAAAGGAGCTCCAGTCGACCGACTGGGAGTTTCCCCTGCTCCGGTCGGTCGAGTTGCAAGACGTCCCAGTGAGCTCCTCAAGCATCTCCATCGAGTCGGTCGACTGGACCATCCAGTCGACCGACTGACATGAAGCTTGGACAGCTCAAAAGCTCGAGTCGGTCAACTCGCCACCTCCAGTCGGTCGAGTTGGGGAACTTCTCAGATGGACCTCCAGGCGTCTCAATCGAGTCGGTCGACTCAACCAGCCAGTCGACCGATTGGAAAATCCCTTCGTCAGCCACATTTTCAGCGTCAGTCGACCGACTGGGAAAACTAGCTCCCGCCAGTCGACCGACTGGAGCTACAGTACCGGAAACCCTAACTTTGGCTATAAATAGAAACTTTTAGATCTCAACAAAGGAGGACTTTTTGGCACGGATTTTGAGAAGCATCCAACACAAATTTCAAGGTGTATTGAGTGAAGAAGAAGATCAACAACAAGGATTCGCATACTCTTCAATCTCATATTGGTTTTAGATTCCTAAACTCCATCTCTTTCATTTGCTTTTGATTGTTATCTCACCATGAGTGAGTAGTGACCTTGATTGGGGATTATGGATCCCCTAGACATGTGTGTGACATTGTGAACACTATATATGCCATTGATGAATGAGTTTGCACATGAATCTTCTTCATTTGAACTTAATGTCTCAAGTTGCCCATAAGGTGTTTGTGAAATGTCCTCAATGGGAACTTTGCTTGATCTCGTGTTTGATGTAGCTCACGTTGATCAACATGACTTCAATGAACTAAATGAAGAAGCATTAGGACTTTTGAGTTGGTTGGATAATTCTTTAATCTAATGAGAATTGCTTGGATTTAACAAGAACATGTTTATTTAGCCAATAGAGCGCGAGTGTGAGGCTAGAAATTCATGTTCTATAGTGCCAATAGAGCGCAAGTGTGAGGTGCTATGCGAGATGTAACCTCTTGATACTAGGTTGTAGCGCGAGTTGAACTTAGTATTAATGTTGCATGAGCTAAATTCTATATGTGTGCACGTGATTTCATCATCGGTATATCATTCCTTTGTCATAATAATTGTCTAGGTGGTGAAGTAATCCCTAGTCATCTTTTAATTGGAAGTTAACCCTTTTTGCAAGCTTAATCTTACTTTGGATTGAAAAATAGACCCCCCCCCCCAAACAATAGACATTCTAATCATAATGTTAGCACCATTAGTTTAATCACCTATCTTTTGGGTTCGACCTCGGTTCACCCAAGTCAATATAAATGTTTTGATTGACGTGACTTAGCATAAGTTTTCTGGATTCTTATTCGAATACTTTAGCTATATTTGCGAACGATCATTCCCCTTATATGAGGGGTGAATATAATATGTGTGGACAAAAGTTTAAAAAAATTTCTTTCAATTATCCATAAATTTATATTCTTTTTATGGTAATACTCTTATGAATATGAATTTAAAAAAATAATAATTTAATATTTATCCTTACATATATTATGATCAATTGTGAAACTATGAAAATTTAAAATACTACACTCATCCATCATATTTGCAAAGAACTTGAAAATTTTACAATAAAAAAAAGTAATTATTTAATTTTTATTCATACATATAATGGTAAATTATGAAAGCCTAAACAATTAATTTAAATGTAGTACTCATTTATGATATGAAAGTTAAAGAGAATAATAAAACTAAAATTTAAAAATACAGAATGAAATATATATAGATAAAATTAAAGTAAATGATATTGAATTGTAATTTGACTAATAGAGTTAACTTTGACCGTTAATTTTAACGGATTTTTTGATTTTGCCCCCTCAGATCTCAAATTGGAAAGATGTGGTAGTTGATCGGTCGAATTCTTGACCTATTATTCACTTCATTCGATGATGGATTAGGTTTGTTTTTCGGACATTTTGTTGTCATTTAATCTCTTTTCTGGTGTTCCAGGTCATATATCACATTCCTAACACTTTTGGATTAATCTGAAGCAAAACAATGCAATTAGTAGATATTTCGGTAAAAACCGGGCAGATTTACCTTTCCGACTTGTTTTGCACGCACAGATTGCATATGGTGTCCAAATCGATTGATTTAAAGATCGTTGGAAAGATAATTCAAAGGGCTACAACTTTGTAGTTTACGTCAAGATCAAATTAAGAGGTTACGACTATGAAAAAGCCACCCGAAGTCTCTGCCATTTTGCATGGCCGTGACTGCCGTGACCAAAACACAACGTCACGGTAGTCACGGCCTCCTTTTGTCCCAAAGCACTTTTGGAGCATGCCGTGACATGTCTAAATGTCACGGTAGTCACAGCCCCGTCGAAGACAATTTCCAAAATCGATTTTTGGGCTTTTTGGATAGATTTTTGGACTTATTTCCTAATTTCGGTTTTAGGCTTTTTGGCCTTTTGGAAAGCTATAAAGAGGGAAGGGGGAGAATTGAGGAGAGGGAGTGCTTATTTTGAGATTGAAGAACCCTAACTTGGGACAGAAGACAAACATCGCGAGAGATTGAGAATCATCGAGCTACATCGTCTATGGTTAACTCGTCCTTAATTTCTATCATTACACTAGTTGTGGTTAACTTACCATGAATAGTGAGTAGTCTTCTTTATTCTGGGATCCTACGGATCCCGTGCTATGTACCCAACTCTTCATGTGATCATATGAATGTTTTTCATTAATTCAAATCGAATATTCAATTTCATCGTGCTTAATTTATCATTCCTGCAAGTTTTACATTGAATGGGATGTTTACATGCTAGAACGTATTTAGGTTAATTACCGAAAGATGGATGGGTTCTAGGTATTAGCCGGATGGTATGAAATCGTATGAAAACCTTTAGTTTAATAAATCGAGATCGTTGATAATCCGTGGATGGGCGGCGTTCAACGATTGAGATTAATCTAGATAATGATCCATGGATGGGCGGCTTATCTAGTGTTATTTTGGTTTATTTTGATATTCGCTAGCATGATGAATTACATGATAATGATTGCATGATAATGATTGCATGATTAGTGGGGTTAGCACGTGTGAAGTATGGTCCTGAAATTCTTTCTCTGATAAGTACAAACATTTATTTTTCTGTAATTTAATTTCTGTTATTCTTCACAACAAAACCTTTCATCAATCGGAATAGCTAAATAGGTCACTAGTTAACTAGTATTCGCACACCTGTTCCTTGGATCGACCCTTGGCTTACCAAGGTTTATAAATTTTGTTTGACTGCAATTTGACCCCTAAACCTCATAATTTGACAACTATAAAGGGTTAAAAATCCGCTTGTCAAAATGGCGTCGTTGCCGGGGAGCAACATTTAGTGTGATATTAGATTTAACGTGTGTAGTTTAGACTATTCTTCCTCGTTTGTTACTTGAATTTTTCTGCCTCAATTTCTTCGCTCGCGGTGATATTTGACTCTTGCAGGTACTAGCTAGTTAATGCAAAAGAAAACACCCAAACGGAAGAAGCAGGTTCTGGTATCAGACGAGGACACACCGGACCAACGAAGAACTCTTCGCAGGGTCCAAAACGAAGCTCGGCAGCTACGAGCACTGAATCAAAATCTCGCAGCAATCAACATGAACCGAAATCTAGCATTGCTGAATGAGGTGATCGACCATGACCAACGGCATCCCGTACAACAACCAGTGCGCAGGACTCTCGGAGACTACACTACTCCGCGCGTCTCAAGATTTCAGTTTGCCATTGCACCACCCGGAATAGAAAACAACACTTGGGAGCTCAAAACCGGACTCATTCAAATGGTGCAAAATAGTCAGTTCTCGGGAATGATGAATGAGGATCCTCACCAGCACCTTAGCGGTTTGTCCAGATGTGCAACACAGTGAAGACTAATGGTGTCCCTCCAGAGTCCTACTACATGAGGCTATTCCCATTCTCGCTTTCTGACAAGGCTAGTAGGTGGCTAGACAGTCATGCAGACGACACTTTCACTACATGGGATAAATTGGCTGAGGCGTTCCTCCAACAATACTTCCTGCCATCAAAGACAGCACATTTCAAGAACAAGATCATCTCGTTCCGTTCTATGGATGGTGAGACTCTCTACGAAGCTTGGGAGAGATACAAATAGCTGATGAGACTGTGCCCTCATCACAATCTGGAGCTGTGGCAGATTATAGACACTTTCTATCAAGGGATTGACCAAGGGATGCGCACCTTGATAAATCAAGCAGCTGGTGGAGGACTGAATGGAATCCCGCTGGAAGACACCTATGATATTATAGAGAGAGCAGCTCAAGACTATCCCCTCTGGACGAGTGATCGATGAAATCCTAAGGACAATAAGGGTGTGCAAGATCTCTACCTCGCTGATAGCACCAACGCCATAGCTGAGTTGACCAAAACGGTGAAGATGCTTACAGCTGAAGTAAAAAATCTGAAGACAGCCTCCTCTATAAAATCCTCTGTTATTGCTAATGTGGCTATCTACTGTCAGATATGTGGCTCTCCCTCTCATTTTGCAGATGGATGTCCGGTGATGGGACAAGAAAATAATGGTGGAAACCAGGAGGATGCTAATTATGTAGGGCAATACAATCAAGGAACCGAATCAGGCATGAATAGGTGGGACAACCAGAACAGGAACAATCTTAGCCCCTCTTATAAGCCGTAGAATCATGTAGCACTAGGATTCCCTTACAGACAGCAGCAAGACAATGCTCCCTACCAGCCGAGGAATCAGTACAATAATCATGCTCAACAACACCAAAATCAGAATTTAGGGAGCTATAATAATCCAACTCAGCCACAACAAGCTCAGAACTCCAGGTCGATGTCAAACTTAGAAGCTATGCTAGCTAGCTTCATAGCCGAATAGCGAAAGACGTCTGATGATCAGCACAGAATGTTTGAGGATCAGCGAAAGGCATCTGAGCAAACCGCTGCTGAGGTAAGAAACCTACAAAGAAGTGTAGAGAAGCTCGCTATTCATGGCAGGATGTTGGAAAATCAGATAGCTCAGCAAGCAAGCTCGGCAAGCAGGGAACATGGGAAACTCCCATCGACACCAGATCTGAATTTTAGGGAGTCAATGAATGCAATCACACTCCGAGGAGGAAAACATATTGAAATGGTGCCAGCTCAAGCCACTCGGTCTCCAGCTACAAAATCAGCATCTGATTTTACACCTGCTAAAGAGGAAACGTCGAAAGAAGCTGCAAACCGAGCTAAAAATTCTGTGCAGACAGTAGAGCCCGCTCCTTATAGACCTCCAGTCCCATTCCCTCAGTGGCTTAAAGCTACAAGGAAGGATAAAGAGTTCAAGCAGTTCGTGGATAAAATTCGCACTCTATA
The DNA here is from genome assembly GCA_033675215.1 of Rhodiola kirilowii. Classification (NCBI taxonomy): domain Eukaryota; kingdom Viridiplantae; phylum Streptophyta; class Magnoliopsida; order Saxifragales; family Crassulaceae; genus Rhodiola; species Rhodiola kirilowii. The sequence goes on along the minus strand of CM066195.1, from coordinate 19,495,763 downwards.
CATCACCCTGCCACTCACCGATGCCATCACCCAGATTCCCACTTATGCCCAATTCATGAAGGAGATTCTGTCTGGGAAACGAAAGATTAATGGAACTGAGACAGTGGCCCTGACCGAGGAGTACAGTGCAGTCCTACACCAGCCCATGCCGCTGAAACTTCAAGACTCGGGGAGTTTTTCTATCCCTTGCGATATTGGTGGTATTACTGTTCATCATGCTTTATGTGATCTAGGTGCTAGTGTGTCCTCTATCATGCCATATTCTTTGTATGCTAAACTGAATTTGGGTGATCTTTGTCCTACTAATGTCACTATTCACCTTGCGGATCGTTCTTGTAGATTTCCGAGAGGGATTCTGAAGGATGTTCCAGTCAAGGTGAAGAACATATATATTCCTGCTGATTTCATAGTGCTGGACATCTCTGAGGACATAGATATCCCAATTATTCTTGCCATTTTGACGTCGAGTATTTTTGAGATACACTTTGTCAAAAACAATTTATAAGTGAACCGGTAAGACCGGTGTCGAACCCAAGGGAGCAAACGGATTACAAGCTAAGTCAATCAAGTTTTCTTACTCGGCAATTCCTACGATTCAATTTGGTTGAGTTATCAATGATTCAAAGCAACAATAAAATGGTATTTAAAGGATTGAATTCAATTTAAAGCAAGTTTCGAGAGAATAATCCCCTCCTTGGCAATTTCCCAATGATCATGCAAACTAGAGTTCAATTAATTATGAGTTGATAGGTTTTGAACCTAGCTTAGACTATGAATTAGGCAAACCATGCATGTCTAATCCTAGTAAAGCCATCTTACATAGGATCTCACTACTTAAAGGATATTGACCCCCTATATGCATTTACCCTCATAAATGCACATGCACAAAGTTCTAGTTCACCTCTCACCATGCATTTACTCTCATAAATGTAGGTTAAGTCCATTTTTACTACATCAAAACCATCCTTAAGCTCTCTCAAGACTTCGATCAAAGTTCTAACATAAACATGTCACTTAGGCATTTTATCAAACACTTAGAGGCATGTCTAACATGAAGATCATAGTAAAAATGAAATCAACTATAATAAATACAATAGATGTGTTTACAATGATCATTGAGTACCAAGGAGATTCATAGAACCCTCAAAACACAAGGGGGACTACTCACACATCATGTAAGACAACATGATGTGTAGGTTTTTACAAACAAATCTAAGAGAAATAAGAGGGAATAGAGTAGGATGATTAGTCCTAATGAACTCCCTTGATCTTGATTCCTCCTTGATTTGATGATGATGAAACCCTTGATTTGGATCACTTTTCCTTGTCTTCTCTCCAGAAAATTCAAAGATATTAGGTCAACTTTGCCTATTTCTATTTATAGCCTCGGAAAAGATTCACTACTGTATCAGGTCCAGTCGATCGACTGGCATTGGGCTGTTGGCCCAGTCGATCGACTGGAGCGAGATAAGGCGCTTGGGAAGCAGGTTCTCAGTCGATCGACTGACACAGGGTGGGCTCCCAGTCGATCGACTGAGGAAACTCAATTTGCAGCTCCTACTGAAAGTCCATTAAGTCGATCGACTGAGTTCCAGTTGATCGACTGGTGGTCACGTGATCTGCATGCTCTGGGCAGGGAACTCTTCAGTCGATCGACTGAATGGGTTAGTCGGTCGACTGGCGCTGTCGATTTGCAGCACCTCCTGTTAGTCTGTTAAGTCGATCGACTGGAGCAGGGGAGCTTCCCAGTCGATCGACTGAAGACCAAATACTGCCACTTTTGCTCTAAAACACCGATTTTCCCCGAGTTTTCTTCCAATGGCTCTTGACACTAAGACATCTTGCCTTGCACCTGAAACGCACTGAAAGAGTATCAAATGACATCAAATAATAGTCGGAATCGAACTAAAGCTATAGTGAAAACGGGCATTAATGAGTCGAAAACTCGACTCATCAGTAGATTATTTCTATACACGGCTAAGGCAGTCATTGACATGGATAGAGGTTCCTTAGCCTTGCGAGTAGGCAGTGAAAGAGTTGTCTTTAATTTGCCTGACATGTCTAAGAGTCCTAGTCTATTTGCTGATTGTGATATACTAGACTCCATTGATGTTGATGATCCTATTACACTGACCTCTAATGAGCCTTACAGAGTTATACCAGGTTGTCCAATACCGATGAATATATGCGCAATGAGCACTGAGGGAGCAGTTGAAGCTGAACAGACTACCGGCTCAGGCAAGGAACCTTGCAAGGGAGAGCGTAGACCTCTGCATGCAAATTGCAGGGATGAACTCCTTGACCCTGGTGATATCTATAGGGAGGGGACGACAAACTGGCATGATAAACGAATAGTGCGCAGAAAATTCAATAAAGGCGAGCGAGTTCTTCTCTACAACTCCCGCCTTAGATTATTACTTGGGAAGCTGCGCACTAAGTGGAGTGGTCCGTACACAGTGGAGAGAGCGTACCCAAACGGCCAAGTGGAGCTTAACATTGAGGGAGGAAAGTCAATGGTGGTCGAAGGGCAACGCCTTAAGCATTATCACATCCTGAAGCACCGGGAACCACCCGACGACATTGATGATAACATGCTTCTCGGGAAGGGATCTCAGCAAGGGACTTACCGAGAATGTTTCTAGTCCTATCTCCCTTGCTATGTATCGCCAAGACGTTAAACTAGGCCTCTTCGGGGAGTAACCCGCACTGTAAGTATTAGTTAGTTTCATTTTGTATTTTGTGCTTTGCGTGTGTTCTATGCAGGATCCAAGTGTGGAGTGCACAAATTTCAGGCAAGAAACGGTTCGGGACGTAGATGAATGTTTTAAACTGGAATCAGGGGTGTCGTGACCCGCCGTGACCAATGGACATTTCACGGGCGTCACGGTAGGGTAAAGCCACAGATTTCTTTCAGAGGTGCCGTGACCTACCGTATCACAATGGATAAGTCACGGCAGTCACGGCAGGTAATTTTAGCAGAAGTCTTTGAGGGGGCCGTGACCTACCGTAACCCTATGAAGATGTCACAGCAGGGTAAAGCGGCAGAGACTATCAGAGGTGCCATGACTACCATAACCTAGTCGGACGACACGGTAGTCACGCCAGGTTCACCTTTTGCAAAATCTGTTTCTTCACGATTATCGTTGCTAACCTATCACTTGTGTAGCTATGTGTTTTTTTATCTATATATCTACCAGCTCACGAGTTACGTTTCACTCCCCGGGCATCGCTTAATCTCTATGGATATCGAGCTATCACACACGAGTGAAGTTCCTATGCGCTTTTTTCTTCTCTTTTATTTCTTCGCTTAGGGACTAAGCTCATTTTTACGTGTGGAGTGGGTAGCGCATAGTCACACGCATCGCATATCACGTTCACTCTTGCATATGCTCATTTGTCTATGTATTGCGATTGATATCCTCATTTTCTACGATACTCCTTGACTGATTATCATTCTTTTTGATTCAAAATCTAGGACCTAAAATAGTTTTAATCGTGTGTGTATTCTCTTGAGTCAGTATCATTGCTAGCCTTTGCCTATCACATGTTCTACGTATTTCTTGAAGCATGTTTGAGACTTGATATTAGTAGGCACCGGTTCAAAATGTCAAAAACTTAAATATGCATCTCTTTTTCTAGGTGACCTTAGTACTAGTATGTGTTTCTCTATACACGTTGTGATTTGCATGCACCCGCCTCTATTTATACACTATGTCAAGTTTTAAGTGTGGAGTTAGAAAAAAAGCAATATATTTTCGATCAAGAACGAAGTTCTGAATTTTCAAAACAGGGTGAAAAGTCGTTCCCCAAGCATAGTTGTTTTTGAGAAAAAGAAAATACCAAGGGCAAAGTGAGAAAAGTCACCCCTTGTGAATGAAAAAACAAAAATAGAAAAATACCAAGGGCAAAGTGAGAAAAGTCACCCCTTGTGTACAAAAAAAAGAGTTTTTCTGCCCCCTTTTTACTTAATGTAGTGTAGTTCCACCTCTTCATTGCATGCAATCATGACCTATCTTTAGAATTCATGTGCTAGAGTCTAAGGGACGTCCTCGTGCTTGCACTGAAATTTTGATGCAAATTTTTGTACTATTTTCAAAAAATCCTTAAGCCCGGCTCCTCTTCTCTTACGGGTCATTGCCTAGTCCTTGGCACTTGAGAATGAGCTTTCCGCCAAGAGCCCGTGGACTATCCCTAGATAGCATAGGTGAATGGCGAGCATGTTTTGTGTAACTATTCGTGTTCTTTATACATTGCTATATAACTATTTAGAACATGTGATTAGTCGATTGCTAGCCGTGTGTATTGACCGTTTGAATGCATAACTCGTTTGATCTATGATTGTCTGAAAACTTTGATGATGATGTTTGACTTGAAGTTCAGGTAACACGATGAATCCAAGGTATGACATGACTTTACTGTGACTCGTTGAGCATCATTCATGCATACACGTTAGTTAGTTGTACAGGGGATTTGTAGGTAGTCCCATTCCTGAAAACCTTCACGAGACTATACTCGTCCTACTGGGGCAGCCTAGAGGTTTAAAGGCTTGATGCATATGTTAAATGCATTCGTGTCCTCTACGACAGTGAGTTATCTTTTGGTTTTTATTTTAGTTAGGATTGATCACATGATACTTGAGTGGGTAACTATTCTGCGATTTATTGACTTGTGCTCAAAGTTTGTTTGGGACGAACAAATCCTAAGTGTGGAGTGTTTTGATCGGTCGAATTCTTGACCTATTATTCACTTCATTCGATGATGGATTAGGTTTGTTTTCCGGACATTTTATTGTCATTTAATCTCTTTTCTGGTGTTTCAGGTCATATATCACATTCCTAATACTTTTGGATTGATCTGAAGTAAAACAATGCATTTAGTAGAGATTTCGGTAAAAACAGGGCAGATTGACCTTTCTGACTTGTTTTTCACGCACAGAATCCATATGGTGTCCAAATCGGTTGATTCAAAGCTTGGTTGAAAGATAATTCAAAGGGCTACAACTTTGTAGTTTACGCCAAGATCAAATTCGGAGGTTAAGACTATGAAAAAGCCGCCCGAAGTCTCTACCATTTTGCATGGCCGTGACTGCCGTGACCAAAACACATCGTCACGGTAGTCACGGCCCCCTTTTGTCCCAGAGCACTTTTGGAGCATGCCGAGCATGCCGTGACATGTCTAAATGTCACGGTAGTCACGGCCCCGTCGAAGACAATTTCCAAAATTGATTTTTGGGCTTTTTGGGTAGATTTTTGGAATTATTTCCTAATTTCGGTTTTAGGCTTTTTGGCCTTTTGGAAAGCTATAAAGAGGGCAGGGGGACAAATTGAGGAGAGGGAGTGCTTATTTTGAGATTGAAGAACCCTAACTTGGGGAGAGAAGACAAACATCGCGAGAGATTGATGATCATCGAGCTACATCGTCTACGGTTAACTCGTCCTTAATTTCTATCATTACACTATTTGTGGTTAACTTACCATGAATAGTGAGTAGTCTTCTTTATTCTGGGATCCTATGGATCCCGTGCTATGTACCCAACTCTTCATGTGATCATATGATTGTTTTTTCATTAATGCAAATCGAATATTCAATTTCATCGTGCTTAATTTATCGTTCCTGCAAGTTTTACATTGAATGAGATGTTTACATGCTAGAACGTATTTAGGTTAATTACCAAAAGATGGATGGGTCCTTGGTATTAGCCGGATGGTATGAAATTGTATGAAAACCTTTAGTTTAATAAATCGAGATCGTTGATAATCCGTGGATGGGCGGCGTTCAACGATTGAGATTAATCTAGATAATGATCCGTGGATGGGCGGCTTATCTAGTATTATTTTGGTTTATTTCAATATTCGCTAGCATGATGAATTACATGATAATGATTGCATGATTAGTGGGGTTAGCACGGGTGAAGTATGGTCCTGAAATTCTTTCTCTGATAAGTACAAACATTTATTTTTCTACAATTTAATTTCTGTTATTTTTCACAACAAAACCTTTCATCAATCGGAATAGCTAAATAGGTCACTAGTTAACTAGTATTCGCACACCTGTTCCTTGGATCGACCCTTGGTTTACCAAGATTTATAAATTTTGTTTGATTGCAATTTGATCACTAAAATTCATAATTTGACAACTATAAAGGATTAAAAATACGCTCGTAAGTAGTTCATGACCCCTTTTAATACTTTTCCCATTTTATATGGCTTCATCAAAAAAACGTTCTGGATCTGCCACTAAGTAGTAGTACTAAAGTAATACAGTTGTATAGTGACAGGTGAACATGAAAACGCCACATAAACAACGGTTAACTTCACTCAATCAAACTGGTTCGCAGCTCTGGCAGTCATTAATCGTTTTTAATAAATTAATAAGAAGCAGTTATATCATTGAGAGGGGTAGATCTATTAATCTTGGCACCTCTCAATCTCATATATCACTTTCCGCTGGTCCATCTAATGTGGGGGTGTTTGTCATTATATTGTCAAAGAAAAGCATTCAGTGACTACACATGCACTTATAATTCCCACTCCCAGGTTGCCTGGCAGCCTCTCTTTGACGCTGTTGAAACCCCAGTGTTGGAGCTGTTATGCTTCCCTCCGTCTCTGACATTTGTGAGGTGCTTCATTTTTTTATGATAATTTTTCTCTTCTGTTGATATTGTGGATTTTTCTGTTTGTTTTTTAGAAAAAATTGACCACTGAATGTGTTTCCTCTTCTTGAGATTATGGGTTTGGGATTAGGTTTTCTGAGTTATGACAACTTTTGGGATCCTAACTTGGATCAATTTTATTAGGCTTCGTAATTTAGCCGTTGCTAAGATTTTCAGCCTCTTTTCCAGTTTAGTGGTTATTTTCAAATTTTGAAGGTGAGATACATCTCGTGCTAGTGTCTTGATTAGGCTCAGCAAACTCTTACAAGGGAATTTGATTACACTATGCTGTTTCTCATCTGACCAATTTGAAGTATATACAAATGAAGCTTCATTTCCTTCTTTTTTATGTTGTATTATTAGACTTCATTAAGAGAGCGATTTGTGCACCACAGCGGCTCGTTTCATATTATCCCGTGCGGTTACAGATTCAAGGCAGACCCTGACGACAGCCTGACCTATTAGATCAGTATAGACGAAACATGAAACTAGGGATGAAGAAGAATGGATGGAAGTCGATTGTACCACTTAATTCAGGGGATGAATCAGCCACTCAATTTTGTTTGTTCCAAAAGGTGAAGCCCAGTGCATATGAAGACGAGGGACATACGCCGGTTTACCTCAATGTTTACGACTTGACAGACACGAATATCTATGTTTACTGGGCTGGTCTAGGTATCTTTCACTCTGGCTTTGAAGGTAATTAACCCCAGTTTATCTTTTCTTTGGCTTGCTACAGAATGAAATGCGAAAAATGGAAATATGTTAAGCAACTCTTTATCTTTCATGTTGTGTAGTTCATGGTGTCGAATATACTTTTGGAGCTCATGACTACCCGACAAGCGGGGTCTTCGGGGTGGAGCCTCGTAAATGCCCTGGATTCAAGTTTAGAAAATCAATATTTATTGGGACAACTTACTTGAGTGAAAATCAGGTTAGGGATTTCATGGAGCGCTACTCGGCTTATTACAATGGTGATTCATATCACCTAATCACAAAAAACTGCAACCATTTCTGCAAAGACATTTGCCATAAGCTGACTGGAAAACCAATTCCAAAATGGGTAAATCGGTTGGCCAAAATAGGTATCTTCTTCCCAGCGTCATATATCGCTATCAAAGTTTTTATTTATTAGGACTTGGACTACTGATCGATCCAGCTTAATTTGATTTTTTGAGAAAATTGGAACAATCAATGTTTGGTTAAATTTACGTTGTATCACGCAGGTTCTACCTGCAGCCGCATTCTTCCAAAGTCCCTCAAAGTTACTGCAGTGATACCTGAATCAGACTACCAAACAGGCGAAGGTGAGAAGAGAAGACTCCAAAATGCATTTAGCTGTCTCTCTTCCATATCCCTGCGGCAAAAGCAGCTGCAGACATCCTCATTGCTTTTGCACTCCCCACTAAGAAGCTTTCTACCCCAAATGGAGCTTAAAAGGCACTGGAACAGCTTACTGAGAAAAACATGAAATCAAATTTGTTAGTTATATGGCATGTAGTTTGGCAAAACGTAGAATAGTTGTTCAAGTTGTTGTTCCAGACTAGTTGAGACAACTGTCCCTGGAACAAGTTGAAGCAAACAAAGTGTTTCCTAATTCAGATTAGGAAACCTAGTCGACCGTTGGAAGGCAAGGCGGCTACATTTCAATGGACAGAAGTTAGAAGTTTCCAAACTCAGATTTGGAAACTTGTCTCAACCGACGTAGCACAACTTCGCCTGAGGATTTCCAAATATCAATTTTTGGCAAGTCGGTGCTTATGGATAATTGAAGACATATCCTTGAAGTCGATTACTTTCGCTTGAAGATATCTTATTCGATAAGATATTCGAAGATTGCCTAATCAAGATTGAAGATTCAAACGAGAGGATTATCTTCGAATATACGCGCAAGATTTTAGGGAAGGATTCCTAAAGATTAGAGTCGGTTTATCACGGAAACCCTAATCATCCTAGGGTTTCGACCGCTCTATATAAGGAGTGCTAATACTCAGATATTAGTAGCACTCACGGTGAAACTAATCACGCTCATACTCACTGAAGGAAGGAGGAGGAATACGGCGGTGAACTAATCGTAACTGGTTATTCACAACGCTCGGCTGGAGAGTTAATCGTCACTGATTACTCAAGGGCGCTCGGATTCAATCTGCACTGGTGCTCAGCAGATTGATCGTGGAACAAGCTTTAGGTTCAAGCACAGTTGTTTGTTACTGCGCATTCGGGAGAAGGCGCTGATTCTCACGGAGGATCACACTGGTGGATACGGAGCGGGAGCAAAGATCTAGGGGGAGACCTAGAGTGCAATTGCTAGAGTGTCCGAGGCTCAGGCGGTTTAAGAGGAATTCTGTAAACGTAAGATCCAGTACTCAACCTCATCATTAGTGAATTGCTATCCACTGGGCAAGGAACTGCCCCCAGACGTAGGCTCGTTAACGCCGAACTGGGTAACAACTTTGCGTGTCCTTTATTTTCTACACTGCAATTATATTTCGCATAAGTTGTTCTAGATATTGTTATACACCCGACCAGAACAACATATCATCTACCACGGAAAGATTTCAATTGGTATCAGATAAAATACTCGACACACGGAGTAGGATCCAGAGGTTAATTGAGATGGATTTAAGAGAAGGGCAGAACATCACTCATCCGCCGCTGCTTGAAGGTAACAAATATGGCTATTGGAGGGTTCGAATGAAGGCTTTCCTAAAGTCTCAGGATGAATCTGTTTGGGAAGCTGTTGAAAACGGGTGGACACCTCCAGTCATCACCAAAGACGACGAAGTCATCCCACTGACTAAGGACAAGTGGACAGAGGCTCAGAAGAATGCTGAAGCGGCAAACTCCAAAGCAATGAATGTTATTTTCTCAGGAGTTGATGGAAAGAACTTCAAAATGATCTCCACCTGTGAGATTGCCAAGAAAGCTTGGGATATTCTACAAACAGCTCATGAAGGTACAACTAAAGTTAAAATTTCTCGGATGGAGACAGTCACAGCAAAATTCGAAAACTTAAGAATGCAGGAGGATGAGACCATTGCTGACTTCAACATGGGTTCTTGATGTTTCTAATGAAGCATTCGCTCTTGGTGAACCAATGTCTGAAGAAAAGTTGGTAAGAAAGGTGCTAAGGTCTCTAACCAAGCGGTTTGTTATGAAAGCCCTTGCTGTTAAGGAAGCTAATGATGTAAAGACCATGAGGTTGGATGAACTTATGGGCTCTCTTCAGACACATGAGATGGATATGAATCAGGAAAATCAACTTGTGAAGGATAAGGGCATTGCATTAAAAGCTGAAGTCTCATCTGTCCCAGACAAAATGGGGGATCTGGCAGAACAACAACTTGCAATGTTTGCTAAAAACTTCAGCAAGTTCATGAGGAAGCAGTACAACAAAGGAACTGATTCTAGATCATCCTCTAGCTCAAGATTCCAGAAGAGTGAAAACTTTCAGAAAAGGAATCCACCTGAAGACTCAAATCATGACAACAAAGGCAAAGGGATACAATGCAGAGAATGCGAAGGTTATGGACACATTCGGGCAGAATGTATCAATACTCAGAAAAAGAAAAATGTCTATGTTGTCAACTGGAGTGACAGTGATTCTGAAGGTGAAACCAACAATTTTGTTGCCCTGACCAGCATCTGCAATCTGATGAAAGACCAAAGCTGCAAAGAAGAAAAGAAAGCTCTTCCTGAAAATCACGATCTGCTTTCCAGCTGTAGCGACAATGAAGAAATCACTGAGGAGGAGATCGCCAACAACTACAAAGAGTTGTACCAGGAGTGGCTAGCTGAAGTCAAGTGGAACAAACAACTTTAAAAGTCTGTTGAAAATTTGGAAGAGACGCTTAGGACAGAGGGTACTGTGAAGCAAGAACAACTTAAGACTATCACCAACCTTAAAGCTCAGATGCTTGATGCAAAAAATGACCGTTCTGAGCTTGTTCGCCAAAAGGAAGAGTTACTTGCTGTTATCTCATCCCTGAAAATTTAGATTGAAAAGGAGCGGGGAGATCATCCAGATATCTTGGACAACCTAAAACGGGATAATGATGCCCTAAAACGAAGAGAGGTAAACCTCCTCAATATTGTGGATGCCCTGAAATGTGTAATTGAAACAGGGAAACTTTCTCATGAGGAGACAACTGAGGAACTGAACAACCTGAAGAAGCTTGTCAAAATGCTGAATTCTGGAACAAAGGACTTAGATGCTATTTTGGGGACACAAAGGATTGGGGGCGGCCACAAAGGCCTTGGGTTCACTGGCAAATCCAACTCCTGAGAGACAACCTTTGTCAAAGCTACTTCACATCAACAACCTGCTCCGATTTTCAATCTCTCACGAAGAAAAACCCTTGTGGAGTTGCGACCACAAGTTGTTCCAGCTCATCATTGGCCACCAAGAAACACAACTAGGTGGTATCCTCCAAGACAGCGTGATAGACGACGATGCTTCTTCTGCAATCCAGTTGGACACATCAAATCAAGGTGTCGTGAATTTCTCATGTCTCTCAGAAAGGTCAAGCAAGCTCAGAAACCACGTATAAAGCAATTTTGGAGAGTTAAGCAAAAAGGTGAGACATGTTATGTTGCACTTAGCTCACCAGTCATGTGAAGAAAGAAAAGTGGTACTTTGATAGTGGATGCTCCAGACACATGACAGGGAATCCTGAGTTCTTGACCGACATTGTGGAGTACAAAGGGAGTTCAAATGTGACATTTGGTGAGGAGTCGAAGGAAGAGTCCTTGGGAAGGGAATGTTGAATGTTCAAGGACTGCCCAGATTGAAAGAAGTGTTCCTTGTCAAAGGATTGCAGATAAATCTGATTAGCATCAGCCAGCTGTGTGATGGAGAGCACCATGTTCAATTCACACAGGATGAGTGTGTGGTTCTTAACAAGGACAATGAACCAGTTCTCACGGGAAGAAGATCCTCAAATAACTGTTATCTTTTGAATCTAGGTAAACCCAATGCTGAAATTTTGTGCTTGCTGAGCAAGACAGAAGAGATGAACTTATGGCATCAGCGGATGGGTCACGTGAACCTTAGGATTGTACAGAAAATTGCTTCTGATGGTCTTGTTCGTGGAATCCCAAAAGTTTAAGGAGAACTAAGCATCGTCTGCGGAGACTGTCAGATTGGAAAACAGATCAAAGTTCCACACAAGAGCACCACTCAGATCAACACACATCGTCCCTTGGAGCTGCTCCACATCGACCTGATGGGACCTATGCAAGTAGAAAGTTATTCTGGGAAAAGGTATGTCCTTGTCTGCGTTGATGACTTTTCACGGTACACTTGGCCATGTTTCTTGCGAGAAAAATCAGATGCTGTTAAGGCTTTTGTCCAACTGTGCACTCGTTTGGAACGTGAAAGAGGGGATAAAGACGAGCACATTGTGAATATCCGAAGTGACCATGGAAAGGAGTTTGAGAATGCAGCCCTTGTGGATTTCTGCTCAAAAAGGGGGATTTCCCAATAATTTGCTTCCCCAATCACACCACAACAGAATGGAGTTGTGGAAAGAAAGAATCCAACCATTCAAGAAATGGCGCGAGTTATGCTTCATGCAAAGAAGGTTCCACTAAAGTTCTGGGCAGAAGCCATGAACACGGCATGCTACGTGATAAATAGAGTTATGATTCGATCCGACACAGAAAAGACCTTCTACGAGTTATAGAAAGGTAAAAACCCCACGGTCAAGTACTTCCATATCTTTGGAAGTCAGTGCTACATTCTCAGAGATCGCGAGTATCTGCAAAAGCTGGACCCTAAAAGTGATGAAGGGAATTTTCTGGGATACTCCACCAACAGCAGGGCATACCGTGTCTACAACAAACTTACTGGAGTTGTCATGGAATCTATTAATGTTGTTGTGCAAGACATTGTTCCAGGAGGATCTGAAACAAACTCAACAGATGACGACGTGGTCTCACCTCATCCAGAACAACCGGCTGTCACTTCTTCTGACCCGGAGATCTCCTCAGATAAGGAGCAAGAACCTCCTACATCGAATGAGCACCAAACAGAAGAGGATGCTGATACGGAATTTGTTTCAACACCCCCACGCGTCTTTCATCCATCAAGAGCAGTTGAAAAGCATCATCCCGTCAGTGAGGTGATCGGTGACCCTGCAGAAGGCATACAGACTTGAGGTAAACAAGTTAACTTTAGGCAATTGGCTGGCGTTACATGTTTTATATCTACTATAGAACCCAAAAACATCAAAGAAGCCATCAATGACGAATACTGGATTGTCGCCATGCAAGAAGAACTTGGTGAATTTCAGCGGAATGATGTATGGGATCTCTTTCCGCAACCAGAAAATGTGAATGTTATTGGGACAAAGTGGATATTCAAGAACAAGTCCAATGAACACGGGAACATCACCAGAAACAAGGCGCGTCTGGTAGCTCAAGGCTACACCCAGATTGAGGGAGTGGATTTTGATGAGACTTTTGCACCTGTTGCTCGGTTAGAAGCTATTCGTCTCCTTCTTGCCCTTGCTTGTTACCTAAAGTTCAAGCTGTTTCAGATGGATGTCAAAAGTGCTTTCCTAAATGGGGTGCTAAATGAAGAAGTGTATGTGACTCAACCAAAGGGTTTCGAAGATCCTCATAATCCATAGTTTGTGTATTGTCTGAAGAAGGCTCTTTACGGCCTCAAACAGGCGCCCAGAGCATGGTACAAGCGGCTTACGGAATTCTTAATAAACCATGGCTATGTGCGAGGAGGAGTCGACAAAACGCTATTTGTGAAACACACAGGTTCAGATTTTATTATTGCTCAAATTTATGTGGATGATATTGTGTTCGGCTCTAGCAATAAGAAGCTGGTAGACAAATTTGTCAAACACATGCAGAGCAAATTCCGGATGAGCATGGTGGGAGAGATGTGTTTCTTCCTGGGCTTACAAGTCAAACAGAAGGCGGATGGTATCTTTATTTCTCAAAGAAAATATGCTAGGAACCTTATTAAGAAGTTTGATCTCGAAAAGGCAACACATAAGAGAACCCCCGCTGCAACTCATGTGAAGATTACAAAGGATGAAGCCGGTATAAAGGTGGACCAAACCCTGTACCGTAGTATGATTGGGAGTTTGTTATATCTTACAGCAAGTAGACCAGACATTGCTCATGCAGTTGGAGTCTGCGCCAGATACCAAGCTAATCCCAAGGAAAGTCACTTGATGATTGTGAAGAGAATTATCAGATATGTTTGTGGAACACCCGACTATGGGTTGTGGTATACTAAAGATACCAACTCATGCTTAGTAGGCTATTGCGATGCAGATTGGGCGGGGAATGCAGAGGACCGCAAGAGTACGTCTGGAGGATGTTTCTTTCTTGGAAACAATCTGGTCTCTTGGTTCAGTAATAAGCAGAACAGTATTTCTCTATCTACTGCTGAGGCAGAATATATTGCGGCCGGAAGCTCTTGCACCCAGATGTTATGGATGAAACAGATGCTAGAGAAATACGGAGTAAAACAAGATGTGATGACTCTCTACTGTGACAACATGAGTGCCATCAACATATCCAAAAATCCGGTGCAACATTCCAGAACGAAGCATATCGATATTAGGCATCATTTCATTCGAGAACTTGTCGAGAAGAAAATTATCACCTTGACACACGTATCAACTGAGAAGCAGCTGGCAGACATCTTCACAAAAGCCTTGGACAATCTTCAGTTCGAGACACTTAGATCCTCACTGGGTCTGTGTGTTGTTGACAACTAAGTTGTTCTAGTACAAGGTGGTCAACCGGAGCGTGCGTGTCTCATGAGTGAAGGGTTGACCCTGAAGAAAGTGCGAACGTCTCAAAGATTGGTCAAAGGTTCACCGAGAGTCAAAGAATATGCCGTGTTGTTTTTGTGCACTCCCTTGTCACTTTATGGCAAAAAGAGGGAGTAGTTTCGGAGTTTGAAAGCTCCTTAAAAGATTCAGATTCAGTTGTGCTGTTTTGTTTTGACATGTTCGGAGTTTGAAAGCTCCTTAAAAGATTCATAGTGCGCTTAATGTTTGTTCGGAGTTTGAAATCTCCTTAAAGATTCGTTTGGTAGCCTAGTTAGTAGCACAGCTTGGGAGTTTGAAATCTTCTCAAAGATTCAACTGTAATAGTAGTACAAGTAGATTACAATAGGTAGTTTTGCCAAAAATGCCAAGGGGGAAATTGTTAGTTATATGGCATGTAGTTTGGCAAAACTTAGAATAGTTGTTCAAACTGTTGTTTTAGACTAGTTGAGACAACTGTCCCTGGAACAAGTTGAAGCAAACAAAGTGTTTCCTAATTCAGATTAGGAAACCTAGTCGACCGTTGGAAGGCAAGGCGGCTACATTTCAATGGACAGAAGTTGGAAGTTTCCAAATTCAGATTTGGAAACTTGTCTCAACCGACGTAGCACAACTTCGCCTGAGGATTTCCGAAGATCAGTTTTTGGCAAGTCGGTGCTTATGGATAATTGAAGACATATCCTTGAAGTCGGTTACTTGCGCTTGAAGATATCTTATTCGATAAGATATTCAAAGATTGCCTAATCAAGATTGATGATTCAAACGAGAGGATTATCTTTGAATATACGCGGAAGATTTTAGGAAAGGATTCCTAAAGATTAGAGTCGGTTTATCACGGAAACCCTAATCATCCTAGGGTTTCGACCGCTCTATCTAAGGAGTGCTAATACTCAGATATTAGTAGCACTCACGGTGAAACTAATCACGCTCATACTCACTGAAAGGAGGAGGAGGAATACGGCGGTGAACTAATCGTAACTGGTTATTCACAACGCTTGGCTGGAGAGTTAATCTTCACTGATTACTTAAGGGCGCTCGGATTCAATCTGCACTGGTGCTCAGCAGATTGATCGTGGAACAAGCTGAAGGTTCAAGCACAGTTGTTTGTTACTGCGCATTCAGGAGAAGGCGCTGATTCTCACGGAAGATCACACTGGTGGATACGGAGCGGGAGCAAAGATCTAGTGGGAGACCTAGAGTGCAATTGCTAGAGTGTCCGAGGCTCAGGCGGTTTAAGAGGGATTCTGTAAACGTAAGATCCTGTACTCAACCTCATCATTAGTGAATTGCTATCCACTGGGCAAGGAACTGCCCCCAGGCGTAGGCTCGTTAATGCCGAACTGGGTAACAACTTTGCGTGTCCTTTATTTTCCGCACTGCAATTATATTTCGCATAAGTTGTTCTAGATATTGTTCTGCATCCGACCAGAACAACATCTCATCTACCACGGGAAGATTTCAAAATTCTTGTATGCCCGGCAACATAACTTGGGCCGAACTGATTATAAATGTGAGTGTCTCAATCTCTTTTTTCCGCATTTTGCGTTTCCTACATTATACTGGCGGTACCCTTTTGTAGACTTTTCATGTGCTCAACATCAGTTTTCACTTTTGTTCTTTCTTCCTATACGTAGAAAAATATTTAGAGAATCTATTCATTTAGTTATTCTAGGAATTATATGTGAGTTTGTATTAGTTCAGGGTCTGTTTGTTATTTTGTGTAATGTGTATATTGAGTCTGTAACAGCATTTACCACTAAATATTAGGGGTGGGCGTGGGACGGATTGTACCTGTTTCTCACCCGACCCAAAATAGTGATCGAGTCATATATTTAAACCCTAATCCGACCCTAAGTACCAGGTCAATTATGGTAACCCAAACCCGTCCCAAGAAAACAAACTAACTGAAGCCAACGATGGATGATAGATACTGGGTCAATAAACATTAATTTGAACTCAAGAATGGTGGGCACTGGGTCTTTTCATAGTTTATCATAAACAATAAAGAGAGTACGAGAACAACTCTTGGCAGATTGCATACGGGCAAAACCCATAAATCTCATTAAGTAGAGAACCATTTCCTGGAAAAGAAATACAGATCAAAACCAACAAGCTGACAGCCACAATTATAGGGTCTACTCAGCAAATCAACTAACTATTCTCATTCATTAAAAACCAACCAAATCATCTTTTAAAAAAATCAATCACAACTCAGTTTATCAGCAGCATACCTAAACCCGATGTTCAGCTCCAACACTTCCAAATATCCTCAGCTTTCCAGTTCTCACTCACAAAACTTATCTCAAGCTACAAAGAACCAAATTGCTTTTTTTTCTCTCTCTCTCCTTCTCTGATCTCTCAGTGTGGATAGTAACTGTGTTGGTCATTTCATTTCTTCTTTTGAGACACTAGAGCCTGAGCAGCAAAATCTACAAAACACATAAATTTGTTAAACATAATTTTATTTATACAAAGATTTTCTAAGAGATAAATATAGTACAATAAAAAAAGAGATAAATATAGTAGCATACTCACGAGCCATAACAGAGAAAACTTTATAATTTTGAGAATTTGCCTTCCACCAATTCAAAATATCAAAATCAGAATTGTCAATTTCATCAATGATATTATCTTCTAAATACCTCTCAAGATCTGATTTTTCAGAGGTTGTTCTCTGAGTTCTAAGCCTTTTCCATGCTTGCTTCCTATTATCGGTGTCAAATTTGGCACTAGCGACCTTGTAAGACTCTCATCTGGGGTTGCACTCTTTGAAGTATCCACGACATCTTCACATTCCGTGTGTTCAGAAATTCCTTGTGCATAAAATTCATACATATCATGTAGGGTGGCTTTAACCAAAGTAGACATATTGATTGCCAATTGTCTATCATATGTATCCTCTAAAATCCAGCTGATGTAATCAAATTTGTAACGAGGATCCGAGACAACCGCAACAAACAATAATGGGATGAACTTTTCAACATTTCCCCAATACTTGTCGTATTTTGCCCTCATAGAACAAGCCATGGAACCTAAAGTTCAAACTGATTATCACTCCACGACTTCAAAGATGAATGTACTGATGCAATTTCGTGATAACAATCGGATGAAGTCACATGCAAAGAACCTGAAAAGCGCAAAGTCATCTCATAAAAAAGCTGTAAAAATTGAAAAAATATCTTAGAATTCTACCAATCCAAGTGTGTTGGAGGACCAACTTTCTTTTTCCCTTTCTCATCTTCGTGAAACCACTTACGGTAATCTGACTCTTGATCATAAAGTCTTTCAAATTCTTTTTCATACTTCTCTGCATGCTTTAACATCATATAAGTCGAATTCCATCTAGTTGGGACATCCAAGCACACAAGACTTTTGGATTCAATCATTTCGGCTTCAACGCATTCTTTAAATCTCTTAAGTCTTAGGGGCGATGACCTAACATACCTCACTGCATTCCTGATTCCATCAATGGAAGGTTGATGTTCCTTTATGCCTTCATTCACAATCAAGTTTAGAATATGAGCAACACCTCATGTGCAAATATTTGCCAGCACACACTAATCCACTTCTAGCATCTAATTTCTTCTGAAGATAGGCAATGGCTGTATCGTTTGAGCTTGCATTATCAACTGTAACAGTAAAGACGTTTTCAATGTTCCCTTCTCTTAAACATCTCTCAATCTCTCTTCCAATGGTTTCACCTTTATGATTTTCAACAAGGCAAAAGTTTAATACTCTTTTCTGTAACCTCCAATCTTCATCAATAAAATGACCTGTTAAGCACATGTAAGACAAATTTTGATTTGAAGTCCAACAATCTGTTGTCAAACAAATACAGTTGCATGACTTCCCAAACAATGCCTTTAACCTTTTCTTTTCATCCAAAAATAACTGGTAGCAATCTCTTGCAATCGTACATCTAGATGGCATTGTAAACCTTGGGGCTCTAGTTGATCCATCATTTTACAAAATCCACGCACTTCTACAACTTTAAATGGCATCTCGTCACAAATAATAAATTCAGCCACGACCCTTCTACAGTCCTCTAGGTTAAATCCAGTATAAGGTTTTCCATCTAATTCTTCTCCCTTTTTAATCTTTGTCATATAACCATGAATGGTTTGCTTCTTTCCCACTTTATTGAATAACCATTGATGCATCCTGTGTAAATGTTTACTCATGGAATTTGTGCCATGTTTGGCTGGGTGACACATATATACGGTTCGACAATGATTACATCTAGCTTTGAGTTTACCTTGAGTCTCCTTTAAGGGAAGTTTAGTGAAATGATCCCAAACCATGGATTTTTTGCTCTTACTACCTTCTCCATCAACCTCGTTTTGCTCGGACATAGTCTCCTCAGGTGAAATGAATGTACCCTCAACCTCAAGGTTTGATTCACTTATTCCAGTCATACTTGTTGCCATTTCTTTTTACCTGAAAAGCTGCTAGTAAAATAGAGATCACCAATATGGTCATGGTAAACAACAAAACATCTATCAAATAACAGAATAAGAACAAATAAGCAAGTTCACGACATAGTGTTTTAGTTAAAAATTGACATTGCTCGGGTAAATAAACATCTATTCAAATAACATAAGGGCAAGGCAACTGATTTATTTATATGAACTTACTTGAGATTGATGATTTTGTTTCTTCTTTTGCAATAAGAATGAATCGATCAAAGATGATGATCGTTCTGGCTCACAAATTGACTCTTGTTCTTAACTTTAGATTTGTGAATCGCGATTGTAACTTGTAAACTTTGAGTTTTACTGTGTTAGGGTTTTATTTGTGAATGCAAATCCATTATTTATTCAAATGTAATGTGAAACTAAACAAAAATATAAATAGTTAAGCTGGTAAAGTGGTTGTAACTAGCATGCAACTTAGAGGTCCAAGGTTTGAATCTACGTAAAGTCAAAAAAAATTTATATAATTATCGGGTCGAGTAACCCGATTCGAAACCCTAACCCGACCTGAGTCTCATCTAGGTTGAATTAAACCCTAAAATATATTGGACGGGTCGGGTCGGGTCCTGTCCACCCCTACTAAATACAACCAACACCATTTTTCCCAAATTTTAATCTCGAGCTCTGTCGATCCTTGAGTCCGATCGCTGCACTGCTACAATTGTTGTTGTCTTCATGGTATCAGAGTCGTTGCAGTGCTGGTGAGTCGATTCCTGTTTCGAATTCGTTTTCGATTGCGTACTTGTTTGTGCCCTAGTTTGTCCTTGTTCGTTTTCGAGTTGATTCCATGGATACCAGTAGTTCATTTGTTATCACACCTATTTCTGGTGGCTCGAATGTGAGCCCCACCGTGAATGATGATCCTTATGCAGTTAATAACAACGAAATTACTAGTAACTCTCTTGTTAGTGAGGTTCTAGCTGGGAAAAGGAATTTTTTTAACTAGAAGAAATCTATGGAGATTGCTTTGTCTGCTAGATATAAACTAGGATTTGAAAATGGCAAATACCCTAAGCCCACTGAAGGTATAATTGTGTGGCAGAGGTGTAACGATGTCATTATGTCTTAGCTATTGGCTTCAGTTTCTCTAATTGTTCATGGCCAAATCCTTAATGCCAAGGATGTGGCCACAGCCTGGAAAATTTTACACACTAGATATGCTGGGAGTAATGTATCTAGAAAATTTGCTTGGAAGAGGGATTTAGGAAATATGAAACAAAGTGCTTTGGATTTAGCTCATTATTATGATAAGCTTGCTAAGTATTGGGAGGAATTAGCAGATATTAGCGGTGTTACATACATGAACTTTCTTGTTGGAGATAAGTGTGAAAATGTGTTGAAAAGGAAGCTGAAAGGGATGAGGACAAAGTCATTCAGTTTCTTATGGGATTGAATGACTTTCACGCCCAAGTTAGGACAAATATCTTAGCCTTGAGAGTGATTCTTGATATGGATGTGGTTTATGATATGGTTGATGAGGATGAGTCTCAAAAGCATGTAACTAAGGCACCCTGTGAGGAGATTTCTGCTATGTATGTGTAGAACCTAAAAAATAACTCTGGGTCTATGAATAGGCAGATGCAGAGGACCTTAAATAGTGATGGAATTAGGCAATTTCAAGGTGGAAGGGGGCCTCCAAAGCTAAGGTTGTATTGCACCCATTGTCACTTGGCTGGCATACTAAGGACTTTTGTTATAAGCTGATTGGTTTCCTCCAAACTCTAAGTTTCCAAGAGGACCTCCTCAAGAAACTAAGTCCACTACTGGCTATAAAGGGCAGCCCATAAGCAATGTTTTTAGTACAGTTTCAAACCTCTCTTCTGCTAATAGTAACACTGATAAGCTTTAAAACTTTGTCAAGGATGTGTTAGTTCCTCAACTCTCGCAGGATCAATGGGATAGACTGCTGGCATTAATCAATCCTTCTGCAAGGGAGAAAGATAACTC
The DNA here is from genome assembly GCA_033675215.1 of Rhodiola kirilowii. Classification (NCBI taxonomy): domain Eukaryota; kingdom Viridiplantae; phylum Streptophyta; class Magnoliopsida; order Saxifragales; family Crassulaceae; genus Rhodiola; species Rhodiola kirilowii. The sequence continues at coordinate 19,474,893 of CM066195.1, read as the reverse complement.
TGATAACAAAGTATACATGGCAGATATATGTGCTAATGTTTTGTCTAGTTTTGATGTTGATGCTTAGATTATGGACGGTGGAGCTACCAATCATTTTGTGTCAACTGCTGACTTACATTCTGATTTGTATAAACTTGCTCAAGAATGCAAGGTTTCTTTGCCTACTGGTGAGACAATTAGAGTCACTTGTGTTGGTATATGAGTGCTGAATAGTGACTTGGCCCTTGAAAATATGATGTTAGCTCCCACTTTTATGATAAGTTTGATTTCAGTCAGCAAATGGATTATGGATTCAGCTGGTGAAGTAGTTTTCACTGATTCTTCTTGCCAAATTCAGGACCCAGTATATAAGAATATCCTGGTCATAAGTGATCTGCTAGAGGTAATAAGGAACTAAAGCATACTGGACAAGGATCTAAAGCTTATGTAATTTCAGTAAAGAAAAATACTGTATCACTGGATATTTGGCACAATAGACTTATAGGCATATGTCCTCACATAATATGTATACGATCTTGTCACATGATACTATTGTTAAACAATGTGATGAGTTGGATTGTTGTACTTGCCTTTAGGCTAAACAAGTGAGATTAAGCTTTGCTGCTTTGGTTTAAGTCAATCACATACAAAGCATCCTTTTGATTTAATTTATTGTGATTTATCTTGACCTTTTAGCATTAAGACTATGGCATGTTCTCAGTATTTTTGACTGTTGTGGATGACTTTACTAGATGTACTTGGACAGTTTTGATAACACAAAAAGCTGAAGCAACAGCTTTGGTCATCAAGTTTTTCTGAATGGTGAAGAATCAGTTCAGTGTACAGCACAGTGAAAATGTTAAGGTATGATAATGGGAAAGAGTTTCTTAGCCATAGTTTGAAAAAAACTTTGACTGAGCAAGGGTGCCTACATCAGACTAGTTAATGTGTGTATGCACCACAACAAAATGGAATTATGGAGAGAAAACATAGACACTTGCTTGAATTTGAAAGAGCCTTGAATTTGAAGGCCAGATTGCCTAAGTGTTTTGGGGAGATTGTATTTTGACAACCACATACCTTATTATTAGGACACCTTCTGGGAGAGAAACTCCTGATGAACTGTTGTTTCATAAGAGACCTGATGTTCAACATTTGAGGGTCTTTGATTGTTTTTGTTATGTAAGTACTTTGAAACATTCAAGAGACAAATTTGATCCTAGAGAAACACCTTGTGTCTTTCTTGGCTACTCCTTTGCCCAAAAAGGACATAAGGTGTGTTGTTTGACTACTAATAGGATCTTGATAAGAAGAGATGTGATGCTTCATGAGAAGAAATTCCCTTATCAGCAATCACGTACCTCAGCTTAACATCAGCGTTCTCCAAGAACTGCTGTTCATTTTTCCAATGTGGATGAAGGTTTATTTTCCGATGACACTATTGTTCATTTGCGCATTGCAAGTCCATGGGTTATTTCTTGATGTTTCTCCCAACCTCAGTCCATAAAAGTCGGCCACAGTTGGTGAGGATTTTCATACCAGTCCTGTAGTTGATGTCCCTACTCCTACGTACCCAACCAGATGAAGTCCAACAAGAAATTCTGCTTGTTAAAACCAAAAGTGACAGGGTAGTTAGACAACCAGGTTGGTAACATGACATTATGGGGTAGTTAAGACTTCTCATCATTGTCTGAATAAAGTTCTGGGATATACAGGTTGCACCACTCAATATGGCCTCTTTGGCTCAAGTTGACTCCCTCAAAGAACCAAAGACTTATTTACAAGCAGTTAAGGATCCAAAATGGCAACATGTCATGAATGCTGAGATGATGCCCTTGAAAAGAATAATACTTGGACCGTAACTAACTTTCCTACAGGGAACAATGGTAGACTACAAGTGGATTTTCAGAATTGATTTGAATTCAGATGGGATTATTGAGAGATTAAAGCCAGACTAGTTGCAAGAGGTTTTACTCAAATTGAGGGACTAGATTACCATGATACCTTTACCCGTGTGGCCAAAATGAATACAGTAAGGTGCCTACGTGCCATAGCTGCTTATAAAACCTTGCCACTTTTTTAGTTAGATGTCAATAATGCATTTTTGCATGGGAGTCTTGATGAGAGGTGTATATGACACTACGACCTGAATTTTATGCGTCTGCTAAGTCTGATGGGAAGGTTTGTAGATTGTTGAAGAGTTTGTTTGGGCTCAAGCAATTTCCTCGACAGTGGTTTGCTAAGCTGAGTGAAGTCTTAATTGATTATGGCTTCATGCAGAGTTTGTTTGATTACTCCTTGTTTATTTTGTAAGGACACAACCACTGAACCACACAACATTCTTGTTGATTTATGTGAATGATATAATCATCACTGGGACTTCCACAGCTGTAGTCACTGATGTCAAATAGTTTTTTAATGCCCAGTTTCAACTTAAAGACTTGAGTTTGCTCAGATTTTTCTTCGGGCTAAGTTACCACGGGTCCTAAAGGCATTCAATTGAATGAAAGAAAATGCGTAGTTGATCTGTTAGAGGACCAGAACAAGCTTGGCTGTAAGCCAGCTTGTACTCCTTTGGGTACTAAGCATTGTTAAAGCTCCTCTAAGGCTGATCATGTCCCAGATCATATGGTGTATAGGAGACTAATTGGCCCTTTTTGAAACTCAAATAGCTCGTTTGCCCCCTTTCAAACTCAAATAACCGGATTGCCCCTTTTCTTTATATTCTCGGTTTATGATTTACCGGTAATATGATTTTTCAACATTCCCGGTTTATGATTTACCGGTAATATGGTTTTTCAACATTCTCGGTTTATTATAAATCGGTAATAATATATTCGATTTTTTGAAAAATTTGATTAAACACCCATCTTCGATCACTATATTTATGAGCTTAACCTTTGAATTTGATTTTTTGAGTAAACATGAAAGTTATAGAACATTCAATTATCTTTCTAACCATACAAAGAACATCTTAAACGGATACCGGATGACGCCTCTATGAGCTTTCGAATGTTAGCTCGGACCCCCTCGGTTTCGACAAATTTTGATCGATCATCCATCTTTGGTCACTATTTTTCTCAGCTTACCCTTTGAATTTGATTTTTGAGTAAACATGAAAGTTATAGAACATTCAATTATCTTTCTAACCATATAAAGAACATCTTAAACGGATACCGGATGACGCCTCTATAAGCTTTCGAATGTTAGCTCGGACCCCCTCGGTTTCGACAAATTTTGATCGATCATCCATTTTTGGTCACTATTTTTATCAGCTTAACCTTTGAATTTCATTTACAAGTAAACATGAAAGTTATAGAAAATTCAATTAGCTTTCTAACCATATAAAGAACATCTTAAACAGACATCGGATGACGCCTCTATGAGCTTCCGAATGTTAGCTCGGACCCCCTTGGTTTCGGCAATTCGAAATTAGTCGAAACCGAGGGGGTCCGAGCTAATATTCGAAAGCTCATAGAGGCGTCATCCGGTGTCCGTTTAAGATGTTCTTTATATGGTTAGAAAGCTAATTGAATGTTCTATAACTTTCATGTTTACTCGAAAATGAAATTCAAAGGTTAAGCTCATAAATATAGTGATCGAAGATGGGTGTTTAATCAAATTTTTCAAAAAACCGAAAATATTATTACCGGTTTATAATAAATCGAGAATGTCGAAAAACCATATTACCGGTAAATCATAAACCGAGAATATAAAGAAAAAGGGGCAATCCGGTTATTTGAGTTTGAAAGGGGGCAAACGAGCTATTTGAGTTTCAAAAAGGGGCAATCTGGCCAATAACCCAGACTAATTGGTAAACTCATTTATCTCACAATTACAAGACATGACTTGTCATATGTAGTCCATGTGCAGTCTCCCACTATTGAGCACTTTGTGCAACACATCGAGTTTTTAAGGCACATCAGATCAGCTCCTGCACATGGGTTATTCTCTCCTGCCAATTATGCTCTTACCATCATGGATTATTGTGATACTGATTGGGGGCTTGTCCAGTCACTCGTCGCTTCCTCACTGGCTATTGCATTATACTTGGTGGATGTATAGTCTTATGGAAGACAAAGAAACATACTGTAGTATTCTGTTCTTTGACTGAATCAGAATTTCGTGCCATGACTGTCACTTGTTGTGAGCTTGTCTGGATTGCTAGATTGCTGGCTATATTGGGCGTCGCAGCACCTACACCGATATATTGGCGTGTTTGTTTATTTAAATGTGCAGGGGTGACGTTTTATTATTTTTTGTATTTAAGGGAATCATGTGTGAGTTTGTTTCAGTTCAGGGGTCTGTTTGTTCTTTTGTGTAATGTATATATTGAGTCTGTAACATCATTTCCCGCTCAATACAATCAAGATTTTCATTGGATTTGTGCTACTATTTCAGTCAAATTTGTAGGGACTCTTCACAAGTCTTTCACTAAGCCGGAGAGTGATTGACACGAGGTTCCACCATGATCCAGAGCTTTCAGTGCACTAATTTGCACCTTTTCAACCCTTCTCTTATATAGCAGCAACCTTAATTACGTTCATTCCCTTCCAATTTCACACTTCCTCTCAGCCCACTTCTATCTTCCCAAGCTCCACCATTGGCTGGACTGTTTCAGCTACCGTTACCGTTACCGTTACCGTTACCTTAACCTCCTCGCTCAACAAAGTTGCATTCATCATTTGCTCTGTGAAATGATTATCAAATACCATTCAAACGGTTAAGGTTCTAAAAAACGGTAGGCGGGAATCGGGCGTACAGTAGTCCAAAAAGATTAATCGGGGTCTAGGCGGAGATTAATTGTTTTGGAGTTATATATATTTTTAACATAAATATATTAACATATTGAATAATGTTGTATTAACATGATTTTACTTTGAAATTAAATTTGAAAAGATCATAATGATATATTATTTCCAAATTTTGAGTTAATTGTACAATTTTTTACCTTAAAATGTTGAAGTAAAATATTATGTTAAGTTTATGGCTGAATGTACATGATTATGTTATATTGGGCCGAATAATGGGCCATAATATATATTGATAGTTTAGACCAACACGTGTTTATTGACTTAAAAAAAATATTAAACTAACTATTCATCATCTTTTACAAAATGTCAAAATCCTATCATGCTGCCGACTACACGGCTGCAAACACCATGGAAGCAAGTGAGTAATTACTCTTCAAACATTTGATTTTTTGGACGGTTAGACGGAAACGAACACAATCCCACCCTTTATTCTTTCCGTCGCCAATTAATGGTGCCGATTAGAACAAATCGGAACGGATTCAAGAAAATGGTCGCCCATGCGCCGCCTTGGCGGTCCAGACGGCCATTTTCTAGAACACTGCAAATGGTGCATTGGAAAGGCTACCAGCTGAGCTCTTTGTGATCTTCTCGATCACCGCATATCCTTAGGGAGGTTCAAGCTCCATGATAGCTCATCCCGCGGCGGTATCAAGTGAAGCCGCGAGGCACCATCAACACCATGATAGAAGGTATGGAAAACGAGGAGGTCGTCCAAGTTGTGATGTGGGCAAAGCCTTTGATACTCCTTATACCTCTCCCAAGCTTCATAAAGTGTTTCCCCATCTAGTTGTGAAAATTTTGTAATTTGATTTCTATAGTACGCCGTCTTGGAAGGAGGAAAGTATTTGTTAAGAAACGCAACGGCAAGCTCCTCCCAAGTGGTAAAGCTATCCGGCATTTGGCTCCTTAGCCAATCTCTTGCTCTTCCCGTAAGGGAGAAGGGGAATAACCTAAATAGATTTACATCTTCGGAAAACCCATTAATTTTGAAGGTGGCACAAACTTCAAGGAATGTGGTCAAATGGGTGTTCGGATCCTCATGGTCTCTTCCCAAGAATTGGTTTGATTGAACCATTTGGATGGTTGAGGTCTTCAAGTCGAAGTCTCGGTTATCCACCGCCGGGATAAGGATGGGAGAACGGTATCCATAGGCATTGGGAGCGGCATAGTCCTTGAGAACCCTTCTAGCTTGAGGGCCTTGTGGTAGTCGAGCGGGAGGGGGAGGGGGAGGGGGAAGAGGAAGTCCATCTCTATCTCCCATGGCTTGATGAATGATTCCTTGAGCGTTCGAGGTAGTTCCTTTGTCTTTGGTTGTCTTACTCCTTGTAGGGTAGGGGTTAACGAATTCTCTTATCGGTTGATTCAAATCTCTATCCACAATTTGAGTGAGCTTCTTTGTCTTTGGTGGCATAAAAGAGATGCACCTACAAGGGGAAAGCAAACAAGATAAGTAAGGATAGTGGAATAAGCTCAAGAATCACGAGTAACCAAACAAATAAAGAAAAACATGGAATAGCCGGAGAACTAAATGATTTTTCCTGGGAACAATCTAGCCATAACTCCCCGGCAACGGCGCCATTTTGACGTGTAGATTTTTGCATATATGTCAAAAGAATTTTTAATTGACCAGTAAGACCGGTGTCGAACCCAAGGGAGCAATTGGATTGTACGCTAGGTAGATCAAGTTTTTATCTCGGCTATTCCTTCAAATCAATTATGAGAATGATTTACAATCAAGAAACAAGTAATGAAATGGTTTCAAGGCGATTTCTATTCAATTAAAGAGAGTTTCGAGGGGTTACTCCCCTCTTTGGCAATTTCTCAATGATCATGCATAAAAGAATTAAGTAATTCATAGGGGTTGATTGGTTTAAACCTAGCTTAGACCAAGGTCGACAAACTCTCGTTTCAATCTATCCTAGTCAAGCTATCTTAGTCAGGACCTCACTCTCTCGAGTTATTGGTTCACTCTATAGCACTCTATCCTTGGAATCTCTTCCTAAGGTAATAAATGCTAAAGGCATTAAGTTTTAGTTAACCTCACATCCATGCATTTACTCTCATAAACACTAGATATGATCATTTTCTCCCTATACAAATCATCACTAAGCTCTGTCGATACTTAGATCAAATTCTAAGATTAACATGTCACTTAGGCATTTTATCAAACACTTGGCAACATGTCATAGAATGAACACAAGAGAAAATGGAATCAACTCCATAGATAATATGTCAATGTGTATACATGATCAAAGAGTACCAAAGAGGGTAAAAACACCCTCAAAACACAAGGGAACTACTCACACATCATGTAAGACAACATGGTGTGAGTAGGGTTTTTACACAACTAATGAGAAGAGAAGAGGGATAGAAAGTAGGATGGTTAATCCTAGATGTCTCCCTTGATCTTCTATCCTCCTTGGCTGGATGGTGATGGATGCCCTTGATTTGATCTCTTTTTCTGGAAATTTTCTCCCAAAGATGCCAAGTATCTTTGTGTCAAAAACCCTCTTTCTATTTATAGCTTTGAGTAGGGTTCTGGTACTGTAGCAGTCCCAGTCGGTCGACTAGCGAATGCTGGTGACCCAGTCGGTCGACTGGCGGCGTAAAAGCTGCCTGTGAAGTGATCTCCTAGTCGACCGACTCGATAGACGTCCTTGAAGGGCCTCTTGAGGTGCTGTTCCAGTCGACCGACTCGAGGGTCTCAGTCGACCAACTCGAGGGTCTCAGTCGACCGACTCGAGGGTCTCAATCGACCGACTCGAGGGTCTCAGTCGACCGACTCGCAATTTGAGTGGTCTGACAATTGTATTTTTCGTATTAGTCAAAAGATATTTATATCTTGACCGGTAAGACCGGTGTCGAACCCAAGGGAGCAAACGGATTATACGCTAGAGAATCAAGTAATCTACTCGGCTATTCCTTCAAATTCAATGTGGAGAATGGTTATCAATAATAAAGCAAGTAATGAAATGGTTCTTAGGGGGTTCAATTCAATTAAAGAGGGTTTTGAGGGGTTACTCCCCTCTTTGGCAATTTCCCAACGATCACGTATACAAGAGTTGAATCATTCAAGAAGTTGATAGGTTTAAAACCTAGCTTAGGCTAAGATTAGACATACTATCATGTAAGTCTAATTCTAATCAAGCTTTCCTATGTAGATTCTCACTACTTAAAGATATTGATTCACTATATAACACTTATTATCCTTGGAACATCTCCCAAGGTAATAAATGCTATATGCATGAAGACTTAGTTAACCTCTCACCCATGCATTTACACTCATAAATGTTTGATGAGTTCATTTTTACTACATCAAAACCATCACTAAGCTCTTTCAATACTTAGATCATAGTTCTAATACAAACATGTCACTTAGGCATTTTGTCAAACACTTAGCAACATATCTAAAATGAAGAGTATAGTGAAAATGAAATCAACTCCATAGATTGCAAATAGAATGTGTATACATGATCATTGAGTACCAAAGAGGGTTGTAAATCCCTCAAAACACAAGGAGACTACTCACACATCATGTAAGACAACATGATGTGAGTAGGGTTTCTACACAATCTAAAGAGAAGAGAAGAGGAATAGAATAGGATGATTAATCCTAGTAAACTCCCTTGATCTTCAATCCTCCTTAGTTGGATGATGATGGATGACCTTGATTTGACCTCTTTTCCTTGTCTTTTTCCCCCAAGATGACAGATGCCTAGGTCAAACTTACCACTTTCTATTTATAGCCTCAGGTAAAATCCTCTGCTGATGTAGGTTCAGCCGGTCGGCTGAGAATTGCCTTCAGAGTCCAGCCGGTCGGCTGGAGCAGGGTGAATGCAGCCCACTTCTGAGATGCTTGGCCAGCCGGTCGACTGGTCAGTTTGAGCCGCTCGGCTGAGATTGTGCTTGGAGAGTAGCCTTCTGAGAACTCCGGCCAGCCGGTCGGCTGGTCTGTTTGAGCCGCTCGGCTGAGAATGTGTTCTTCGCCATTGAGTCTGCTTCTTCCATCCAGCCGGTCGGCTGGTGATGGGGTAATTTCCAGCCGGTCGACTGAGCTCACATTCAGTCCACTTCTACCTTTAATTCTCTGATTTTTTTCGAGTGCTTGTATTTTGGCTTTGACACTGAAACATCTTGTTTTGTACCTGAAACGTACGAAAAGAGATCAAATGACATCTAATTATTGCCGGAAATGAATTAAAACTAAAGTGATGATCGGGTATTAATAAGTCGAAAAGTCGACTTATCAACACTCCACACTTGAGCTTTGTTCGTCCCGAACAAAGTATGCAAATATTTCAAGGACGTGAAAATGGCGAAATGCTAGCGGTGCTATGTTTTTCGTCTATTTTGCCTCACTAGATTCCACAAGGTCTCAATCCTTATTTCTGAACATGTTATTAAAAGAAAAATGACAAGTATTTACAATCTAACTAGCTCCTTTTCGTAGGCGTTACTTATGGACCATATTTATATGATTCATTAAGATAGTTAAACCCACCAAATTAGACACTTTGTCTTAACAACATTTACTTGTTAGTTCCATTTTTGTTGTACAGGCTATTTTGAGGTTTAGAGAAGAAACGAGTTAAAAAGGGGGTTCTTAAACCAAAAATGGATTACAAGTCAAGTCGGGCCAGTCGGGGACCAAGAAAAATCAACCAGGGACCGAGGACCCCAGTCGAGGACCGAGGACCCCAGCCGGGTACCCAGGCCCAGTACCGAGAACCTCAGGTCCATGCCAAGAGGTACCGGGCCCAAGTGCCGGGAGTGCCAAGTCCCAAGTCTCGAGTGCCGATTGCCGAGTGCCGAGAAGACCAGGTCCCCGCCGAGCACCCGTGCCGAGAGAGCCGAGCACCCGTGCCGAGAGAGCCGAGCACCCGTGCCGAGAGAGCCGAGCGCCCGTGCCGAGCCCCACATCCGAGAGCGCCGAGACCCAAGTCCGAGAGTGCCGAGACCCACGTCCGAGAAAACCAGGACCGCGCCGAGAGCAGTGCCCGGGCCCGGCCGACCAAGGGCCTGAGAAAAACTTCAACCCCGGGCCATGACCATGCTCCGGGCAGAATTTGGCCAAACATCCTTCATGGATCAGTCTTAGAATCGTCTCAACATTCCAAATCCATGGTCCAACACCCAATCACCTCCGGCCAAAAGTCCGGCAGCTCCGGCCAAAATTCCGGCTAAGCTCCGGCCAAGCTCCGGCCATGGTCCAATCAACTTCCGGTGATGCTCCGATCAAGCCAAATCCAACCACCACCTTGCTCCGGTCATTTTAGCCCAACTCCGGTCAAAAATCCGGCGAAGTCCAACCAAACTACTTATTTCCCGGTTAGGGCATACTATTCACATCGGTTGATCTTTGGGTTTGAAACCAAACCTCAACCAAGTTCAAGGGACTTGCCCAAAGCTCAACCAAGCTCATGTAGTTGCCCTTTGGCACATCCCATGCTCTAGCCGCCCATGTGCTAGGCAAGTGCACCCTTTGGCTCATCCAAACTCCAACCGAAGGCCAACCAAGCTCAACCGGACTTATGGGAGGAATAGAGGCGGTTGGAGGAGGAAATATGAAATCTACTTGTCTTAGTCAAGACGAGTTCCAGATGGTGTTCGAACTGCGTCTCGAACACTTGTTGGATAGTTTCAAGTTGTGTTCAAACAGAGGCTGGAACACCTTAGCAGACAGTACCGAAAACAGAACAAATAGGAGCACACACGATATGATAACCCAGTTCGGCCTCGCCTACTCTGGGGGGTTTCCCACACCCAAAAAGGGACACAAATCTTATTATGAGTTTAGAGCTATTCGTGGACTTACACTTACACAACGCCTTGTTTGTAATAGCCTAGCATCTAACACTCCGTCTCTCGGATTTGCAATCTCGGTTTGTCGCTACTCCCCTCGATCCCTTGTAGGTAGGACGAGACTTCCCTCTCGGCCTAGTCTTGGACTTCTTGGAAGTCCAGTCGCCTTCTCTCAAAGACGTATCTTGGTCACCGTGTGTGTGTGTGCGCTTTGTTGTTCTTCCAGAACAGTCTGAACAGCACACTGAACAGACTGTTACTTCCCCGTTGATATTCCGGTGTGGAATAATCAACCGGCGGTCGCTCCTCCTCCAATCTCACGAACTCTCGTGTTTGTTTCTTTTTTCTCAGGAAGCGACAAAGATTATGGACGCCCTAGCCATGTATTTATATGCATTGGCGAGATCCAAATCTGTTCCAAATATCCTCATCAAATATTTAGGAAATATTCCTAAATATTCGATGGATATTTCCAATCCAATCTTCGTGAAGATCTCGATCTTTCTTCCCCAACAAGTCAGCCAACCATCTTCAATCTGATGCGGAGATATTCATTTGAATATCTAATTCTTCATTGGCCGACTTCCATCTCGATCTTCGATCGTCCAAATCCAATCTGAATATCTTGTCAAATATTTCGAAGATACTCCTAAATATTTGATAGATATTCAATCTTTTCCATATCCAATCTTTGGAGATTACTTCCTTTCCAACCCATCCAATATTCTCGAATCCAAGCTGGAGATATTCATTTGAATATCTGATCTTTAATGATGACTCGTCAATTGATCCCAATCAAATAATCTCGTCGATCTTCTGGATACGGAAATCTTCATGCGTCTGCTGTACGCTGTGCTGCAGTTCAAGACAACGATTGAACTCTTCTTGAACACCTGCATTGAACTCTTCTTGAAAACCTGCTTGAACTGTCTAAAGTCGTTTTGCCAACAGCATGCCATTCATGGGAACATCAATCTCCCCCTTGGCATTTTTGGCAAAACCCAATCTAGGCTTTAGACACAACTTGAGGAACCAGAACAGTTACCTCAAACCACTCCCCCTTTTTGCCACAAACTGGCAAGGGGTCCAATCGACCAACCTGGTCTCTTCGGCAACTGGAATCTTGTCAACTCCCCATCAAACATAGCCTGGGACAGTGACACATGCTGTGAGTCTGTCAAACCATGGTGTCTCAGTAGCTGTTCGACCACCGGTCAGTAACTGATAGGTTCCTGAACTGCTCCAATCAGTATAGTCAATGCCTCTACATCCTCCAATCATTCTCCGGGACTTCAAAATTGTATCTAGGTCTTTTGATCCAGAGATTATCATCTTCACTGATTTCTTGAACTGATTCAGCTTGTCCAGTACTGCTGTATGGTAGTCCTTCTCCATCTGCATCTTTAACGACGAGATAACATCAAGGAGTTCTACCTTTTCTTCAATCAGGACATCAACTCTCTCCGTCTTCTTCATCATAATTGGGATACTTGAGAGCGCGCACCAATTGATTGATTCTTTTCCTTTGCTTCTGTTCGACCTCCAGTATGATCTCTACCTCCTTCAGTAGCTGTCCACATTCAGCTCGGGATAACTTCTGACCAGCAGCTCTCCTTATGGAAGACTCGGGTGCATCCTTCCTCTTCAGCTCGGGGTCCTTCAGATCATTCTTATGTCGACCCCTGAACAGCTTGTGATCAACTACCAACTTCAACGGAGCACTTGATAGTCTATCATGGTCAGTCTTCAAATCTGGATGCTGGTTGATGATCAGCTTATAGATATGCGATGGGAAGATTATCTGGTGCAGTGACTTTGTAGATATGGCGTGTTCTGCAATCTGGTCAAATTCTTCCCATGTCAATGCGCATCATGTTTCCAATCTGGTAGAGCAGCAGTCACATCTCCTTACTGACCATGGTTCTATGAGATGTAGGCTTCCAGTCGACTATGGTGATGAAGAACAACATCGAGCAGAATATAGTCAGTCTGCTACTGGGATGGAACTGTCTTCTCATTAAGCAGCCTTTCAGGGATGATCTTTCTTTTCTGCACTCCCTTCCACTTAGCTGCTACGTCTGTATGACAAACCACATTCCATGCTTAGACACTCCAGTTGGTACACTAGGCGGAACAGATCCTGGAGCACTCCTCTTCCTTTTCTTGGATGCACTTGCTCCCCCTGCAACTGTTCGCTTATCATCCCTCTTGGTAGTTACTTCAGTCGAGCATGCTTGGATGATCACTTTCTTCTTCGGTTTCTTCTTTTCAGACTTCTTGAGATCAGCCAATGAAACTGAGTCCTCATCATTCATCCTCAAGCTCTTCTGGAACAGTCTTCAGCAACTCGATCGACTGTCTGTTTCAGCTTCCTTGGCATATCAGTCACAACTCCTTTTTGACTAACAATCCCTTCCTTCTGCTTTCCTGTCTTCAGCTAATGATCCAGGATTCTGACCAGCTCTCTGTGTGTGATTTCCAGCACCATGTTCTGCTTCAGTTATGATTCCTTCTTCTAGATGACAGGATCAACAACAACTTGCTCAGTCTCAGAGTCTGACATAGCAATTTTTCTCCCCCTCACATCACTAATTCGTGCAGCATATTTCCTGGGAGTTCCATTCCTTCTAGGCATGACTTTTATGCGGATATCTATCTTCTTCAGCACGAAGCCAGTGGCATCTACCTTTTCATTCAACAGCTTCTTCTTATCAGAACCACAATGTTAGCCCTACTGGCTTCACCTTCTTGTGCAGCATCTGTCACAGAATCTACAGCAGGTTTCAATCCCTTCGGCTTCTCATTAACCACTTTGTCACCCTTATAACTCACTGAATCTTTACCAATCGCTCGTACTTCCTCATCAACAGAATTGAGTGCAGCACCTTAGGAGTGAGAACAAGGGATTACCTCATTAAGGGGTGGTTCAGCCATCGCCTGATTTTCCTTCGCAGTCTGCACACTTCCTTTAGTTGGATTATGATCAGCCTTTGACGCCTTTGAAGTAGCTTCTATAAGTTCTGTCACAGACGCCTCTTCTCCCTTCTTTTCCCTTCTCCGATCTTAGGGTTTGCTGATATTGTATCCTCATCCGACTTCGATTCAACTGCCTATTTGATTTCTTAAATAGTTGGACTCCTCTACTTGCCAAAAACGGTTAGGTGTATATCTCTTGAGATATTTGTCCAATCACCTCTCTCCTCCTTGATATGTTCCAACGCCTCATAAAACTGCAAATATGTTGAACTTAGTAATCAGTTCCAACCACGTACCATCTATTCCAGCCCTCTTCTTTGGTAGGTCAGCCCATCTGATCTGCCGTGGTTCTGCTGTTGGCTGACCTCCGTCTGGAACACTTAGTTGGCGATAACACGCAGACCCAGAGAGGATCTAAGTGTTTCGAATGGAGCGGCATCTAGTGGCATGGTGAGTACGGCAGTAACAGTGGTCATGTGTTTCGATGTGATGACCTTCTTCTCCACTAGCTCTCTGATGAAGTGATATCTGCTCATGGAGTGTTGTACTGGGTTCTTGGGTAGAAACTTCTTCACCCGTTCCACTCCGTGTTCAGACAGATTCTGCTTCATACATAGGAACTGAGTGCAGCAGCTCCCTGCAGCGGTGCTCTCTTGCCCTTCCAACATCTGGTCAACATGTGTTCCAGGAAGGTGTTTCGTCTCTCCCACCAAGGTCAGCTGGAGCTCCTTTTGCATCTGTCTCATGAACTGGCCAACCAGCTTCTGTGTACTCGTGACGAACATATGCTTCTCTTCTCCCCCTCGCTTAGTGCCATGGTCGATGAGGAAAGTCTCGTACCATGCTCTGGGGGCTTGTGTGAGTCCGTATATAGTCTCCTTCAGTTCGTGACTGTGCACAAGATGATATAACTTCCATGCTTCATATCTGGTGAGCTCTTCCAGTTCCACGTGAATGGCCACCACCCAAATCTCATCAATAAGTGTTTTGTTGACATTCTTCAGACTGGATGAATAGGCAGCCAGCTCTCGATACTTGATCTCATTCGCTCGACTCTTAATTTTCCATGAGGGTTGCAGCGCAGGTGCATTGTCAAGTGTCCCAGCTGGAGTAGGTGTGGCTTCATCAGCTGGACCTCCCTCTGGAATTTTATCTTCTGTAGCCTTGGTCTGAATGGGTGTTTCAGACAATGTTCCACCTCTGCATTTATCATCTTCTGGTACTGAGTTTAGGGCAACTTCGTCTTTCACCTTTCCAGAAGAATACACCATACATGTCCCTTGCAATTCCATCTCATTTATCGTGTTTGTCGGACAGACAGTGGCAGCTCCTGTTGCAACTGTGCCTAGGAAGTAGCTTCTGTTTGATGACCTACTTCCTTCCATCAGTGTGTCTCCATTCCTATCCAGTACTTGACAGGAATCATGAGTGAATGTAACAGACTGTCCTTCATCACACAATCTACTGATACGGATTAGGTTCACCTTTAACCCATCCACTAGGAGGATACTCTTGAGTGCAGGGAGATCCGGAACCTTCAATGTCCCACAGCAGATCACCTGACCCTTTCCTCCATCTCCGAACGTGACAAACTGCTTCTTCATAACAGGTCGAATATGTGTAAGAAACTTAGGGTTACCTGTCATATGGGTGGAGCATCCACTGTCGAAGAACCAGCATTCTTCCTTCATGTGACTGAATGAGCTAAGAGCAACGAAGCACACTTCTTTCCTTGTTTTTGGTTTCCAAACTTGTCTGACTCGAGGGGTGACTCTGGATTCCATTACTTTTTGCTCAGCCAGAAGTAGTCGGCACCTTGATTTGATGTGCCCCATCTGATAGCAATACCAACATGTACGATTGTTCCTCCTCCATTCAGTATTATGTCTTCCACGGTTGGACATGAACCGCTTTCTTCCTCGATTCCCAAGCTGCTTCTCAGGGTAGTGGTTCACACTCTGTTCTGCTCTCTGTGGAGGTTTCAGCTTTGCCTTAACAGATGAAGTCTTATCTGAGCTACTGTTTCCATTGAAGCCGAGACCTCTATGTCCATCTTCAATTCTTTGGGATCTGAGTATGGATTCCAAGTTCTTTGAGCCTGAGTTCAGCATCTTCACCGATCCTTTGAACTTGCTCAATTCTTTCATAGTAGCAGCATGATTATCTCTCTCCATCTCGATTTGTAACTCCAGGGATTCTACCTTGTTCAGAAGATGAACTTCTTTGCGGCTCAACTCAGCATTCTTTCTCCTTAGCTCCACCAAGCCTGTAGGATGTGTTTCTCTAATTTTCTCCATCTCAGCTTTCAGAACCGATACGGTGTCAAGCAGTTCCACCTTCTGTGCAACGAGGAGTTCAACCTCCAGCCACTTTTTATCTTTTTCTTCTGTCAGGCTTGCCACTGTTTCTGTGAGCTTCTTGTTCAGATCAATCACCAATAGCCACTTCTCATAGAGTTCCTTGTACGTCTCGGTCGAGGTCTTATGAGCAAGTCCTTCGTCATCACTGCTTAATGCGTCGTCAACAGGCTGTTCAGACAATGTACTAGAATATGGATTTTCACTTGTCTCACTGCCGTCTTCAATAGTGACTATATGTCCGACGAGATTGACATTCTCATCCTCTTCTTCCTCATCGTTAAATCCACTGTCTGGACTCTCATAGGCTATTCTTAGAATATCCCATGCTTCCCTGGCCACCTCACATTCAGCAATCAGTTTGAACACATTCTCGTCCACTCCATAGAATATTTCATTCAGGGCCTTTGAATTCCCAACAGCCGCTACATCATCTGCTTCAGACCACAGGGCTTCAGGTTTTGGCATAACAGCTCCTTCAGGGTTGGCCATCATGGGTTCAGTCCATCCTATCATTACAGCTCTACAAGCCCTTTCATCGAGGGATTTCAGAAAGGCTTTCATCTTGGATTTCCAATAGGCATAATTCGGCCCTTCAAGCAACGGTGGTCGGTTAGTGCTCTGTCCTTCCTTCAAACTCATCTTGAACTGTCGCCGAATCACACTCTGTATGTCGAGTGCCTGCTCTGATACCAATTGAAATCTACTTGTCTTAGTCAAGACGAGTTCCAGATGGTGTTTGAACTGCGTCTCGAACACTTGTTGGACAGTTTCAGGTTGTGTTCAAGCAGAGGCTGGAACACCTTAGCAGACAGTACCGAAAATAGAACAAATAGGAGCACACACGATATGATAACCCAGTTCGGCCTCGCCTACTCTGGGGGTTTCCCACACCCGAAAAGGGACACAAATCTTATTACGAGTTTAGAGCTATTCGTGGACTTACACTTACACAACGCCTTGTTTGTAATAGCCTAGCCTCTAACACTCCGTCTCTCGGATTTGCAATCTCGGTTTGTCGCTACTCCCCTCGATCCCTTGTGGGTAGGACGAGACTTCCCTCTCGGCCTAGTCTTGGACTTCTCGGAAGTCCAGTCGCCTTCTCTCAAAGACGTATCTTGGTCACCGTGTGTGTGTGTGCGCTTTGTTGTTCTTCCAGAACAGTCTGAACAGCACACTGAACAGACTGTTACTTCCCCGTTGATATTCCGGTGTGGAATAATCAACCGGCGGTCGCTCCTCCTCCAATCTCACGAACTCTCGTGTTTGTTTCTTTTTTCTCAGGAAGCGACAAAGATTATGGACGCCCTAGCCATGTATTTATATGCATTGGCGAGATCCAAATCTGTTCCAAATATCCTCATCAAATATTTAGGAAATATTCCTAAATATTCGATGGATATTTCCAATCCAATCTTCGTGAAGATCTCGATCTTTCTTCCCCAACAAGTCAGCCAACCGTCTTCAATCTGATGCGGAGATATTCATTTGAATATCTAATTCTTCATTGGCCGACTTCCATCTCGATCTTCGATCGTCCAAATCCAATCTGAATATCTTGTCAAATATTTCGGAGATACTCCTAAATATTTGATAGATATTCAATCTTTTCCATATCCAATCTTTGGAGATTACTTCCTTTCCAAGCCATCCAATATTCTCGAATCCAAGCTGGAGATATTCATTTGAATATCTGATCTTTAATGATGACTCGTCAATTGATCCCAATCAAATAATCTCGTCGATCTTCTGGATACGGAAATCTTCATGCGTCTGCTGTACGCTGTGCTGCAGTTCAAGACAACGATTGAACTCTTCTTGAACACCTGCATTGAACTCTTCTTGAACACCTGCTTGAACTGTCTAAAGTCGTTTTGCCAACAGCATGCCATTCATGGGAACATCAAAATATCTCACTCCACTCACTCCTCCACCGCCACATTTGGCTATAAAAGGAGGGCTTCCCCTCCTTGAATGATATCACTTGTAACTTAGGTAGAGAATCTCTCTAGAATCCATCTCACAAATCCTTGTAAACACTTGTGTTTTGATATCAAAAGCTCTACCTTCTCTCTTGATCTTGAATACTCTTGTTGGTTCTTGAGTATTCTTGAGTGTTCTTGAGTTTACTCTTGTTTGTTCTTGAGTATTCTTGTTGTTCTTGAATTTTACTTTCCAAAACCTTTACTTTTATTGTCTTTGTTTTCAAAACCATTTACTTTTCTTGTCTTTGCTTTCAAAACCAAAACCTTTACTTTTCCAAGCACTTAGCTATGGTATCCACTTCTATGGATATTCGTAGCTAAACCCTTCATTCGGTTGAAGGGGTGTGCTTGTATCATGCAAACGTTTTAGACCCTTTTCTTAACGCTTCTATTATGTTCAAACTTGTTCTATGTGCCATATATTAGGTTAGAACATCATGGTTGAGTGGAGGCTCGAAAGAGCAAAGCTCTTCCATGGGGTTTGTGAGCATACATGGTTAAGTGGAGGCTCGAAAGAGCAAAGCTTTTCCATGGAGTTCAATCTCTTTAAAACACCACTTGGTTGATCGGAAATGATTGATCAAGTGGATGCACATAAGCTAAGATACTTCGAAAGGAGGAATTAGCCAAACTAGAACAAGTGTTCTATGTCTTGAAAAGGACTAGATGGTGTGGCAAGTCGAGTGCTAGAAATGGCCTTGATACATCTTTGAACACTTAGAACGTTTATTAGAGGTCGATGATGAACGAACTGTGATACAAGGCCCCTAAAACCGAATCCTTCCCTAAATCAAAGCACCACTTGTCACTTTACTTTCAGTCCTAATATCAACTGTTTACTTTCAGTACCATTTACTTTCAGTACTTTACATTCTGCAACTAACTTTTACATTCCGCAACTAACTTCACTTTCAGTACCTAACATTTACTTTCAGCACTTTACTTTACGCAATTTACTTTCAGTCTTTACTTTTACGCACTTTACTTTTACGCACTTTATTTTCAGTACTTTACATTTCAGCACTTTACTTTACGCAATTTACTTTCAGTCTTTACTTTTACGCACTTTACTTTTACGCACTTTATTTTCAGCACTTTACATTTCAGCACTTTACTTTACGCAATTTACTTTCAGTCTTTACTTTTATGCACTTTACTTTACGCACTTTATTTTCAGTCTTTACATTTCCGTACGCTTACTACAGACTTGTTCAACATCGATCCAACATAACTTTGGCACGCATTGCGCTTGAAATATAGCGTGCGGCCAGTGCCAAAAATATGTTGCTTGGTTGATATTGAACTCGACTGTTCCAGCACTTTACTTTTCAGTATTTACTTTCAGTCTTTACTTTCAGCACTTTAATTTCCAGCACTTTACTTTTCAGTCATTTACTTTTCAGTACTAAAACCACAACCAACCCCAATTGCACTTACATTTCTGTACAAATCCCTTAAAGAACAACTATCCACTAATTCCCTTGGGTTCGACCCCTACTTATCGCTTGCTAATCCAATAGTAAGTCACGAGTAGCGGACTTATAAATTTATCTTTTGTGTTGCACACGACGACTGTGCATCCGTCAGTTACGAATGCATTTAGCATATGCATTAAGCCTTTAAACCCCTAGGCTACCCTAGTGGACGAGTTATAGTCTCGTGAGAGTTTTCAGAAAAGGGAATACTCACAAATCCCAAATGCATCTATCCCATGAGAATGAATTCAAGAGTGTTCAACCGAGGCTATGATTTTTCAAAGCAAATTCCTCATCCCACGCTAGGACTACCATCACAATATTATCAAAAGAATTTTCGAACCACTTTGAGTACCCTTGAGGTTGTGGATTCAAGATCATCAATACTAGGGCTATCAATCGTCTCATCCAAAAGTCTATTCATTTTCAATGCTATACAATAGAGGTGAAGCATTTAGTTCGCACAAAAAATTGTCAATCGCTTGCCTATGCTAGCTAGGGCTAGTCCACGGGCTTGCGACGTGGAACTCGTTCCCAAGTTTTAGGCGCTTAAGCCATAATCCATAAGGGAATAGGAGTTCGACACTAGAGTTCTTATAAACAAGCATAGACCAAGTGATAGCTCCCGTGCAAGAACATGGGTCGTCCTAGAGTTAATCTAACTAGCGCACAATGCAAATGATGAATCCCGCACAAATGAAGAATGGAGGAAAACATAGAGTCAAGTTTTAAGTGCTTCTTATTTTCTTTTTGAAACGGCCTTTGGCCTACAAATGCTTTCAAGGGGGGACTTACCTCCCTAACCCCCGTCATTTGTATATTTTGGAGCAAAAATTCTCGTGATCATCGAGAAAGTTTTTAGTCGGGGCTTTGCCCTCTTTGACCGCAAACATTTTTTTTGGGGGCCCGTTTTTCGCCCTCTTTTGACTCCACACTTAAAACTTGACAATATGTTCAAAAAGTGTATGGAATGTGCGGGAATCAAACATGAACAAGGCACCGTGTTAGAGAACTCAAGTCACCAAAGAGCATTCAAATGGTCTAAGTTTTCACGAAGATTTTTTTAAAAGGTGCTTGCTATAACTTGATCCAAGGTATTTCAACGAAAATATTTAGAGAATTGGATAAACGAAAGATAGCAATGATATTGGCTTTCAAGAATACACATTCATAGGACTAGGTCGGTTCTAAGTTCAAGATCCAATAAATGTGGCAAATAGGCTAGATGTGATTTATAAGAATTAGGATTGATAGTCAGAAGCCCATGTGGTTAAAAACACTCTCATGTAGGGATAGTGTGCAAAAGATGCAAGTGTCCATCTCAAAATGATATGCATGGTGATGGACCATAATTGTATGAATCATAAACACAGTTAAACCCACCAAATTAGACGCTTTGTCTATTTAACTTTTGCTTGTTAGTTCCGATATTTATCTACAGGGTATTTTGAAGTCTAGAGAGAATACAGGCTAAGGAGGAGTTTTAAAGCTGAATATGAATTACGAGTCATTCCAGGTCACGACCAAATTCTGACTTTCAAGAACCGGACAGGGAATCACTCAAAACAAATCCAATCGAAGGGCAACCAGAGTCAGTCCGGAGCTGAAAGGACCGATGGCTTTTTGGGATAAGCTCACAAAACACACTCCACCACTCCCCTTCCT
Organism: Rhodiola kirilowii; assembly: GCA_033675215.1. Classification (NCBI taxonomy): domain Eukaryota; kingdom Viridiplantae; phylum Streptophyta; class Magnoliopsida; order Saxifragales; family Crassulaceae; genus Rhodiola; species Rhodiola kirilowii. The sequence goes on along the minus strand of CM066195.1, from coordinate 19,453,840 downwards.
CTACATGGGCGGCGGCTAAAGGCTTCTCCTCTCCTCCATGGACATGTGGCCGGCGGCTTTGGGAGTGATGACATCACCCGATGGCTTTTGAGCTCTTCCTCCCATCTCTTGCCAAGTGGATGCTGCTCCTCCACATCTTCTCCTCTTCATGGCCTATAAATAGAGCTCATCTCTTCACTTGTAAAATAATCCCATCTCATTCCAACATCCACAAACCACAAGTTAGTGAGAGAAGCTCTCACTTCTCTCTAGAGTTTGGGCACTAATCATGTAATCACTTTACTTTGGAATCGAAGCTTTAGCACTTTCAACGGTTTTTGTAAGCACTCTCGTCTTTACTTTACTGTCTTTTCAATTCAGCAACTTTACTTTCCTGTCTTTACTTTCGAAAACTTTACTTTCTGTCTTTCAAAACCTTTACTTTTCAAGCACTTAGTTATGATGTCCTGTTCCATGAGTATTCGTAGCTAAAACCCTTCATTCGGTTGAAGGGGTGTACTTGTACCATACAATGTTTTAGACCCTACTCTTAGTGCCTCTATGTGTTCAAAACTTGTTCTATGTGCCACATATTAGGTTAGAACTTCCAAGGTTGAGTGGATGCTTTTTCGGGCAAAGCTCTTCCGTGGGGTTCGTGAACATACTCGGGTAAGTGGATGCTTTAACGGGTAAAGCTTATCTGAGGAGTTCGACCTCCTTTAAAAAACCATTTGGTTGATCGTAACTGAAGATCAAATGGATGCACATAAGGCTAAGATACTTCGAAAGGAGGAATTAGTCTAAATAGAACAAGTGTTCTAAACGATGTTGCAAGTCTTGTGCTATAAATAGCCTTGATTCATCTTTGAACACGTAGTATGATTATTAGAGGTCAATGATAAACAGACTATAATACAAGGCCCCTAAAACCGAATGCTTTCCTTTAATTGTACAATCAACTGTTACTTTACCTTTCAGTACTAAAATCACAACCAACCCCCAACTGTCCTACTTAAAGAACAACTATTCACCTGACTCCCTTGGTTCCGACCCCCACTTACCCTTTACTACCCACTAGTAGAGTACGAGTAGCGGAGATATAAATTTGCTTTTGCACAGAGAACATCGCACCTTAATGACATTGCGGTGGGCTCCGTCAAAACTGGCGCCGTTGCCGGGGAGTTAGCCTTCGATTAGTTGTTCTTTTCTTTCCCTCTTCACTTCTTTATCACACTGCCCACTATGTATGCATGGACTACGCGACATTTTCCTCAGTTCGGAGGAACAGACGGAGAAGACCCCGTAATACATTGCCAAAACTTCCACCATATTTGCCGCCACATAAAACCTGAAAACGAAATGTTGGAGGAATTTAAGTTAAAATGCTTCAAATTTTCTTTAACTGACTTCGCGACAATTTGGTATTACACATCAACCGCTATACATGCTGAATATTATGAGGACCTTCGCGCTAAATTTCTGAAAGAATTCTCCCCCCATCCTTACGACATGACACCCGCGAGAAGATCATCTGCCTTCAACAATCCCGGGATGAGACTTTAGATGAATACTACACGTACTATGACACCATCGTCTCACGCTGCCCGCACCATGGATTCACGGAGGTATTTCTTCTTCAAAAATTTCTTTATGGGATGAGGGCCGATGAGTTCTCAAGGATCAATGACGCAGTGAGAGGATCAGCCATGCACTTATCCCTGACTCAAATGTGGGATGTTATAGACGACTTGGCCGAAGCCACAAAACGAAGGCCAATGCTTCGACCTAATAGAGGAATACAGATAGTGGAGGCTGGTCCAGAGACGAAAAAAGAAGAAACTCCTGAGCCATCAGAAGAAACTCCCGAACCATCAGAAGAATAAAATATAGAAAGCACCGGAAGCAACGAGGAAAAGCCTTCATGGGAACCTGAGACCGTGCCAGCAGAGGAGGAAGTCCATAACATCACTGGCAAGCTGCCCGAGTCATACCCGACTATCATTACCCAAGCAGCCGAGACCATCCGAGACCGGATCCTCACAGACGAACATGATGAGACAGAACCAAGCCTTAAGATGCAAGCTTCCAAACTTTTCCCCTTGATCAATAGGCAAATTGCAGAAAACTATGTGATCAATGAAGAGACTAAAAGGAGGATGGGAAAAGGGCCTATGCAGAACGACTCCTCGATGGAGCATTTTTTCGCCACAACTAGACAAGGCAGCCCTAAACATAAGAGAACCCAATTCAAGAGGCTAGTAGTGAAAGGTCCCTCGCCTTCTCAGAGACGTTGGAAGGAGAACCCACCAGAACCATGGGAACAGGACCCGAGCACATCATCTCACAAGAAATCGAGGAAAGGCAAGGCAAAAATGAAAATAGGCACTCCACAACACTATGACCTGAGCTGCCCATGGGATCCAAACCTGTGATCCCCATGCGTCGAGCCAACGACGTTAAACAAAGGCACTGGTCGGGAGGTAACCCGACACCTATCTTACTTTCAGTCATTTATTTTTTGTCATTTAGTTTTTACCTTAACAGTCGCTCTCACCCACTTTTTGTATAGAAGGAATGTCTAACATGTAGGAATCGGTTTTTGGAGCAAGATCAGATCAGCCAGGCAGCTTCCGAGAAATTACCGGGCCTGCGCTGAGAGTTCAAGGCCCCAGCTGAACTCCTTCGATTATCCAGCTCCGAGGCATGTCGTTCCACGACACGACACAGTAAAAGGGAGTGCAGTTCTTCTCTTTTCCTTAATGTGATTTCCTTCTCTTGTATATATTTGCATGACTTTTGAACTAAGTCATGCTGAAAGGCACGCCTTCGTTCAAAAGTGTGGGGTGAGAACCGCCTGTGTACATAACATGTTTTTTCTTTTCCTTTTCCCTTAATATTATCTTTTTGAAAATATGAATTTGAGAATGTGAAAAAGATAGATCTAAATTCATGCATTTACCTTGTGAAAATTCAACTGTCTAAAAACTTAGAATGTAACTTCTCATTTGTCCCTTTGTGCTGAGATAAACAGGGGATGTGGAGTTGATATAAACTGCCCTAGAGAGGCTTGGCAAGCAATCGAAGGATCGAATCTAACTATATGGTTTTCGAAGTCAGTGGAGGCTGCACTTCGGGTTTCAGTAAAGATTGAAGTCATCTCCGCCGTGCAGCGTTTATGCAAGAGGCGGGACGGGAATCAAACCGTCCTATCTCTAGTCCTAGTAGCCGGGAAAATAGATGAGCGACCCTCATCTTGACCCGCGCGAAACGGCAAGGATGAGAAAGAGCGGGGAGGTATTTCCATATGCTTGCGGGCGACGATTGGACCTCCCAAAAAGGCTGAGAAAATGGACTAGCAAGTCACAAAAAGGCAAAAGCTCAAAGAAGCTAATCAAAGGCCAAAGGCCAAAATTGTGAAGGTTTTAAACGAACAAAAGTGAAGAAACTCCAACTCAATATCAAAGGCCAAAGGCCGATTCACTACAGAAGCTGTCCCTCGCCAAAAAGAAATCAAAGTGCTCAACTCAGTGAAACCCGAACCGAATCACGTGCTAGAGAAAGCTACAAGGAAACCATATAGTGCGAGTCAATCCCGAGAATGCAGTCCAGGAGCCTAAAAAGGGCTATCTCCCGAAACATCCGAATTAATTTACATCTCGGCACGAAGGTACAAGTATCAAGTTTCTGCTAAGTATTTACACGGTTTAGTTTGGTAATAAGTAAGTAATGCATGAATTAGGATAAATCTAGTCCCACAGTCTCACTTTCATATTTAAAAGTTTTTACTTGGATTGTGTGCCGCCCTTTAAAAAGCATTGTTCGGGACGAACAACTAAAAGTGTGGGGTAATCTGATGGACCATAATTGTATGAATCATAAACACAGTTAAACCCACCAAATTAGACGCTTTGTCTATTTAACTTTTGCTTGTTAGTTCCGATATTTAACTACAGGGTATTTTGAAGTCTAGAGAGAATACAGGCTAAGGAGGAGTTTTAAAGCTGAATATGAATTACGAGTCATTCCAGGTCACGACCAAATTTTGACTTTCAAGAACCGGACGTGGAATCACTCAAAACAAATCCAACCGAAGGGCAACCAGAGTCAGTCCGGAGCTGAAAGAACCGATGGCTTTTTGGGATAAGCTCACAAAACACACTCCACCACTCCCCTTCCTCCACATGGGCGGCGGCTAAAGGCTTCTCCTCTCCTCCATGGACATGTGGCCGGCGGCTTTGGGAGTGATGACATCACCCGATGGCTTTTGAGCTCTTCCTCCCATCTCTTGCCAAGTGGATGCTCCTCCTCCACATCTTCTCCTCTTCATGGCCTATAAATAGAGCTCATCTCTTCACTTGTAAAATAATCCCATCTCATTCCAACATCCACAAACCACAAGTTAGTGAGAGAAGCTCTCACTTCTCTCTAGAGTTTGGGCACTAATCATGTAATCACTTTACTTTGGAATCTAAGCTTTAGCACTTTCAACAGTTTTTGTAAGCACTCTCGTCTTTACTTTACTGTCTTTTCAATTCAGCAACTTTACTTTCCTGTCTTTACTTTCGAAAACTTTACTTTTTGTCTTTCAAAACCTTTACTTTTCAAGCACTTAGTTATGATGTCCTGTTCCATGAGTATTCGTAGCTAAAACCCTTCATTCGGTTGAAGGGGTGTACTTGTACCATACAATGTTTTAGACCCTACTCTTAGTGCCTCTATGTGTTCAAAACTTGTTCTATGTGCCACATATTAGGTTAGAACTTCCAAGGTTGAGTGGATGCTTTAACGGGCAAAGCTCTTCCGTGGGGTTCGTGAACATACTCGGGCAAGTGGATGCTTTAACGGGCAAAGCTTATCTGAGGAGTTCGACCTCCTTTAAAAAACCATTTGGTTGATCGTAACTGAAGATCAAATGGATGCACATAAGGCTAAGATACTTCGAAAGGAGGAATTAGTCTAAATAGAACAAGTGTTCTAAACGATGTTGCAAGTCTTGTGCTAGAAATAGCCTTGATTCATCTTTGAACACGTAGTATGATCATTAGAGGTCAATGATAAACAGACTATGATACAAGGCCCCTAAAACCGAATGCTTTCCTTTAATTGTACAATCAACTGTTACTTTACCTTTCAGTACTAAAATCACAACCAACCCACTCTACTCTCAGTACTAAAATCACAACCAACCCCCCAACTGTCCTACTTAAAGAACAACTATTCACCTGACTCCCTTGGGTTTGACCCCTACTTACCCTTTACTACCCACTAGTAGAGTACGAGTAGCGGAGATATAAATTTGCTTTTACACAGAGAACATCGCACCTTAACGACAGTGCGGTGGGCTCCGTCACATGGCATGCAAATACGTGAACTATGCGCATCAAACCACTCCACACTTAATTCAAGCTTAGTCCCTAAGCGCAAAGAATGATAAAATAAAGGCAAAGGTGCATAGGAACTCCCCTCGTTTGTAGAGCCGGTGATATAACTCTTTGGAGTGAGAAATAACCTTTTGATTGCAAATGTAGACAAAGAAGGTGATTTTTGATCATGAGAATAATATGTAGGTGTAGAACCTGTAGAGTGAACAACATAAATGGTAAACACCTTCAATGTCATAATCAATGTAGCATACAACCAAAGGCATGTCAAGAGTATAGTCACCCAAAATGGCATACATCATCCAAAATTGCGCCAAAAGGTGACTTAACGTCCAAGTACATGATCTAAGCAAGAAAGCATCAAATGATAGACAAAAGTAAGAGCATAATGCAATACAAGCTCAAGATGTAGCCTCATCGCCGCCCGAACTGATCTGCCTAGCTGAATCTCCACCACCTTCCTCATTCGGTATCATGGCACCAGTATATCGCGAGTCCTCCTCTCCGGCGACACTCTTGTTCACTATCGTGCCCTCAGCAAGTGGCGTGCCCGCCTCCCCGACTCTGGAAGCTGGCGTGGTAGGCAAAGGGGAGGCACCGCGAGGAGTAGAAAACTCTGGGTCGACTGAAGGGGCTACTAGACCATCGGAGCCGCTGACCATGGATAGTACTGTGGATCGGAGCCACTCCCACTCCTGGAGGGCTCTCATGTCGACCTCCCTAACAAAGTCTTCAAGTCTGCTCTAGCCATTCCTCAAGTCGGCAATATCGGAGGAGACTCTCTCTCTCCACTCGGTCGAATCATCAGCGGTGGGAGGAGGACTCGCCATGGCAGGATCCTTGGGTAACAGCTCCTCATCCATGGGTGCCTCATGTTCGTCGTCTGGAATAGGAGGTACCCTAGGAGAGGAAGGAGGGGATGTGGTGAGGTTGGCTAGGCAGTAGAGGGGGTTTCGATCCTTAAACGCTTGCCTCTTATGTGCTATACTGATCCGGAGCTCCCTCTTGTGAGGTTTTGTGTCGGTTTCCCACGTCTTTTGGTGGGTCGGATGAGCGGTTTGGTGGTCGGACAGAGGAGATCGGGCCGGAATCATTTTTTCGATCGAGATCGGGGGTATGGGTGGATATGACGGGGGAGCGGCTTGGCTGGGATGGTGAGGCTGGCGGTGCAATGGCGACGGTGAGGTGAGGTTTGGACGGCCGGATGGGGAGGTTCGGATGGCCGGAGTCGGAGGCGGGGTTTGGGTCGGCTGAGGTTGTTGAAGTCGGGTGAAGGATGAGTGTGAAATGAGGAAATGAGGGTTTTGGTAATGGGATTCTCAGCCGGTCGGCTGGGAGGGCCAACCGGTCGGTTGAGGTTGCAAGAAAAAGGGGTCCAGCTGAGGTTCAATCGAGCGGGTCGGCTGGCTGAATGGCCATTTCTCAGCCGGTCGGCTGAGGAGCATTTTCTGCGAAGAAGCTTAGACTTTGCTTCAAAGATTTTATGATTTTTGCTTGAACCCCAACTCCACACTTGGAAATTTTAACTCCGCAACATGAATGAGCATCACTCAAAATTCACCCCAAAACTCAAGGCATGCTTTCCCAAGAAATCACTAGCATACATATAATTTTCAACAAAACGCAAGCTAGGATCATACACTCCACACTTAAAACATAACCATCACCTAGATAATTCATGCAAACATAATTTCACACCAAGCATACCTAATCATGCATATTCGACCGTCCTAGCACCAAAGTTCACATTCAAAGTTCAATATACTCATGCCAAACATATATGAAAATAAATGTGCATAAATGGACAGCTCACAACCCGGGGTACCTCCCGTGAGGGCCTAGTTTAACGTCTTGGCAAAGACCGAGCCGAATCTTTTCTTAAGAAACACACTTGAGGAGTCCTTTGCTAGGATCCCTCCTCAAGCGGATTGAAGCTCTCTCATGGGTCGGTAAAAGTATAGGTTGCATTGTGCCCATCCCGAACTTGTTCTCTATAATGCTTGAGCCTTTGTCCATTGGCCGTAAAGATGGTTCCGTCATTGTTGAGCACTTCTACATGGCCATCTTTGTGAGGCTTGTGAACCGTGAAAGGGCCACTCCATCGGCTCCTTAATTTTCTCGGGAAAACTTTGAGCCTAGAGTTGAAGAGTAGGACCTTCTCTCCCTTTTTGAATTCACGACGAAAGATTCTCTTGTCATGCCATTTCTTCGTCTTCTCCTTGTAAATTCTAGCACTCTCATAAGCTTCATTTCTTATTTCTTCTAACTCGTGGAGTTGAAGGACTTTATTTTCTCCCGCCGCTTTTATGTCCATGTTCAAGAGTTTGATTGCCCACATTGCCTTATATTCCAATTCAACCGGCAAATGGCATGGTTTCCCATATATGAGGCGATATGGAGACATCCCAATGGGGGTCTTGAAGGCGGTACGATAAGCCCATAACGCATCATCTAGCTTTGATGACCAATCTTTCCTTGAGCTTCCCACCGTTTTTTCCAAGATTGCCTTAATTTCCCGATGCGATATTGACGAAGCCCACTGCACTGTCGTTAAGGTGCAATGTTCTCTGTACAAATAAATTTATATTTTCTGCTACTCGTGACTACACTACTGGGTAGTAAGTGATAAGTAGGGGTCGAACCCGAGGGAATTAGAGGGATAGTCGTTCTTTGGGGGATTTGTACAGCGAGGGAGCGTGTTTTAAGTGGATTGAGGTTTTAGCGCGATTGACTAAACTACTGTTTTTGGTTTTTTTTGTTTTGAGTGCGGAAAAGTAAATTACAGAAAATAAATACTGAAAATAAATGATTGAAAGTAAAAGAGTTAAGGGAAGAAGACTTACAGTGGGTGATGCGTGATTGCGATTCCTCCGGTAGATGAGTGGTTGATGGTTGTAGTTGATCGAGCAGTTTATAAAAGTAAATACAGGGGGGTTTTTTGTAATTCAAGGAAAGTATTCGGTTTCAGGTACCTTGTATTATAACATGTTTATTAATAACCGCTAGTAACCTTTCTAAGTATTCAAAGATGAATCGAGGCCCTTTCGTAGCGCAAGACTTGCAACATCGTTTAAAGCAACACTTGTTCTACTTCAGACTAATTCCTCCTTTCGAAGTATCTTAGCCTTTTGTGCATCCATTTGAATTCTTTGGTCCAGTTTCCAAATGGTTTTTTAAGATAAGTCGAACTCCTCGATAAGTTTTGCTTGTTACAGCTTCCACTTATCGAGTATGATCACGAATTCCCACGGAAGAGCTTGCCCATTTGGTCCCTTTGGTCCAGTTACAAATGGTTCACTCAACCTTGGAAACTCTGACTATAAATGGCACATAGAACAAGTTTTGAATACAGAGAAATGAAACTAAAAGAAATTAAAACATTATATAATACAAGAAAGTACCTTCGACCGAATGAGGAGTTTAGCTACGACTGTCCATGGAAAAGGACATCATAACTAAATACTCAGGGGTTTTTGAAAACAGTAAGAGGGAAAGGGGTGGAATACTCAAGAACCAACAGGAGTATTCCCAATTTCCTACTGAATACTCAAGAACCAACAGGAGTATTCTCTATAGTATTATAATACTCAAGAACCGACAGGAGTATTATAATTTCAAGGCGTATAATACTCAAGAACAAACAGGAGTATTATTTCAAAACCAAACCAAACTTACAAGTAACCAAATGTTTTAGAGAGATAAGTTACAAATTTTTTGGATGTTTGAAATGAGGAGGAGAAGCCTCCTTTTATAGCCAAAAGGGGAGGAGATGGGTGGTGGAGATGGGGGGCAAGTGTTTTTCATCCAAGGGAGGAGAAGGGAGGAGGAGGAGGAGGTGACATGTGGAGGAGCCAAAAGCCGCCGGTTGGGGGAGGAGAAGCCACCGGTTGGCCGGTCATCCAAGGAGGAGAAGGGTGGCTTTGGCCACCTCCAAGCAAGGTGGCCGGTCATCTTGGTCCATGGGTGCATTTTGACAGTTTTGTGCAGTCTTTTCACAAAACTATCAATCCAATTTCGCTCCGTCTGACTTTGAGTGTTCCTCGGTTGAATTTAATTTGAGTAATTCCTACGTCAAGATCTTGATATTTCTTCGTTCAGCGTCTGATCTTGACCTTGGATTGACTCTTATCATCTTTTCAGCGTAAAATCCTCTCCTTAGCGTGTTTTCTCTCTAAGCGCCAAAATACCCTGTAGAAATAAATCAGGACTAACAAGCAGAAGTTAAATAGACCAACAGTCTAATTTGGTGGGTTTTACTGTGTTTTTGATTCGTATAATTTTGGTCCATCAGATCACCCCACACTTTTAGTTGTTCGTCCCGAACAATGCTATTAAAGGGCGGCACTCTAAGTTTGGTTTTAAAATATGAAAATTAGACTGTGGGACTCGATTTATCCTAATTCATGCATTACTTACTTATTACCAAATTGAACTGTATAAATAAATAGAAGAAACTTGATACTTGTACCTCCGTGCCGAGATGCAAATTATTCCGGATGTTTCGGGAGATAGCCCTTTTTAGGCTCCTGGACTGCAACCTCGAGATCATCTCTCACTATACGGTTTCCTTGTAGCTTTCTCTAGCACGTGATTCGGTTCGGGTTTCACTGGTTTGAGTACTTTGATTTTTCTTTTGGCGAGGGACTGCTTTTTGTAGTGAATCGGCCTTTGGCCTTTGATTTGACTCTTTGAGTACTTCACTTTTTGTTCGGTTAAAACCTTCACAATTTTGGGCCTTTGGCCTCTTGATTTGCTTCTTCGAGCTTTTTGCGTCTTTCTGACTTGCTAGTCCATTTTCTCAAGCCTTTTTGGGAGGTCCAATCATCGCCCGCAAGCCTATGGAAATACCTCCCCGCTCCTCTCATCTTTGCCGTTTCGCGCGAGTCAAAATGAGGGTCGCTCATTTATTTTCCCGGCTACTTTGACTAGAGAGAGGACGGTCTGATTCCCGTCCTCGCCTTTTTTTCTTTTTGCATAAACACTGCATGGCGGAGATGACTTCAATCTTCACTGAAACCCGAAGTGCAGCCTCCACTGACTTCGAAAACCATATAGTTTGATTCGATCCTTCGATTGCTTGCCAAGCCTCTCTAGGGCATTTCTATCAACTCCACATCCCTAGTTTATCTCAGCACAAAGGGACAAATGAGAAGTTACGTTCTAAGTTTTTAGACAGTTGAATTTTCACAAGGTAAATGCATGAATTTCGGTCTATCTTTTTCACATTCTTAAGTTCATACTTTCAAAAAGATACACTAAAAAAGAAAAAGTTTTTTATTTATGTACACATGCGGTTCTCACCCCACACTTTTGAACGAAGTCGTGCCTTTCAGCACTACTTAGTTCAAAAGCCATGCAAGCAGATGTTATACGAGAAGGAAATGACTTAAGGAAAGGTAAGATCAGAACTCCCTTATTGTGTCGAATGGCATGAGGCTGGATAATCGAGGGAGTTCGGCTGGGGCCTTGAACTCTCAGCGTAGGCCCGGTAGTTCACGGAAGCTGCCTGGCTGATCCAATCGTGCTCCAAAAACTAATTCCTAAATAGTCTAATCATTCTATGCACCAAGTGGGTGAGAGCGACTTATTGAAAAAGTAAAATACAGAAAATAAAAAGACAGAAATTTAAAGTGCGGAAAGTAAGATAGTGTCGGGTTACCTCCCGACCAGTGCACTTGTTTAACGTCGTTGGCTCGACAGTACCTTATTCCTGGATCACTAGTTGGGATCCCATGGGTGGCTTAGGTCGAATTTCGCCACTGTTCCTGTGTTGACTTTTGCTTTGCCTTTTCCCGATTTCTTGCTTGGGTTAGAACTCCATGGTTTTGGTGTTTTCTCCGTCCATTGTTTCTGACAAGGCATGGGACTTTTGACCATAGCTGCTGGTCTTGTCTCTTTTGGCAGATTTGAAATCTGTGTCCCGCGATCTGAGATAGGTATTATATCTGGCGGTTTCTTTGTATCTGGGCGGCAATTGTCAATGTAGAAATATGCAATTTTGCCGCCGAACTTGAGCGATAATGAGCCCTTGCCCACATCGATCCTTGCCTTAGTAGCGTAGAGGAATGGTCGTCCGAAGATTATTGTTGGAGGGTCGTCTTCGCTGGTCTCTCCCGTTTGTATCACATAGAAGTCTGTAGCAATGACGAGCTCTCCCACATGAAGTATTACGTCTTCCAGCACTCCAATCGGACGGATGCACGATTTATCTCCTTGCTCGATATTTGACCTGGGTGGTTTTAATGGACCAAGTCCTAACAAGTAATATAAGGAGGACGGCATGGCGTTGACAGCAGCTCCAAGATCGACCAGGCACTTATGAATCTGAGTTTCACCAATACCGCAGGTGACTGTGAAGGCCCCTGGGTCTTTATCTCTTTCCGGTTGTGACTCATGATCTGAAGTAAGGGCTTTTTTAATTGTCGGGTCACTCTGCCCACTCCTTGACTTAGGATTAGTATAACTGGATCCCTCAATATTTTGCTCAGAAGCATAAATATTAGTTGGAGAGTTCCACCTTAAATTGTCAGTGTCATCCCATCCAGATGCTGGTATGTCAGAGTGTATGACTGGTGGTGGTGTTATGCAAACGGTAAATGCATATCGTCCATTGTCAGCATGCGTGACCCATGTTTTGTCATCATTGGGTCGGTCTTCCTCTTGATTCCAATCAGGTCGATGCCTACGGGTGAAGTGCTTATTTGTAAGTTTGTACGTTGGGGATCGTGCTACTTCTCCCAGTGTCGCCTTTTCGTTTGACCTTTTTATCATGCTAAGATTTGCTTTTGGGTTTTGGATGGTTTGTGAAGGAAGTCTGCCAGGCTCATTAGTGAGTGTTGATATTGCTGTGGCTAGATGGGACATTTGTTTTGTTAATTCTTAAATTGCCCCGTCAGTTTTCGCCTGGTATTGGTGTAACGAAGTACCCAATTGACTTATGCTTCCTGCGAGCTCCTTCATCGTGTCATCGAGCGACTTGCTTGGTTCTTGCTGATTGTTCGGGCCGGTTTGATACTGATTTGGTCCTTTTTGCTGATATTGGCCTGCTGTTGGAGCGTTCTGGTTATACTGCAGGTGGGGGGTTTGGTAGAATGACTGAGCTAGTTTAGGGATAGCTGGTTGTGCATCCTTCTGAGAATAGTTATTGTTACGCCAGCTCGGGTTGATTGCTTAACCATACTGTCTGTTTTGTCCGGCTCTGTCATTACTGTTGTTGTTGTTGTAACCTTGGTATCCTCCCACTGCATTCACTTCTGCCGGTTCCTCTTCTATTAATGTTGGACATGCGTCAGTTTTGTGGTCTGTCGAACCACAGAACTCGCAAGGTTTTACCGGAGCTGGCTGCCTTCGTAGGATTTGAATCATCATCTCCTTTAGCTGCTTCATCTCTTCAGGCATAGAGCTCATCGATGTTTCAGCTTTTGCCACATTTTTTGTCCGGGAGAATTCTTCCTGCTGAGTCGTCTCTTCTCTGAATCGGGCATTCTCAGCAACGTTAGTGATAAGATCCCTTATGCCACTTAATGATAGATTCATCATGGACCCTCCAGCTGAGGCATCCAGGAGCATTTTATCTAAGGGTCTTAATCCGTTAATGAGATACTCGACGGTGAGTTTCTCGGGCAGTCCAAGGGTACAACAGCTTCTATCCAGGCAGTTGAATTTTTCCAGGTAATCGTACATGGTTTTGTTGGGTCCTTGCCTGATGTCCTGCAGTTGCCTCCTTACTTGCATCGCTCTTCCTGCTGGGTAATATTTGTCTAAGAACTTCTTCTGCATCTGAGCCCATGTTCTGATGCTTCCGGAAGGCAATGAAAGGAACCAGTCGTTTGCCACGTCAATGAGGGAAAAATAGAACGCCTTTAACTTAAAGTCGTCTACGTTTACGCCATTCGGTTTGAGGTTTTGGAAAATCCCATGTAAGCGCTGGAGATGAGTCATTGCTGATTCTCCACGAGTTCCTGAGAATTTTGGCAAGTTGTGGGCCACTGAAGTGTTGATGATGATGTTTTCTAGCTCCGGGCCTTCATAGATACACCATGGCTGAACTCTGAAATCTGGTGCCGAGAGCTCTCCTAATGTAGGTTCGCGGTAGTTGTTGTTATCTCCGTAGTAGTCATCGAAAGCGGGTTCTCGTCTCGGTACTTGTCTAGGTTGTGGGGGTGGTGGATATCTAGGGGGTTGTCATACTGGACCAGCTGCATTTCGGTCCTCGGGTGGTTCTTGGTTTCTTCTGATGGCTTCCCTATCACGAGCTCGTCTGCTTCGGATGAGTTGCTCCGGATCATCCATAAATGGAAGTGGCACCTCATTGTTTCGATCGTACAGGTTCATCTCGTCGTCATCTTGGTAGTCATGGTGACTTCCTTCGAGAGACATGGTTGTTTCGACCGCGTATTGATTTAAAGAACTTATCCGATGGCTAATTCCCCGACAACGGCGCCAATTTGACGGAGCCCACTGCACTGTCGTTAAGGTGCAATGTTCTCTGTACAAATAAATTTACATTTTCTGCTACTCGTGACTACATTACTGGGTAGTAAGTGATAAGTAGGGGTCGAACCCAAGGGAATTAGAGGGATAGTCGTTCTTTGGGGGATTTGTACAGCGAGGGAGCGTGTTTTAAGTGGATTGAGGTTTTAGCGCGATTGACTAAACTACTAATTTTGGTTTTTTTGGTTTTGAGTGCGGAAAAGTAAATTACAGAAAATAAATACTGAAAATAAATGACTGAAAGTAAAAGAGTTAAGGGAAGAAGACTTACAGTGGGTGATGCGTGATTGCGATTCCTCCGGTAGATGAGTGGTTGATGGTTGTGGTTGATCGAGCAGTTTATAAAAGTAAGTACAGGGGGGTTTTTGTAATTCAAGGAAAGTATTCGGTTTCAGGTACCTTGTATTATAACATGTTTATTAATAACCGCTAGTAACCTTTCTAAGTATTCAAAGATGAATCGAGGCCCTTTCGTAGCGCAAGACTTGCAACATCGTTTAAAGCAACACTTGTTCTACTTCAGACTAATTCCTCCTTTCGAAGTATCTTAGCCTTTTGTGCATCCATTTGAATTCTTTGGTCCAGTTTCCAAATGGTTTTTTAAGATAAGTCGAACTCCTCGATAAGTTTTGCTTGTTACAGCTTCCACTTATCGAGTATGATCACGAATTCCCACGGAAGAGCTTGCCCATTTGGTCCCTTTGGTCCAGTTACAAATGGTTCACTCAACCTTGGAAACTCTGACTATAAATGGCACATAGAACAAGTTTTGAATACAGAGAAATGAAACTAAAAGAAATTAAAACATTATATAATACAAGAAAGTACCTTCGACCGAATGAGGAGTTTAGCTACGACTGTCCATGGAAAAGGACATCATAACTAAATACTCAGGGGTTTTTGAAAACAGTAAGAGGGAAAGGGGTGGAATACTCAAGAACCAACAGGAGTATTCCCAATTTCCTACTGAATACTCAAGAACCAACAGGAGTATTCTCTACAGTATTATAATACTCAAGAACCGACAGGAGTATTATAATTTCAAGGCGTATAATACTCAAGAACAACCAGGAGTATTATTTCAAAACCAAACCAAACTTACAAGTAACCAAATGTTTTAGAGAGATAAGTTACAAATTTTTTGGATGTTTGAAATGAGGAGGAGAAGCCTCCTTTTATAGCCAAAAGGGGAGGAGATGGGTGGTGGAGATGGGGGGCAAGTGTTTTTCATCCAAGGGAGGAGAAGGGAGGAGGAGGAGGAGGTGACATGTGGAGGAGCCAAAAGCCGCCGGTTGGGGGAGGAGAAGCCACCGGTTGGCCGGTCATCCAAGGAGGAGAAGGGTGGCTTTGGCCACCTCCAAGCAAGGTGGCCGGTCATCTTGGTCCATGGGTGCATTTTGACAGTTTTGTGCAGTCTTTTCACAAAACTATCAATCCAATTTTGCTCCGTCTGACTTTGAGTGTTCCTCGGTTGAATTTAATTTGAGTAATTCCTACGTCAGGATCTTGATATTTCTTCGTTCAGCGTCTGATATTGACCTTGGATTGACTCTTATCATCTTTTCAGCGTAAAATCTTCTCCTTAGCGTGTTTTCTCTCAAAGCGCTAAAATACCCTGTAGAAATAAATCAGGACTAACAAGCAGAAGTTAAATTGACCAACAGTCTAATTTGGTGGGTTTTACTGTGTTTTTGATTCGTATAATTTTGGTCCATCAATATCCCTCATTTCTTCTTCGGCGACACAAGTCCTATACAATCCATCCGCGCATAGTCTATATAAGAAGGGCTCATCCCAATAATATCTCTTTGTCTCGGATAAGAACTTCCTCCTTTGATGGTGGTTCATGTCGTGAGGAATGATCCCACAAACCACGAAGTTTACTAAGTCCGCATACCATGGGAGGGCTTCCGCTTTAACTCTCATAAGTTGCTCTCCGATGAAAGAGTCATCTACGGGACTAGTGTCTTCTTTGAGCTCCTCATTTCCTTCAAGCCTAGATAGGCGATCGGCGACCACATTTTCTACCCCCTTTTTATCCTTGATCTCAATATCAAATTCTTGGAGCAAGAGGATCCATCTTATCAATCTCGGCTTAGAGTCTTTCTTTGCCAAGAGGTATTTGATTGCCGCGTGGTCGGTGAATACTATAGTCCTTGACCCCACAAGGTATGAACGAAACTTGTCAAAGGCATACACAATGGCAAGGAGTTCTTTTTCGGTTGTAGAGTAATTTAATTGAGCTCCATTTAGAACCTTGCTTGTGTAGTGAATGGCGTGAAGTTTCTTGTCCACCCTTTGTCCAAGAACCGCTCCAACAGCATAATCGCTTGCATCACACATGAGCTCAAAGGGTAAATCCCAATTCGAAGGTTGAATAATAGGAGCCGAGACCAATGCCTTCTTTAGCTTCTCAAAGGCCACCAAGCATTCTTCATTGAATCGGAATTTGGTGTCATTGCACAATAAGTTTGTCAAAGGCCTTGCAATCTTTGAGAAGTCCTTAATAAACCTTCTATAGAAACCGGCATGGCCTAGACAGCTCCTTATTCCCTTAACATCCTTTGGAGGTGGCAATTTTTCAATAACTTCCACTTTTGCCTTATCCATCTCAATTCCTCTCTTTGATACCAAGTGTCCAAGCACTATGCCCTCTTGCACCATAAAATGACATTTTTCCCAATTTAGCACAAGATTCGTCTCAATACATCTTTTCAAGACTTTTGCCAAGTTGGCCAAGCAATCATCAAACGAGGAACCATAAACAGAAAAATCATCCATAAACACCTCCATAATTTCCTCAATAAATTCTGAAAATATAGCCATCATGCATCTTTGAAATGTGCCCGGTGCATTACAAAGTCCAAAGGGCATTCGCCGATAGGCAAATGTTCCATAGGGACAAGTAAAGGTAGTTTTTTCTTGATCTTGTGGATGAATAGGGATTTGGAAAATCCACTATATCCATCAAGATAGCAAAAGTAATCATGCTTGGCTAGTCTTTCTAACATTTGATCAATAAAAGGAAGTGGAAAATGATCATTCTTAGTGGCTTGGTTGAGTTTTCGAAAATCAATGCACATTCACCAATCGGTGACGGTTCTAGTTGGAATTAACTCATTTTTGTCATTTTAACCACCATCATGCCCCCCTTTTTGGGTACCACATGAATGGGACTCACCCAATTAGAGTCCGCAATAGGGAAAATGATTCCCGCATCAAGCATTTTCAAAATTTCCTTTTTCACTACTTCACCAACAATGGGATTAAGTCTCCTAGCATATTCCCTAGATGGCACACTATCATCTTCCAAATTAATTTTATGCATGCACAAACTAGGACTTATCCCTTTCAAATCATCAATAGAATAGCCAATTGCACCTTTGTGCTCTCTAATCACATCAAGCAATCTTGTAGTCTCATCATCTTTCAAAGAGGCACTCACAATGATAGGCGAAGTAGAATTGGGGCCTAAGAACTCATACATTAGGCTTGTTGGTAGAGGTTTTAACTCTACCGAACAAGACTCCTTACCTTTGTCGCTTTGAGCATCCTCTTCATCATTGTCATTCAAGATAGCCCAACAATCAACACGCTTAGGAAGCTCATAATCAAGGTCAATCTCATCCATAAGCAAGTTAGGCACATCATACACTTCATAAGTATCAACAAGGTCTAGATAATTACAAGTCATGGTAGGACTAGGACCTTTTTGTGCCTTTTCTAGATTAAATTCAACTTCCTCATCACCTACTCTCATGGTAATTGACCCCTTAGTGGTATCGAATATAGCCCACGCGGTGTAGAGGAAAGGCCTTCCCAAAAGAATGGGAATTTCATTGTCCTCTTCCATCTCTAACACCACAAAATCCCTATGAATATAGAAATTCCCAACTCTAACCGGGACATCCTTAAGAATTCCCCTAGGAAATCTTGAGGAGCGGTCCGCGAGTCTTAAAACCATTTGAGTTGGTTTAGGCTCACCCATGTTCAATTTCTTGCACAAAGAATAAGGCATCAACGATATGCTAGCACCCAAATCACACATAGCACGTTCAATTTTAATATCATTTATATAGCATGAAATGGAGAAGCTACCGGGATCCTCAAGTTTTGGTGGCATGCGCGGTTGGAGTATGGCACTACATTCGCCATTGAGGGACACCGTGTCAACGTCTTCGATCGTCCTCCTGCAAGTAATGACATCTTTTAGAAATCGAGCATAAGATGGGGCTTGAGTGATTACCTCGGTGAAGGGCATGGTAACGTAGAGCTTCCTCATCATCTCGGCGAACTTAGATAATTGCTTGTCATTGCTCTTCTTCTTTAGCCTTTGTGGGAAAGGGATAGGAGGATTGTATGGCCTTAATTCATCTTTCTCTTTTTCCACTACTTTTTCCTTTTGGGTTTGAGGGTTAGGGACCTCTTCGTCTAACTCTTCAATTTCGGCACTAGCTTGGTCTCTTAGATCAAAGGAGACTTTCTTCTTCTTTGGTTGCTCATCCTCAAGCTCCTTGCCACTCCTCAACGTAACCGCATTACAATGCTCTCTTTACCCGTGCTCGGGTCTAGCCGGCAACTTTCCTTGTGCTCTTGTAGAGGACTCGGCTTGTTGAGCTATTTGATTCTCAAGTATTTTGTTGTGGGTTTCCAACCTCTCAAACTGGGTTTGCATGTCTTAGCTTGAACGTCTCTACTTGCCTTCTCTTGTTGAGCAAGGATTCTAGCCAACATTGCTTCCACACCGGAGGGTTCATTTGCAATTTGTGGAGGATGGTCAACTCGTTGATAAGGTTTTTGAGCTTGATCTTCATATTGTTGTTGCCCTTGGTATTGAGTCCTTGGTTGGTATAGATTCTTGGGCGGGAAAGCTTGATTAGTGGACGTAGGCTTAAGACCAAATCCGGGAGGTGTAGTGCCAAAATCGGGGCGAGTGGGATTTGTGGTCTTGTATGAGAAGTTTGGGTGATTCTTCCAAACCGAGGAAAACCTTGGCGTAGTATGGTTGTATTGAGGATCTTGCACTTGAGTGGCGCTAGCTCCATAGTCTCTACCTTGGCTTGCACCCGCATAATTTGCTTCTTCATATCTAACCCTTTGTCCATCCCTTTGAACCAAGGGACAAGAATTTGTCTCATGCTCATAAACCTCACAAATATCACAACCTCGATTTGTTGAAGGCTCTTTCTCCGGGTGTTTCAACTTGAAGACTTCATCCGAGAGGTTCTCAAAGTCCTTCCTCAAGGCATCATAGTCACCTGTGCTAACCGCTTTCACTTCATGCCTCTCATGTCTCCTTCTTGGATTCCCTCTTTCACTTCCCCACATGAAGTAGTTCTTTGTGATCTTCTCTATCACCGCATATCCTTCATGTGGTTCAAGATCCATTATAGCTCCTCCCGAGGTGGTGTCAAGTGCAAGTCGTGAGGCACCATCAACACCGTGATAGAAGGTGTGGAAGACTAGGAGATCGTCGAGGTTGTGATGGGGGCAAAGCCTTTGGTACTCTTTATATCTCTCCCAAGCTTCATAGAGAGTTTCCCCATCCATTTGTGCGAAGTTTGTAATTTGATTTCTATAGAACGCCGTCTTAGAAGGAGGAAAATACTTATTGAGAAATGCTACGGCGAGCTCCTCCCAAGTGGTGAAACTATCCGAGGTTTGGCTTCTTAACCAATCTCTTGCCTTCCCCGTGAGGGAGAAAGGGAATAACCTCAAAAGCTTTGCATCTTCGGAGAAGCCATTTATCTTGAAAGTGGCACACACTTCAAGGAATGTGGTCAAATGAGAGTTTGGGTCCTCATTGTCTCTCCCCGTGAATTGGCTGGATTGGACCATTTGGATTGTGGAGGTTTTCAAATCAAAGTCCTAGTTGTCAACTGTCGGTACAAGGATTGGGGAACGGTATCCATAAGCCGTAGGAGTGGCATAATCCTTAAGAACCCTTCTAGCTTGAGGGCCTTGTGGTAGTCGAGCGGGAGGTGGAGGAGGAGGAAGTCCATCTCTATCTCCCATGGTTTGATGAGTGATTCCTTGAGCGTTCGAGGTAGTTCCTTTGTCTTTGGTTGTCTTACTCCTTGTAGGGTAGGGGTTAACGAATTCTCTTATCGGTTGATTCAAATCTCTATCCACAATTTGAGTAAGCTTCTTTGTCTTTGGTGGCATAAACGAGATTTCCCTACAAGAGGAGAACAATTAAGACAAGTGAGAATAGTGGAAATAAGCTCAAGAATCACAAGTAGCAAGGTAAATAAAGAAAAACATGGAATAGTCGGAGTACATTCTTCCTAGGGACAATCTAGCTATTGCTCCCCGGCAACGGCGCCATTTTGACAATTGTATTTTTCGTATTAGTCAAAAGATATTTATATCTTGACCGGTAAGACCGGTGTCGAACCCAAGGGAGCAAACGGATTATATGCTAGAGAATCAAGTAATCTACTCGGTTATTCCTTTAAATTCAATGTGGAGAATGGTTATCAATAATAAAGCAAGTAATGAAATGGTTCTTAGGGGGTTCAATTCAATTAAAGAGGGTTTCGAGGGGTTACTCCCCTCTTTGGCAATTTCCCAACGATCACGTATACAAGAGTTGAATCATTCAAGAAGTTGATAGGTTTAAAACCTAGCTTAGGCTAAGATTAGACGTACTATCATGTAAGTCTAATTCTAATCAAGCTTTCCTATGTAGAATCTCACTACGTAAAGATATTGATTCACTATATAACACTTATTATCCTTGGAACATCTCCCAAGATAGTGGTGATGAGTTTCTCACGGTGTTTTCTCTTGCGCGCAGGAACAATCGATTCAACTGAGAACTTATGTTCATTGGAACCGTCTTATTTTTCTGAAAGTGGCGTTGCATTCTGGACGCCCAAATGCCCTGACCAGCTGATGGACCAAAGTTATACGAGTCAGAAACACAGTAAAACCCCCTTAATTAGACTGTTTGTCTATCTAACTTCTGTGTGTTAGTCCCAATATATTTCCACAGGGCATTTTAGAGACTGAAGTGAAAACACGCTAAGGAGAGGATTTTATGCTGAAAAGAAAACAAGAGTCAATCCAAGGTCAAGATCATATGCCGACTGAAGAAATATCAAGGATCCTGACGTTGAATTGACCATAACAAATTAATTAGAAGAATCAGGAGTGGAGTCAAGACAGCCCGGAGAAGAAACACATTGACAGTTTTGTGAAAAGACTGCACAAAACTGTACAAATCTCACATTGGACAAGGATGACCGGCCACTTGAAGAAGTGGTGGCCAAGGGAGGAGCTCCTCCTCCTTGGCCACCGCCTACCGGCGGCTTGGGGTGGTGGTGACCGGCGGCTTTTGCCCCTCCTCCACATGTCACCACCACCTTCCTCCTCCTCCACCACTCCTCTTCCTCCATGTGTGGCCATCTCCTCCATCCATTTTCTCCTCCAATCAAAATGCAACACTTACCACCCATCTCCACCACCCATCTCCTCCCCTTTGGGCTATAAAAGGAGGAGCTCCTCCTCCTCATTTCACACACCAAATCTCAATTTCACTTCTCTCTCTAGAAGTTGTAATATTTGTAATGTTGTAATTTTGGCTTTGGAAATAAAGGAAAGCTCCCTTGGCGCTTCAACGGTTGTAAGTATCTCTTAGTATTTATTTATTTAACTGTTGTCTTTAATTCCTTAGTTATAATGTTTAGCGCGATGAATAGTAGCTAAACTAGTAGTTCGGTAGAAGGGGCGCACTTGTATTATAAAATGTTTTAAGACTATTAACTTAGTGTTTAGTCTTAGTATTCAAAACTTGTTCTATGTGCCATATATAGTCAGAGTTTCCAAGGTTGAGTGCCTGACAAGCAAAAAGCTCTTCCGTGGGAATTCGTGATCATACTCAGGTAGTGGAAGCTGTAACAAGCAAAGCTATCTGAGGAGTTCGACTCATCCTAAATCCCATCTGGTCGAGCGTAACTGTGAGATCAGGTGGATGCACCCAGGCTAGCATACCTTAGGGTATTGGCGCTAGACTGAAATAGAACAGGAGTTGCTTTAAACCGGTGTTGCAAGTCTTGAGCTGTAACTAGCCTCGATTCACCGTTTGAATACTTAGATGATTCACTAATGGTCAATGATAAACAGGATATAATACAAGTCCCCTGAAACCGAACATTTCTCGTTAATTATAAACTGTAATTTACTTTCCAGTATTAAAATCTACCAACCAACCAATCAATCAATCAAAATAGCTGGTAGCTTTAAAACCAACCAACCGACCTTAAACACGCTCCCACGCTGCGTAATCCCCCCGAAGAACAATTATTCCCCTAGTTCCCTTGGGTTCGACCCCTACTTACCAAGTACTACCCAGTAGTATAGTTGCGAGTAGCGGACTATTATAAATTTATTTGCACAATCGCTTTGACGACGAGCGGTTCTGTCAAATTGGCGCCGTTGCCGGGGAACTAGTCATCGGATAACTATTCTTCCCTCCCTTTCTTTTTCTTTCTTTTTCCCATGTCATTACCCGTTACGCATGCATGGACAACGCGATTTCTGCCCCTGTTCTGAGGAATGGAGGGAGAAGACCCTGTACAGCACTGTCGAAACTTCCACCAAGTCTGCCACAACATCAAACCTGAAAACGAAGTGTTAGAAGAATTTAAGCTGAAATGCTTTAAATTCTCTCTAACTGACTTCGCCACGATATGGTACTACACATCCACCGCTTGCAGTGCAGAACGTTTCGTAGACCTCTGCGTTCCGTTCCTGAAAGAATTCTCCCCACCATCTTTACGCCAAGAAACCCGCGAGAAGATCCTGAACCTTCAACAATCCCGGGATGAGACTTTGGACGAATACTACATGAACTACGATGCCATCGTCTCAAGCTGCCCGCACCATGGATTTACGAAGAAAATTCTTCTCCAAAAATTTCTTCGTGGGATGAGGTCCGAAGAGCTGGGAAGAATCGACGAAGCTATGAGAAGGTCTGCCGCAAACCTCACCATTGCAGACATGTGGTACCTGATAACTGGCCTAGCTGCTGCCACAAGACGAGTTCCCCACACTGACGAGGAAATGCAGACAGAAGAAGCTGACCCTGAGGCTGACAAAGAAGAAACCACCGAGCCGTCAGAAGAGACTCCCGAACCATCCGAGGAATCAGACATGGAAAGCACCGGAAGCAACGAAGTAGAAGTCCAGAACACCACTGACGAACTGCCCAAGCCATACCCGACTATCATTACCCAGGCAGCTGAAACTATCTACGACCAGTTCTTCACGAACCAACATTACGAGGTAGAACCAAGCCTCATGAGGCCTTCCCGACTTTTCCCCTTAATTAATGAGCAAGTCGCCGCGAACTATGCGATCCAAGAAGAAGCTCAAAGGAGAATGGGAAAAGGGCCTGAGCAGAATGACTCCTACATGGAGCACGCTTTCGCCATGACTGGACAAGGCAGCCCTAAACAGGAGAACACCCAGTTCAAAAAGCTGATAGTGAAAGGTCCCTCGCCTTCTCAGAGACGTTGGAAGGAGATACCATCAGAACTGGACCCAAACCCGTCATCTGCTAAAAAATCAGGAAGACTCACCGCAAGAATCAAAGTCGGTGGAATCAAAAAGTTTGACCTGAGCCACCCATGGGACCCAAACCAATGAACCACAAATGAGGTATCGTCGAGCCAACGACGTTAAACAAGTGCACTTGTCGGGAGGTAACCCGACACTATCTTACTTTTCCGCACTTTAATTTCTGTCTTTTAAATTCAGTATTTAGTTTTAAGCTTGCATGACTTTTGAACTAAGGCACGCCTTCGTTCAAAAGTGGGGGGTGAGAACCACCTATGTACATAAATAACATGCAGCTGTTTTTCTTTTTTAATAAGTACCTTTTTGAAAATATGAACTTAAGAATGTGAAAAAGATAAATCATAATTCATGCATTAACCTTGTGAAAATTCAAACTGTTTAAAAACTTAGAATGTAACTTTCCATTTGTCCTTTGTGCTGAGATAACTAGGGATGTGGAGTTGATATAAACTGCCCTAGAGAGGCTTGGCAAGCAATCGAAGGATCGAATCAAACTATATGGTTTTCGAAGTCAGTGGAGGCTGCACTTCGGGTTTCAGTGAAGATTGAAGTCATCTCCGCCATGCAATGCAAAAGGCGAGGACAGGAATCAGACCGTCCTATCTCCGGTCAAAGTAGCCGAGAAAATAGATGAGCGACCCTCATCTTGACCCGCGTGAAAACGACAGTCAAAGTAGCCGAGAAAATAGATGAGCGACCCTCACCTTGACCTGCGCGAAAACGGCAAAAAAAGAGAGGAGCGGGGAGGTATTTCCATAGGCTTGCGGGCGATGATTGGACCTCCCAAAAAGGCTCGAGAAAATGGACTAGCAGTCACAAAAAGGCGAAAAGCTCAATGAAGCAAATCAAGAGGCCAAAGGCCCAAAATTGTGAAGGTTTTAACCGAACAAAAGTGAAGAACTCAAATCGTCAAATCAAAGGCCAAATGCCAACTCACTACAAAAGCAGTCCCTCGCCAAAAGAAAATCAAAGTACTCAAACCACTGAAACCTGAACCGAATCACGTGCTAGAGAAAGCTACCAGAAAACCATATAGTACGAGACGATCCCAAGATTGCAGTCCAGGAGCCTAAAAAGGGCTATCTCCCGAGACATCCAATATAATTTGCATCTCAGCACGGAGGTACAAGTATTAAGTTTCTTCTATTTATTTACGCAGTTTAATTTGGTAATAAGTAAGCAATGCATGAATTAGGATAGATCGAGTACCACAGTCTAATTTTCATATTCCAAAGCCAAACTTAGAACTTACGCCCTTTAATAGCATTGTTCGGGATGAACAACTAAAAGTGGGGGGTAATCTGATGGACCAAAGTTATACGAGTCAGAAACACAGTAAAACCCCCTTAATTAGACTGTTTGTCTATCTAACTTCTGTGTGTTAGTCCCGATATATTTCCACAGGGCATTTTAGAGACTGAAGTGAAAACACGCTAAGGAGAGGATTTTATGCTGAAAAGATAACAAGAGTCAATCCAAGGTCAAAATCATATGCCGACTGAAGAAATATCAAGGATCCTGACGTTGAATTGACCATAACAAATTAATTAGAAGAATCAGGAGTGGAGTCAAGACAGCCCGGAGAAGAAACACATTGACAGTTTTGTGAAAAGACTGCACAAAACTGTACAAATCTCACATTGGACAAGGATGACCGGCCACTTGAAGAAGTGGTGGCCAAGGGAGGAGCTCCTCCTCCTTGGCCACCGCCTACCGGCGGCTTGGGGTGGTGGTGACCGGCGGCTTTTGCCCCTCCTCCACATGTCACCACCACCTTCCTCCTCCTCCACCACTCCTCTTCCTCCATGTGTGGCCATCTCCTCTATCCATTTTCTCCTCCAATCAAAATGCAACACTTACCACCCATCTCCTCCCCTTTGGGCTATAAAAGGAGGATCTCCTCCTCCTCATTTCACACACCAAATCTCAATTTCACTTCTCTCTCTAGAAGTTGTAATATTTGTAATGTTGTAATTTTGGCTTTGGAAATAAAGGAAAGCTCCCTTGGCGCTTCAACGGTTGTAAGTATCTCTTAGTATTTATTTATTTAACTGTTGTCTTTAATTCCTTAGTTATAATGTTTAGCGCGATGAATAGTAGCTAAACTAGTAGTTCGGTAGAAGGGGCGCACTTGTATTATAAAATGTTTTAAGACTATTAACTTAGTGTTTAGTCTTAGTATTCAAAACTTGTTCTATGTGCCATATATAGTCAGAGTTTCCAAGGTTGAGTGCCTGACAAGCAAAAAGCTCTTCCGTGGGAATTCGTGATCATACTCAGGTAGTGGAAGCTGTAACAAGCAAAGCTATCTGAGGAGTTCGACTCATCCTAAATCCCATCTGGTCGAGCGTAACTGTGAGATCAGGTGGATGCACCCAGGCTAGCATACCTTAGGGTATTGGCGCTAGACTGAAATAGAACAGGAGTTGCTTTAAACCGGTGTTGCAAGTCTTGAGCTGTAACTAGCCTCGATTCACCGTTTGAATACTTAGATGATTCACTAATGGTCAATGATAAACAGGATATAATACAAGTCCCCTGAAACCGAACATTTCTCGTTAATTATAAACTGTAATTTACTTTCCAGTATTAAAATCAACCAACCAACCAATCAATCAATCAAAATAGCTGGTAGCTTTAAAACCAACCAACCGACCTTAAACACGCTCCCACGCTGCGTAATCCCCCCCGAAGAACAATTATTCCCCTAGTTCCCTTGGGTTCGACCCCTACTTACCAAGTACTACCCAGTAGTATAGTTGCGAGTAGCGGACTATTATAAATTTATTTGCACAATCGCTTTGACGACGAGCGGTTCTGTCACCAGCACAAGCCGTTTATTGGTCAAAAGTTTTTATCTCCGGACGAAGTTGTTAAATTCTACGAGAATTATGCTCAAATAGCTGGATTCGATGTTCGTGCTAATACAACAATCAGCAGTGATGGTGTAGTAAAGCTGAAACATCTGTTGTGCCACCGTCAAGGTTTCAAGCGCCAAAAGACGAATGTAGACACGCTGAAAAATCCTAACTCGAAACAGAGGAAAAGGAAAGAGACTAGATGTGGATGTGAAGCGAGATTGTATTTCAAGCTAGTCGATGGAGGCATGTATTCTGTTTATGTTTTTGATGAGAATCATAACCATCAGCTTGCTTCAACCTTTGGGAAACAGTTTTTGATGCAAAACAGGCATTTGAGTATTGACAAACAGAATTTTATTATGGATTTGGGTCACATGAGGATTGGAGCAACTCGAGCGTCTCACTTGGTGAAAGAAATGGTTGGCGGTTACTCTAATATTGGTGCTACTTTGACAGACTTTAAAAATTTCAAAAGAGATATGAAGGCATTTATTGGTGGACGTGACGCTGAAATGGTCGTCACCCATTTAAAGAACAAAAGGGATACTTGCAAGGGTTATGTTTTTGAATATGTTGCGGATGAAGAAGGTACTCATACCCGTCTTTTTTGGGCAGACTCAAGGTCGGCCAATGATAGGAAAATGTTTGTTGATGTTGTGTCCTTTGATGCAACATACAGTACCAACAAGTAAGTTGCCCATCAGTATTAGTTATTTTATAATTTCATTTATAGTTCGTCATTAATAATATAAAGTTCATTATATTTCTTTACATAAGTACCGTGGTTATAATTCGTCATTTCTATTTTATAGTTCGTAGGTGTATTTTATAGTTCGTCATTTAATATAAAGTTTGTTATCTTTCATTACATAACATCTGTGCTGATAGTTCATCATATTCAATTTATAATTCATCGGTATTAACAGGTTTGATAATATGCAGGTACAATCTGGTTTTTGTACCATTCACCGGTGTTGATAACCACAAGTGTTCTGTTACCCTTGCAATTGGTTTGATATCTAATGAGGATGAGGATTCGTTTACTTGGCTTCTTGAATGCTTTAGGAAGTCAATATTTCATATACCCAGTGTCTTAGTCACTGATCAAGACCCAGCTATGAAGGCTGCTATTGCTAAAACATTCCCAGAAATCACTCATCGCTTTTGTATGTGGCACATTGCTGAGAAGATGAAAGCAAAGGTACTGTTAGTCTTTTATATAAATATTTAATACAATGAGTGTATTTGATTTTATATTACTGTGTGTAGGTTGGTGTACCCTTATGTAGTCAAACAGATTTTATGAAAAATATCAGTACAGCAATTTGGTCTGATCATATAGATGCTGCTGATTTTGAAGAACAATGGAAATGTGTCATTAAAGAATATGGACTTGAAGGGCATATTTGGCTGTCAAACATATACAAGATTAGGACCTCATGGATCCTAGTGTATTTGAAAAATGTGCATATGGGGAAGTTATTAAGGACAACATCCAGATCTGAAAGTGAGAACTCATTTTTTGGGAGGGTTTTGCACAATCAAATGACACTGGTGGAGTTTTATATGGAATTTGATAGGGCACTTCACACGCAAAGAAATAATAGATGGACGTTAGACGATGAATCCATCAAATCTTCCCCTAGTTTGAAGACTGAACTTGATATTGAAAAACATGCGGCTAACATTTTCAAGCATTATATCTTTAAGGAATTTCAGAATGAAATCTTTGCAGGAGTATTTAGATGTTACAATGAGATGATGAGGTATAATGATGATTACATTTCATACACTATCATAGATAAAGATTACAACACAGTTAAGTATCAGGTATGCCCACTTTTTTTAAAGATTTGGCAGTCTATTTTATAGTTCTTCATTGTATTTATCTGTATATGCTCACTTCTTTTACTCCTGAAATATAGGTTTTGTGTCTTAGCTCAACAAAAGATGCAAGATGCAGCTGTAGAAAGTTTGAAACTACTGGAATTTTATGCAGGCATGTGTTCCATGTTTTTCGCTCCATGGATGTTTCCCAGATTCCTAGTGCGTACATTTTGAATAGATGGCTGAAAAGTGCTAGCAGCAAACAAGAATTTTATCCTGAATGTTCACACCCAAATCAGGAAGTTGCATCAGTTACAACTGAGATATGGACTCTAGTTCGATCAGCTATTTCACTCTCAGGAAGTGAGTTGACTAATCTGAGAAGTATTCTTGAGAATGTTAGACAATTGAGGAATATTGTTCAAGTTCCTGAAGGTATGACCAATGTCTTATCTAGGGCATATTATTTTAAAACAACAATAGGCATGGAACAACCCTCTCAGGTGAATATCAAGCCACCAAATGTGGCTCGAAACAAAGGATGTGGGAAAAGACATCGGACCACTCATGAAGTGATGATTGAGAAAGCTACCAGACCAAAAAGATTGTGTGGAAACTGCCAAGAACTTAGGCATCACAACAAGCGAAGTTGTCCCAAAAAAACATGCGTTGAGAATTTGGATGTTAATGCACAAGAGCATGTTTCAAATGAGGATGATCCTCACAACCCTTCATGATTTAGTTTATGTTTGTCTATTAAACTTATTTTGGTATCTGTTCATCAACACAGACACATGCATTTCTCTTTAAAAAAATTCAATGTTTCTATATTCAGGTTTGGCTTCAATATTATATAATTTGTTGTGTTTATTTTATAGTTCGTCGTGACTATTTTATAGTTCGTTTGAATAATTTATAGTTCGTCATGATATTAATAGTTATTCCCCCCTGTGTTTAGGGATTCATTTCCTGATTTGAGCAAGAAAGTTTGACAGGTAATGTTAATAGATTCGCCAGGCTACATAATTCGTATTGATCTAGTAATACCCTAAAAGTTAGAACTATTATACGTTCTAGGCAAAATATTTACAAACTTGAAATTATGTCCCCTGTTCAAGCAAGTGTTCTAGGTTGTGTTTGGACAGACCTTGAACTCTTTCTACCACAGTTCCACAACGAGTACGAACAGAACAATAAAAACACGAGTACACACAGATTGATAACCCAGTTCGGCTACGCCTACTCTGGGGGGTTTCCCACACCCGGAAAAGGGACAACAAATCTTTATTACGAGTATAGAGCTTTTCAGTGGACTTACACTTACACCTTGTAATTGCCTAGCCTCTACTACTCCGTCTCTCAGATTTGCAACCAAGGTTCGTCGCAACTCCCCTTGATCCCCTTCGTCCAGACCTTCTGTCCGAACGTACTCGAACCTCTCCTGAAGATCGGTCGCTTTCACTTGAAAGCTGGTTGTTCTGTTTGTGCTCTGGACTTGATCACCTCTGGTCAAACTGAATGGCACGTATCAGACTGAGCTCTCACCGATGTCTTTCCAGTGGGGAAAACACAACGGCCGTCGCTTTCTTCTTTTCCAATCGATAGGATTTCTTCGTGTATTTTTGATCTTGAAAGCGATGGGCATTAGGGTTGCCTTTGCATTCGTATTTATAGGCTCGGACGAAACCCTAATTCCCACAAGATAATCCCATCAAATATTTTGGAATATTTGATGTATATCTTTCACAAATCTTTGGAAGAATATACGAAGTCGTCTTCTTTCCCAAGCAAGTCATGCCGTCTTCAATTGTGTATATTCATTCGAATATCCTGCTTGAATAAGTCGCACGCCATCTTTAACTTGACGAAATCTTCGTTGCCAATATCTTCTGGAAAATATCCTTTGCGTCTTGATCACGCTGTATAGAAGTACTAGGATATGTTTGAACTCCCCCTGAACTCCTGCTCGAACTGTCTAACAACGTTTTGCCAAACACATGCCACACAAGGGAACATCAATCTCCCCCTTGGCATTTTGGCAAAACCAAATCACTAGATCTATCTATCTATCTAGACAGTAGACAAAATTGAGGGAACAAAAATTGTCGCCACTCAAAATACTCCCCCTTTTTGCCACAAACTGGCAAGGGGTCCGATCTAGTTCGAACAGCAAAGCAAAAGAAGTACTGTGCCAGAACAAGCACATCAAGAGTAGAAGTTTAAAAGATCAGGGGTAAAAGTTTTTCAGAGGACCTTCAATCGGAAGCTTCTTCAATAGAGTCTTCATCAGAGCCAGTTGCTTCCGACTCATCATCGCTGGGATAGCTCAGGGCTCGAGCGAGCCTGTTGATTCTGCAACGTTGCTCCTTGTCCGCAGTAATGATGGCTTGAAGGTCCCTCATCAGCTTGCTCCGCTCATCCACACCCATCTTTGCTCCCCCTCGGCTGGATTCTCCCACTTCTTTCCCTTTCTTGCTCCCTCCTTGCAGATCGTTCACATGCCGCCCTTTGAAGAGCTTATGGTCTACAACAAACTTGCTGGGGGCCTTTGTGAGATGGTCAATGGAGGACATCAAATCAGGGGCATGATAGACAATCAACTCATAAATCAGTGATGGGAAGCAGATCTGGTGAAGAGTCCTCTTTGACGTAGCATGTTCAGCAATCTGTTTGAACATGACTCTTCCCAAATTGAATTTCTGCTTGTTCCCTATCTGATACAGCAGTTGAGCCACGTCCTTATTGACTGTTGATCGATGTGTAGAAGGTCTCCAGTTGAAGACAGCAATGAAGAACAGCATGGAATAAAACGTTGATAAGTCTGCTGTGTGCACAACTGATTCAGGTCTCCACCTAACAGAGCCCGCAGTGATAGTACTCACAATCTTCTCAAAATTTGCCTCCTCCTCGTCAATAGGCGGGTCATCCATCGAGAAATACACATTGATTAGCTCCGGATCAATCTTAATTCTCCTCCCTCTAACAAAGAAGACTCCATACTCAGGATCTCCAACTAACCCAAAATGAGGGGGCAAGTTTGCCATTGCCTCATGCACAAGCTGTTCACTGTAGGGTTTGCACCTAGCCAGCGTCCAAAACAGATCCGATTCTTTCAGAACCTTAACCACCTCCTTTCCCTTATACCGGGACTCATCTAGCAATCTTTCAGGTATGATTTTCCTCTTCTGGATGCATGGCCACTTTCTTGCAGCATCTTTGTTAACAAACCAAACACCCTTCTTAACCAAGCCAACTGGGACAGTATCAGCATCAGGGCCTGGGACTTCACATCCCCCAGCGTCTTCTGAAACAGGCATTGGAGCGACACGCTTCCTTTTCTTGGAGGAACCAGCTCCCCCAGCACCACTGCGTACATTAGCGCCCTTCTGGGCAGAATCCTTTGTAGACTTCGCAAAGGCCACTTTTTCCTTTTCCTTCCCCTTCGACATCTTCTTTAACTTCACAAGAGGAACCAAATCCTCATTATCACCCATCTGAGGAACTGCTTCAACGTCAGTCTTCTGAGAGTCATCAATATCCATCTGAGCACCATGGTTACTGTCCTGAACAGCATCTGGAACAGTTGTCGTCTCCTCACTCACAACATTCTCTGGAGTATCAATTAACTCCTCTTCAGCTGGAACACCGGGGACTTCCTTTGGTAGATTCTCAACAAAATCATCTATGTCTTTGAGCATATCCTCCAGGTCTTTATCCCCTTCAGCAGTCTCAGGCTCTTCTGCAACAGCATCAATCTCCCCAATACTCTTTACAGATGAATCTGCTCCTTTACAAACGTCTGAAACACCAGACTTTCTTGACACTGACATCCTGGGTTCCGTTTCTTCAACAGATTTAGAAACTTCATCACCCTTTTCATCAACCACAATCTTGTCCTTGTCAACACAAATCTCAGCCCTACCGGCTTCTTCATCACTGACAGCCCTCCTAGCTTCAGCACCCAAACTCCCAACATTCTCAACTCCCATAATAATTTTATCAACAACCACAGATTTTTCAACGACTGTAGGAACCGAAGGAAAAATGGGATTTACCTCCGATTGTGGACACGCTTGAGGGGTGGAACCCGCTGTGACTGTCTGAGAAGTTTCAGCAGTTATCTCCTCGGCAGACATCTCGTGTAAAGGCGATGCCTTTTTCATCTTCACAGCCTTGGATTTTGGAATCTTTGATTTCGCTGTCATCGCTTTTGAGGTTTGCATGCTTTCCTTCCTTTTCTCCGCGGTTATAGCACCGGTTTTGGCTGACTTCCTTGTGTTCACCATCGTTGATTTCGGAGCAGACGAGAGTGAGAGACTTCCAATCTAGGGTTTCGGAGACGAGAAGAGAAGACACGCTCAACAGTTGAGATTTGAAAATAAAATATCCTCCTGCCTTTTCGTGTTCTCAAAATACGCCAGTCGCATTTCAAATAAAATGGCGTAATTCGAATCTTTCGGAATAAAATATTTGCTCATAAGAACTTTCCCATCTGTTCCAGCTCCCTTCTTAGGTGGTCAGTCCAACTGTTGTAGCCGGGGATTCGTCTTTGACTGACCACTGCCTGAAACACTCAGTTCATGAACCCACGCAGACCCAAGGAGGATCTGGGAGTTCCGAACCGAGGAATCTCATTCAATTTCTCTTCTGGTGAACTGGCGTTCATCTGTGCGAGCAGTTCGAACTCCTTCTGCAACCGTGTGATCTTCTATTCAAACTCTCTCTGTAACTGTGACACCCTCTGATCCAGCAGTCGCCTGGTACAGTTTCCAAAATTGATTTGTGCGATCCTTCTATTGTGTAGGGTCTTTTTCACTCCCCCTCGCAGAACTCGATGTTTGGCTTGAACATAGTTGAGAGTAGACCTTAGCTTCTCGTTTCCCATTCTGATGGTGTAACAGTCATTGGCCCTTCTTTTCCCTTTCATTACGGAATCACCATGCTCGTTAAGAACTAGGCATGAGTCACGAGAGAATGACACATAGTGTCCATTGTCGCACAGTTGACTGATGCTAATGAGATTCATAGTCAGACCGTCAACCAGGAGAGTGTCCTCGAGTGCAGGGAGATCCGGAACCTTCAATGTTCCACAGCCAATCACCCGACTCTTCCGACCATCCGCGAAGGTGACAAACCGCATCTGCTCAACAGGTCTAATATGAGAGAGATATTCAGAGTTACCTGTCATGTGTGCAGAGCATCCACTATCGAAGAACCAACTGTCTTGCACTGTATCTCCTAATGAGCAGCAAGCTACCATGCATACTGTCTGTCGTTCCTTCGGAATCCAAACTTGTTTTTATCGAGGTTGGATCTGTTGCTGTTGGTGTCCTCGACGTTCAGCAAGAAACAGTCGACACTGCCGTCTGATGTGTCCCATCTGGTAGCAGTACCAACATGTCAGCAAGTCTTTCTTCCGATTTGAACTGATGTAAGTAGTCCTGGACTTGTCTTGGGACAGATCCACTTTCTGTCTAGGGTGCTTTCTCACCTTCTGTTCAGGCAACTGTTCCGACACAGATTTAGTTTTAACACCCACAGTGTCCTTTGAACTCCTTATTCCCACGAACCCCAATCCTCTACGTCCTGCCTCCATCCTTTGAGCATTGAGGATTTCATCTAAATTTTCTGAGCCACAGTTCAACATCCTCACTGACTGTTTGAGGTGAGTGAGCTCCTTTTCAGCAACTTCTCGGTCCATTTTTTCTGATTCTAGCTGGAGTTCCAGCTGATCTATCTTTCTGTGTTGGAACACCTCCTTGCGTTTTAGATCTGAGATAACCTTTCTTAGCCCAGTCATGCCAATAGGATGAGTTTCACGGTCTTTTTCAATGTCAACTTTCAGCGAGGAGATAGTGCCCAGGAGCTCCATCTTCTGAGCAGGCAAGCACAGTCTTTCCTGTTTCATAACAGCCAGTTGAGAGTTTAGGGAAGTTACCGTGCCTTCAAGTTCAGCCTTCTGTGTGACCAGAATCTCCACTTCTTCCCAGACCTTATCCTTTTCTGTAGTGATGCTTTCAACTGTGTCATTCAGCTTTTTGTTTACCTTGATCAGTAGCAGCCACTTTTCATATAGATCCTTATATGTCTCGGCCAGAGATTCCTGCGTCAGTTCTTCACCGTCACTGTCTGAGAGATCTTCAGCTGGGAGTTCCAACAGAGGTGGAACAGTTTCACTGGTGCTACCGTATTCCTCCAGAGTTGAAGCAAAGGCCACAAAGTTTGTGGTTGTGCCTCCTTTTTCTTCATCTGACTCACTGTCACTGAAACTTGCGACCATTGCCTTCTTCTTCATGAGTGTGTTCGCACATTGTGAAGCAATATGACCGAACCCACTGCATTCATGACACTGAATTTCTTCCTTTCTTCTGTCAGAGGAGTCTTGCCTTGAGTCACTGGACCTAGACATGTCGGTTTTCCAGTTTCGGAAACCGGTTGATGAGGACTGCCCCTGTTCTGGACCACGCCTATTGATTTTCCTCACCATTTTTCCAAAGTTCTGAGCCATCATGGCCAGTTGCTCAGTGGAGCAGTCAGCTTCTGATTTGTCTTCTGCCCAATCTGCTTTCAGGGCAATTCCCTTCACTTCTCCAATTTGGAAATTATGATTGATCTCGTAGGTTCTGAGGGAACCAGTCAGCTCGTCCAGTTTCAACTTGGAGATGTCATGCATTTCCTCAATGGCTGTTACCTTCATAGCAAATCTCGGAGGGAGTGATCTTAGGACTTTGCTCACCAATCTATCCTCGTCGATGGGTTTCCCAAGGGCAGACGCTTCGTTGGACAGTTCCAGAACCCTGGTGTTGTACTCAGCGATGGACTCACTCTCCTTCATTTTCATCTCTTCGAACTTTGTTGTGACAGCCTGCATACGAGAGTTTCGAACCTTGTCTGTACCTTCAAAGGCTGTTTGGAGAATGTCCCATGCTTCCTTAGCAACTTCACAATTGATAATCAGCTTCATGACATTTTCATCAACTGCCGAGAAGATTGCATTCATTGCCTTTGCGTTTCCCATGGATGCTTTGTTCTCCTCTTCACTCCATAAGGTTTCTGGTTTTAGAACAGGTTCTCCAGTGAGGTTGTTCATCATAGGTTCAGTCCATCCTCTCTGAACGGTCATCCAGGCTTTCTCGTCTAGGGATTTCAGAAAGGATCGCATCATAGGTTTCCAGGTGGCATAGTTTGATCCTTCTAATAGCGGAGGTCTGGTGATGCTTTGTCCTTCTTTCAGAGGCATTTTGAACAGTTCAGGATCCCACTCAGTGTGTCGAGTGTTTGCTCTGATACCAATTGAAATTATGTCCCCTGTTCAAGCAAGTGTTCTAGGTTGTGTTTGGACAGACCTTGAACTCTTTCTACCACAGTTCCACAACGAGTACGAACAGAACAATAAAAACACGAGTACACACAGATTGATAACCCAGTTCGGCTACGCCTACTCTGGGGGGTTTCCCACACCCGGAAAAGGGACAATAAATCTTTATTACGAGTATAGAGCTTTTCAGTGGACTTACACTTACACCTTGTAATTGCCTAGCCTCTACTACTCCATCTCTCATATTTGCAACCAAGGTTCGTCGCAACTCCCCTTGATCCCCTTCGTCCAGACCTTCTGTCCGAACGTACTCGAACCTCTCCTGAAGCTCGGTCGCTTTCACTTGAAAGCTGGTTGTTCTGTTTGTGCTCTGGACTTGATCTCCTCTGGTCAATCTGAATGGCACGTATCAGACTGAGCTCTCATCGATGTTTTTCCAGTGGGGAAAACACAACGGCCGTCGCTTTCTTCTTTTCCAATCGATAGGATTTCTTCGTGTATTTTTTATCTTGAAAGCGATGGGCATTAGGGTTGCCTTTGCATTCGTATTTATAGGCTCGGACGAAACACTAATTCCCACAAGATAATCCCATCAAATATTTTGGAATATTTGATGTATATCTTTCACAAATCTTTGGAAGAATATACGAAGTCGTCTTCTTTCCCAAGCAAGTCATGCCGTCTTCAATTATGTATATTCATTCGAATATCCTGCTCGAATAAGTCGCACGCCATCTTTAACTTGACGAAATCTTTGTTGCCAATATCTTCCGGAAAATATCCTTTGCGTCTTGATCACGCTGTACAGAAGTACTAGGATATGTTCGAACTCCCCCTGAACTCCTGCTCGAACTGTCTAACAACGTTTTGCCAAACACGTGCCACACAAGGGAACATCAAAACTGCTGGACACAAATTTTTCAGTAAAACATAGTTTCAGTCAACATTTTGTGTGATCACATTTTCTTCCAAGGCTGCTGCTGCATCTAAGGCATCTGCTGCATCTAAGGCATGAGCTGCGACTTTTAGTAGTCTCCACTGCTCTGCTTTGCGTAACACATCTGATTTTTGTGTGTTCAAATATGATCTGACCATATTGTTCAAGTAGCACTCTCGTAGAGTCAATAGTTGCTTCGTTTGCTGCAACATATATAAAGTTTATTAGAAATAATCTAAAACTGTTCATCTTTGAACGATTAACATGCTCACATTTTTACTAACCTTTTTGCATTCTTTTACAAAGTCACACTTCCACTGTTTTATGCCTCCACCTTTGTAAGTTTCCATGTGCCTCATAGTGAATATGACACAATCTTTGTAATTATTCCTTGTTCTCCATCGCATCTCTAGACGGATTGGAATGTAATCTTCAATGAGTTCAGCATTTTTGTGTTTTATTCCGTTCAGAGTTGTGTTGAAATTGGCATGCTGCAAAAGAACATGAATTAGATATGGTAATACACAAACGAATTTTATATTGGTATTGACGAATTATATATTTTGTTGTCTTACTCACCAGCATTTTCACTGAATCCCCGTATTTTGCAGCAAAGTCAACGTTGGTTGCCATGTTATCCAAGACCTCAAGGAAACCGGTCCTCATGTCGAAGCATACGACAAAAAAATGACCCATGTGGTACATTGGGAAGAAGAACTACAAGGAACATGTGTTAAGAATTTTAACATTATAATGACGAATTATAGTTACACCATGACGAATTATAAATTCATATTAATTGCAGACTAACCAAATGTACATCGTGGACGTTCACGTGTGGAAATCTTGTTAGATCGGCGTTGAAGCGACGAATGAAAATATCGGCACGTTCCTCATTCGTCATTTTTTCAAAGTTAGACCAGATCTGAAAAT
The DNA here is from genome assembly GCA_033675215.1 of Rhodiola kirilowii. Lineage (NCBI taxonomy): Eukaryota > Viridiplantae > Streptophyta > Magnoliopsida > Saxifragales > Crassulaceae > Rhodiola > Rhodiola kirilowii. The sequence continues at coordinate 19,416,529 of CM066195.1, read as the reverse complement.
TAACACAAAAAACATATTAGTTATTGTGATGGGAGAGCATATATCATTGAACTTACACCAAATTGCACTTACTGTTGTTTCTGTTGTACCGAAAAAACAAAAGGGTGATTCAAATGATCTGTATTTCTCTTTGTCGTTTAGTATCACACTCCAAACGTCTATGATGACATTTGAAATGTCAGTTTCTGGCTTCATAGTAATAAAATCCTCCTGTCGTGCCACCACTGTATCCCACTGGAACAGACTTTCACTATAATATAAACATCTCAATCAGTAAAATAAGCAATAATATATTATATATTCAGAGAATTATCAGTGTGCATACCTTTTTTTCTCATTTGAATTGAATACCCACTCACACAAGAATTTGTAACTTTCTGACACTTCCTCCCTTATGTTCACTACCCGGTCCTTGTACGGTGATTTTGTTTGAGGTTCAGGTTTGTGAGATCTTTTGGTTCTGCGTAAGGGTTCCATAATTTTTTGTGGAATATCAACATCCAATTCTTGCTCAACAGTTATACATTGTAGTGGTTGAGCTATTTCTTCGACCCTTGCTAGCTCTTTTCCCGTAAATTCAACACACCAGCTATCCTCGAAACGAGCTGATATGTGTGTTACTTGCAGCGGGATTCAATATTGGAACATCTGGAATTTCAAAGTTGACGTGCTTATGTCTACTTGACCCTTGTGGCGTCTCTTGTGGAAGCTGTTTTGGATGTGATGTCACACTTTTTAGTATTGGTGAGGGGCGGATTATCTTTTCAACTGTTGGTGTGACCATATCACCTTTGGAATGAATTGGGTCTGGATCTACTCCTGGAATACCCAGATTGAATGATGGAGAATCTAAAACATCTACATTTTTGCCTTTCATGTTGTTTGATTTTGAAGCATCTTTTGGTATGTTCACATCATTGAAAACCATAGCTTCCTTGACAGTATTATGTGTTACTCTTATCTCCATTTGGAATATGTGTAATTGTGAGGCCTTGTTTAATGGTCGTATTCTTCCTTTGATTTTATCATATTCTTTGCTGCCTTTCGTAGTGCATCTAGTACCCCATGTACCAATGAAAATATTGATATGTTTTGTAGGTAGTAAACATTAACAAAGAATAAAATTGTAATGGACGAACTATAAATTTAGATGACGAATTATAAATAGTAATGGACGAACTATATATGCCGGATGGCGATTATAAATAGTTATGGGCGAACTATAAATTCAGATGACAAATTATAAATAGTATTGGACGAACTATAATTGTCAGATGACAAATTATAAATAGTAATGGACGAACTATGCACTACCAGACTAAAATGGCAGCAATATTGATCAGTTTAGTGGGTAGTAAATATTAACGAATTTTATTCTATTAGTGAACGAACTATAAGTGACAGATGACGAATTATAAATAGTTTTGATGAACTATGCACTACCAGATTCAAATGGCAGCAATATTGATTAGTCTGTTGGTAGTAAACATTATTGAACTATATGCTGTTAGCGAACGAACTATAAATGACAGATGACGAATTTTAGGAAGTAAATGACGATTCGTCATCTGTGCACTACCAGATTGAAACCGCATCAATATTTATCAGCTAATGGGTATCAAACATTAACAAAATTTTGTGCATAGTAATCAACGAACTATAAATGACATATGATGGTTATTTTGTTTCAAACCCCGAGTGTGAAGTTGAACAACGTACTCTTGGATTCTTTTGAGCATTGTCGTATTGTGGTTCGTTCTCTGTCGTTTTGCTTGGGGCCTGTACAATAGTGTGTATGTTAGTATATTGACATTAAAAGATGTAATGTAATCTCCAGCAGTTGAAGCTTACTGTTTCTTCTTCTGGTTCATAATTGAATGTCAGTAAACTGGTTGGTTCGTTTCGTGGCAAAATTGTTCCAAGTCCGAAACCTCCTTGTTCCTGCTCTGATTGTATCCTTCTAGCCACTATTTCATCAGTTAAAGTCTTTATAACCGGTATTTGTCTCCCAATTTTACAGAGTTGATTTTCGACTCTATCAATGTACAGTGCCTGTGAATTATCAATGCTTGTAAGGGAGCGTTGGTATGAAATAAATTAACAGTTGAAATCAAAATAACATAACAGAATATAATTTTACCATCAAAAATGTTATGGGCCCGGTGAACTGTCCATTTCGGTCTGATTCCCAGATCTGTTTGCTTGTACGCAGGCTATGGAGAATATAATCACACCAATTTAATTCCTGAACATCATCTGGTTTTTCAATTGCATTCAGAATGCGTTGATCACAGTGTTGGTTCTTCGTACTTTGTACCATGGTTGAGAAAAACAACACGAGAAAACTCAGTTTGAACATGTCATCACTTGTTTGCATATTTTTCAAATTCGCAACTATATCAGTGCATTTGATTTCTGGGGATGTAGATCCGTAAGTCATTCTCCAATTGATAACCATTGTTGTTGGAACACACCGCTTCATCACAATTATTTTACGCCCGGTTGATGGGAGCCCTAGTACATGGCGTACGTCTCTTGGTATAATGTTGAAACTCCCTGCTGAGAGCTTCACAGTGTATGTGTTGGCATCAAATGAATCTAGCAGCCAATATGCTAGATTCCCTGGTACTTCGGTCAGCTTCAGTCCCAATATGCCTCCTAACCCCATTGACCTTACAGCTTTTCTTTGATCCTCGTTCAGAAATTTAATTGCTTTTGACAAAGGCTTCGGCGTTGATCTTGTTTTAAACACAATTTTGTTTTCCTTAACTGCCACCTCAACTCTTTTTTTTCTTCCACCTTTTCCTTTAGATGCCGGGCTTGGTTTTCCATTTCCTCGGGCATCCAGTTTTCTAGCTGATGCACTGGCACTGCCTATTGTTGTGCTCTTTGATGAAGAAGACTATTTTTGAACTGCTACAACCACACGAAAATATTATCAGGTACTAATATTCACACATAAAATACGAATAAACAACAACTATTAACGAACTATAAATGGCAGATGACGCACTATAAAATAGTAAACATTCACGAACTATAAAAATGTAATTAACAAACTATAAATAGTAATTGATTAACTATGCACTACCAGACCCAAATGGCAGCAATATTGATTTGTTTTGTGGGTAGTAAACATTAACGAACTATAAAATAGTGATGAACGAACTATAAATAACAGATGACGAATTATAAATAGTAATTGACGAATTATGCCCTATCAGACCCCAATAGCAGCAATATTGATCAGTTTTGTGGGTAGTAAACCTTAACGAACTATAAAATAGTGATGAACGAACTATACATGACAGATGACGAATTATAATAGTAATTGACGAATTTTGCCCTATCTGGCCCCAATGGTAGCAATATTGATCAGTTTAGTGGGTAGTAAACATTAACGAACTATAAAATATTATTAAACGAACTATAAATGACACGGTTCCTTTTTTCTTACACCAAACAAATGGTACCTTGTTTCTTAGAATAGCGTGCAACTGGTTGACGAATATTACTGTCTTCAAAATTGCTTTCACTTTGACTGGTTGTTGTTGTACCTTTGGATGTGACATCCAGTTGAGGCCTAACTAATTTCAATTTTTTCTTGTGCTTTTTCCTACTACTGCCTGGGCATCATCTAAAGTTCCCTTTGAATGGGGAGACTTCCTTTTGCACGCTGTCAAACAAATGGAAACTAGTTAAAAGGTCAAATCAAACATGGCGAATTATGTACTACTTTTGACGAATTATGCACTTTCCCCCCTGATATTTACTCATACCAAATTTCCTAACCACATAATATGACGAACTATACTATGTTGTGACGAATTATACAGTTGGCTTGCGAAAACCGTGTTTCAATAGCTTCAAAATCACTAATTATACAGTTGTCGTCGACCTTGTCCCAAAACACATTACAGCATATACAGACATTAATTAAACGAACAAAATTCAACTCACCATTGTTCGTCGTCATTGTTCCAAAACCCTAAAATTGGTTCGAAGAATCGTGAACGATGTGCGGAGAGATTTGTGGACGGATCGCGATTTGGTCTTCGACTAACCCTAAAATCCGTTTCCTCAATCGTCGGTTTTCGTTGTGCGAGGAGAGAGGGGGTAGTTTTCAATTGTTGATGGTCAATTATACCCTTTATGTTATGATATACACGTATTAAATTCATTTACTATTATTTTTAACCGACTAACCCTAGCCTTTGGATTGTTAAAACGAATGGATCGGATGACTTTGTATTTTGCACAGGATCTGGGCTTTGCACCAAATCCGCCAGATCACGCCTCTGTCTATTATTAATCACATTATTTTGCCAAAACTCAAACAATATTAAAAACTCACATGATTAATCTTCTAAGGAATTCAGTCAAAAAAAAAAGGAAAAATACAAAAAGGTACCGAAATACCTTTTTTTCCCCAATTGTTTGTCGAAACTATTAAAATTTCCAAAATTGGTGCGAACTATATAAAAAATTTCCAAATTTTTATCTGAACTATTAAAATTTCCAAAATAGGTGCGCGATACTATATAGAATTTTCCAACTTTTTGTCCGAACTATTAAAATTTCTAAAATGGGTGTGAATATTTTTCCAACAGTAAACCCTAAAATTATTATTAAAAAATTTCCAAATCTGCCCTTTCAATTTGACTGCCTTCCCAGACGGGTAAAATTTTTTGCAATTTCTGCACCTGTTTAATCACTACTACAAAACAGGCTTTATGCATCGGTTATTTTTGAAATTATGCATCGGTTTTGGTTCCGATGCATAATGTCATACATTATGCATCGATTCTCAAAAAAACTAATGCATAATGTAAGATATTTTTTGCATTTTTGGCCTGTAAATTGCTCAAATCAACCTGAAAATTCGTAAATAAATTTCATAAATACACTTGCTTTCAACCAAAATATAACATTTCATACATGATGTCACTTTTAATGTACAATATTTATTTATTCAACAAAAGTTTCATTTATTTTTCTAGTAATGAAGAGCCTTCTTCTTCTTCCTTGAAGCTTTATACATGTAGCTCTCAGCAAACTTGACAAGATTCTGAGAACGTGGGAGACGAGAAGCCAAACCTAAAAATACACTTTATATAAGCAACAACGTCAACACACAATGACCCATTCATGAGAGATATATTAAAAAATAAAAAACTACGAGGGACAGAGAGCCCAGTAATTAAGCATGGAGTTTAGCAACTCAGGCTTTTACGATCACCATATAAATATGAGTGATTAGCTAATCATCAAGCCAAAACTGATGTGCACGAAACTAATCTTAACAGGCCCAATAACCTTCATCGGAAGTTCAATTCCTTTTCTTTATAAAATATAGAATACTTAACAAATTTTAAAAAGAGCAAACCTCTTCTTCTCAGCTTCATTAGGAATGGTGATCGTAAATTTGCACAGCGAGGTGACAAGCGTATTTTTAACCCTTTATAGTCGTCAAGTTATGAGTATTAGGGGTCGAATTGCAGTCAAACAAAATTTATAACCTTGGTAAGCCAAGGGTCGATCCAAGGAACAACGAGTGTGAGTACTAGCTAACAAGTGACCTATTTAGCTATTCCAAATTATTAAAGGTTTTGGTGTGGTGAAACAAATCGCAGAAATTAAATGCAGAAAATAAAAAGGTTGTGACTTTATTAGAGAAAGAATTCCAGGATCATACTTCACCCGTGCCAACCCTACTAATCAAGCAATCATGTCACGTAAATTATTCATGCTATCAAATATGGAAATAAACCAAAATAACACTAAACAAGCCGCCCATCCACGGATCATTGTTTAGATTAATCTCAATCGTTGAACGCCGCCCATCCACGGATTATCAACGATCTCGATTATTAGACTTAGGGTTTTTCAGACAAAAGTCAACTTTCCTATTAATTCATGTACTACCATTGTAGCTACCATGACCTAATATCAATTCCATGCAATCCGGTTAATACCTAGGACTCATCCATCTTTTGGTAATTAACCTAAATACGTTCTAGCATGCAAACATCCCATTCAATGTAAAACTTGCAAGAACGATAAAATTAAGCACAATGGAATTGAATATTCGAATCGCGTAAATAAAAATGTTAATTGATCACATGAAAAGTTTGGCACATAGCACGGGATCCGTAGGATCCCAGAATAAGAAGACTACTAACTACTCATGGTAAGTTAACCAAAAGTAGTGTTGATAAAGAGATTAAGGACGAGGAAACCGTAATGACGCGGGTGCTCGTTGATCTCTCGTGATGAACTCTGTCTTCTCTCCCAAGTTAGGGTTTTTCTTCTCCAAATAAGCACACACTTCGATCTGGTCGAGTCCTCTCTTTTTATAGCCCGAATTTCCATAATTATCTAAAGTCGAAATTAGGAAAGTCCCGTGACATCTTAACTGTCACGGGCTATCACGGGACCCAAAGATGTCGTTGCCACGACCAAGTCCTGTGACAATTCTATTGTCCCGTGACAGCAGGGAGTGTCACGGGACCTGACTTCCGTTGCCTTTTTGGAGCTCTAAACTTTCGAATCTGTTCTTGGTGTCAACTACAAAGTTGTAGGCCTTTGAGTTAGCTTTCGAACAAGCTAAAGTGCGACCCATTTAGACATGATATGCGCTCTAGGCATGCAAAATACGTGGCAAAGGTCCGTCTGCCCTGTTTTGTCCTATTTTTGCCCAAATCTTCACCAATTGCTTTGCTTTGCTTCGGATCAATCCAAAAGTATTAGGTATGTGATATTTAACTTGAAACACTAGAAACGAGGTTAAATAATGACAATTTGCCGAGAGAACGAGTAATATCCTTCATCGTATGGAGCAATTAACTAGTCGAAATCTCGACTGATCAAAACACTCCACACTTAGGATTCGTTCGCCCCTCAACCTTGACAAATGCAAAGGCGAGAATCCATCTTTGATGACTACTATAGGGATAACAACTTCCGCGAACCTACTATGGGAGAACTGTCGGCACCAGATTTCAGAAATCAACCGTGGTGCATCTACGAGGGCCCTGAACTAGAAAACATTGCCATCAACACATCAGTGGTCCACAACTTGCCCAAGTTCTCAGAAACTCGTGGAGAATCAGCAACGACTCATCTCCAATGCTTACACGGCATTTGCCAAAATCTAAAACCCAATGACGTGAACGTAGACGACTTCAAGTTAAAGGCATTCTACTTTTCCCCCATTGACTCGGCGAACGACTGGTTCCTTTCATTGCCTTCCGGTAGCATTAGAACATGGGCTCACATGCAAAAGAAATTCCTGGACAAATACTACCCAGCAGGAAGAGCAATGCAAGTAAGGAGGCAGCTACAGGACATCAAGCAGGGGCCCAATGAAACCATGTATGATTACCTGGAGAAATTCAATCGCCTGGAGAGAAGCTGCTGCACCCTTGGACTGCCCGAGAAACTCATCATCGAGTACCTCATTGATGGATTAAGACCCTTAGACAAAATGCTCCTGGACGCCTCAGCTGGAGGATCCATGATGAATCTATCACTGAGTGGCATCAGGAATCTCATCACCGACGTCGCTGAAAATGCCCGATTCAGAGAAGAGACAACTCGGCAGGAAGAATTTTCCCGAACAAAGAATGTGGCAAAGGCTGAAGAAACACCGATGAACTCCATGCCAGAGGAGATGAAACAAATGAAGGAAATGATGGTTCAGATCCTACGAAGGCAGCCAGCTCCAGTAAAGCTTTGGGAATTCTGCAGTTCTACGGACCACAAGTCGACGCATGCCCAACATTAATAGTAGAGGAACCAGAAGAAGTGAATGCATTGGTAGGATACCAAGGATACAAACACAACAACAACAGCAACGACAGAACCGGACCAAACCGGCAGTATAATCAAACGACCAATCCAAGCTGGCGGAACGACAACCATCCTCCGAGGGAGACACAGCAAGCCGCACCGCAATTAGCTCAGTCATTCTACCAACCTCCCCACCGGCAGTATAACCAGAACGCTCCATCAGCAGGCCAATATCAGCAAAGAGGACCAAACCAGTACCCGATAGGACAATATCAACAGAAGGGACAAAATCAGTACCAAGCAAACTCAAGCAGTCAGTAAGGACCAAACAAATCGCTTGAAGACACAATGAAGGAACTCGCAGGAAGCGTAAATCAATTGGGTACTTCGCTACACCAATTCCAAGCGAAAACCGATGGGGCAATTTCAGATTTGACCAAACAAATGTCCCAGCTCGCCACTTCAATATCCGCACTTACTAATGAGCCTGGGCAACTACCTTCACAAACCATTCAAAATCCGAAGGGAAATGTTAATGATGTGACCCTTAGGAGTGGAAGAAAGCTTGTCGCCAAACCTATGGAGCAAGAGGAGGACGAAAGCCCGAGGTTGCCCGGAGAAGAACAAATAAGGCCCGAGGCTCTTGGAACTCTTGAGCAAGACGCTACCGAGAAAAATGAGGAAGCATCCGAGGAAGAGCAGGACGCAACTGAAGAAGAAGGGAACGCATCCGAAGAACGCAGGCCTGGCCCGGTACCCAGAACTGAGACCCCCAAAATCAGCACATCGCTTCCATTTCCAGTACCAGCCCGTGTACCAAAACAACATGTCATGGATGAGGACGTGTTTGAGTTGTTCAGCAAGGTCGAAATCAACATCCCCCTCTTGGAAGCCATCAAGCAAATTCCTCGATATGCTAAGTTTTTGAAGGAACTTTGCACCAACCGGAGGAGGAATACTAGATATGATCAGGAGCTGATGAGTAGGAACGTATCGGCCGTCATACAACGAAAAGTGCCCCCCAAATGCGGAGATCCGGGAACTTATACCATTCCATGCACAATTGGCAACATTCGGATCGAGAACTGCATGCTAGACCTTGGAGCATCAATCAATGTGCTTCCCTTCTCTATCTACTCATGCCTTAGGATTGGACCACTCGAACCCACCGGTCTCATTATCCAGTTAGCTGACCGATCTTGCAAACAACCCGAGGGCAAAATAGAAGACGTCCTGGTACAAGTAGGAGAATTGCTATTTCCAGTAGACTTCTACGTCTTAAAAATGGAAAATGGCGGACCAACAGACCACGCACCTATCCTTCTCGGCCGTTCATTTCTCAAAACATCAAAAATGAAGATAGACTGTGGTAGTGGGATGCTCTCAATGGAGGTGGAAAGAGAGACCTTTAGCTTCGACATATTCAGAGCAATGAAGCATCCCATGGAGTTTGAGGAAGTGCACACTCTCGATACTTTGGACGACCTGGTCCAAGAAGTTCAATCAGAACCAAGAGCAGATCCCTTAAAAACCATACTCAATGGAGCCGAAAGCTCATATGAATTGGCCGAAGGCTTGCAAGAAACTCTGTCCCACTTAACAATCTCGGAGCCTCTCAAACCAGAATATGAAGTCAACGAGGTAAAATTATTCAAATCAAATACTTTTTCGCCCTCGGTAATGCAAGCTCCCAAAATAGAATTGAAGCCCCTGCCCGGACATCTGAAGTACGCTTTCCTTGAGGATAATAACACTCTCCCGGTAATCATCAAGAGTGGCTTGGAAGCAGGCCAGAAATTTAGTTTGATAAAAGTGCTGAGACAACACAAGTTGGCTATTGGATGGACTCTAGCCGACTTGAGAGGAGTTAGCCTGGCAGTATGCATGCACCGTATTCTATTTGAGGATGGAGCAAAGCCATCAAGAGAGCCTCAACGACGACTCAACCCAATCATGATGGAGATCGTCCAAAAGGAAATACAGAAGCTACTAGATGCGGACGTTATCTATCCCATATCGGATAGCCAATGGGTAAGTCCTGTCCACGTGGTCCCAAAGAAAAGTGGGATCACGGTCGAGGAAGATGTCGAAGGAAAAATGGTAACAACAAGGGTCAAGAACGGCTGGAGAATGTGCATCGACTACAGAAAATTGAACGCAGTCACAAGGAAAGACCATTTCCCTCTACCATTCATTGATCAAATGTTAGACCGACTGGCAGGCAAGCCATACTTTTGCTTCCTGGACGGGTTCTCAGGCTACAATCAGATCCCCATAGCGCCTGAGGACCAAGAGAAGACTACATTCACCTGCCCATTCGGCACATTTGCCTTCAGAAGGATGTCGTTCGGCCTATGCAATGCCCCCGGAACTTTCCAAAGGGTAGTGACCAGCATTTTTTCAGACATGATCAGAGAATTCATTGAAGTCTTAATGGACGACTTCATCATCTATGGAGACACATTCGACGCTTGCTTAAGCAATTTGAGCACGGTTTTGGCACGATGTGTGTCCATGAACTTAGTGCTCAATTATGAGAAGTGCCACTTCATGGTAACACACGGAATAGTCTTGGGACATATCGTCTCACAAAAAGGCATGGAAGTGGACAAAGCAAAGATCGACATGATCATGACTCTACCATACCCATCCACGGTCCGAGACATCCAATCATTCCTTGGCCATGCAGGATTCTACCGACGGTTCATCAAAGACTTCTCCAAAAAGGCGTTGCCTCTATCCACTCTTCTCCAAAAAGAAGTTCCTTTTGAATTCACCAATGCATGCAAGGAAGCCTTTGATGATCTAAAGAAAGCTCTCACTAGCACACCTATCATCCAAACGCCAAATGGGGAACTCCCATTCAAAATCATGTGCGACGCAAGCGACTTTGCTGTGGGAGCAGTTCTCGGCCAAAAAGTTTATAAGAAGGCAAGTGTGATCTACTACGCCTCAAGAACCCTAGATTCCGCCCAACGAAACTACTCCACCACCGAGAAGGAACTCCTGGCAGTGGTATTCGCTCTGGAAAAATTCAGATCCTATTTGCTTGGAGCAAAAGTGATAGTTTATTCTGACCATGCTGCCATCCGTTACCTGATGAAGAAGAAGGAAGCCAAACCAAGGCTCATTCAGTGGATATTACTACTGCAAGAATTCAATGTGGAAATAAGGGACAAAAAGGGGATCGAGAATACTGTGGCCGACCACCTAAGCAGGATTGTCCGAAAGGAAGAAGAGGGGCACATAACCGAAATATTTTCAGACGAGCACCTCTATGCAGTCTCAACCAAGGTGCTGTGGTATGCCTCAATCGTCAACTACCTTGTAGGAGGTACATTTCCTCCTTCTTTTACTAAAGCACAATGCATGAAACTTAGGCATGATGCTAGACACTACTTATGGGATGATCCTTATTTATGGAAAATAGGAGCAGATCAAATACTTAGGAGATGCATCCCCGATAATGAAATAGCTTCTGTCATTAGCTTTTGCCATGAGTTTGCATGTGGAGGACACTTCGGGCCTAGGAGAACCGCTAGGAAAATCCTAGATAGCGGCTTCTTTTGGCCGAGTGTATTTAGAGATGCATATGAGAAGTGTAAAAAGTGTGATAGGTGTCAAAGAGTAGGAAATATGTCAGCTAGAAATGAGATGCCTCAAGTACCCATATTGGTCAACGATGTTTTCGACATTTGGGGCATTGATTTCATGGGTCCATTCCCAGTTTCATGCGGTTATACTTACATTCTAGTTGTTGTAGATTATGTGTCAAAATGGGTGGAGGCTAAGGCCACAAGGTGCGACGATGCAAAAACTGTCATAGATTTTTTGCACACCAACCTGTTTTGTAGGTACGGGGTACCCAAGGCCATAATAAGCGACCAAGGAACTCATTTCTGCAACCGCATAATGGCTGCCACCTTGAAGTGCTACCATGTCCACCACCGAACATCCACGGCGTATCATCCCCAAACCAACGGTCAAGCGGAGATCTCCAACCGTGAAATCAAAGGCATTCTGGAAAAGATGGTGAAACCAGGTAGGAAAGATTGGAGTCAAAGGCTAGACGAAGCTCTTTGGGCTTATCGAACGGCATACAAGACGACAGTTGGAACCTCCCCCTTTCGGCTCGTTTATGGGAAGGCATGTCACCTTCCGGTGGAATTAGAACATAAAGCCTATTGGGCGCTCAAGCATTGCAATCCGGAGTTGAAGACTACCGGACTGGAAAGGAAGCTTAATCTGTGTGAGCTTGAGAAGTTGCGGCTTGAGGCCTATGAAGGGCAAACGGACTACAAGGCGCGGACAAAATTGTATCATGACAAATTCATCCTCCGGCGCTCATTTGAGGAAGGACAACAAGTACTACTCTTCTCCTCACGATTGAAGTTGATGCCAGGCAAACTAAAATCAAGATGGACTGGTCCTTATACCGTGACTAAGGTATTCAACCATGGAATGCTTGAGTTGGAAAGCATGGAGGATGGAAGACGATTCAATGTGAATGGGCAGCAAGTCAAACACTACCATGGCGAGGTCAACTTGACAACAGCAAAATATGACCTGAGCCACCCACGGGATCCCACCTTATGATCCAGGAATGAGGTACTGTCGAGCTAACGACGTTAAACAAAGGCACTGGTCGGGAGGTAACCCGACACTTATCTTACTTTCAGTCATTTAATTTCTGTCATTTAGTTTTTTGCCTTAAAACATTCTCATCTTTCCTGTATATATTTGCTTGCATGACTTTTGAACTAAGTTGTGCTGTGAGGCACGCCTTCGTTCAAAAGTGTGGGGTGAGAACCACCTTTGTATATAGTTAATTAACATGTTTTCTTTTTTCCTTTTCCCTTAATATTATCTTTTTGAAAATATGAACTTGAGAATGTGAAAAAGATAGATCATAATTCATGCATTTACCTTGTGAAATCTCAACTGTTTAAAAACTTAAAATGTAACTTCTCATTTGTCCCTTTGTGCTGAGATATACAGGGGATGTGGAGTTGACATAAAATGCCCTAGAGAGGCTTGGCAAGCAATCGAAGGACTGAATTTCACTATATGGTTTTTGAAGTCAGTGGAGGCTGCACTTCGGGTTTCAAAAAAGATCAGAGTCATCTCCGCCGTGCAGCGTTTATGCAAGAGGCGGGACGGGAATCAAACCGTCCTATCTCTAGTCCTAGTAGCCGAGAAAATAGATGAGCGACCCTCATCTTGACCCGCGCGAAACGGCAAGGATGAGAAAGAGCGGGGAGGCATTTCCATATGCTCTCGGGCGACGATTGGACCTCCCAAAGAAAGGTTGAGAAAATGGACTAGTAAGTCACAAAGAAGTAAAAGCTCGAAGAAGCTAATCAAAGGCCAAAAGCCAAAATTGTGAAGGTTTTAACCGAAACAAAAGTGAAGAAACTCCAATTCAACATCAAAGGCCAAAGGCCAAAGGCCAAAGTCCAAAGGCCAATTCACTTCAAAAGCTGTCCCTCACCAAAAAGAAATCAAAGTGCTCAACTCAGTGAAACCCGAACCGAATCATGTGCTAGAGAAAGCAACAAGTTAACCATATAGTGTGAGTCGGTCCAGAGAATGCAGTCCAGGAGCCTGAAAAGGGCTATCTCCCGAAACATCCAAATTAATTTGCATCTCAGCTCGAAGGTACAAGTATCAAGTTTCTTCTAAGTATTTACACAGTTTAGTTTGGTAATAAGTAAGTAATGCATGAATAGGACAAATCTAGTCCCACAATCTCACTTTCCTATTTGAAGTTTTTACTTGGATTGTGTGCGCATCTCTTGAAAGGCATTGTTCGGGACGAACAACTAAAAGTGTGGGGTGATCTAATGGACCATATTTATATGATTCATTAAGACAGTTAAACCCACCAAATTGGATGCTTTATCTTGACAACTTTTACTTGTTAGTTTCACTTTTGTTCTACAGGCTATTTCAAGGAGTAAAGATGAAAACGAGCTAAAATGGAGTTCTTAACACCGAAATTGAATTACAAGTCAGAACTGACCATACCCCGACAGTACTCCGATCAAGCCACAACTAAGTCCCAATGACTTATTCCATCAAAGATCAAGGACACAAGTGAAATGCCAAGTATAAGTGACTTATCTTTTGATGTCAACTAAGGAGCAACCAAAGGGCAACCGAAGAGGCAACCAAAGGGCAACCGGAAGTCACATTTCAACCGATGGCTTTTTGGAGAAAAGATCTCATTCCACTCACACATCTTCCCCTCCTCCACCACATGGGCGGCTAAAGCTCTCCACCACTCCTCTCATGCCATGTGGCCGGCGGCTAAGGGAAATGCCACCTTGCCCGGCGGCTTTCCTCCCCTCCTCTCATCCCTTGCCATGTGTTGAGCTCTTCTCCTCCCATTTGACAAGTGTATGGCTCTCATTCCTCCCCCATGCCTATAAATAGAGACCTTCCCTTCCCTTTGTAAATCATCTCATCCTCATTCCATCCCAACATCCATAGTTCTTGTAGTGAGAGAAGCTCTCTAGATTCTACAACACAATCCATGTAAACACTTTACTTTGAATCAAAAGCTCCAAGTTTGTTCTTAAGTACTCTTGTCGGTTCTTGAAGTACTTAAGCATTTCCTTTACTTTACGTTGTTCTTGAGTTTACTCCTGTTGGTTCTTGAGTATTCTCCCTTTACTTTCCTTGTCTTTACTTTCAAAACCTTTACTTTTCCTGTCTTTCAAAACCTTTATTTTACTCAGTACTTAGCTATGATATCCACCTCTATGGATATTCGTAGCTAAACCCTTCATTTGGTTGAAGGGGTGTACTTGTATCATAAAATGTTTTAGACCCTTCTCTTAGTGCCTCTTTGTGTTCAACTTGTTCTAGGTGCCTTATATTAGGTCAGAATTCCATTGGTTGAGTGGATGCTCGGAAGAGCAAAGCTTTGTCATGGGTTCGTGATCTTCTGTGGATAAGTGGAGGCTCGGAAGAGCACAGCTTATCTGTGGAAGTCAACCTCTTTAAAACACCACTTGGTTTATCAGGAATGATGATCAAATGGATGCACATACTAGAACAAGAGTTCTTTGTCTTGCAAAAGACTAGACGGTGTGGCAAGTCATGTGCTATGAATAGCCTTGATTCACTTTTGAACACTTAGTATGATCATTAGAGGTCAATGATAAACAGACTATGATACAAGGCCCCTGATACCGAATCTTTCCTTTGATTCAAACATCACCTGTCACTTACTTTCAGTCTTACTATCAACTGTTTACTTTCCAGTCATTTACTTTCTGTAACTTTACTTTCAGTCCATATCAACTGCTTACTTTCCGTAAGTCTTGTCCTTCAAGCAATTACTTTCCGTAAGTCTTGTCCTTCAAGCATTTACTTTCAGCAAGACTTGTCCTTCAAGCACTTTACTTTTCAGTATTTACTTTCAGTCTCGTATTTACTTTCTTTATTTTCAGTAATTTACTTTCCAGTGTTAAAATCACAACCAACCCACGCTACTTTCAGTACTAAAATCACAACCAACCCCCAACTGTCTTAATTTCCATCTTCGAAAGAACAACTATCAACTAATTCCCTTGGGTTCGACCCCTACTTACCGCTTTACTACCCAATAGTAGAGTACGAGTAGCGGACTTATAAATTTATTTTTGCACAGAGCCATCGCACATTAACGACGGTGTGGTGCGCTCCGTCAAAATTGGCGCCGTTGCCGGGGAATTAGCTTTTTGACCAGTTGTTCTTTTCTTTTGTACCCGTTTCTGCATAACCATGTCTCGTGAAGGAAGCCACCATGACTATCAGGTTGACGATGAGATGAACCTGTACAATCGAAATAATGAGGCTCCGCCTCCATTTATTGACGATCCGGAACTACTCATCAGAAACCAAAGAGCTCGTAATAGGGAGGCCATTCGAAGAAACCAAGGCCCGCCGGAGGACCGAAATGAAGCTGGTCCAGTGCAACCCCCTAGACATCCCCCACCCCCTCAACCTCGACAAATGCCAAGGCGAGAACCCATCTTTGATGACTACTATGGGGATAACAACTTCCGCGAACCTACTATGGGAGAACTGTCGGCACCAGATTTCAGAAATCAACCGTGGTGCATCTACGAGGGCCCTGAACTAGAAAACATTGCCATCAACACATCAGTGGTCCACAACTTGCCCAAGTTCTCGGGAACTCGTGGAGAATCAGCAACGACTCATCTCCAACGCTTACACGGCATTTGCCAAAATCTAAAACCCAATGGCGTGAACGTAGACGACTTCAAGTTAAAGGCGTTCTACTTTTCCCTCATTGACTCGGCGAACAACTGGTTCCTTTCATTGCCTTCCGGTAGCATTAGAACATGGGCTCGGATGCAAAAGAAATTCCTGGACAAATACTACCCAGCAGGAAGAGCAATGCAAGTAAGGAGGCAGTTGCAGGACATCAAGCAGGGGCCCAATGAAACCATGTATGATTACCTAGAGAAATTCAATCGCCTGGAGAGAAGCTGCTGCACCCTTGGACTGCCTGAGAAACTCATCATCGAGTACCTCATTGATGGATTAAGACCCTTAGACAAAATGCTCCTGGACGCCTCAGCTGGAGGATCCATGATGAATCTATCACTGAGTGGCATTAGGAATCCCATCACCGACGTCGCTGAAAATGCCCGATTCAGAGAAGAGACAACTCGGCAGGAAGAATTTTCCCAAACAAAGAATGTGGCAAAGGCTGAAGAAACACCGATGAACTCCATGCCAGAGGAGATGAAACAAATGAAGGAAATGATGGTTCAGATCCTACGAAGGTGACGGAGCCCACTGCACTATCGTTAAGGTGCAGTGTTCTCTGTACAAAATAAATTTATAATATCCGCTACTTGTGACTACACTACTGGGTAGTAAGTGGTAAGTAGGGGTCGAACCCAAGGGAATTAGGGGAATAGGCTATTCTTTTAGGGTGATTGAACTGGGGGGAGCGTGTTTTATGGTTGATTGAGGTTTTAGCGCTCTGATTAACTACGTGATTTTTTGGGGGTTTTTGGTTTTGATAGCGGAAAAGTAAATACAGAAATTAAATGCTGTAAATACAAAGAAGACTTACAGTGGGTGATGCGTGATTGTAATTCCTCCGGTAGATCAGCAGTTGGTGATTGCGGTTTAACAGTTAAGAGAAGCATTCGGTTTCAGGTACTCTTGTATTATAACATGTATATAATAAACTGTTAGTAACTTTTCTAAGTATTCAAAGATGAATCGAGGCCCTTTCGTAGCGCAAGACTTGCAACATCGTTTAAAGCAACCCTTGTTCTATTTCAGACTAATTCCTCCTTTCGAAGTATCTTAGCCTTTTGTGCATCCACCTGATCTCACAGTTACGATTGACCAAGTGGTGTTTTAGATGAGTCGAACTTCTCAGATAAGCTTTGCCCTTTCGTAGCATCCACTTACCCGAGTATGTTCACGAACCCCCACGGAAGAGTTTTGCCCTTTCGTAGCATCCACTCAACCTTGGAAATTCTGACTATAAATGGCACATAGAACAAGTTTTGAATACAAAGAAATGAAACTAAAAGATATTACAACATTATATAATACAAGAAAATACCTTCCACCGAATAAAGAGTTTAGCTACGAATATCCATAGAGATGGATACCATAGCTAAATACTCGGGGGTTTTTGAAAACAATAAGAGGGAAAGGGGTGGAATACTCAAGAACCAACAGGAGTATTCCTAATTTCCTACTGAATACTCAAGAACCAACAGGAGTATTCTCTACAGTATTATAATACTCGAGAACCGACAAGAGTATTATAATTTCCAGTATAATACTCAAGAACAAACAGGAGTATTATTTCAAAACCGAACCAAACTTACAAGTAACAAAATGTAGAGAGAGAAGTGATTACAATTTTTGGGATGCATTTGTGAGGAGGAGGAGGGGTGTATTTATAGCCATGGGGAGGAGAAATGGAGGGCTAAGATGAGGGCACTTGTTGCATGGAGATTGGATGGGCAAATCAAGGGAGGAGGAGCCACCACATGGAGGGGCCAAAAGCCGCCGGTCAAGGAGGAGGAGGGTGGTGGCAGCCGCCGGTTGCCGGTTGCCTTGGGTGGAGGAGCTCCTCCCTTGGCCACCTCTTCATCAAGTCACCAAGTCATCTTGCCATATGTGAGTTTTGTACAGTTTTGTGCAGTCTTTTCACAAAACTGTCAGTGTGTTCTTTCCCCGGACTGTCTTGACTTCACTCCTGATTCTTCTGATTAATTTATTCTGGTCAATTTAACGTCAGGATCCTTGATATTTCTTCAGTCGGCATATGATCTTGACCTTGGATTGACTCTTGTTATCTTTTCAGCATAAAATCCTCTCCTTAGCGTGTTTTCTCTTCAGTCTCTAAAATGCCCTGTGGAAATATATCGGGACTAACAGATGGATGTTAGATAGACAAACAGTCTAACTTGGGGGGTTTTACTGTGTTTTTGATTCGTATAATTGTGGTCCATCAGAAGGCAACCAGCTCCAGTAAAGCCTTGCGAATTCTGCAGTTCTACGGACCACAAGACCGACGCATGCCCAACATTAATAGTAGAGGAACCAGAAGAAGTGAATGCAGTGGTAGGATACCAAGGATACAACAACAACAGCAACAACAGAACTAGACCAAACCGGCAGTATAATCAAACGACCAATCCAAGCTGGCGGAACGACAACCATCCTCCGAGGGAGACACAGCAAGCCGCACCCCAATTAGCTCAGTCATTCTACCAACCTCCCCACCGGTAGTACAACCAGAACACTCCATCAGCAGGCCAATATCAGCAAAGAGGACCAAACCAGTACCCGACAGGACAATATCAACAGAAGGGACAAAATCAGTACCAAGCAAACTCAAGCAGTCAGCAAGGACCAAACAAATCGCTTGAAGACACAATGAAGGAACTTGCAGGAAGCGTAAATTAATTGGGTACTTCGCTACACCAATTCCAAGCGAAAACCGACGGGGCAATTTCAGATTTGACCAAACAAATGTCCCAGCTCGCCACTTCAATATCTGCACTTACTAATGAGCCTAGGCGACTACCTTCACAAACCATTCAAAATCCGAAGGGAAATGTTAATGTTGTGACCCTTAGGAGTGGGAGAAAGCTTGTCGCCAAACCTATGGAGCAAGAGGAGGACGAAAGCCCAAGGTTGCCCGGAGAAGAACAAATAAGGCCCGAGGCTCTTGGAACTCTTGAGCAAGACGCTACCGAGAAAAATGAGGAAGCATCCGAGGAAGAGCGGGACGCAACTGAAGAAGAAGGGAACGCATCCGAAGAACGCAGGCCTGGCCCGGTACCCAAAACCGAGACCCCCAAAATCAGCACAGCACTTCCATTTCCAGTACCAGCCCGTGTACCAAAACAACATGTCATGGATGAGGACGTGTTCGAGTTGTTCAGCAAGGTCAAAAGCAACATCCCCCTCTTGGAAGCCATCATGCAAATTCCTCGATATGCTAAGTTTTTGAATGAACTTTGCACCAACCGGAGGAGGAATACTAGATATGATCAGGAGCTGATGAGTAGAAATGTATCGGCCGTCATACAACGAAAAGTGCCCCCCAAATGCGGAGATCCGGGAACCTATACCATTCCATGCACAATTGGCAACATCCGGATCGAGAACT
The DNA here is from genome assembly GCA_033675215.1 of Rhodiola kirilowii. Taxonomy (NCBI): domain Eukaryota; kingdom Viridiplantae; phylum Streptophyta; class Magnoliopsida; order Saxifragales; family Crassulaceae; genus Rhodiola; species Rhodiola kirilowii. Next base: position 19,397,070 of record CM066195.1, on the reverse strand, counting down.
GCATGCTAGACCTTGGAGCATCAATCAACGTGCTTCCCTTCTCTATCTACTCATGCCTTAGGATTGGACCACTCAAACCCACCGGTCTCACTATCCAGTTAGCAGACCGATCTTGCAAACAACCTGAGGGCAAAATAGAAGACGTCCTGGTACAAGTAGGAGAATTGGTATTTCCAGCAGACTTCTACGTCTTAAAAATGGAAAATGGCAGACCAACAGACCACGCACCAATCCTTCTCGGCCGTCCATTTCTCAAAACATCAAAAATGAAGATAGACTGTGGAAGTGGGATGCTCTCAATGGAGGTGGAAGGAGAGACCTTTAGCTTCGACATATTCAGAGCAATGAAGCATCCCATGGAGTTTGAGGAAGTGCACACTCTCGATACTTTGGACGACCTGGTCCAAGAAGTTCAATCAGAACCAAGAGCAGATCCCTTAAAAACCATACTCAATGGAGCCGAAAGCTCATATGAATTGGCCGAAGGCTTGCAAGAAACGCTGTCCCACTTAACAATCTCAGAGCCTCTCACACCAGAATATGAAGTCAACGAGGTAAAATTATTCAAATCAAATACTTTTTCGCCCTCGGTAATGCAAGCTCCCAAAATAAAATTGAAGCCCATGCCTGGACATCTGAAGTACGCTTTCCTTCGGGATAATAACACTCTCCCGGTAATCATCAAGAGTGGCTTGGAAGCAGGCCAGGAATGTAGTTTGATAAAAGTGCTGAGACAACACAAGTTGGCTATTGGATGGACTCTAGCCGACTTGAGAGGAGTTAGCCCGGCAGTATGCATGCACCGTATTCTACTTGAGGATGGAGCAAAGCCATCAAGAGAGCCTCAACGACGACTCAACCCAATCATGATGGAGATCGTCCAAAAGGAAATACAGAAGCTACTAGATGCGGACGTTATCTATCCCATATCGGATAGCCAATGGGTAAACCCTGTCCACGTGGTCCCAAAGAAAAGTGGGATCACGGTTGAGGAAGATGTTGAAGGAAAAATGGTAACAACAAGGGTCAAGAACGGCTGGAGAATGTGCATCGACTACAGAAAATTGAATGCCGTCACAAGGAAAGACCATTTCCCTCTACCATTCATCGATCAAATGTTAGACCGACTGGCAGGCAAGCCATACTTTTGCTTCCTGGACGGGTTCTCAGGCTACAATCAGATCCCCATAGCGCCTGAGGACCAAGAGAAGACTACATTCACCTGCCCATTTGGCACATTTGCCTTCAGAAGGATGTCGTTCGGCCTATGCAATGCCCCGGGAACTTTTCAAAGGGTAGTGACCAGCATTTTTTCAGACATGATCAGAGAATTCAATGAAGTCTTCATGAACGACTTCAACATCTATGGAGACACATTCGACGCTTGCTTAAGCAATTTGAGCACGGTTTTGGCACGATGTGTGTCCATGAACTTAGTGCTCAATTATGAGAAGTGCCACTTCATGGTAACACACGCAATAGTCTTGGGACATATCGTCTCACAAAAAGGCATGGAAGTGGACAAAGCAAAGATCGACCTGATCATGACTCTACCATACCCATCCACGGTCCGAGACATCCAATCATTCCTTGGCCATGCAGGATTCTACCGACGGTTCATCAAAGACTTCTCCAAAAAGGCGTTGCCTCTATCCACTCTTCTCCAAAAAGAAGTTCCTTTTGAATTCACCAATGCATGCAAGGAAGCCTTTGATAATTGATGGACCATAATTGTATGAATCATAAACACAGTTAAACCCACCAAATTAGACTCTTTGTCTATTTAACTTTTGCTTGTTAGTTCCGATATTTATCTACAGGGTATTTTGAAGTCTAGAGAGAATACAGGCTAAGGAGGAGTTTTTAAGCTGAAAATATATTACGAGTCATTCCAAGGTCACAACCAGATGCCGACTGTACAAATATCATGAACTTGACGTGGAATCACTCAAAACAAGTCCAACCGAAGAGCAACCAGAGTCAGACCGGAGCTGAAAGGAGCCGATGGCTTTTGGAAAAGATCACAAAACCTCTTCTCTTCCTCACACATGGGCGGCTAAGGGGAGGAGGCTCCTCCTCACATGGGGGGCGGCTAAATGGGAGGAGGCTCCTCCTCACATGGGCGGCTAAAGGCCTCTCCACAACCTTGTGCCAAGTGTCTTTGCTCTCCACCACATCTTCTCCTCCTCCTTGGCCTATAAATACAACCTCCCCTCCTTTGTAATCTTCATCCAACCCACAATCCACAATCATCCATCACAAAGCTCTAGCTTCTCTCAAGATTTGGGCACTACTCTTGTAAACATTTGTTTGAAATCTATAATACTCCTGTTGGTTCTTGAGTATTCTAGTAGTTTCAGAGTTTACTCCTGTTGGTTCTTGAGTATTCTCCTTTACTTACTGTCTTTCAAAAACCCTCGAGTACTTAGCTATGGTATCCACCTCTATGGATATTCGTAGCTAAACTCTTCATTCGGTTGAAGGGGTGTACTTGTATCATAAAATGTTTTAGGCCATACTTTTAGTGCCTCTTCTTTGTATTCAAAACTTGTTCTATGTGCCATATATTAGGTTAGAACTTCCAAGGTTGAGTGGATGCTTGGAATGGAAAAGCTCTTCCGTGGGGTTCGTAAACATACTCGGATAAGTGGATGCTTGGAATGGCAAAGCTTATCTGAGGAGTTTGACCTTTCTAAAACACCATTTGGTTGGTCGGGAATGACAGGTCAAATGGATGCACATAGGCTAATATACCTTGGAATGGGGTATTAGTCTAAATAGAACAAGTGCTCTACGTCTTGGAATGGACTAGACAGTGTGGCAAATCGAGTGCTAGGAATGGCCTTGATACACTTTTGAATACTTAGTAGGATCACTAAAGGCCAATGATAAACATGCTACGATACAAGGCCCCCGAAACCGAATGCTTTCCTTAGATTAAAACACCACCTGCATTTACTTTCAATTTTAGTATAAACCGCAATATCAACTGCTGACGTTCCACAAGACTTGCCGATCACCCAACAACCGTTGTAAGTCTTCTCTTTTATTTTCAGTATTTACTTTTCTGTCATTTACTTTTCCGCACTAAAAACCAAAACCAACCAAAAAAACACTTACTTTTCCGCACTAAAACCACAATCAACCTAAAACACGCTCCCTCCCTGTACGATCCCTCAAAGAATAACTTATCCCCCTAATTCCCTTGGGTTCGACCCCTACTTACCACTTGCTACCTAGTAGTAAAGTCACGAGTAGCGGAGATATAAATTTATTTTGCACTGAGAACACCGCACCTTAACGACAGTGCGATGGGCTCCGTCAATGATCTAAAGAAACACACCTATCATCCAAACGCCAAATTGGGAACTCCCATTCGAAATCATGTGCGACGCAAGCGACTTTGCTGTGGGAGCAGTTCTCGGCCAAACATTTGATAAGAAGGCAGGTGTGATCTACTACGCCTCAAGAACCCTAGATTCCGCCCAACGAAACTACTCCACCACCGAGAAGGAACTCCTGGCAGTGGTATTCGCTCTGGAAAAATTCAGATCCTATTTGCTTGGAGCAAAAGTGATAGTTTATTCTGACCATGCTGCCATCCGTTACCTGATGAAGAAGAAGGAAGCCAAACCAAGGCTCATTCGGTGGATATTACTACTGCAAGAGTTCGATGTGGAAATAAGGGACAAAATGAGGATCGAGAATACTGTGGCCGACCACCTAAGCAGGATTGTCCGAAAGGAAGAAGAGGGGCACATAACCGAATCATTTCCAGACGAGCACCTCTGAAATTCTATCCCCTGTTCAAGCAAGTGTTCAAGGTCGAGTTCGGACTGACCTTGAACTCTCTCTACAACAGTTCAACACACGGTACGAGCAGAACAATAAAGACACGAGTGCGCACAGATTGATAACCCAGTTCGGCTACGCCTACTCTGGGGGGTTTCCCACACCTGGAAAAGGGACAACAAATCTTTATTACGAGTTTAGGGCACAGGAGGTCTTACACTTACACAACACCTTTGCTTGTAATGGCCTCACCACTAACACTCCGTCTCTCAGATTTGCAACCGAGGTTCATCGCAACTCTCCTCGATCCCCTTCGTCCAGATCATCTATCTGAACGTTCTCGAAACTCTCCTGAAGCTCGGTCGCTTTCTCTTGAAAGCAAGTTGTTCTACTTCGTTGTGTGCACAGTATGATCACTTCCAGGCAGTCTGAGATGCACTTACTAAGACTGCTCTTACACCGATGAGTTTCTGGTAGGAAGAACTCAATCGGCTGTCGCTCCTTCTCCAATCAGTAAAGATTTCCTCGTGTTTATTTTATCAGTGGGAGCGACAAGAATTAGGGTTGCCCTTGCATTGTATTTATATGCTTGGACGAAACCCTAACTCACACAAGATAAACCCCATCAAATATTTCTCAAATATTCTGATGCGTATCTTTCAAATCGGAACTCTTTATGCAAATATTTGACGCTCGAAAAACTTGCTGGCCAACTTCAGATCGGAACAAAAGATCCTCGATCTTTTTAGGATCTTCCAAGAGATAATCGGAATATTTACTTGAAGCCTTCCTTGCCAAGTCAGACGCCGGTTTAGGATAAATATTCATTCGAATATCTGGGGATCGAATGCATCGCTGGCCGATTTAAAACCGAAAAGATATTGGATCCAGATCCTTCCGGAGAATATCTTCTGCGTCTGTTCTACGCTGTACAGAAGTTCCAGAATGTGTTCGTACTCCTCCTGAACATTAGATCGAACAGTTCTAAAGCCGTTTCGCCAAACAGTATGCCATTCATGGGAACATCAGGCGAGTCACGGCCGTGGATGGTGGTGCAATCGGGCGGAGCAAGGCGGAGGAGGGTGGCGTCCAAGGGTTGGACGTGTATGATGAGAGGAGAGCTCGTGTGGAGTAGTGTGGGATGATTCTTTGGTCTTGTGAGCTCCTCTATATATAGGGTTTTGAGAAGACCTAAAGTTCCCAAAATAAGCCAAGAGATAATTAGGCAATATTTCCATATCTTCTTGCTTTATCTTCAAGCTATCTCTTTGCTTGGGAATTAAGTTATCTTGAACCTTCCAGAATATTCCAAAACCCTAGATGTAAGTTTGCCCTAATTCCACATTGCTTTTGGGCCGGAGTTACTGTTCACGGCCGGAGTACTGTTCATGGCCCAAAAACACTGTTCACTGCCCAAAAACACTGTTCACTGCAGGAAGTTACTGTTTACGCGGGAGTACTGTTCATCCATTCTGCGCATCTGTTTTGACTTCAGCTCTCGATTTGACCTTCCAAACGACCTCGGATGCTCTCGGTGTGAACTAGAGAGTTGTAGGGAATTGAGTCAGCTACGCAACGCCATGTAGCTCGTATTTTTCTGATCAAAGGTCCATTCCCAGCGCTCCGTCGAGCGTCCAAAAGTCTGATCTGCCATTGTGGTGTTTTGGCATAAAATGCCGTCTTTAATGCATGTTTCCTCCTAGAGCTTCCAAAACACCTGAAATGTAAAACAACACTAAGAAGTAACTGTTTGCATAATAAAGTGCTGGAATTGATAGGAATTGTTGACTCGATGAGTCGTATAAATACGGCTCATCAAACCACCCCACACTTAAACTTGTTCGTCCCGAACAAGAACTAGATCAAAGGAGGAACGAACTAATGTAACACCACAATGCTTCGGTCATCCTAGACATGCTACATGAATGTGATTTGGCTAATCTATATTCTACCTTTCTATGCATGCTTGTTACTAATATCCTTGTGCGAAAACATGGGTTAAAGATACGTGTTACCTTTGGGGCGAGATGCAAATCAATTCGGATGTATCGGGAGATAGCCCTTTTTAGACCCATGAACCTCATTCTCGGACTCGAACTCGCTGCTATATGGTTATGCTTTGCTGCTTTTTCTCGCACATGATTGATTCGAGCTTCAAAGTGTTGAGTGCTTTTCGGTCAGCTATAGTGTCTCGGTTTAGATGTATCAGTGGTACTCTTCACTTGTTTCGGTGTAAACCTTCACAATGATGATGGATTTGAACTTTTGTGGTGCGGATTGTGACTGCTCGAACCGTGATTTCTTCTCCTTTTGACGCGAGTCAAGTCGAGGGTCGCTCGCCTATTTTCCCGGTTTACTCGGATTAGAAACCTTTCTGCTCTCACTCATCCTCGTCCTTTTGACACGGGTCAAGTCAAGGGTCGCTTGCCTATTTTCTCGGCTACTTAGACTAGAGTTTGGACGGTGTGAAGTATTCCCGTCCCGACCAACCGCAAGGGTACCGCAGTGGCGGAGCAGACTCGTACTATGTTGCCTCGAAGTGCTAGCCTCCACAAGCTCCACATAACCATATATCCTGAGTTCGGTCTTTGAATGATCTGTCAAGTCTCTCTAGGGCGTTTCTATCAACTCCACATCCCTGTTTATCTCAACTAACAAAGGCACGCAAAGTTTTAAAATCACATGTTAATTGCACAAGTCAATTTTCACCAAAGACATGCATGTAATCGGCTCTATCTATTTCACCATATCATTATCCAATACTGCAAGTCTAGGAAATAGTGAAGTATCATGTACAAAAATTTAAAAAATGACTCAAAACGTGCTGACTCTGTGCAGGGTGCAGGAAATAGACGTGCTGACTCAATACTGACTCTCCCACCCCACACTTTTGAAATAAGCCGTGTCCTCACGGTACGACTTAAATCAAGACTCACAATGCATGCAATAAATAAATAAGGAAAGGAAAAGAGAGTAAAGTTGGACAGGCACTTCCCTCGTGCGATGCGTGACGATCAGAAACGACTGATTATTCTCCTATGCGTCCTCAAAGAGCACCATTGGAGCTTGTATCGCAGCGTGAGTTCGTCACACGATGAAAGGTCTGTGTCGATGACATTAAGACGAATAAAAGATTCCCAGGGGGTTGGAGGAGTCACAATGGTCTCACTTAAAACCCAACCTCCTTAGACTCGTAAGTCTTTGTGACAGAATCTTTAAACGCTCCTGTTTCTCGACGCAACTTATTCAAAGTGTGAACTACTCACGCTGGATACAGTCTTTTGTTAACATCTCTGATACGTTCCCCTCTGTCCTGCATGAAAATCATCTTCCTTCCCAAGTACAATGTGACAATAATGACTCAAAACATGGACAAACATAATAAGTAAATAAACGAAGAAGTGAAAGGTGCAGGGCTGCCTCCCTGTGAGCGCATTTGTTTAACGTCGTTGGCTCGACAGTACCTCCTCTAAGTGTCAGGAGGCTCGGCAAGGTCAAACTGGTGAACGGTCAGGTTAGCCTCTCCATGATAGTGCTTCACTCGCTGTCCATTGACCCTGAATCGGTCTCCTCCTGTCGGGCTCTCAAGTTCGACTGCTCCATGATTAAAGACCCGTGTGATGGTGTAAGGGCCGGTCCATCTGGACCTCAACTTCCCGGGCATGAGTCGTAACCGAGATGAGAACAAGAGCACGTGTGCCTGAGTATGAATTTGTCGTGGTAGAGCTTGGTCCGCGCCTTGTAGTCTGTTTGGCTCTCATAAGCCTCGAGGAGCAGCTCCTCAAGCTCGCACAACTGTAATTTGCTATCTAGCCCGGCTGCCTGTAAGTCTGGATTGCACTTCTTCAGTGCCCAATATGCCTTGTGCTCTAGCTCGACTGGTAAGTGGCACGCCTTCCCATAGACCAACCGAAAAGGTGATGTGCCTATCGGTGTCTTGTAGGCTGTCCTGTATGCCCAAAGAGCCTCATCTAACCGCTGGCTCCAATCCTTCCTGGTCGGTCCCACCATCTTCTCCAGAATTCCCTTAATTTCGCGGTTGGAGATCTCCGCTTGCCCATTCGTCTGGGGATGATATGCTGTGGAAGTCCGGTGATGAACATGGTAGCGCTTCAGTGTGGATGCCATCATACGGTTGCAGAAGTGCGTCCCCTGATCACTGATAATGGCCTTAGGTACTTCGTACCTGCAAAAGATGTTAGTGCGCAAAAAGTCTACGACAGTTTTAGCATCAGCACATCTAGTGGCCTTGGCCTCTACCCACTTGGACACATAATCAACTGCAACTAAGATAAAAGAAAAACCACATGAAACAGGAAAAGGACCCATAAAATCTATCCCCCAAATGTCAAACACATCATTCACTAGTATGGGGACCTGTGGCATCTCCTGTCTCGCCGAAATGTTACCTACTCTCTGGCATCTATCACATCTCTTACAATGATTGTAGGCATCTCTAAAAACATGCGACCAAAAGAAACCACTATCTAAAATCTTCCTAGCCGTCCTCCTAGGGCCGAAATGGCCACCACACTCTAACTCATAGCAAAAACTGATAACTGAAGCAATCTCATCATCGGGGATGCACCGTCTAAGAATCTGATCTACACCTATTTTCCACTAGTACGGATCATCCCACACATAGTATTTAGCATCATGCTTCAGTTTCAAACACTGTGCCCTAGAATATGAGGGCGGGAACTTACCTCCGACCAGGTAGTTCACTAGAGGAGCGAACCATGGCATCTTACCCGAAATAGCATACATGTGCTCATCTGGAAATGTCTCGGTAATCTGCCCGGCATCCTCCTCTCTGACGAGATGGCTCAAGTGGTCGGCCACTGTGTTCTCTATGCCCTTCTTGTCCCTGATCTCCACGTCAAACTCCTGTAGGAGCAGGATCCACCTAATGAGCCTCGGCTTTGCCTCCTTCTTCGTCATCAAGTACCTGATAGCTGCATGGTCAGAATAGACAACAACTTTAGTACATAGCAAATAAGACCTGAATTTCTCCAAGGCAAAGACCACGGCTAGTAGCTCCTTCTCTGTGGTCGAATAGTTCTTCTGGGCCACGTCTAGTGTCCTCGAAGCGTAGTAGATCACCACTGGCTTCTTGTCCACCTTCTGACCGAGAACTGCTCCTACCGCATAATCACTCGCGTCACACATAATCTCAAAGGGCTGTGTCCAGTCCGGAGCTCTAATGATGGGTGTGCTGGTGAGGGCCTCCTTCAGCTCATCAAATGCTGCCCTGCACTGATCTGTAAACTCAAAAGGAACATCTTTCTGTAAGAAGTTAGATAAAGGCAGCGCCTTTTTAGAGAAATCCTTTATGAACCTACGATAGAAACCAGCATGCCCCAAAAATGACTTAATATCACGGACTGTGGAGGGATATGGCAGAGTAACAATCAAATCTATCTTAGCTTTGTCTACCTTTATACCCTCATGTGAGACTATGTGACCGAGTACTACTCCATGGGTAACCATAAAATGACACTTTTCATAGTTGAGTACCAAATTCATCGAAACACATCGTGCTAAAACTGTACTCAAATGATCTAAGCATGCATCAAAAGTGTCACCGTGCACAGTAAAATCATCCATGAACACCTCAATAAACGAACCTATCATGTCAGAAAAGATACTAGTAACGACCCGCTGAAAAGTGCCGGGTGCGTTACACAAGCCAAAGGACATCCGGCGAAAAGCAAACGTACCGAATGAACATGTGAAGGTTGTCTTCTCCTGATCCTCGGGTGCTATGGGAATCTGATTATAGCCTGAAAAACCATCTAGAAAGCAAAAATAAGGCTTACCTGCCAAGCGGTCGAGCATCTGATCAATGAATGGAAGAGGAAAGTGATCCTTGCGCGTAACTGCGTTCAGCTTCCTGTAGTCTATGCACATGCGCCATCCATTCTTGACTCGTGTCGTGACCATCTCGCCCTCGGCATTCTTCTCTACTGTGATCCCTGTCTTCTTTGGCACAACATGTACCGGGCTCACCCACTGACTGTCTGAGATCGGGTAGATCACATCTGCATCCAACAACTTCTGAATCTCCTTCTGGACCACCTCCATCATAATCGGGTTCAATCTGCACTGAGGCTCCCTTGAAGGTCTAGCTCCATCATCCAGCAATATCCGATGCATACAAACTGCCGGGCTGATTCCCTTGATGTTGGCTAGCGTCCATCCAATGGCCAGTTTGTGCTCGGTGAGCACTCCAATCAACCTGCGCTCCTGATCTGCCTCGAGCCCACTCTTAATGATGACTGGCAGCGTGCTATCCTCCCCTAAGAATGCATACTTCAAGTGACTAGGTAGAGGCTTCAATTCTACTGTAGGTGCCTGCACAACAGAAGGCAAACACACTTGTGATTTGAATAAACGAACTGCATTAACCTCGTACCTCATGGTGAGTGGCTGGGCAATCTTGAGCTGGTCTAGTACGTCTAAGATGGCCTCTGTATGCTCATATGAGTCCTCTGGTGAGTACACTGCCTCCTCAATTACCTGCTCTAGTGGGTCGGTCCGTCTCTCCGGATGTACCTCCTGGACAAGGTCGTCCAAGGTGTCTAAGGCATGGACCGCCTCGTACTCTGTAGGATGCTTCATGGCCCTGAAGATGTCAAAGCTGATCCTCTCGTCCTCAACCTCCATGGTCAACGTCCCAGTGTCACAGTCTATCTTCATCTTTGACGTCTTGAGGAATGGCCGGCCGAGTAGGATTGGTGCATGGTCTGTGATGGACCAAAGTTATACGAGTCAGAAACACAGTAAAACCCCCTTAATTAGACTATTTGTCTATCTAACGTCTACGTGTTAGTCCCGATATATTTTCACAGGGCATTTTAGAGACTGAAGTGAAAACACGCTAAGGAGAGGATTTTAAGCTGAAAAGATAACAAGAGTCAATCCAAGGTCAAGATCATATGCCGACTGAAGAAATATCAAGGATCCTGACGTTGAATTGACCAGAACAAATTAATCAGAGGAATCAGGAGTGGAGTCGAGACAGACCGGGGAAGGAACACATTGACAGTTTTGTGAAAAGACTGCACAAAACTGTACAAAACTCACATTTGGGCAAGATGACCGACCACCACTCAAGGAGGTGGCCAAGGGAGGAGCTCCTCCCCCTTCCACCACCGGCAACCGGCGGCTCCTCCACCCATGGTGACCGGCGGCTTTTTGCTCCTCCACATGGCACCTCCTCCTTCCTCCTCTTCTCCTCCCTTGGATCAAATGCACATGTTCACCATCTCCACCACCCATCTCCTCCCATTTTGGCTATAAAAGGAGGAGCTCCTCCTCCTCATTTCACACACCAAAATCCAAATTCACTTCTCTCTCTAGAAGTTGTAATATTTGTAATGTTGTAATTTTGCTTTGGAAATAAAGGAAAGCTCCCTTGGCGCTTCAACGGTTGTAAGTTTCTCTTAGTATTTATTTATTTAACTGTTGCCTTTAATTTCCTTAGTATAATGTTTAGCGCGATGAATAGTAGCTAAACTAGTAGTTCGGTCTAAGGGGCGCACTTGTATTATAAAATGTTTTAAGACTATTAACTTAGTGTATAGTCTTAGTATTCAAAACTTGTTCTATGTGCCATATATAGTCAGAGTTTCCAAGGTTGAGTGGATGCTGTAACAAGCAAAGCTCTTCTGTGGGAATTCGTGATCATACTCAGGTAGTGGAAGCTGTAACAAGCAAAGCTATCTGAGGAGTTCGACTCATCCTAAATCCCATCTGGTCGAGCGTAACTGTGAGATCAGGTGGATGCACCCAGGCTAGCATACCTTAGGGTATTGGCGCTAGTTTGAAATAGAACAGGAGTTGCTTTAAACCGGTGTTGCAAGTCTTGAGCTGTAACTAGCCTCGATTCACCGTTTGAATACTTAGATGATTCACTAATGGTCAATGATAAACAGGATATAATACAAGTCCCCTGAAACCGAACATTTCTCTTAATCATTAAAATAGTAATTTACTTTCCAGTATTAAAATCAACCAACCAACCAATCAATCAATCAAAATAGCTGATAGCTTTAAAACCAACCAACCGACCTTAAACACGTTCCCACGCTGCGTAATTCCCCCCGAAGAACAATTATTCCCCTAGTTCCCTTGGGTTCGACCCCTACTTACCAAGTACTACCCAGTAGTATAGTTGCAAGTAGCGGACTATAAATTTATTTGCACAATCGCTTTGACGACGAGCGGTTCTGTCAAATTGGCGCCGTTGCCGGGGAACTAGTCATCGGATAACTGTTCTTTGAATCGTTACGCGCTTCAAAACAACCATGTCTCGCGAAGAAAGTCACCATGACTACCAGGATGACGAAGAAATAAACCTGTACGATCAGAATGATGAGGTACCATTTCCATTCGTCGACGATCTGGAACAACTCATCAGAAACAGAAGAGCTCGTGATAGGGAAGCAGTCAGAAGAAACCAAGAATTACCCGAGGACCGAAATGCAGCTGGTCCAGTACAACCTCATATCCATCCCCCACGACCACAACCTCAACCTCGATACATGCCAAGAAGAGAACCCGCGTTCGATGACTACTACGGAGATAACTACTACCGTGAACCGACGATGGGCGAGTTAAATGCCCCTAATTTCGAGACACAGCCGTGGTGTATCTATGAGAGCCCTGAATTAGAAAATATAACCATCAACGCATCAGTGGCACACAGCCTGCCAAAATTCTCAGGATCTCAAGGAGAATCTGCCGCAACTCACCTCCAACGCCTACATGGCATTTGCCAGAATCTAAAGCCCAATCGAGTGAATATGGACGACTTCAAGTTAAAAGCGTTCTATTTTTCCCTCACTGACTCGGCAAGTGACTGGTTCCTTTCATTGCCTTCCGGAAGCATTAGAACATGGGTTCAGATGCAGAAGAAATTCTTAGATAAATACTATCCGGCTGGAAGAGCAATACAAGTAAGGAAGCAACTACAGGAAATCAAACAAGGTCCCAATGAAACCATGTACGATTACCTGGAAAAGTTTAATCACCTAGAAAGGAGCTGCTGTACCCTTGGACTGCCCGAGAAACTCGTCATCGAGTACCTCATTGATGGATTAAGACCACTAGACAAAATGCTCTTGGATGCCTCAGGAGGAGGGTCCATGATGAATCTGTCATTAAGTGGCATCAGAAATCTCATCGCCAACGTTGCTGAAAATGCTCGATTTAGAGAAGAGACCACTCGCCAAGATGAATTCTCTCGATCAAAAAGGGTAGCACAAACTGAGGCATCAGTAAACTCCATAACTGAAGAGATGAAACATTTAAAGGAGATGATGATTGAGATCATACGTAGACAGCCAGTTACGGTAAAACCTTGCGAGTTCTGCGGTTCTACGGACCACAAAACAGACGCATGCCTAACATTGATAGAAGAAGAACCGGCTGATGTGAATGCAGTGGGAGGATATCAAGGATACAACAACGTCAGAACTGGACAAAATAGACAGTACGGTCAAATGTCCAACCCAGACTGGCGTAACAACAACAGCTATCTTCAGACGGAGACACAACCAGCTGTCCCTCAACTAGCTCAGTCATACTACCAACCCCCCCACCGACAATATCACCAGAACACTCCATCAGCAGGCCAATATCACCAAAAAGGGCCAAATCAGTACCAAGCCAGACCGAGCAATCAGCAGGAGCCAAGCAAGTCGCTCAACGACACGATGAAGGAGCTTACGGGAAACATTAATCAGTTGGGAACTTCGCTACACCAGTACCAGGCTAAAACTGACGGGGCAATCTCAGAATTGACCAAACAAATGTCCCAGCTCACCACCGCCATGTCTACACTCACTACTGAACCTGGCAGACTTCCTTCACGGACCGTTCAAAATCCAAAGGCAAATATAAGCATGATAAAGAGGTCAAGCATGAAGGCTACACTAGGAGAGGTAGCACGATCCCCAACTTACAAACTCTCGAACAATCACTTCAACCGCAGACGTCGGCCTGATTGGAATCAAGAGGAAGATCGCCCCAATAATGGCAAAACATGGGTTACACATGCCGACAATGGACGATATGCATTCACCGTCTGCATAACACCACCGCCTATTATACACACCGACATACCAGCATCAGGATGGGACGACGACAACAACTTAAGGCCAATGAATAGGCAGACTGGTCAAAGAATAGAAAGAGCCCTCGTTTCAGACCATGAGTCACAACCGGAAAGAGATAAAGACCCAGGAGCCTTTACAATCACTTGCTGTATTGGTGAAACCCAGATCCACAAATGCTTAGTCGATCTTGGGGCTGCTGTCAACGCCATGCCTTCCTCCTTGTATTACTTACTAGGACTGGGTCCGTTGAAACCTCCCCGGTCAAATATCGAGCTAGGAGACAAGTCATGCATCCGTCCGGTTGGAGAACTGGAAGATGTAATACTCCATGTGGGAGAGCTCGTCGTTGCTGCAGACTTCTATGTAATACCAACAGAAGAAACCAGCGAAGACGATCCTCCGACAATAATATTGGGACGACCATTCCTCTACGCCACTAAAGCAATAATCGATGTGGGCAAGGGGTCATTATCACTTAAGTTCGGCGGAAAAATTGCACATTTCTACATTAATAAGAGCCGCCCGGACACGAAGAAACCGCGAGACATAACACCTATCTCAGATCACTGTGCACAGTTTTCTGACCTGTCATTAGGGACCAGAAAAGTATCAAGACCAGCAGCTATGGTCAAAGGTCTCCCGCCTTCTCAGAAACAATGGAAAGAGAAAACACCAAAACAATGGAGCTCTTACTCCAACAAGAAGTCAGGAAGGAACAACACTGGAACGGTGGCAAAGTTTGACCTCAGCCACCCATGGGACCCAAACCAATAAACCACAAACGAGGTATCGTCGAGCCAATGACGTTAAACAAGTGCACTGGTCGAGAGGTAACCCGACACTATCTTACTTTTCCGCACTTTAATTTCTGTCATTTAAATTCAGTATTTAGTTTTAAGCTTGCATGACTTTTGAACTAAGGCACGCCTTCGTTCAAAAGTGGGGGGTGAGAATCACCTGTGTACATAAATAACATGCAGCTGCTTTTTCTTTTTTAATAAGTACCTTTTTGAAAATATGAACTTAAGAATGTGAAAAAGATAAATCATAATTCATGCATTAACCTTGTGAAAATTCAACAGTTTAAAAACTTAGAATGTAACTTTTCATTTGTCCTTTGTGCTGAGATAACTAGGGATGTGGAGTTGATATAAACTGCCCTAGAGAGGCTTGGAAAGCAATCAAAGGATCAGATCAAACTATATGGTTTTTGAAGTCAGTGGAGGCTGCACTTCGGGTTTTCAGTGAATAATTGAAGTCAACTCCGCCATGAAGCATCTATGCAAAGGCGAGGACGGGAATCAGACCGTCCTCTCTCTAGTCAAAATAGCCGAGAAAATAGATGGGCGACCCTCATCTTGACCCGCGCAAAACGACAAAGACGAGAGGAGCGGGGAGGTATTTCCATAGGCTTGCGGGCGATGAATGGACCTCCCAAAAAGGCTCGAGAAAATGGACTAGCAATCACAAAAAGACGAAAAGACTGCACAAAACTGTACAAACTCACATTTGGGCAAGATGACCGACCACCACTCAAGGAGGTGGCCAAGGGAGGAGCTCCTCCCCCTTCCACCACCGGCAACCGGCGGCTCCTCCACCCATGGTGACCGGCGGCTTTTTGCTCCTCCACATGGCACCTCCTCCTTCCTCCTCTTCTCCTCCCTTGGATCAAATGCACATGTCCACCATCTCCACCACCCATCTCCTCCCATTTTGGCTATAAAAGGAGGAGCTCCTCCTCCTCATTTCACACACCAAAATCCAAATTCACTTCTCTCTCTAGAAGTTGTAATATTTGTAATGTTGTAATTTTGCTTTGGAAATAAAGGAAAGCTCCCTTGGCGCTTCAACGGTTGTAAGTTTCTCTTAGTATTTATTTATTTAACTGTTGCCTTTAATTTCCTTAGTATAATGTTTAGCGCGATGAATAGTAGCTAAACTAGTAGTTCGGTCTAAGGGGCGCACTTGTATTATAAAATGTTTTAAGACTATTAACTTAGTGTATAGTCTTAGTATTCAAAACTTGTTCTATGTGCCATGTATAGTCAGAGTTTCCAAGGTTGAGTGGATGCTGTAACAAGCAAAGCTCTTCTGTGGGAATTCGTGATCATACTCAGGTAGTGGAAGCTGTAACAAGCAAAGCTATCTGAGGAGTTCGACTCATCCTAAATCCCATCTGGTCGAGCGTAACTGTGAGATCAGGTGGATGCACCCAGGCTAGCATACCTTAGGGTATTGGCGCTAGACTGAAATAGAACAGGAGTTGCTTTAAACCGGTGTTGCAAGTCTTGAGCTGTAACTAGCCTCGATTCACCGTTTGAATACTTAGATGATTCACTAATGGTCAATGATAAACAGGATATAATATAAGTCCCCTGAAACCGAACATTTCTCTTAATCATTAAAATAGTAATTTACTTTCCAGTATTAAAATCAACCAACCAACCAATCAATCAATCAAAATAGCTGATAGCTTTAAAACCAACCAACCGACCTTAAACACGTTCCCACGCTGCGTAATTCCCCCCGAAGAACAATTATTCCCCTAGTTCCCTTGGGTTCGACCCCTACTTACCAAGTACTACCCAGTAGTATAGTTGCAAGTAGCGGACTATAAATTTATTTGCACAATCGCTTTGACGACGAGCGGTTCTGTCAGTCTATCGGGCTGCTGTTCTCCATCTTGAGCACATAGAAGTCTGCTGGGAATACTAGATCGCCCACCTGTACCAGCACATCCTCAATCTTTCCCTCGGGCTGCTTGCATGATCTGTCCGCCAGCTGTATGGTAAGACCTGCAGGCTCAAGAGGACCAATACGCAGACAGGAGTGTATAGAGTACGGTAAAACATTGATGGAAGCACCGAGATCTAGCATGCAATTCTCTATCCTAATGTTACTGATTGTGCAGGGAATGGTGTATGTGCCTGGATCACTGCATTTCGGTGGCACCTTGCGCTGAATCACCGTGGAAACATTCCTGCTCATGAGCTCCTCGTGTGGCTGGGTTCCTCTTCGTCTGTTTGTGCACAACTCCTTCAGAAACTTCGAGTATCTCGGGATCTGCTTGATGGCCTCAAGGAGTGGGATGTTGATTTCCACCTTACTGAATAGCTCCCACACTTCCCTGTCCATCACATACTTCTTCGGAGCTCGAACCTGCACAGGAAAAGGCAAGGGTACCTGAACGTTAGAATTCTCGATGATGGGTACCTGAATTGGCCGAGAGGCCTCTACTGACGGGATCAGGTCTGGTCCAGGCTCGTCCTGGGGCAAGGTACTCGGTTCGGCTGTCTCATTCTCGGGCTCTGCTGGTCCTGCTGCTCTTCGTCCACTCCTTAATGTCACTGCACTGACGTTCCCCTTCGGATTCTGAACGGTTTGTGAGGGAAGTTGTCCAGCGTTGTCTTCGAGCCTCGAGACTGTCGTAGCAATTTGGGACATCTTCTTCTGAAGGTCAGTTATTGCCCCGTCGGTCTTGGCCATGTACTGGTTCAAGGTTGTATTGATCTGCTGGTTGCTAGCCATCATCTCCTTTATCATGTCCTCCAGGGATTTATTTTGATTGCTCGGGCCCAGCTGATTGTTGTTCGGCCCTTTCTGCTGATACTGCCCAGGTGTACTCTGTCGAAACTGATGATGTGGGTGCTGGTAGGGCTGCTGAGTCTGCTGAGGTATATTCTGTCGTGCTGGCTGTTGTTGCTGATTGTTGTTCCTCCAGGTCTGTCCGTTGGCCCCTAGATTGGGCGCTGCTGCGCCATACTGTCTGACTGGCCCTGGCTGGTTACCATAGTTCTGATAGTTGCCCACTGCATTGATATCAGCCTGGACGTCTGTTACTAAGGTAGGGCATTCATCTGTCTTGTGATCTGTAGCTGCACAGAACTCACATGGCTTGACCTGGATTGGTTGCCTTCGGATCACATGCTTCATCAGCTCCCTCATTTCCTTCATTTCTGCGGCCATAGCACTGATTGAGGGCTCAACTGTTGACACGTTCTTTGTTTGGGCATACTCGTCTTCTTTTGTTTACTCATCCTGGAAGCGCTCACTTTCTGCCACTGATATGATCTTCTGCTTTACTCTGGCTGGCGTCAGGTTCATGAGATTACCTCCAGCTGAGGCTTCCAATAGCTTCCTTTCTAGCTTGCGCAGTCGATCTAGCATATACTCGACGATGACTTTCTCTGGGAGCTCGAGGTTGCAGCAACTCTTTTCCAAGGCCAGGAACTTCTCCACATACTCGTACATAGTCTCATTTGGGCCTTGCTTGAGCTCTTGCAACTGCTTCCGGACTTGCGCTGCACGCCCAACTGGATAGTATTTGCTGACGAATTGCTTTTGCATCTGGTCCCATGTGTAGATACTATCGGGGGGCAAGGATAGAAACCAATCTGCGGCAGCGTCTGTAAATGAGAAGTAGAACGCCTTCAGCTTGAAAATTTCGACGTCAGCTCCGTGTGGTTTTAGGTTTAAGCATAACCCGTGATAACGTGTCAGGTGAGATGTAGCGGACTCTCCCTTGGTTCCAGAGAACTTGGGTAGATGATGGACGACTGAGGTGCTGACTGTTATGGCTGCGAGGTCCGGTCCTTCATAAATAGGCCATGTTTGGTCTCTGAAATTGGGAATCGAGAGCTCGCCCATGGTGGGTCCTTCATCTTCGTCCTCCTCATCGTCTCTGACTACTGGTTGGCGTGGGGGTCTCTGAGGTGGTGGGTATGGATGTTGTGGATGGTATGGTAGTGGTGGGTATTGGGGGTATGGCGGTTGTGGGTACTGTGGATATGGTGGTGGTGGATACTGCTGATATGGTGGCGGGTACTGAGGGTACTGTGGATATTGCGGTTGGTTTTGGTTTTGTTTTTGTTGAAATTGTCCCGGGATAGCCCCCCGGATTTCTCCATTCTGTACCTGTTCGACTTCATTATTTTGACTGTTGTCACCGACTATACTTCCTGCATGAGACATGTTGCAAGAAATAGCAAGCACCGAGATAGAAAACACCGAAATAGCAAGCACATACTAGCAACAAAGGATCCCCAAGAGAGTGGAGGAGTCACAACGGTCTCACTTAAAACCCACACTCCTTAGACTCGTATGTCTTGGTGACAGGATCCTCTAAAAGCTAGAAATTGGAAATCGAAGAATCGGAAAATGAAATCGAGACTGTTGAAAATAACGAATTAGGAAATCACCGAATAGCAGGAAATACGAAATAAACAAAAAAACGAAAATTTGGAAATTTCTAAAAACACAAAAAATTCAAAATAAAATACTAAACGATCTCCGATGGCCGAAAAACAGCGTATATCACGAGCGAATGCTCGTGACTTCTGATCTACTCGTCGTTCCGCTCAGAATAAGGTACTATGGGCTGAAATCGGACACCGGTAGCTCGAATCCTGCAGACTTTTCGCAAAACTGAAAAAACAGTGAAAAAAGCAAAAAAACCGAAAAAACAAAAACAAAAAAGACAGAACAAATATTTTCACCGTGCGTAGCTCCCCGGCAACGGCGCCAAAATTTGACAGGGGTCGTCGGTACCTGCAAATTTGATTTTATATTTTCCTTACTCTAGACTGTGGGTTAGTACAGCGGCAAGCAAGGGTCGAACCCAAGGGAGCTAGATAGTTACTACTTTGTTCTGTAAGAAGAAAAGAAAGACAATTGGGTGATAGTAATGGATTAGGAAACAGTAAATTACGAAATAAGTAAAAGATGTATCAATCAGAGAAGATATTCAGGCTAGGGTTTTCTTCAATTGTGACTAAGTTTATCCTTGATAGCTAAGTATTTATTCTTGTTTTATTAGGGTTACTCCTGGTCAGGTTATAACCGTTTAATTCTAGCAAACCTAATACTCCTGGTCAGGTTATATTAGGTTTAGTGCTTCTACTTATTCTAACGGGTCAGTATCAAATAAGCAGTAAATAGATAGTAAGTATTACTAGGTTAAGTTGTACCCTTTCGGATCTCCCCTTAACCTAATAATTCGAACTGATAATTTGCACAAGAATTAAATAGAATGCAAGAACAATAATGAATAACAGAATCTCAAAACATTCGTCACAATTATTCAACCCTAACCCGAATAATCGGTTTAGTTACACATGGCCATAAGTAAACAATGCAAGTAATGAAAAACAAAAGAACACTTCACTAAACCGAAGGGGAGGAAGGCTGCCGAGTCACGGCCGTGGATGGTGGTGCAATCGGGCGGAGCAAGGCGGAGGAGGGTGGCGTCCGAGGGTTGGACGTGTATGATGAGAGGAGAGCTCGTGTGGAGTAGTGTGGGATGATTCTTTAGTCTTGTGAGCTCCTCTATATATAGGGTTTTGAGAAGACCTAAAGTTCCCAAAATAAGCCAAGAGATAATTAGGCAATATTTCCATATCTTCTTGCTTTATCTTCAAGCTATCTCTTTGCTTGGGAATTAAGTTATCTTGAACCTTCCAGAATATTCCAAAACCCTAGATGTAAGTTTGCCCTAATTCCACATTGCTTTTGGGCGGAGTACTATTCACGGCCGAAGTACTGTTCATGGCCAAAAACACTGTTCACTGCCCATAAACACTGTTCACAGCCGGAAGTTACTGTTCACGCGGGAGTACTGTTCATCCATTCTGCGCATCTATTTTGACTTCAGCTCTCGATTTGACCTTCCAAACGACCTCGGATGCTCTCGGTGTGAACTAGAGAGTTGTAGGGAATTGAGTCAGCTACGCAGCGCCATGTAGCTCGTATTTTTCTGATCAAAAGTCCATTCCCAGCGCTCCGTCGAGCGTCCAAAGGTCTGATCTGCCATTGTGGTGTTTTTGGCATAAAATGCCGTCTTTAATGCACGTTTCCTCCTAGAGCTTCCAAAACACCTGAAATGCAAAACAACACTAAGAAGTAACTGTTTGCATAATAAAGTGCTGGAATTGATAGGAATTGTTGACTCGATGAGTCGTATAAATACGGCTCATCAACCATATTTATATGATTCATTAAGACAGTTAAACCCACCAAATTGGATGTTTTATCTTGACAACTTTTACTTGTTAGTTTCACTTTTGTTCTACAGGCTATTTCAAGGAGTAAAGATGAAAACGAGCTAAAATGGAGTTCTTAACACCGAAAGTGAATTACAAGTCAGAACTGACCATACCCCGACAGTACTCCGATCAAGCCACAACTAAGTCCCAATGACTTATTCCATCAAAGATCAAGAACACAAGTGAAATGCCAAGTATAAGTGACTTATCTTTTGATGTCAACTAAGGAGCAACCAAAGGGCAACCGAAGAGGCAACCAAAGGGCAACCGGAAGTCACATTTCAACCGATGGCTTTTTGGAGAAAAGATCTCATTCCACTCACACATCTTCCCCTCCTCCACCACCACTACAAGAAACTGTCTTATAAGCCACGATTTAAATTCAACGGAATTTATATTGTTGATAATATATATAAAACCTTCAATTTTTGGTGGGAATTAAATCCGTTGGAAATTATTAGTTATAAATCCGTCACTAATAAAATAAAAGGGTATTATAGTAAATGTACGTTATAAATATTATTATCTACAAGCTTTAAAACTAACGGATTATCTATTGGTTTTTACTATTTTTCTTTATTGTTCCTGGTCAACTTTTGCAACAGACAATCCGTCGAAAATGACACGAAAATCAACGGATTTGATAAAATCTACGCATGTATTACCTACGACTTTCCAACAGAAAAATCCGTGGAAATTAATACCATTTTCAACGGATACAGGTTAAATACAACGGAATCTGTCGTCGATAATGAGGCTTTTTCTTGTAGTGCACATGGGCGGCTAAAGCTCTCCACCACTCCTCTCATGCCATGTGGCCGGCGGCTAAGGGAAATGCCACCTTGCCCGGCGGCTTTCCTCCCCTCCTATCATCCCATGCCATGTGTTGAGCTCTTCTCCTCCCATTTGACAAGTGTATGGCTCTCATTCCTCCCCCATGCCTATAAATAGAGACCTTCCCTTCCCTTTGTAAATCATCTCATCCTCATTCCATCCCAACATCCATAGTTCTTGTAGTGAGAGAAGCTCTCTAGATTCTACAACACAATCCATGTAAACACTTTACTTTGAATCAAAAGCTCCAAGTTTGTTCTTAAGTACTCTTGTCGGTTCTTGAAGTACTTAAGCATTTCCTTTACTTTACGTTGTTCTTGAGTTTACTCCTGTTGGTTCTTGAGTATTCTCCCTTTACTTTCCTTGTCTTTACTTTCAAAACCTTTACTTTTCCTGTCTTTCAAAACCTTTATTTTACTCAGTACTTAGCTATGATATCCACCTCTATGGATATTCGTAGCTAAACCCTTCATTTGGTTGAAGGGGTGTACTTGTATCATAAAATGTTTTAGACCCTTCTCTTAGTGCCTCTTTGTGTTCAACTTGTTCTAGGTGCCTTATATTAGGTCAGAATTCCATTGGTTGAGTGGATGCTCGGAAGAGCAAAGCTTTGTCATGGGTTCGTGATCTTCTGTGGATAAGTGGAGGCTCGGAAGAGCACAGCTTATCTGTGGAAGTCAACCTCTTTAAAACACCACTTGGTTTATCAGGAATGATGATCAAATGGATGCACATACTAGAACAAGAGTTCTTTGTCTTGCAAAAGACTAGACGGTGTGGCAAGTCATGTGCTATGAATAGCCTTGATTCACTTTTGAACACTTAGTATGATCATTAGAGGTCAATGATAAACAGACTATGATACAAGGCCCCTGATACCGAATCTTTCCTTTGATTCAAACATCACCTGTCACTTACTTTCAGTCTTACTATCAACTGTTTACTTTCCAGTCATTTACTTTCTGTAACTTTACTTTCAGTCCATATCAACTGCTTACTTTCCGTAAGTCTTGTCCTTCAAGAAATTACTTTCCGTAAGTCTTGTCCTTCAAGCAATTACTTTCCGTAAGTCTTGTCCTTCAAGCAATTTCTTTCCGTAAG
The DNA here is from genome assembly GCA_033675215.1 of Rhodiola kirilowii. Taxonomy (NCBI): domain Eukaryota; kingdom Viridiplantae; phylum Streptophyta; class Magnoliopsida; order Saxifragales; family Crassulaceae; genus Rhodiola; species Rhodiola kirilowii. Next base: position 19,374,182 of record CM066195.1, on the reverse strand, counting down.
TCTTGTCCTTCAAGCATTTACTTTCAGCAAGACTTGTCCATCAAGCACTTTACTTTTCAGTATTTACTTTCAGTCTCGTATTTACTTTCTTTATTTTCAGTCATTTACTTTCCAGTGCTAAAATCACAACCAACCCATGCTACTTTCAGTACTAAAATCACAACCAACCCCCAACTGTCTTAATTTCCATCTTCGAAAGAACAACTATCAACTAATTCCCTTGGGTTCGACCCCTACTTACCGCTTTACTACCCAATAGTAGAGTACGAGTAGCGGACTTATAAATTTATTTTTGCACAGAGCCATCGCACATTAACGACGGTGTGGTGCGCTCCGTCACTTGTCCACTTTCTCAGCCTTTTGGGAGGTCCAATCATCGTCCGAGAGCATATGGAAATACCTCCCCGCTCTTTCTCATCCTCGCCGTTTTGCGCGGGTCAAGATGAGGGTCGCTCATCTATTTTCCCGGCTACTAGAACTAGAGATAGGACGGTTTGATTCCCATCCCGCCTCTTGCATAAACGCTGCATGGCGGAGATGATTCTAATCTCCATTGAAACCCGAAGTGCAGCCTCCACTGACTTCGTAAACCATATAGTGAAATCCGATCCTTCGAGTGCTTGCCAAGCCTCTCTAGGGCATTTTATATCAACTTCACATCCCCTGTATATCTCAGCACAAAGGGACAAATGAGAAGTTACATCCCAAGTTTTTATACAGTTGAGATTTCACAAGGTAAATGCATGAATTTATATCTATCTTTTTCACATTCTCAAGTTCATATTTTCAAAAAGATAATATTAAGGGAAAAGGAAAAAAGAAAGCATGTTAATTAACTATGTACAAAGGCGGTTCTCACCCCACACTTTTGAACGAAGGTGTGCCTCACAACACTACTTAGTTCAAAAGTCAATTGCAAGCAAATATATACAGGAAAGGTGAGAATGACTTAAGGTAAAAACTAAATGACATAAAATAAAATGACTGAAAGTAAAATAAATGTCGGGTTACCTCCCGACCAGTGCCTTTGTTTAACGTCGTTAGCTCGACGATACCTCACTCCTGGATCATAAGTTTGGATCCCATGGGTGGCTCAGGTCAAATTTTTCTGCCGCTCCTACCATGATTCTTGCCTTGACTCTCCCCGAGTTCTTGTGGGATGATGTGTTCGGGTCCTGTTCCCATTGTTCTGGTGGTTTCCTTGTACTTGGGCGGCCATTATTATCATTGATGTAGAAATCTAAAATTCTGCCTCCAAATGCAAGTGATAACAAGCCCTTGCCCATGTCGATCCTTGCCTTGGTGGCGTAGAGGAATGGCCGTCCCAATATGATTGTTGGAGGGTCGTCCTCGCAGGTATCTCCCGTTTGTATTACATAAAAATCCGCAGCAACGACGAGCTTCCCCACATGGAGTATTAGATCTTCAAACACTCCAACCGGACGGATACACGACTTATCCCCCAACTCGAGGGATATCCTTGGTGGCTTCAATGGACCAAGCCCCAATGAGCAATATAGATGGTAGGGCAAAATGTTGACAGCAGCTCCAAGGTCAATCAGGCAATGATGAATTTCGGATTCGCTGATAACATAGGTGACTGTGAAGGCTCCTGGGTCCTTATTCATTTCCATTTGTACCTCATGACTCCAAGTGAAGCGCTTCTCCGCTATCAGGCCATTTCGCCCATTCCTTGGCTCCAATCCCTTTTCTTCTTTGTTCTTTTGGGTAGAATGATCTTCTAGGTAAACGCTTTGCTCTGATGCATAGATGTTAGGTGAGGAGTCTCTTCTGGGACCGTCAGAGTCTAAGCCTTCATTGTCATCCCACCTAGATGCTGGTACGTTAAAGTGTGTGATTGGCGGAGGTGTCATGTTAATGGTGAACGCATAGCGTCCATTGTCAGTATGTGTGACCCACGTTCTGCCATCAATGGGTCGGTCTTCCTCTTGATTCCAATCAGGACGGAGCCTACGGTTGAAGTGCTTGACCGTAGGTTTGTAAGTTGCGGGTCCTCGTTGTTGTATTGCCAGTAGAGCTGCCGTTTGTGCTTCTTTGAGTCTTTCTATGGCTATTAGTTCTCCGTATGTCTGGGCATACGTTTCATCTTCCCACATCATACCAAGGAACTCTTCCTTATCTACTTCTGTAGTTAATAGTGAGGGTCGTGCTGCTTCTTCCAGCGCCTCCTTCATGTCTGACATCGTTACCATGCTAACATTTGCCTTTGGGTTCTGGATGGTTTGTGAAGGAAGTCGGCCAGGTTCATTATTACGCTTGAACATTGAGGTAGCGAGTTGAGACATTTGTTTCTTCAGGTCGGCTATTGTTCCATCATTTTTCGCCTGGTTTTAATGGACAGTAGCACTTAATTGATTCACGGTGCCCGACATTTGATTAATATTGCCCTGGAGCTCCTTCATCATGTCCTCAAGCCACTTGTTTGGTCCTTGCTGATTACTCGGGCCCGTCTGATATTGATTTGGTCCCTTCTGTTGATATTGGCCTATCGGGTACTGGTTTGGTCCCCTTTGTTGATACTGGCCCGTCGGTGGGGCGTTCTGGTTGTACTGCTTGTGGGGAGGTTGGTAGAACGACTGAGTTGGTTGAGGTGCGGCTTGTTGTGTCTCCCTCGGAGGATGGTTCTCGTTCCGCCAATTAGGGCCGGTTACTTGACCATACTGTCGGCTTGGTTCGGCTTTGTTGTTGTTGTTATTGTACCCTTGGTATCCTCCCACTGCATTGGCCTCCACTGGGTCCTCTTCAATCAAAGTTGGGCATGCGTCAGTCTTGTGATCCGTAGAGCCACAAAACTCGCAAGGTTTCATTTGAGCTGGCTGCTTTCGTAGGATTTGCATCATCATTTCTTTTATTTGTTTCATCTCCTTTGTCATGGAGTTCATTGGTATTTCGGCTCGTGCTACATTCTTTGTTCGGGAGAACTCATCTTGCCGAGTGGTCTCCTCTCTAAACCGAGCATTTTCAGCAACGTCGGTGATGAGTCGCCTTATGCCGCTCAATGATAGTCTCATCATGGACCCTCCAGCTGAAGCATCAAGGAGCTTTTTGTCTAAGGGAGTCAGTCCATCAATCAGGTACTCGATGATGAGCTTCTCGGGCAGTCCAAGAGTGCAGCAGCTTCTCTCCAGGTGGTTGAATTTTTCCAGGTAGTCGTTCATGGTTTCATTAGGTCTCTGCCTTATGTCCTGCAGTTGCCTCCTTACTTGCATTGCTCTTCCCGCTGGGTAGTATTTGTCCAGGAATTTCTTTTGCATCTGAGCCCATGTTCTGATGCTTCCCGAAGGCAATGAAAGGAACCAGTCGTTTGCCGAGTCAATGAGGGAAAATAGAACGCCTTCAACTTGAAGTCGTCTATATTCACTCGATTGGGCTTTAGATTTTGGCAAATGCCATGTAAGCGTTGGAGATGAGTTGTCGCATATTCTCCATGAGCTCCTCAGAACTTGGGCAACCTGTGTGCCACCGATGCGTTGATGGTAATGTTTTCCAGTTCAGGGCCCTCGTAAATGCACCACAACTGATTTTCGAAATCTGGGGCATTAAGTTCTCCCATAGTAGGTTCGCGGTAGTTGTTATCCCCATAGTAGTCATCAAAGACGAGTTCTTGTCTTGGCATTTGTCGATGTTGAGGGGGTGGGGGATATCTAGGGGGTTGCACTGGACCAGCTTTATTTCGGTCCTCGGGTGGTCCTTGGTTTCTTCGAACGGCCTCCCTATTACGAGCTCTTTGGTTTCGGATGAGTTGTTCCGGATCGTCAATAAATGGAGGTGGTGCCTCATTATTTCGATCATACAGGTTCATCTCGTCGTCATCCTGATAGTCATGGTGGCTTCCTTCACGAGACATGGTTATGCAGAAGTGAGTACAAAATCAAAGAACACTATCCGATTAATTCTAAATTCCCCGGCAACGGCTCCAATTTGACAGCACTGCCTTGTCGCGAGGCAATGTGTACAAAATTAATTTATAAGTCTGCTACTCGTGACTTTACTATTGGGTAGTAAAGCGGTAAGTAGGGGTCGAACCCAAGGGAATTAGTGGATAGTTGTTCTTTCGAAAATTGAAAATTAAATAAGACAGTTGGGGGTTGGTTGTGATTTTAGTACTGAAAAGTAAATGACTGAAAGTAAAGAAAGTAAATACAGGACTGAAAGTAAATACTGAAAAGTAAAGTGCTGGAACAGTCGAGTTCAATGTCAACCGCAAACACACTTTTGGTTTGTCGCACGCTGTGTCTCAAGCGTGATGCGCGCCAAAGTTGTGTTGGATTGATGTTGAACAAGTCTGTAGTGAAAGTAAAGTGCGGAAAGTAAATACTGAAAAGTAAATTACTGGAACAGTCGAATTCAATATCGACTAATCAACATACTTTTGGTATGGACTGATATTGAAAGGGTCTGTAATAAGCGACAGAAAGTAAATTACTGAAAAGTAAATTGCTGGAAAGTAAATGTGCGGAAATTAAAGTACTGAAAGTAAATGACTGAAAATAAGCAGTTGATAATGAGACTGAAAGTAAAGTGACAGGTGATGTTTTAATTAAAGGAAAGGATTCGGTTTTAGGGGCCTTGTATCATAAATCTGTTCATCATCGACCTCTAATGATCATACTACGTGTTTAAAATGTATCAAGGCTATTTCTAGCACTCGACTTGCCACACCGTCTAGTCCTTTTCAAGACATAGAACACTTGTTCTATTTAGGCTAATTCCTCCTTTCGAAGTATCTTAGCCTTATGTGCATCCACCTGATCAATCATTTCCGATCAACCAAGTGGTGTTTTAAAGAGGTTGAACTCTACAGAAAAGCTTTGCTCTTTCGAGCCTCCACTTAACCACGTATGTTCACGAACCCCATGGAAGAGCTTTGGTCTTTCGAGCCTCCACTCAACCAATAGTGTTCTAACCTAATATATGGCACATAGAACAAGTTTAAACACAATAGAGGCACTAAGAGAAGGGTCTAAAACATGTTTTGATACAAGCACACCCCTTCAACCGAATGAAGGTTTTATGATGTTCACATGAATGGCATGGATTTGGCAAAATGGCTTTAGACAGTTCAAGCTGGAGTTCAACCACACACTGGAACAGAAGTACAGCGTACAGCAGACGCAAGGATTTGCATATCCAAAAGATCGATGAGATTATCTGATTGGGATCAATTGATGAGTCATCATTAAAGATCAGATATTCAAATGAATATCTTCAGCTTGGATTCGAGAATATTAGATGACTTGGCACGGAAGTAATCTCCAAAGATTGGATATGGAAGAGATTGAATATCTATCAAATATGTAGGAGTATCTCCGAAATATTTGACAAGAATATTTCGATCTGATTGGAGTCGGCCAGCTAGGAATTCGAAGATTCAGATATTCAAACGAATATCTACACATCAGATTAAAGGCGGCGTGGCTGACTTGAGAAGGAAGTTTTCGAATATACTTCCTAAAGATTGGAGAAAGATATACATCGAATATTTAGGAATATTTCCTAAATATTTGATGGGATGATCTTGAGCAGATTTGGATGGCATCCGAGCATATAAATACAATGCTAGGGCATCCATAATCGGGTCGCTTCCTGAGAGAAAAGATAAACACGAGAGTTCGTGAGATTGGAGGAGGAGCGACCACCGGCTGATTATTCCTCACCGGAATATCAACGGAGAAGAAGCAGTCTGTTCAGTGTGCTGTTCAGACTGCTCTTGGAGAACTATCAAGCGCACACACACACGGTGATAAAGACACGTCTTTGAGAGAAGGCGACTGGACTTCCGAGAAGTCCAAGACTAGGCCGAGAGGGAAGTCTCGTCCTACCCATAGGGGATCGAGGGGAGTTGTGACGAACCGAGATTGCAAATCTGAGAGACGGAGTGTTAGTGGTGAGGCCATTACAAACGACGAGTTGTGTAAGAGTAAGACCTCTTGTAAACCTAAACTCGTAATAAGATTTGTGTCCCTTTTTCGGGTGTGGGAAACCCCCCAGAGTAGGCGGAGCCGAACTGGGTTATCATATCGTGTGTGCTCCTATTTTGTGCTATTTATGTTCTGTCTGCTAAGGTGTTCCAGCCTCTGTTTGAACACAACCTGAAACTGTCCAACAAGTGAACGACACGCAGTTCGAACACCATCTGGAACTCGTCTTGACTAAGACAAGTAGATTTCAATTGGTATCAAAGTAGGCACTCGACATACAGAGTGTGATCCGGCGACAGTTCAAGATGAGTTTGAAGGAAGGACAGAGCACTAACCGACCACCGTGGCTTGAAGGGCCGATTTATGCCTATTGGAAACCCAGGATGAAAGCCTTTCCGAAATCCCTCGATGAAAAGGCATGGAGAGCCGTGATGATAGGATGGATATAACCCATGATGGCCAACCCTGAAGGAGCTGTTATGCCAAAACCCGAAGCCCTGTGGTCTGAAGTAGATGATGTAGCGGCTGTTGGGAATTCAAAGGCCCTGAATGCAATATTCTATGGAGTGGACGAGAACGTGTTCAAACTGATTGCTGAATGTGAGGTGGCCAAGGAAGCATGGGATATTCTCAAAATAGCATATGAGGGTCCAGAAAGTAAAACTAACGATGAGGAAGAAGAACATGAGAATGTCAATCTCGTCGGACATGTAGTCGCTATTGAAGACGGTAGTGAGACAAGTGAAAATCCATATTCTAGTACACTGTCTGAACAGCCCATTGACGACGCTTCAAGCAGTGATGACGAAGGACTTGCTCATGAGACCTCGGCCGAGACGTACAAGGAACTCTATGAGAAGTGCCTATTGGTGATTGGCCTGAACAAGAAGCTCACAGAAACAGTGGCAAGCCTGACAGAAGAAGAAGATAAACAGTGGCAGGAGGTTGAACTTCTCGTTGCCCAGAAGGTGGAACACCAAGAGGAAATATCTGCTTTGAAGCACGAGATGATTGGAATGAATCAAGAACCCTCGTCACTTCTTGCACAGAAGGTGAAACTGCTAGACACCGTTTCGGTTCTGAAAGCTGAGATGGAGAAAAAGAGAGAAACACATCCTGCATGCTTGATGGGGCTAAGGAGAAAGAATGCTGAGTTGCACATCCGCAAAGAAGTTCATCTCAATATGACAGGTAATCCTCGATATCTCATCATTGTTAAATCTATTTGCAAGCTTCAGCTTGTCACTTTTGGAGATGGAGGGAAGGGCCAGGTGATCGGCTGTGGGACATTGAAGGTTCCGGATCTACCTGTGCTCGAGGATATCCTCCTAGTGGATGGGTTAAAGGTGAACCTGATCAGTATCAGTAGATTGTGTGATGAAGGATAGTCTGTTAATTTCACTCGTGATTTGTGTCAAGTACTGGATAGGAATGGAGACACACTGTTGGAAGGAAGTAGGTCAATAAACAATAGCTACTGTCTAGGCCCAGTTGGAACAGGAGCTGCCACTGTCTGTCCGATAAACACGATACATGAAATGGAATTGCAAGGGACAGGTATGGTGTCCTCTTCTGGAAAGGTGAAAGACGATGTTGCCCCCAACTCAGTTCTAGGAGATAAAATTCCAGAGGGAGGTCTAGCCGATGAAGCCACGCCTACTCCAGCTGGGACACTTGACGATGCACCTACGCTGCAACCCTCATGGAGAATTAAGAGTCGAGCAAATGAGATCAAGTGTCGAGAGCTGGCTGCCTGTTCATCTAGTCCGAAGAATGTCATTAAAACATTTATTGATGAGACTTGGGTGGTGGCCATTCACGTGGAACTGGGAGAGTTCACCAGATCTAAAGCATGGATGTCATATCATCTTGCGCATAGTCACGAACTGAAGAAGACTATGTACGGACTCACACAAGCGCCCAGAGCATGGTACGAGACGTTCCTCATCGACCATGGCTATGAGCGAGGGGGAGTAGAGTGTATGTTCGTCACGAGTACACAGAAGCTGCTTGGACAGTTTGTGAGACTCAGGGAAAAGGAGATGAAACACCTTCCTGGAACACACGTTGACCAGATGCTGGGAGAGCAGGAGAGCATCGCTGCATGCTGCACTCAGTTCCAAGCAGAATCTGTCTGAACACGGAGTGGAACGGGTGAAGAAGTTTCTGCCCAAGAACCCAGTACAACACTCCATGAGCAGATATCACTTCATCAGAGAGATGGTGGAGAAGAAGGTCATCACATCGAAACACATGACCACTATAACTGTCGTACTCACCATGCCACTAGACGCCGCTCAGTTCGACACACTTAGATCCTCTCTGGGTCTGTGTGTTATCGCCAACTAAGTGTTCCAGACGGAGGTCAGCCAAGAGCAGAGCCCCAGCAAATCAGATGGGCTGACCTACCAAAGAAGAGGGCTGGAACAGATGGTACGTGGTTGGAACTGATTACTAAGTTCAACATATTTGTAGCTTTATGAGGCGTTGGAGCATTTCAAGGAGGAGAGAGGTGATTGGACAAATATCTCAAGAGATATACACCTAACCATTTTTGGCAAGTGGAGGAGTCCAACTATTTGAGAAATCAAAAAGGCAGTTGAATCGAAGTCGGATGAGGATACAATATAAGCAAACCCTAAGATCGGAGAAGGGAAAAGAAGGGAGAAGAGGCGGCTATGACAGAACTTAAAGAAGCTACTTCAAAGGAGTCAAAGGCTGATCCTAATCCAACTAAAGGGAGTGTGCAGACTGCGAAGGAAAATCAGGCGATGGCTGAACCACCCCTTAATGAGATTCTGTGACGGATGCTGCACAAGAAGGTGAAGCCAATAGGGCTAACATTGTGGTTCTGATAAGAAATGGCTGTTGAATGCAAAGGTAGATGCCACTGGCTTCGTGCTGAAGAAGACAGAAATCCGCATAAAAGTTGTGCCTAGAAGGAATGGAACTCCCAAGAAATATGATGCACGAATTAGTGTTGTGAGGGGGAGAAAAATTGCTATGTCATACTCTGAGACTGAGCAAGTTGTTGTTGATCCTGTCATCTAGAAGAAGTTAAAGCTGTCAGATGTCCAAGAAGGAATCATAACTGAAGCAGAACATGGTGCTGGAAATCACACACAGAGAGCTGGTCAGAATCCTGGATCATTAGCTGAAGACGGGAAAGTAGAAGAAAGGGATTGTTAGTCAAAAAGGAGTTGTGACTGATATGCCAAGGAAGCTGAAACAGACAGTCGATCAAGTTGTGGAGTTGCTGAAGACTGTTCCAGAAGAGCTTGAGGATGAATGATGAGGACTCAAATTCATTGGTTGAGCTCAAGAAGTCTGAAAAGGAGAAACCTAAGAAGGAAGTGACCATCCAAGCATGCTCGACTGGAGTAACTACCAAGAAGGATGGTTAGAGAACAGATGCAGGGGGAGCAAGTACATCCAAGAAAAAGAAGAGGAGTATTCCAGGTTCTGTTCCACCTAGTGTACCAACTGGAGTGACTAAGCATATAGTATGGTGTGCCAGTACAGAAGCAGCAGCCAAGTAGAAGGCAGTGCAGAAAAGAAAGATCATCCCAGAAAGGCTGCTTAATGAGAAGACAGTTCCATCCCAATTGCAGATCTGACTCTATTCTTCTCGATGTTGTTCTTCATCACCATAGTCAATTGGAAGCCTACATCTCATAGAACCACGATCAACAAGGAGATGGGACAGCTGCTCTACCAGATTGGAAACAGGATGCTCATTGACATGGGAAGAATTATGTTCGACCAGATTGCAGAACACGTCTTTCTACAAAGTCTCTGCACCAGATAATCTTCCCATCACTTATTTATGAGCTGATCATCAACCAGCATCCAGATTTGAAGACAGACCAGGACAGACTGTCAAGTGCTCTGTTGAAGTTGGTAGTTGATCACAAGCTGTTCAAGGGTCGACATAAGAATGATCTGAAGGACCCCGGGGTGAACAGGAAGGATGCACCTGAGTCTTCCATAAAGAGAGCTACTGGTGAGAAGTTGTCCCGAGCTGAACGCGGACAACTACTTGAGGTCATACAGGCGTAGAGGACAAGAATCGATCAATTGGTGCGCGCTCTGCAATATCCCAGTGATGATAAAGAAGACAGAGAGAGTTGATGTCCTGATTGAAGAAAAGACATGCTGCCATGAGCCAAAGAGAGATATGTCTGGAGATGGACTACCATGCGGCAGTACAGGACGAGCTGAATCATTTCAAGCAATCAGTGAAGATGATAATCTCTGGATCAAAAGACCTAGATACAATTTTGAAGTCCCAGAGAATGATTGGAGGATGTAGAGGCATTGGCTACACTGATTGGAGCAATTCAGGAACCTATCAGTTGCTGACCCGTGGTCGAACAGCTGCTGAGACACCATGGTCCGACAGACTCACAGCATGTGTCACTGTCCCAGGCTATGTTCGAGGGGGAGTTGACGAGATTCCAGTTACCGAAAAGACCAGGTTGCTCGATTGGACCCCTTGCCAGTTTGTGGCAAAAAGGGGGAGTGGTTTGAGGTAACTGTTCTGGTTCCTCAAGGTGCGTCTAAAGCGTAGATTTGGTTCTGCCAAAATGCCAAGGGGGAGATTGATATTCCCATGAATGGCATGGATTTGGCAAAATGGCTTTAGACAGTTCAAGCTGGAGTTCAACTACACACTGGAACAGAAGTACAGCGTACAGCAGACGCAAGGATTTGCATATCCAAAAGATCGATGAGATTATCTGATTGGGATCAATTGACGAGTCATCATTAAAGATCAGATATTCAAATGAATATCTTCAGCTTGGATTCGAGAATATTAGATTACTTGACACGGAAGTAATCTCCAAAGATTGGATATGGAAGAGATTGAATATCTATCAAATATGTAGGAGTATCTCCGAAATATTTGACAAGAATATTTCGATCTGATTGGAGTCGGCCAGCTAGGAATTCGAAGATTCAGATATTCAAACGAATATCTACACATCAGATTAAAGGCGGCGTGGCTGACTTGAGAAGGAAGTTTTCGAATATACTTCCTAAAGATTGGAGAAAGATATACATCGAATATTTAGGAATATTTCCTAAATATTTGATGGGATGATCTTGAGCAGATTTGGATGGCATCCGAGCATATAAATACAATGCTAGGGCATCCATAATCGGGTCGCTTCCTGAGAGAAAAGATAAACACGAGAGTTCGTGAGATAGGAGGAGGAGCGACCACCGGCTGATTATTCCTCACCGGAATATCAACGGAGAAGAAGCAGTCTGTTCAGTGTGCTGCTCAGACTGCTCTTGGAGAACTATCAAGCGCACACACACACGGTGATAAAGACACGTCTTTGAGAGAAGGCGACTGGACTTCCGAGAAGTCCAAGACTAGGCCGAGTGGGAAGTCTCGTCCTACCCATAGGGGATCGAGGGGAGTTGCGACGAACCGAGATTGCAAATCCGAGAGACGGAGTGTTAGTGGTGAGGCCATTACAAACGACGAGTTGTGTAAGAGTAAGACCTCTTGTAAACCTAAACTCGTAATAAGATTTGTGTCCCTTTTTCGGGTGTGGGAAACCCCCCAGAGTAGGCGGAGCCGAACTGGGTTATCATATCGTGTGTGCTTCTATTTTGTGCTATTTATGTTCTGTCTGCTAAGGTGTTCCAGCCTCTGTTTGAACACAACCTGAAACTGTCCAACAAGTGAACGACACGCAGTTCGAACACCATCTGGAACTCGTCTTGACTAAGACAAGTAGATTTCAGTTTAGCTATGATTATCCATGGAAGAGGATATCATAGCTAAGTGCTTGAAAAGTAAAGGTTTTCGAAAGACAAAATGTTAAGTTTTTTGAAAGTAAAAGACAACGAAAAGCTTGAGCACTTCAAGAACCAACAAGAGTACTCAAGAACAAACTTGGAGCTTCCAATATCAAAGTAAAGTGTTTACAAGGATTGTGCCTAAAATCTAGAGAGATTTTCTACAAGGACTAGAGAGTATGGAACATGGGACTCAAACTAGGACTATGGGACTTGAGACTACAACTTGGGACATTGAACAAAGGAGAGGGGATGTTGTATTTATAGGCAAGGGGAGAAGAGGAGGGCCGAACACATGACAAAGGGAGAAGAGGATGGCCAAAGCCGCCGGCCATAGGTGGCATCATCTCATGGAAAGCCGTCGGCCTTAGGTGGCTTTCCCCAAAGCCGCCGCCCATTTGTCACTCCCCTAAGCAAAGCCGCCGGCCATGAGGTGGAGGAGGAAGTGAGTGGGTTGTGATATTTGTCTCCAAAAAGCCATCGGTTCCCCCTCAACTCCGGTTAGACCTTGGTTGCATCATGGTTGCTTCTTGGTTGCAATCAAAAGACAAGGCACAAGCCTTGCACATGGGTGGCAAGACTTGGCATTCACTTGAGTTCTTGATCTTTGTTGAGGTTTGGAATAAGTCATTGGGACATGTTTGAGTGATTCTACGTTGGGTTCATGAAGGTTGTAAAGCCGGAATCTGGTCGTGGCCTGGAATGACTTGTAATCCATTTTTAGCTTTAAGAACTCCTTTTTAGCTCGTTTCATCACTAATCCTCGAAATAGCCTGTAGAACAAAACTGAAACTAACAAGTAAAAGTTGTTAAGACAAAGCGTCTAATTTGGTGGGTTTAACTGTCTTGATGAATCATATAAATATGGTCCATCAGTACACACGGCTAGCAATCGACTAATCACATGTTCTAAATAGTTCTATAGCAATGTATAAAGAACACGAATAGTTACACAAAACATGCTCGCCATTCACCTATGCTATCTAGGGATAGTCCACGAGTTCTTGGCGCAAAGCTCATTCTCAAGTGCCAAGGACTAGGCAATGACCCGTAAGAGAAGAGGAGTCTGGCTTAAGAATTTTCTGAAAAATAGTACAAAAATTACATCAAAAATTCAGTGCAAGCACGAGGATCGTCCCTTAGTTTCTAGTACATGAATTCTCAAGACAAGTCATGATCGCATGCAATGAAAAGGTGGAATTACACTACATCAAGCAAAAGGGGGCAGAAATATTTTTTTGTTTTCATACACAAGCGGTGACTTTTCTCACTTTGCCCTTGGTATTTTTCTGTTTTTTTTTCGTACACAAGGGGTGACTTTTCTCACTTTGCCCTTGGTATTTTCTTTCTCTAAAAAACCAATATGCTTGGGGAACAACTTTTCACCCTGTTTTGAAAATTCAGAACTTCGTTCTTGATCGAAAAATATATTGCAGAAAAAAATTTCTTCTTTTTTTTCTTTCTAACTGCACACTTAAAACTTGACATAGTGTATGTATGAAGGCGGGTGCATGCAAATCACAACAAGTACAGAGAAACGCATACTAGTACTAAGGTCACCTAGAAAAAGAGATGCATATTTAAGTTTTTGACATTTTTGAACCGGTGCCTACTAATATCAAGTCTCGAACATGCTTTAAGAAATACGTAAAACACGTGATAGGCAAAGGCTAGCAATGATACTGACTCGAGAGAATACACACATGAATAAAACTATTTCAAGTCCTAGACTTCGAATCCAAAAGAATGACAATCAGTCAAGGAGTATCGTAGAAAATGAGGATTTCAACCGCATATTTGGTTTTAACTTTTCTAATGCGCTACCCACTCCACACTTAAAAATGAGCTTAGTCCCTAAGCGAAGAAATAAAAGATAAGAAAAGGTGCATAGGAACTTACCTTGTGTGTGATAGCTCGATAACCATAGAGATTAAGCAATGTCCGGTGAGTGAAACACGACTTGTGAGCTGGTAGATATATAGATAAAAACATAGAGCTTCACAAGTGATAGGTTAGCATCGATAATCGTGAAGAAACCTAGATAAGTGATGCAAAATGAATAAAGAGGTAAACGATTCGAGCAGGTCCTGTGACACCTTAACTGTCACGGGGTGTCACGGGACTTGGTTTTTTCATCGCCACGGCTTGGTCCCATGACAGTTCCATTGTCCCGTGACAGTCCTAGTGTCAAGGGCTGTCACGGACCCCTTAAAAATTATGTCGCCACGGCTGGGTCCCGTGATAGCTCCTTTGTCCCATGACAGACCTTGTGTCACAGGCTATCACGGGAGTTGCTGAGTTGTTTCGGCCTGTCCTTGTGCTGGCACTCCACACTTAAAACTGCTGCACACACATGAAATCACACAATGCAAATGCAGATGAAAACTAGCTAAATACTTACAGCGCGGGTTACTCCCTGAAGAGGCCAAGTTTAATGTCTTGGTGAGACATAGCTAAGGAGGTAGGACTAGAAGCATTCTCGAGAAGTCCCTTGCTGAGATCCCTTCCCAAGAAGTAGGTTATCATCAATGTCGTCAGGTGGTTCCCAGTGCTTCAGGACGTGGTAATGCTTAAGGCGCTGCCCGTCGACCACCATTGACTTTCCTCCCTCAATGTTAAGCTCCACGTGGTCGTCTGGGTACACTCTCACGACTGTGTACGGACCACTCCACTTAGTGCACAGCTTCCCTGGAAATAATCTAAGGCGGGAGTTGTAGAGAAGAACTCGCTCGCCTTTATTGAATTTTCTGCGCACTATGTGCTTATCATGCCAGTTCGTCGTCCCCTCCTTATAGATATCACCAGGGTCAAGAAGTTCATCCCTACAATTTGCATGCAGAGGTCTCAGCTCTCTCTTGCAAGGTTCCTTGTCTGAGCCGGTAGTCTGTTCAGCTTCATCTGCTCCTTTAGTGCTCACTGCACATATATTCATCGGTATTAGATAGCCAGGTACAAATCTATAAGGCTCAATAGAGGTCAGTGTAATAGGATCATCAACATCAGCAGAGTCCAGTATATCACAGTCAGCAAACAGACTAGGACTCTTAGACATGTCAGGCAAATTAAAAACAACTCTTTCACTGCCTACTCGCAAGGCTAAGGAACCTCTATCCATGTCAATGACTTCCTTAGCCATGTAAAGAATGGCCTACCAAGAATAATGGGATATCTAAATCCTCAAAGATGTCCAGCACTATGAAATCGACTGGAAGGTAAATGTGCTTCACCTTGACGGGTACATCCTTTAGAACCCCTCTCGGAAGTCTACAAGAACGATCCGCAAGGTGAGACATTAGTAGGATAGAGATCACCCAAATTCAGTTTAGCATACAAAGAATAAGGCATAATAGACACACTAGCACCAGATCACATAAAGCACGACTAACAGTAATACCACCAATATCACAAGGGATAGAAAAACTCCCTGAGTCTTGAAGTTTGGGTGGCATGGGCTGGTGCATGGCTGCACTACACTCCTCACTCAGGCCCACTGTCTCAGTTCCATCAATCTTCCGTTTCCCAGTCAGAATCTCCTTCATGAATTGGGCATAAGTGGGAATCTAGGTGATGGCATCGGTGAGTGTTAGAGTGATGTACAGAGTACGAATCTTATCCACGAACTGCTTGAATTTGTTGTCTCTTCTTGTAGCTTTAAGCCACTAAGGGAATGGGACTGGCGGTATATAGGGAGCCGACTCCACTGTCTGCTTAGAATTTTCAGCTCAGTATTCAGCTTCCTTTGATGTTTCCTCTTCCGGAGGTGTAGGATTAGGCGCTGAATTTATAGCCGGACGTCAATTGGTCCGAGCTGGCACCATTTCAATGTGTTTTCTCCCTCGGAGTGTGATGGCATTCACTATCTCCCTAAGATTCGGATCTGGTTTCGATGAGATTTTCCCATGCTCCCTGCTTACCGAGCTTGCTTGCTGAGCTATCTGATTTTCCAACATTCTGCCATGAATAGCGAGCTGCACTACAGTCTTTTGCAGGTTTTTTACCTCAGCGGCGGTTTGCTCATATGCCCTTTGCTGATCCTCAGACGTCTTTCGCTGATCGGCTATGAAGCTAGCTAGCATGGCTTCTATGTTTGACGTGGATCCTGATTTCTGATCTCGATGTGGCTGATCTCGGTTATTATAGCTCCTTGAATTCTGATTTTGCTACTGCTGGGACTGGTTGTTATACTAGTTCCTGGGCTGGTACGGTGCATTGTCCTGCTGCTGTCTGTAAGGAAGACCTGATGGGACCTGATTTTGTGGCTTATAAGAAAGGTTGGGATTATTCTTGTTCGGATTATCCCACCGGTTCATGCATGATCCTTGATTGTATTGCCCCACATAATTGGCATCCTCCTGGTTTCCACCGTTATTATCTTGTCCCATCACCGGGCAACTGTCTGCGAAGTGAGAAGGAGAGCCACATATCTGACAATAGATAGCCACATTAGCAACAACTGATGACTTCATAGAAGAGTCTATCTTCAGATTTTTGATCTCGGTTGCTAGCATTTTCACTGTGGTGGTCAACTCTACTATATCATTAGTTCCATCAGCGAGGTAAAGATCTTGCACTCCTTTTTTGTCCTTAGGATTTCCTCGGTCACTCGTCCAGAGGTGATAGTTTTGAGCTGCTTTCTCTATTATATCATAGGTCTCTTCTAGTGGGACGCCATTCAATCCTCCACCAGCCGCTTGATTTATTAATGTGCGTATCCCCTGTTCGATTCCCTGATAGAAAGTGTCTATAATCTGCCACAGCTCTAGGTGTGGCGAGGGCACATCCTCATCTGCTCTTTGTACCTTTTCCAGGCCTCGTAGAGAGTCTCACCATCCATAGAATGGAATGAGATGATTTTGTTCCTGAAATGTGTTGTCTTTGATGATGGGAAATACTGTTGTAGAAAAGCTTCATCCAGTTTACCCCAGGTAGTGAATGTCCCTTCTGCATGACTGTCGAGCCACCTACTAGCGTTGTCAGAGAGCGAGAATGGAAATAGCCTTAGGTAGTAGGATTCTGGAGGAACACCATTCGTCTTTACTGTGTTGCACATCTGGACAAACTGCTTAAGATGCTGGTGAGGGTCTTCATTCATCCTCCCTGAAAATTGGTTATTCTGTACCATCTGAATTAATCCAGTTTTGATCTCCTAGTTGTTGTTGTCTACACCAGGCGGTGCAACAGCAGACAGAAATCCTGAGACGCGCGGAGCAATGTAGTCTCTGAGAGTCCTGCGCACTGGTTGCTGCACGGGACGCTGCTGGTCATGGTCGACCACCTCATTCAGCAATGCTAGATTTTGATTCATACTGAGTGCTGCGAGATTTCGATTCAGCGCTCGTAGCTGCCGAGCTTCATTTTGGACCGTGCAAAGAATTCTTCGTTGGTCCGGTGTATCCTCGTCTAAAATTTGAACCTTATTCTTCTGCCTGGGCATTTTCCTTGGCATGTACTAAATAGTACCTGCAAAAAGCCAAGTGAAGAGTGAATGTAGAAATTTAGGCAGAAAAATTCAAGTAACAAACAAGGTAGAATAGTCTAAACTACACACGTTAAATGTAATATCACACTAAGGGCTACTCCCCGGCAACGTCGCCATTTTGACAAACGTATTTTTAACCATTTATAGTCATCAAGTTATGAGTTTTAGGGGTCGAATTGCAGTCAAACAAAATTTATAACCTTGGTAAGCCAAGGATCGATCCAAGAAACAACGAGTGTGAGTACTAGCTAACAAGTGACCTATTTAGCTATTCTGAATTATTAAAGGTTTTGGTGTGGTGAAACAACTCGCAGAAATTAAATGCAGAAAATAAAAAGGTTGTGACTTTATCAGAAAAAGAATTCCAGGACCATACTTCACCCGTGCCAACACTACTAATCAAGCAATCATGTCACGTAAATTATTTATGCTATCAAATATGGAAATAAACCAAAATAACACTAAACAAGCCGCCCATCCACGGATCATTGTTTAGATTAATCTCAATCGTTGAACGCCGCCCATCCACAGATTATCAACGATCTGGATTAGTAGACTTAGGGTTTTTCAGACAAAAGTCAACTTTCCTATTAATTCATGTACTACCATTGTAGCTACCATGACCTAATATCAATTCCATGTAATCCGGTTAATACCTAGGACACATCCATCTTTTGGTAATTAACCTAAATACGTTCTAGCATGCAAACATCCCATTCAATGTAAAACTTGCAAGAACGAGAAAATTAAGCACAATGGAATTGAATATTCAAATCGCATAAATAAAAACGTTAATTGATCACATGAAAAGTTGGGTACATAGCACGGGATCCGTAGGATCCCAGAATAAGAAGACTACTCACTACTCATGGTAAGTTAACCAAAAGTAGTGTTGATAACGAGATTAAGGACGAGGAAACCGTAATGACGCGGGTGCTCGCTGATCTCTCGTGATGAACTCTGTCTTCTCTCTCAAGTTAGGGTTTTTCTTCTCCAAATAAGCACTGACAGGCGTCGTTTGACCTGCAAATTTGAATTTATATTTTCCTCGCGATGAACTGTGGGTTAGCACAATGGCAAGCAAGGGTCGAACCCAAGGGAGCTAGATAGCTACTACTTTGTTCTGTAATGGAGAAAGACAAGAAACTAATGTGAGAGTAAAGGTTAGTGAACAAAAGCAAGGCACGAAAATAAGAGGGGGTTTTATCAATCAGAGAAGATATTCAGGTTAGGGTTTTATTCAATTGTGACTACGTTTATCCTTGATTTCTAAATGTTTATTCTTGTTTCTTAGGGTTACTCCTGGTCTGGTTATAACCGTTTTAATTCTAGCAAACCTAATACTCCTGGTCTGGTTATATTAGGTTTCGTGCAACTACTTATTCTAACTGGGTCGGTATCAAATAAGCAGTGAATGGATAGTAAGAATCACTAGGTTAAGTTGTACCCTTTCGGATCTCCCCTTAACCTAATAATTCAAACTGATAATTTGCACAAGAACTAAATAGAATGTAATAATAATAAGTAAGATCAGAATCTCAAAACAATAGTCACGATTATGTAACCCTAACCCGAATAATCGGTTTAGTTACACATACTCATGATAACAACGCAAGTAAATAAAAGAACGAAGGAACTTCACTAAAACCGAGGAAGACTGAAGATCGGGCTGTGAGGGCTGAGTAATGGCTGAGCAAGGGCAGTGCACGGTGGCGCTAGGGCTGAGCAACGGTGGAGGAAGAGGTGGAGCAAAGCTAGGGTTTCGGCCGAGAGGGAGGAAATTTGTGGAGAGAGGAGCTCTCCACGTTGTGGGATGATTTGAAAGGCTTATGAGCTCCTCTATTTATAGGGTGGAGTAGGGCACGAAATTCCCTCTTGGACTAGGTCAAATCGGTGGCCCAAAAGACAAATTAGGAAAAGTTTCCAAATCCGACTTTGCTTGATCTCTAAGTTAACTTCTTGTGCAAGTCTTCCAGAGTCTTCCAGTGACTTCCAGAACCTTCCAGGGACTTCCAGAACCTTCCAGGAGCTTCTAAACCGCCTAGGATGAAATTGGGAAATTTCCCGAAAATCACTGTTCACTGCCGGAGTTACTGTTCACTGCCGGAGTTACTGTTCACCACCGGAAGTACTGTTCACGGCCGGAAACACTGTTCATCCATTCTGCGCATCTGTTTTGACTTCGGCTCTCGATTTGACCTTCCAAACGACCTCGGATGCTCTCGGTGTAAACTAGAGAGTTGTAGGGAATTGAGTCACCTACGCAACGGCATGTGTCTCGTATTTTTCTGATCATCGGTGCATTCCCAGTCCTCCGGTGAAGCTCCAAAGGTCAATCTGCCATTGTGATGTTTTTGGCATAAAATGCCGTCTTTTATGCACGTTTCCTCCTAGAGCTTCCAAATCACCTGAAATGCAAAACAACACTAAAAAGTAACTGTTCGCATAATTAAGTGCAGAAATTGGTGGGATTTAATGACTCGATGAGTCGTATAAATACGGCTCATCAAGCACACACTTCGATCTGGTCGAGTCCTCTCTTTTTATAGCCCGAATTTCCATAATTATCTAAGGTAGAAATTAGGAAAGTCCAGTGACATCTTAACTGTCACGGGACCCAAAGATGTCGTTGTCACGACCAAGTCCCGTGACAGCAGGGAGTGTTACGGGACCTGACTTCCGTTGCCTTTTTGGAGATCTAAACCTTCGAATCTGCTCTTGGATTCAACTACACAGTTGTAGGCCTTCGAGTTAGATTTCGAACAAGCTAAAGTTTGACCCATTTGGACATGATATGCGCTCTGGGCATGCAAAATACGTCGCAAAGGTCCGTCTGCCCTGTTTTGTCCTGTTTTGCCCAAATCTTCACCAATTGCTTTACTTTGCTTCGGATCAATCCAAAAGTATTAGGTATGTGATATATGACCTGAAACACTAGAAAAGAGGTTAAATAATGACAATTTTCTGGGAGAATGAGTGATATCCTTCATCGTATGGAGCAATTAACTAGTCGAAATCTCGACTGATCACGAGGCTAAGAAGGAGTTTAAAGGCTCCACAGCTTGAAGAACCCCACAAGCCTGATCAACGAATATGGACAGCTCATCGAAGACAGGAAATCGGAGAAAAAACTATTTGTAGGACACTATAACATTTATCCACTGAATTCAACGAGATGGAGACAAAAATGTATGATTTTACTCTTAAAGAGAGCTCTTAAGAGTCAACAATTGTTTTTTTTTTAAAGAATGATGATATCATTAATCAAAAAATATAACAACCAAAACCTGTGCGACAACAAACTCAAGACACTAACAAAGACCTACAGAACGAGCCTAACAAGAGAAGCTCTTACACCCTGCAACCAATGTCATTCAACCAATTCCTATCACCAAGACTAATGTTTTTACCTTCCAAACCAGCAAGCTTCACTTTCAGTCTCCAACAATTGTTACATGTTCATCATGCTTATACTTTTGTTACCTGAGTAAACGCCCGATACCCCTTCAAAATTTCCAAAACAATGGCTTCTCCCTGTGATCTTCAGACCCAAATAAAAGTTAGTAATATTTGATATAATTTACAGAAAGTGGAGATAAATGGTAGTCAACAGACCCGGTCAATATCAAGGGCAGTGCATCAAGGATGGTGAGCCATGTCGTATCAACCATTGAGAGGCACAAGAGAACAGTCTTTCCGGTATGCTTGGCTGGTAAATCGGTATCACCTCTGGGTGACTCAAGCTACCATACATACAGACATAGTGTAAGAAGTTTCTGTGATTTTTGTACTTGTGATAAAAATAATTACATTTGAGTGAAGTACCTCTCCAACATCAATAGCTTCATCTGTTAAAGGAGCCACAGTAAAGATTACACCTAAAAGACCTTCAACAACCAAAGTTATAGCATGAGAATCTTGTCAATACCATTGAAAGGCTAAGGACTGACCTTAGCGAAATTCAATTTCAAGAAATTCAAATCAAAGACAACACTGCAAGTAAAGAATAAAGATCACACAAAAGTATCTTTCATTTAATATCAAAATTATCTAAAGTAGATGAAAATTGCATTAAACCATTGAAAGGCTAAGGACTGACCTTAGGCTTCTTGGTGTTGGAAACCTGAAGCCGACATCCTTTCACTCTGCTTTCACTCGTCACAACCACCGACAACTTCTGCGTCGACACCATCAGTTTCATATCATCAGCAAAAACATTTATAAGTCTAATAAAGCATCACTTAACTACAAATCTGTAAAGTCTCAAAAACAGAAACAACCTAAGCTATTGTTTCACAACAATAAAAGAAGATATGTTAAGAAAAATCACACTCTATATCCGACAGCGACTCTGATAACTTCTTAGGACTCCATGACATCAGCAAATTTCCAATACAAAGCAAACTTCCTTCGTAATTGGCACCATTAACAGTAAAGCCAATGTCAGTATATCTAAAAATATCGCAAACATGTCAATAGCTGCAAAATCCAATACACAAATAAAATACACTACACATACCTCAATAGAAGCATTAGATCCAAAACAACAAGAATGTACTATATAATTTGCTAGCATAACCAAAATAATCAATCCAAAAAAACAACAGTTGTTAAAGCATTCGTTGAGTTGAATTTCCTAAAACCAAACTCTCATTTCCATCAGTTGACCTAATTCACAAATTCCACCACCATCAACTTCCCCTCAAGCGCATTTGTTATGTTCTAAAATCCCCAATTGAATCCCTACTTGTAACCTTCTTCCTCTGAAATCGATCCAACATCAGACTCATTCCAAAACCTAAGTTAAACCGAATAAAAAACGTACCGCAGTGGAATTCGAGTGGCGACGGCTGAACCTTTGGCCGGCAGAGGAGACAGAGAAGGCACGGCGTTTGGCGGATTGTTGTCGCTTCGATTGAGGACTGCAGCAGTGGATGCGAAGGGAAACCGTGCGTAGGAAGAAATCGGAGGCGAAGGGAGGCTACAACAGCAAAATAAAGGCGGAGGACGGAGAGGAATTAGTAGCGGAGGATGCGCAGCAAAGGGAGGGTTGAAGCGGCAGTAGGCGACGAAGGTGGAACTAGGGTGAAATCTGAGTGTGAAATCACAAAAAAAATGAAGAACGAATTATTATGCGTCGGTTCAAAAAAAACCGTTGCTTAATGGTTAACCTCATGCATCGGTTTTAGATGAACCGATGCATAAAATCACAATATGCATCGGTTCAAATAAAACCGATGCGTAATGTGTATATTATGCAACGGTTTCATTATAAACCGATGCATAAAGCTGAATCGATGCCTATTATAATTTTTTGAACCGATGCATAATGCTTGTTCTGTAGTAGTGAATTCATCAAATATCGTCACTGGGAATGTAGATTTATCTAGAATATTGTTCTATATATGATTTGTGGATATCTCAGCATCTCTCTAAAAATATCTATCTGTCAATTGAGCTCTTGGTACATTTTTTTTCTTTTGACAAACAGTCTTCTTATTGCAAAAGAAGGTGAATTGACAATTCGAATAATTGATGGCATCCAGAAGCATCACATTCACTCTATATAACTTTGAGAACATGCATGACGCAATATATGTCATCTGGAGAAGTCACAATCATTTGCAATAATCTCAATGTAGCTGTATTAGTCAAGTGCAGAAGAATTTAAAATATGTATTTGTTTGCCTGTTAGATGACCAAACTTTATATTTGGTTTCGAGGTACTCCCTCAACCCATATGAGTCTTCTATTTTTATTTGCCCGTTCGTAGATGATAGTAATGCATACTATTGTGTTGAGAGTGCATATTAAAAAATTTCAAAAATTGAATTCCGTTAAATTATTTAGGTTTTACCATTTTTGGAAAAATTAAATATAGTTCGCACCCATTTTAAAAAATTTAATAGTTCAGACAAAAAGTTGGAAAAATTCTATATAGTTCGCGGGTATTTTTAAAATTTTAGTAGTTCGAACAAAAAGTTAAAAAAATACTATATAGTTCGCACATATTTTAGAAATTTTAATAGTTCGGACAAAAAGTTAAAAATACACGATAGTTCGATATCGTTTTTGTACTTTTACCAAAAAAACAAAAAAAAAGTTTAGAAGTAGAAAAATATAAACCAGACGTGTCGCAATTTCATTGTGTGGAGAAGATAAACTAGATAATCTCCCATCTTGACTAATTTTGGCGAGTATCAATCATCCTGCTTCGGTGACTCGGCGATCGATTTCACACCTGACCGATAACCCAGGCATAGTTCAGAGTTAAAGAAACGCTTTCAGTCGAAGTCTGCATCTTCAGGTAAATTGTGTTGAGTAAATTAAAAGACGTGCGTATCTAGGGCACCAGCCTAACACATCTTCTCAGTCCCCCAGACATGGCGAAAATTTACCCAATCGTCGCCTGCTTGATTTGAGATAATGTGGTCTCTTTCGTGTTTATTTCTTTAGTAATTAAGCGTGACGAATTTGGTCTGATGGTGTTGGATTCTGATTTTGAGTTTGTATTTGACTTTGACTTGGTGTTGACTGTAGAAGTCCATATTTCCGATTCGAATCGAGATTTAGGGTTTTTTGGTTTCCTGAAGTTGGAATGTGAATAGTTAGGAATTCGGATGCAAAGCTCACTCTATGTTGATTCTTGATTGTGTGAGTTCCTCGGGTGGGGGTTTGACGATTTCTTATCTGTAAAAGAGATTGGAGTTAAGTTTGCTTTGTGAGGTTGAGATTTGCGGGATTACATTGGGCTATAGCAACCCATTATTAATCATTCCATGAAATGGTTTCTTTGAAAGATTGGTTGGAATCAGTATGCATGGCAACTGAGTGTGTCTCTTTTGATAGTAATTTAGCTTTATATATCAGACAGAAGCAAGAGTGTAGGGACCTTAACGCTGGAGTAATATGTCATTTGAGCTGACAGTGGCACTTAGACTTTACGACCAGTATTTATGTACATTTCAATACTTTAAGATGGTCTTACAAAATCCCTACTACACTTAATTTGCATTCTAATATCTGGGGGAAGCCAGACTAGCATTCCTTTGTTACATCAGCTACAATCCCCACAATCTGACTTGTAACTATTTCGTTCGATGTGCTTGTTGTTGTCAATCTGTTACAATCACACGTTGGCTAGGTGGGTAACCACCTAGTGGTACTTAAGCACAAGGGGTTCTCTCACCCATCAGACTAGTCTTTTGTGATGAGCTCTTCCCTTGGGCTTAGGTGCCTAACACAATCTGAGAACTTGGTACTGTTTCATTCGCTAGATCTTCTGTTTTCGGTAAACAGAATTGTGTATATATTATTCTAGTTGAATTGCAATTCGAATTTGTTTTCTCGTCAATAATTTGATCACATTCACACTTGTAGATTTGCATTGAAGACCACCAAAATGGGAATTCGTAAATATTATTATTGAAATTATGGTACAGAACTAAAATTCTCTCCTTCTTTTTGAATCAGTCAATGTAAGATAGCGAAGTGGTATTCAAGAGCTTGATGCTGTCAAATCCTACTTGTGAAATGTTGTAGCGTGTTCACAGCTACTCATAAGGAGAGAAAAATGGTCAGATATGCTTTTCTTTTACAGTTTCCTTTTCACTACTTGCTATATTTTGCCACCCCTAAGCTGTTGGTTCCATACCATATTATTGGCTGTAAGATATTATAATATGATAAATATTTGATAACCAGCACACAAATTTGATTGATGAATTTATTCCATTCTGATACGCTGGTGCCATAAAATTGAAGTTAACATGGACTCCCAGTTTACTCGTTTCAGTTTCTCATAACATTATTGAATGTTGTTGTTGAAAAACATACTCATGAAGTTCAAGCTTTTCTGGTTGCATTTTCATATTTTCATGAATCAAAGAAACTTCACGTGAAGGTGGTATTTGGGTATTGCACTAGTGTATGAGTAACTAACTTGATAGATGCTGGACTTAGGAACTATAAGCTACAACTGTTGATGATTGTGGGCATTTTTTAACTCAATTTTGTTGACCAAACTTTCAGAACCACAGAGGGCCACCAAAGATCCCATCCGGTAAAGGGATGGAGCAAGATTTTATCAGTGAACTACCAGGGCATATTATGGATAAAATTTTGTCTAAATTGCCAATTAGGGAAGCGGTGAGGACAAGTATTTTGTCGCGCAAGTGGCGTTATAAATGGGTCACCTTCCCAGAACTCGTATTTGATAACCATTGCACCTTAGTCTCCTCCCAAGATCAAACTGTCATAAAAAACAAGCTTGTCAATATTATTGATCATGTTCTCTTGCTTCACATTGGCCCCATTCACCGGTTCAAGCTCTCTCATAGAGATTTGCTAGCTGTCAGTGATATCGATCGGTGGGTTCTATATCTGTCCAGAAGCATGTTCAAGGAATTGATTCTTGAGATTTGGAAGGGTCAACGCTACAAGCTTCCCTCGTGCTTATATTCATGCCAGCATTTAGTTCATCTTGAACTATTCAACTGTTTCCTGAACCCTCCGCCAACATTTACCGGCTTCAGATGCTTGAAAAGTCTTGATTTGCAGCATATTACAATGGACCAAGAAGGATTTGAAAATATGATTGCAAGCTGCCATCAACTGGAGAAATTGACCCTAATGAACTTTGATGGTTTCAGTGTCCTTAAGATTAATGCTCCAAAACTTCAATTTTTTGACACTGGAGGCATTTTTGAAGACATTTTGTTCATAAACACTGATAAATTAGCTATAGCTTCTATCGGTTTGTACATCAATGTTGGAAACAATGGATATCCAATCAATGGGAGTTACACAAGCAATTTGGTCAGATTCTGTAGCAGCTTGCCTCATGTTGAAAGATTGGAGGTTCAGAATTACTTTTTGAAGGTACGAGTCATCTCTTTTCATCCATGGTTCATTTGCATACAAATGGTCGATATGTAGCTGACTTGAGACAAATCTTACACATCACAAAATTTGATCTTCTTCCATGTTCTAACATGTAGGGTGTTACCCTTAAATAGTGCTCCCTTGTCTAGTGGGTAATGACTAATGATTCTAATTCATTGCTTGTTCATTTCAATCATTCAGGAGTTTCATTAATCCAAGGGTTCACTATTTTCGGTAACACAGTCTTCTTTTGCTGACCCGCAGTGTCGTTTCTTGTGTTTTGCAGTATCTAGCCATTGGAAATATAAGTGGAAGGGTACCTGGTCCATGCCTTGATTTGAATTACCTCTCCATACGCATTAACTTTGTTGATTCAGAAGAAAATATGGCAGCTCTCAATCTATTGCGAACCTGTCCTAATTTGCAAGAATTAGAGCTGTTGGTAAGTTCCATTGTTGGAAGCTTAAATTATATTGATGTATGGTCCCTTTTTTAGAGTCATTGTCTACAATTCCAATCATCTATCTCGGGTTCGGCCGATGTGAATACTGTAGCTCTTGATATTTTGATTCATGTTATGATACAACTATATGTACCGCAGGCTCGACCTGAGGATCAAGGTGATGTCCCAGCAGTTGCAGTCTTCTTTGAAGAAGCAAAAAAATGGGATGGCTGTTTAACCTTCTTGCGGCACATAAAAGTTTGTGGAATTTCGAGTGCTGCTCAAGAGCTGGAATTCATCAGCTTTCTGCTATCAGTAACACCAGGCCTCGAAAGAATGACAGTCAAGCCCGCCTCACTTGACAGGGGATGGGAATTGGTCAAAGAACTGTTGAGGTTTCGTCGAGCTTCTGTCCAGGCAGAAGTTGTACTTCTGGATCCGTAACCTAAAAAAAAGGCCTTCTATCAGTAACCTTGTATGGTAAGGACCAGTAAAGAAAAAGGTGAGCAATGGCGAAATGGGTTGTATCGCCTAGGCGAGGGGTGAAAGGCGAACGATCCAAAAGGCGTTCTTTAGTGTACATCTTTTATCTATATTAAAATAATGTCCAAATAAATCTAGAAGTGTAAAATGATGTAATTAGCCATTCTATAATCATTAATTAGTAAATAAACATGTACACATATGCTAAGTCATGGAACGTTGTCATTTAGTACTAGAAAATCAATTTTAGGTTTTTGGGTTTAGTGAGAAACGACGTAGTTTTATGCAACACATTCAACTCGACCGAAAGGCGAGCGCCTCTCCGCCTTATTGCCTAGGCGCACGCCTTCGGGACACCGCCCGCCTTAAGCCATTGAAGGCGTTTTGCCTAACGCCTAGGCGAGGGGGCGCTTGCCTTTTTCTTCACTGGTAAGGACTGTTTAGAACACAACTCAAGTGTTGACCTAAAAAGTATGATAATATTGGAGTGGGTGCCAAGTATCTTTGCAGAAAGAGCAGCCGAATGGGACTTGGGTTAGCTCTCACTTTTGGCACATAAATTTGTCTGGAATTCAGGGCTGCTCACTCAATAAACTATCAGTTACAGCAGGCCTTTGAATGAATTACATTTAATCTTGCCGGTCTTTGTACTCCATCCACCCAGTAAAAAGTGATTGCATAAAATCAGTTGTGAGAGTGGCGCTAGTATTTTATTTAGGAGTGTTTGATGGCTGATAGTTATACTTCACCTCATCTTCAAGTCAAAGGTGGGTGTGTATCTTTTCTTTCTTTTTTTTGGATAGAATGCTGTGTATCTAACTATCTATTGATCGTGGGTAGCTGGAGACCAAATTCAAATCCCACAGCAATTTAAACAAATATATTATATTCTCCCCAGCTCCTTTTCCGTTTCTTTTCGTCGACTTCCTCTCTATCGGCGTCATCCTGTCCGATTTTTTACTCCTTTTGCGGAGCCGTGACTGCCCTTACTGCGGGATGTTATCTTCGGTTCGTCTCTGGTGGGTTTGCAGCTCGGATCCGGTGACAGGAGGGTCGTGCGGGATTTCTGGTGGCTGATTTGTGGTAGAGGTTGTTCGGTGATGCGGTTGAGGGTGTTTGGAGCAGGGCGAGGATGACGGAGGGTATTTTTTGGGCTTGCGTCGAGACTGTTTTTTGGGTTCTGGTGATTATGCGGCTGAACAACCTCTTTTTTTTCCGTTTGTATAGATGTTGTGGTGTGTTTATTCGTTCTTATGTTGCTGGAGGGCTCACCTTGAGGCGTGAGGCGAAGTGGCGCATGTTTCCACTTATTTATCACGCAGTTTTTTGTTGTTGGATATTCTAGCCAATTTATCAAAAAAAACAAATATATTTTATTAATGGACTTGTGCTTTTCTCACTTCACCTACCGAAGTGTAAACTCTTTTTCTGTTGGAGTTAAACAGTAAAAAAACAGGTTTATGCTCTCCAACAAACTTTCAATCTGGACGACCAGATGGCCACCTAACCTACCTGGCCCTTCAGCGAATCACCGGTAGGAAGGGCATTTTCAGGGCTGGCATTATTTATTTATACCAATATTGGTTTTTTTTATACTTCTCTTTGTTGGTTGCAACAGTCGCTGTGCTAGTTTTGGTGCCATGGAAGCTCCATTGCTTGAAAATAACGGCAGCATTGTGCGGGAGGATGAGGCGGAGGAAGTGGGACTGTTGGCTAAGACTAAAGCTGAGTCTAAGCGACTCTGGAAGATTGCTGGTCCGGCTATCTGCACCGCTCTATGCCAGTACTCACTTGGTGCTCTCACGCAGACCTTTGCTGGTCTAGTTGGAGAGGTTGAGCTTGCCGCTGTTGCCGTTGAAAACTCTGTCATTGCTGGTCTCGCTTTTGGTGTAATGGTAACAAATTACCTAACTCAATTCTTTTTTTATGCCTCGCTTTGAACTAACTCATTCCCGCTGCTTAAATTTATTAATGCTCAGTTTAATCACATATGCCTGCTTGTGATTGCTGCGCCTTTTTTTAATAACTTTTGATTTATACTGATAGACAGTGACGGTATGGATCTTTGATTTGCCTTTTGTTGTTTTTTGAGTATAGTTGGGAATGGGCAGCGCGCTAGAGACGCTGTGTGGCCAAGCCTACGGAGCAGGCCAGTTTAGGATGCTTGGCATATATATGCAAAGATCATGGGTGATTTTGCTAACATCCGCTTGCTGTTTAGTCCCTGTCTACGTCTTCTCTCCTTCGATTCTCAAGCTCGTCGGAGAGAGCGACGAGATCTCAGATGCTGCTGGTCAGCAAACCTCCTTATAAACCATTTTACTGTTATCTAATTGCTAAATGTACTTAGGAAATTACCTTATGCATGTATGTCTGCAGGTAAATTTGCCATTTGGATGCTCCCTCAGCTATTCGCCTATGCCCTCAACTTTCCTATACAAAAGTTTCTGCAGTCACAGCGGAAGGTGATGGTAATGCTCTATGTATCGGTAGTTGTGCTGGTAATACATGCCGTGTTCAGTTGGTTATTCATATTGAAACTTGGCTACGGGCTGGTTGGCGCAGCGATCATGTTGAACACATCTTGGTGGCTCATAATCATCGGACAATTGATGTATATTTTTATAACCAAATCTGACGGTGCTTGGAGTGGGTTCTCATGGTTAGCTTTCTCCGATTTGTGGGGCTTTGTCAAGCTGTCTTTGGCCTCTGCTGTCATGCTTTGCCTCGAGTTTTGGTACTTGATGATTCTGATTGTCATAACAGGCCGTCTGAAGAATCCGCTCATTCCTGTTGATGCAGTATCTATCTGGTATAGCCCATTAAACGAATTAGTCGTTGAATGAAAATTTGAAATATTTTCTTACACCTGAACTGATCACTTCTGCAGCATGAATATACAAGGATGGGATGCTATGATTGCAATTGGATTCAACGCTGCAATTAGGTACATGTTACTTTTGATCCTTCCTAACGAAAATTAAAACATCATGACACCCATACATGAAAAAATTTGCTTGATGATTATATAACAGCGTGCGTGTGTCCAATGAGCTTGGAGCTGGAAACTCTCAGCGGGCAAACTTCGCTGTAAAGATAGTTTCCGTCACATCTGTTTCCATCGGTGTCGTGATCATGGCTGTAGTATTCGCAACCAGGGATGTCTTCCCTTACCTCTTCACCACCAGTGATGCTGTTGCTGAAGAAACCACAAAACTGGCAACATTTTTAGCAATCACCGTTCTCCTTAACAGCCTTCAACCTGTTTTATCAGGTAATTAATGTCCAAATGTCTTGCTTACTGGAAAGAAGAAGAAAAAAATCTTTGTCAGTAAATTAGTAATAGCTTTATGGATTATATTTTGAAACTGTATTTTTCAGGTGTGGCTGTTGGAGCTGGGTGGCAGCACATTGTCGCTTATATTAACATCGGATGCTATTACATTGTTGGATTACCCGCTGGCATATTATTAGGATTCACCTTTGGGTTTGGCGTCGAGGTAATTAAGTCAGCCTTATCAGCCATAATATTAACTACGCATAAATAGAATGTCGCGCATATGATGCCCTTCTGATTTTGATTTACAGGGTATCTGGGGAGGTATGCTGGGAGGAATTACCCTACAGACAGTTATTTTGATTGTTCTCACTTCATTAACTAACTGGAAAAAGGAAGTAAGCATCTAACATTTTTCTAACGCCTCGATCATTTCCATTCTTACTCGCACTTTATTTACAAATTATATGTGAATGCACTCACAGGCTGATCAGGCGGAGAGTCGGGTCAAGAAATGGGGAGGCTCCTTATCAACAGACTAACTAGCCCGTGCAGCGTGGCCGAGCTCTTTAGCATTCCTAGTTATTAGAAAAGCTGAATGCCTTATTCTTGATGGTTTTGCTAAAACATCGTCTGTTGGCTGGCCTCACTGTCACTGCAATCTCAACCTTTTTTGGTCATCAGCTTTTACGTACTGATCAACAAAAACTAGTTGGCCATTTGCAGTAACAGATGATGTCTTGGCCTTTTTTTCTTACTCAATTATGCTTTGTTTTGTTTATCTAAATGTAGAATTTTCCACTTGCTATATGAGTTTTAAAAAAAAAAGTTATTAAGATTATCCTTCTTTTTTGTGTGCGACTGCAATAGGGTTTCAGGGTTGCCATTGCCATGCCTCAAAAGATTTCTGTTATACCAAATAAAACAAGTAGCAATTAGAATAAGGTTTGGATCAAATAAAAATCACATTTAAATATAAAAATTATAAACCAACGAAGAATTGGACACGTGGCACTCTCGACCAATCATAAATCGGGGCGCTTTTTATTATTAAAAAAAATTTATTACAAATTTATTTAAAAATACATAACAGATGCAAGCGTATAAACGTTCTAAAAAAATTCGGACTTAATTTGACAAAGTTAAGTCCCAATTTGACAATTTCAGACTTATTTGACAAAATAAGTTTGATCATTCCAAGTTAAGTCTGATCATTATGTACAATGACTATAATGCACATCAGTGTTTTATCAATGATTTCGGCAAAATTGGACACGTGTCTAGCTTGAAATTGGGTTTTTAGTTTTCATATATAAAACTGGTTTTTACCTGAATCGTACCCTTAAAATAATGGGTAGATTCTCGAGAATTTTCCAAATTGCACACTTTCAGCAATTTGTTTTATTTTGTACTCAATCTCCAAATTCATTTTCCAAAATACTCACTTTCTCTAAGAAGACGGTGTTTTATAATGAAGCCGCTCTTATAGACCGCACTTTAGGCAACGTGACATTTTTACCTTCAAAGTAATGCTGACTCAATATAATTTATAGTTTAGTTGGTAAGAGGGGAAAGTGAGTATTTAGGAAAAGGAATCTAGAGATCTGAGTACAAAAGGAAAAAAATTGATCAAAAGTAAGCGATTTGGAATATTGTTCTCAGAATCAAATATGATAAAGCGGAAATATATCAAGTTCGCAAAAGACTAAAAGTTGCTGAGGACAATTTCTTTAAAGAGCTTCAAATCATTCCACGCCTAGCAGATCACCAGTAATTAAGAAAAATATGACAATCAGTTTCAAGTTTCGCGCCTCAGAATTTTAGAATCACTTTTTGCAGAGATTCCTCTTTTTAACAAGGCAGCGGCTTAAGGGAGGCCAGAATGGTATCATTTCCAACATAAACCTTTTGTTTCACTAGGAACAAGTAACTTCCATAACTTTTTCCAGAAAGTTTTTGTGTGGACAATATTCGAAGATTCTCCTAAACCAGAACAATTAACATAAGCTATAAGATCAGGATTATTTGATCCACTGCTTAAATATAATAATAATTAACATCATAAGTTCTCACATAAGCAATTAGGTTTTTTTTTCTCCTGATATGTTGTTCTACGCCTGTCTGGAATTATTGCTCATGCGCTAGTAGTTTTTTTTTTTAATCGCTGCTCTTTGAGTGCGCACCGAATAAACCCTTGATTAAGCGTAAATAGTCTTCAAACCACGCCAACTAGGTGTGACCACTGCTTGTGGCAGGCTCCACCAAGTGTTTAAAGTATGAAACTATTCCTCTTTGATTTATTGGTAACACCATCACACATCGAAAATGACTCCAATAATATTTTCGGGGTGGAAGTAAGTTTTGCCTTCTTTCGAATAATCAAGTCAGACCATCTACGTTGTGTTTTCGGAGCACTTGTCAATCAGTGAATCAATATATGTGGATGAGAGCTGTTATGAAATATTGGAGAAAGATCCGGAAACAAATTCATATGGTTGTTGCCATGTAATAAATAGAATTATGTAGTTGCCATACAAGTCAGGCAATACACATACAACATCAGCATCAATTTTACTTTTTTCCCAGGGCATGATTTAATACATAGCAAAGCCTTTCTCAATCCAAATTCAGAAACCATATCTATGAATTTGCGCAACAATTAATACGGCTTATCAATATGTTGCGCTGTGCTGTGTGAATACTCACTTCTCTCGTCAGATATCGTTCGTGGGTGAGAATTGGAAACACATAAAGTCGCTGTGACTGTGATCATTCAATGAGGGGAATGTACATATATATTTTTTGTGGTATGAAACTTGCCTTATAGAGTCGTCTAAGTTGCATATCACCAGAAACTCTGAACCTCGATTCAACCGTGTTGAATTGTTAGACTTATGAGCATCATTGCATTTTAATGATCACAGCTTCGTCATTTTGATGGAAAAATACACTGCCTTCCCTTCCTGCTTAAACGTCGGCCTTCCAGCTTACGGGTTTCTCTTTACTTTGTGATTAACTTTCATGACATTATGTTTGATATCAAAACCTCTGACCAAGTAAGCAACAAGGAATGGATGGAAAAGAAATTATATTTAACATTAATTTTCCAAGCAAACTGGAACTTCATATTCATATCAGCACATAATAATTCTGATATCAGTATCATATTGTAGAATAGTTGTGCTTGTGCATTTAAATATCCGGTCTAAATGATGAGTACTTAAATAAGGACCCCCTTATGTATCTACTTGAGAATTTCATATCTGACAAAAGTAATCATCAAGTTTGAATTTGCAAGTGAGACACGTGTCAGTATCACATCAACTTGACATGCACTTTCAAAGGCGCAGATATGGTGTTCAGATTTTGAAAATAAATAGAGATTCTCAACTGAAAGCTCCCCAATCTAAGACATGTAATAATGCATCTAAAAATTGAAATGAAATGGAGTAATTAATTCAGTAGAAATTGACATGTTACTTTGTGTCCAAAACTGCTCCTTTTACCATCATTATGTAACCTTATATATTAAAGCAGAGCAATGGCGATGGTTCCCACAAAAAGAGCCAAGCCTGCTTTCATTATTCTATTTCACCTTTCTGATTCTTTATATCCCTGGGAACTCATCTCAGCTGCCGCTCTGCACTATCAACTTTGTCGCGCATAATGTATCAGAGTCGAGCCTGGTGGCTCTCTCGTCTCAGCTGTGGCCTCCGCACGGCCATAGCCTGCACTATAGTAGCCTCAGCCACACTATATGGCCCAACCAAAATATGTCGAATCCCAAGCTATCCAGCTTTTGGTTACTTGACTGTCATATTGGTAGTCCCTCAGTGCACACTTGGGGACACCTTGCGAAGCTTATGGCATGTAGTTTATGCCATTATACAAGTTTTGCCTGCTGCTATTTTAAGTCTGAAGGTGATGAAGCCGGGGGACATCAGCTATGCGAAGGCTGCTGTGGCTATTGCAGTATTCTCGTTTATCGTCGGGCTGCCCAAGTCGTCTTCGTTGTTGACAAAACGCATCACTTTTGTACAGATTGTTATTGTTTATGCTGGAGCAGTAATTCACGGGAAGAGTACCGGAGTAGTTATGCATCCTGTCCACGTTGCCGCTAGCACGCTGCTTGGTGCGGTGGCTTCTCTCCTGGCATTGTTGCTGCCATTCCCGAGGTTCGCCTATTCAGAGGTATAGAACTGACAAATTTTTTTGTTTGTCGAAAATTCATACGGTATATTCTGCGAGAAAAGAAAATGAACAAAGTGATCTTAATTAGATATTAGCTGATCAATTTATGTACCGGAGTCAAGACCCGGTGCAAACCTGATATTTTTGTGCAAACGTGCAAATTGACGAATTATGGTACACTTCCTACGAACTATGTCATGATTTTGTACAAACGAATCATAGGCCACTATCCGGAACTATGTTATAGTTCGTAGGAAGTGTACCATAATTCATCGGTTTGTACTTTGCACCTGATATTTTTCCGATCATTTTATGTATAGTTGTCTTTTTTTTCTTTTTTTTTTGAGTTTCTGTCATCGGAGGATCGAACTAAATTCGGTACACTTCCCATGGTTTTGTATATATAGGTGAGAAAGGAATGTTGTCTGTATGCTGACAATGCATCCAAGAGGTTAGGTTTACTGGTAAAGGCATTGTGTACAGAAAACCAACAAGCTGCAGCAGATCTTCTATTGCAAACAAATTCCATCTCTCAGGCAGGAAGCAAGCTGATAAAAAGCATCAAACTTAAGCAGGTTGGCTGAGAGAGATATGTCTGGTTGAGTCTCATACATACAGTCTTTGAAAAAATTCTGACGATCGACGTATATATGTATTTGTTTTGCAGGAAGGCATGGCATGGGAGCGAAGCATGGTAAGATTCATGAAACCTAGCACAGTCAAGCCAGGAGATAGGCTACAAAATCTAGAAATGCCGATTAGAGGGATGGAGATGGCGATGGCGATGAATTGGAAAAGGTCTCGTAATATTATCAACCAGGAAGTTATAGACAGTGTTAAGAACATGGAAGGCCAGATAGGACATAAGCTGGAGCAAGTCAGGATCCTGACGCCTTTCGATGCTACCACGTCCCCGGAGACAAAGGCTGACGAATCTCCAGCCAAACAAGTGTTAAACCTTGCATCCATTTCGAACGATTTTCCAGTCTTTTTCTTTCTCTTCTGCATGAGACTCCTCCAAAATGACTTTCCTGTTTGCTCAAACCTCAAACGAAATTGCCCGAGACCGGATGAGATTGAAAATGAGGTCAGCCGGGGAGTTTACAAGCGTCTTTTTGACAGACTTGTCGCAACTGCTGGTAGTCTAGAATTGATATTTGCACTCAAGTGCTCCATCTCTTTAGGTCTTGCTGTGTTCCTGGGATTACACTACGCTAAAGAGAACGCGTACTGGTCAGGCCTTACAATCGCAATCAGCTTCGTGACAGGACGACAACCTGCATTCAACGTTGCAAATTCTCGCGCGCAAGGTACTGCTTTCGGATCAGTGTACGGGGTGTTGGGCTGTTTCATCTTGCAAAATCATAATGAATACAGATTTGTACTTGTGCTTCCTTGGATACTTGTTATCAGCTTTCTGAGAAGCAGTCGGATGTTTGGTGAGGCATGGGGGATTTCAGCGGCCATCGGCGCATTATTGATACTAGGCAGGAATAATTATCACCAGCCTCCCAATGTTTTCGCAATTACCAGAATCACAGAGGCTGTCATTGGGTTGTCCTGTTTCATCCTGGTGGAGCTTTTATTACAACCCAAAAGAGCTTTCACTCTCGCCAACATCCAACTCTCCAACACCTTGAAATCCTTCCACGAATGCGTCGAAGAAATAAAGCTCTGTCCTGCACTGCCACTGAGAGAAAAGCAACAGGCACTAAAGTCCCATGTCGAAGAGCTAGAGAGATTTATCGACGAGGCAGAGATTGAGCCTAACTTTTGGTTTGTGCCTTTTAACACTTGTGTTTACAGGAAACTTCTCAAGTCCTTTTCGAAGACGGTGGACCTCTTGAGTTTCGTTGCGTGCATATCGGAGACTCTTTTACAAAGATCCGATGCAATGGAATTTCAGGTACAAGTAAACGAGGATCTGAAGCTTTTGAGTGATAAGTTATGTTCCTCATTAAGAGGTCTTGAAGATGTTGTTATGTCAGTGAAGAGGAAGAAGACGGCCTTAACAGATATTGAATCTGGCAAACCAGCAAAATATGATGAGGATCAGATTCATATTATTATCAGTTCACTCATCAGCCATTCCTTGGACTCAATTACAGATGTTTACTCTGCAGATGGAGATCAAACAATTCTTTGTTTGGGTGCTCTTGGGTTCTGCCTTACTAGTCTGATGTACGAAGCAGCAGAGATGGAGACACAGATCAAGAAACTGATCAAATGGGATACTGCTACTGAGCTTGTAGATTTGAATTAAAGTATCAAGTGGGGGAGTTTGTAGTATCTAGTGTTGGTTTCAATGCTCACAAACTCAAGTATATATTAATAAGCATTTAGTTCATACTTCATAAATTATTTTTCACTCCAACTTGGCCCCTAAAATTTATAACTTTTCATAAATTCTTTTTGACTGCAACTTGACCCCTAAAACTTATAACTTGACAACTATAAAGGATTAAAAATACGCTTGTCACATAATCAACTTGGACAAAGTTAAGTCTAATCGGACTTAACTTGGACATTGTTAAGTCTGATCGGACTTAACTTGTACATTGTTAAGTCTGATTGGAATTAACTTGGATAAAGTAAAGTCTGATCGGACTTAACTTGGACATTGGTAAATCTAATCGGACTTAACTTGGACAAAGTTAAGTCCGATCGAACTTAATTTGGACATTGTTATGTCTGATCGAACATAACTTGGACAAAGTTAAGACTGATTGGACTTAACTTGGACAAAGTTAAGTCTGATCGGACTTAACTTGGAGAAAGTTAGTGTGATCGGACTTAACTTAGACAAATTCGGACTTATTTTGGACAAAGTTAAGTCTGATCGAACTTAAATTGGACAAACTTAAGTCTGATCAGACTTAACTTGGACATTGTTAAGTCTGATCGAACTTAACTTGGACAAAGATAAGTCTGATTGAACTTAACTTGGACAAAGTTAAGTGACAAGCATATTTTTAACCCTTTATAGTCGTCAAGTTATGAGTTTTAGGGGTCAAGTTGCAGTCAAACAAAGTTTATAAACCTTGGTAAGCCAAGGGTCGATCCAAGGAACAACGAGTGTGAGTACTAGCCAACAAGTGACCTATTTAGCTATTCCGATTAACAACAGGTTTTGATGTGAACAAAAATGCAGGAAAATAACGAAGGTTTGTTTTGATCAGAGAAAGAATCACAGGACCAGACTTCACCCGTGCCAACCCCACTAATCATGCAATCATACAACGTAATTCAATCATGCTATCGAATATGGAAATAAACCAAAATAACACTAGACAAGCCGCCCATCCACGGATCATTGTGTAGATTAATCTCAATCATTAAACACCGTCCATCCACGGATTATCAACGATCTCGATTATTAAACTTAGGGTTTTTTTCAGACAATAGTCAACTTTCCTATTACTTCATGTACTACCATTGTAGCTACCATGACCTAATATCAATTTCATACAATCCGGTTAATACCTAGGACCCATTCATCTTTCGGTAATTAACTTAAATACGTTCTAGCATGCAAACATTCCATTCAGTGTAAAACTTGCAAGAACAATAAAACTAAGCACGATGACATTGAATATTCGAATTGCATTAACGAAAAACGTTCAATTGATCACATGAAGAGTTGGGTACATAGCATGGGATCCGTAGGATCCCAGAATAAGGAAGACTACTCACTATTCATGGTAAGTTAACCACAAATAGTGTAAAAATAGAAATTAAGGACGAGTTAACCATAGCGACAATGTAGCTTGATGAATTTTCAATCTCTCGCGATGTTCTCCGTCTTCTCTCCCAAGTTAGGGTTCTTCAATCTCAATTCAAGCACTAACTCTCGTCAAACTCGACGTAATTCTCCTGCCAATCGTCCACCCCTCATTAGGACTCGATCGCCTCCTTTTATTTCCCAAAAAGGCCAACGGAAAAAGTCCAAAACTACCAAAAAACGATTTTTGGAAATAACAAAATTCTGAGTTTATGGGTCACGCTCAGGCGAGCTCACATGTGCTTGGGTGAGCACAATGCAGCAGGTTGGACAATGGGCAGCGAGCTCGGGAGAGCTTAACGCGACAGCGTGGTGAGAGCGCAATGAGGCTCGGGCGAGCGGCTTCAAGCTCGGGCGAGCTTCAACTTGAGTAGACGGGATGATGGCCGAGTGGTTTGGGCGAGCGTTGGCGAGCCCGGTCGAGCGAAATGCAGCAGGTTTCATCCAAGTGATCCAGGCTAGGTCGAGCCATGCCAAGCTCGGCCATAGTTTCCTTTAGTGGCATCAGCGCTTGGGTGAGCTACATGGAGATCGAATGAGCATTTTCTAGCAGTGTATTCGGGTATGATGCAGGCTCGGGTGAGCCATCTTCCGCTCGGTCGAACATTTCCTGCTGCCATGGATCCAATTTCTCAACCGGTCGACTGAGCTCGGTTTTTGTACTTTTTCACTTATTTGCGTTGATTTGCTTCGGATCGAACCCAAAGTGCTCATCGCTTCGATTGACCTGAAATACTAGGAGAAAAGGATCAAATGATGACAACTTGCTGGGAGAACGAGTGATATCCTTCATTGTATAGAGCAAATAACTAGTCAAAATATTGACCGATCATTAAGTCTGATCGGACTTAACTTGGAGAAAGTTAAGTGTGATCGGACTTAGCTCAGATAAATTCGGACTTAATTTCGACAAAGTTAAGTCTGATCGGACTTATCTTGGACAAAGTTAAGTCTGATCGGACTTAAACATTGTTAAGCCTGATCGGACTTAACTTGGACAAAGATAAGTCTGATCGGACTTAACTTGGACAAAGTTAAGTCTGATCGAACAAAACTTGGACAAAGTTAAGTCTGATCGGACTTAACTTGGACAAAGTTAAGTCTGAATTTGATAATTTTAGACTTATTTTGTCAAATTCAGACATAACTTGTACATTGTTAAGTCTGATCGGACTTAACTTGGTCAAAGCTAAGTCTGATCGGACTTAACTTGGACATTGTTAAGTCTGATCGAACATAACTTGGACAAAGTTAAGTGTGATCAGACTTAACTTGGACAAAGTTAAGTCAGATCAGACATAACTTGGACAAAGTTAAGTCTGATCGGACTTAACTTGGACAAAGTTAAGTGGGATCGGACATAACTTGGACAAAGTTAAGTCTGATCGGACTTAGCTTGGACAAAGTTAAGTCTGATCGGAATTAACTTGGAAAAAGTTAAGTCCGATCGGACTTAACTTGGATATTGTTAAGTCTGATCAGACTTAACTTAGAGAAAGTTAAGTGTGATGGGACTTAACTTGGACAAATTGGGACTTAATTTGGACAAAGTTAAGTCTGATCGGACATAACTTGGACAAAGATAAGTATGATCGGACTTAACTTGGACAAAGTTAAGTCTGATCAGACATAACTTGGACAAAGTTAAGTCTCATCGGACTTAACTTGGACAAAGTTAAGTCTGATCGGACATAACTTGGACATTGTTAAGTCTGATCAGACTTAACTTGGAGAAAGTTAAGTGTGATCAGACTTTACTTGGACAAATTTGGACTTAATTTGGACAAAGTTAAGTCTGATCGGACTTAACTTGGACAAAGTTAAGACTGATCGGACTTAACTTGGACATTGTTAAGTCTGATCGGACTTAACTTAGACAAAGTTAAGTCAGATCGGACTTAACTTGGACAAAGTTAAGTCGAAATGTGATAATTTCATACTTATTTTGTCAAATTCGAACTTAAGTTGGACATTGTTAATTCTGATCGGACTTAACTACGACAAAGTTAAGTCTGATCGGACTTAACGTGGACATTGTTAAGTCTGATCGAACATAACTTGGACAAAGTGAAGTCTGATCGGACTTAACTTGGACAAAGTTAAGTCTGATCGGACTTAACTTGGACATTGTTAAGTCTGATCGAACATAACTTGGACAAATTGAAGTCTGATCGGACTTAACTTGGACAAAGTGAAGTCTGATTGGACTTAACTTGGACAAAGTTAAGTCTGATCGGACTTAACTTGGACATTGTTAAGTCTAATCAGACTTAACCTGGAGAAAGTTAAGTGTGATCGGAGTTAACTTGGAAAAATTCGAACTTAATTTGGACAAAGTTAAGTATGATCGGACTTAACTTGGACATTGTTAAGTCTAAACGGACTTAACTTGGAGAAAGTTAAGTGTGATGATGTGATCGGACTTAACTTGGACAAATTCGGACTTAATTTGGACAAAGTTAAGTCTGATCGGACTTAACTTGGACAAAGTTACGTCTGATCGGACTTAACTTGGACAAAGTTACGTCTGATCGAACTTAACTTGGACATTGTTAAGTCTGATCGGACTTAACTTGCTCAAAATTAAGTCTGATCGGACTTAACTTGGACAAAGTTAAGTCTGATCGGACTTAACTTGGACAAAGTTAGGTCTGAATTTTATAATTTCTGACTTATTTTGTCAAATTCGGACTTAACTTGGACATTATTAAATCTGGTCGGACTTAACTTGGACATTGTTAAATCTGATCGGACTTAACTTGGACATTGTTAAGTCTGATCGGACTTAATTTGGACATTGTTAAGTCTGAATTGAAATCCGGGTTATGTAGAATGACTATAATGCCCCTAAGTGTTATATCCGAGAGTTCGAAGAAATTGGACGCGTGTCACTTGAAATCCAGTTTTTAGTTTTCATATATAGTTGTGGTTTTTGCCTGAACCGCACTCTTAGAGATATATTAGTATATTAATTTGTGATATCTTTAGTAAGTTGTTATATGTCGTTTTTAGTAGGTTTCTATATTCTATTGTTAGCATCTTGCGTATGCTGACGGATGCACAGTCGTCGTGTGTAAACGTCAAGAATAAATTTATAAGTCCGCTACTCGCGACTTTACTACTGGGTAGCAAGTGGTAAGTAGGGGTTGAACCCAAGGGAATTAGGGGGATAAGTTGTTCTTTGAGGGAATTGTACAGTGAGGGAGCGTATTTTAGGTTGATTGAGGTTTTAGTGCGGAAAAGTAAGTGTCTTTTTGGTTGGTTTTGGTTTTTAGTGCGGAAAAGTAAATGACAGAAAAGTAAATACTGAAAATAAAAGAGAAGACTTACAGCGGTTGTTGCGTGATTGGCAAGTCCTCCGGAAGGTGAGCAGTTGATAAGCAGTTTATACTAAAATTGAAAGTAAATGCAGGTGGTGTTTAAATTTAAGGAAAGCATTCGGTTTTGGGGGCCTTGTATCATAGCCTGTTTATCATTGACCGCTAATGATCATACTAAGTGTTCAAAGATGAATCGAGGCTATTTCTAGCACAAGACTTGCAACATCGTTTAGAACACTTGTTCTACTTAGACTAATTCCTCCTTTCGAAGTATCTTAGCCTTATGTGCATCCATTTGATCTTTCAGTTACGATCGACCAAATGGTGTTTTAGATAAGTCAAACTCCTCAGATAAGTTTGCCCGCTAAAGCGTCCACTTACCTGAGTATGTTCATGAACCCCACGGAAGAGCTTTGCCCGTTAAAGCATCCACTCAACCTTGGAAGTTCTGACCTGATATATGGCACATAGAATAAGTTTCGAACACAAAGATGCACTAGGTGCAGGGTCTAAAACATTTTATAATACAAGTACACCCCTTTAACCGAATGAAGAGTTTAGCTACGAATATCCATAGAGGTGGATACCATAGCTAAGTACTTACGGTTTTTGAAAGACAGTAAGTAAAGGAAAGGGGTGAGTACTTCAAGAACCGACAAGAGTACTCGAGAATAAAGAAAAGCTTGAGTACTCAAGAACCGACAGGAGTACTCAAGACCGAACTATAATACTCAAGAACCAACAGGAGTATTATATATTAAAAATCAAACTTACAAATGCCAAACTTTCTAGAGAGAGAAGTGTTTATGATTTTGGATGATACAAATGAGAGGAGAATGGCTTGTATTTATAGCCAAAAGGGGAGGATATGGGTGGTGAGGATGAAACCACATGGTTTCATCCAAGGGAGGAGGGGAAGAGGTAAAAGCCGCCGGTTTTGGGTGGTAAAAGGGGGAGGTCTTCCTCCTTTGGTCACCTCCTCCCAATAGCCACCGGTCACCAAGGGGAGAAGAGGAGTTTTGTGAAGTTTTGTGATGTTTTCACAAAACTATCGGTGTATTTCGGCCCCGGACTGACTTTGATTGCTCTTCGGTTTGATTTGTTTTGAGTGATTCCATGTCAGGATCTTGAGATTTCTTCAGTCGGCGTCTGATCTTGACCTCGGAATGACTCGTAACATCTTTTCTGCGTAAGAACTCCTCCTTAGCGTGTATTCTCTCTAGTCTCTAAAATGCCCTGTAGATAAATATCGGAACTAACAAGCAAAAGTTAAATAGACAAACAGTCTAATTTAGTGGGTTTAACTGTGTTTTTGATTCGTATAATTATGGTCCATCATATGCCTTTAGCAGTTTCTATATTTGTCATGAACATCCTATGTAATGGGATGATGACTATTTCCAATAATAACTCATTCTTCTCAATTCATTCTACATTATTTACATTATTTTTTCTTGAATGGTGGTGGGCCACAAATCACACACCACCACCCACGAAATTGTTTCCGCATAAATAATTCTTCTTTCCCCCCTCTTTTACCCAACTACACCTTACCGCGCATGAGCGTCTTTTCTGCATACTACGCCTAGTGCGGCACTACTGCACCTTTTGCGCCTCTACCGTGCATGATGCACCTTTACACCTAACCGACCCCTAACCCTAACTCTAACCCTACTTCTCTACCGTGTCGGATGCATCTTTACTAAGTGTGTTGCGTCTTTACTACGCCTATTGCGTCTCTAACGTGCCTGTGGCTCCTCTACTGTCCCTGTTACACTTTTACTGTGCCTATTGCGCCTTTATTATGCATGTTGCGCCTTTACTGCGTTTGAAGTGCCTCTATTGCTCCTGATGAGCCTTTGCTGCACCTGATGCACCTCTACTGCTAGTGTGTTTGTTGCACCCTTACTGCGCCAGATGCGCCTCTACTACGCCTGTTGCGCCTTTACTACGCCTGATGCGCGTCTACTGCGCTTGTTGTGCCTCTACCGTGCGTGATGCACCTTTACACTTAACCGAACCCCTAACCTTTAATCTAACCCTACTTCTTTATTATGCTTGTTGCACTTCTACTGCGCCTGTTGTGCCTTTATCTTTCCTGTTGTGCCTCTACCACGCCGATTGCACTCTTATACAGTACAATTTCTATCATTCCTAAACTCGTCGCTTTATTCGCTATGAGTTTGAGGAGGGTATTAGAGATATTAGAGATCTATTAGTATATTAATTTATGACGTTATATGTCGTTTTAGTAGGTTGCTATGTTCTATTGTTAGCAGTTTGCTATAGTATGTCTTTAGCAGTATCTATATTTATCATGTACATCCCTATATAATGGAATGTTGATTATTTTCAATAATAACTCATTCTTCTCAATTCATTCCACATTATTTACACCCTGACATGTAAATGCTTTAGAATGGG
This sequence comes from Rhodiola kirilowii, assembly GCA_033675215.1. NCBI lineage: Eukaryota > Viridiplantae > Streptophyta > Magnoliopsida > Saxifragales > Crassulaceae > Rhodiola > Rhodiola kirilowii. Next base: position 19,330,146 of record CM066195.1, on the reverse strand, counting down.
TTTTTGCCCAAACGAAAGCTCATAAGGTGTCTTAGTAACTGCTTTAATTGGCACACGGTTAAGGATACATGTTGTTGTCTTACCTGCTTCACTCCATAGTCTATCCGGTAAGGTAGAATGACTAATCATACTTCTTACCATATCTTTAAGTACACAATTTGGTTGCTCAGTTATACCATTCATGCGAGGCATCCTTGACATAGTGTATTGAGGCACATTCCTACATTCCTCTAGGGTATAAAGCAAATGGTCTTGGACGTTGTGCACCCGTAACGTCATATATGTCATAATACTCATTACCACGGTCAGATCTGACGCTCTTAATTTTCTTGTTGAGCTATAGCTCAACCTCAACCTTGTAGGCTTTAAAAACGACCAATAGAGTAGTGGTTTAGATGTGTGAATACCTGACTATATTTATAAAGTCAAGGGTTCGAGCCCCCGTGGCATATATTTACGTATGAGTCTGCAGGTTGTCCAGTCCTTACTAAAAAAATTTATATAAAAAGGCTTAAAAACGTCCAGAGACTGTGATATATCATGTATAAGAAATAGGTAACTAACTCGTGAGTAATCTTCCATGAAACTGATAAAGTATATGAGACCGTTCTAAAAATCAATAACGCATAACTCAAACGATGCACACTATTGTTTGAGAAAATGCATATTTGGATTTTGCGGCTATTTTCCAATCTGTCTAGATAAGTCCTTGCATGCTAGTTATTAAAACTTAATTCGAATGTTAGGTAAGTGAAGTAGTTCGCCGAAGTACTTCTCAAATTTGACAAATCCTTTTGTTGCATATTCAGATTATCTTAGGAACTTACTCGCAACAAACACTCGTTTCAGACTAGGATATATATAAATACAACCTCACATAGTGCATAAGTTACAATCGTTCCCTTGGACAACCCGGTTCTTACCGGTAATAAATTCGTTTTGACATGAAATTTACTACATGCATGTCAAATGGCTGAACTATCCAGTCATAGAATGTTCTTGTTTATTGTTTGTTTGACATGATTTTACATATGTCCATGTTGGATGGGATGAAAGTGATCATGATCATGGGATTCCGACCGACTCAATAACTCAATCGAAGTATTAGTTTTCACATCCGCCTCAACATAAAATTTAACTAAGCATTTTATTTAATCGATATTTAAATCAATAATAGTAATATCATTTAAAATAAGAAAATATTATTTGATTGTTTCTGAATATCCAAATACAATTGGGTATTTGACACCTTATAAAGACAAATGAATTCACTATCACATGCAAACATTTTGTCATGGTGATTAACCTACTAGAGTAAATGAAAAAAAATTAACTAACGATATTGATCTTTATAAACCATTATCAAAAGAGCATTTGGTATCTTAAGAATTCATGGAAAATATTTCAAGTCATGCCTCAAGTGTAGATGAGCGCCAAATTGATATAATTACAACTAAATTTACTTTACACAACTTAATTCTTATGCAAAGATATACAATACTCATTTTAGCTAATGAATTGGTGGAAGGAACTACATATTCGTACCTGTTTGATAAACATCGAAAAAGAAGTAGATAAATCACGTACGAAGCATGATAACATTTCAAACTATATGATAAAGTGCATATAACATAATGGAAATTAATAAGGATGAAGATGATGATATATAAATGTACTTTAAATTGACTACATTTGAATGTCATTTTGTATGTTTTTATTTAAAAATATGTGTTGTAATTATATGTTTGATTATTCATGTTCTTTTGAAATGAACTTAAACAAATGATATTTAACTTATCTCACATGACTTATTGAAAAAGTTGACTATGATACTTGACTTTGAAGCTATAATATTATATAGGGAAAAGTACAATTAGGTTATTCGAACAACCACACGATTTCAAGACAAGTCCCGAACTTTTAATTTTAACAAATCTAATACCCAAGGATCAAATTGCAATAAAAAAAACTTAGATTATAAACACCGTTAACTCTTTAATTGGAACACAAACACATTTCTCTTTTTGTATTGTAAATCGGCGAGTAAGGTTCTGGTTCACAACCCAACTCACACAACACTAATTTTTTGTCATAAAAGTTGCGAGATTCGATTAATGAAAATAGTTTCAAGTCCCAAAAGAAAATAGTAATGAGACAAAACTTGGACAGCCCCGTCACGAAATGATTACTGAAGGCGATTATGTAGCTTAGAGATCCTCGACACTCAAACTTGGAGGAAGAGACTGCTTCAACTGTCAGCCTTGGTAGCATCTTGCACGCAAAGAGTGTACATGATGGATCGTTAGGTTAGCCAACTATGTGAGGGAGATCCCAGAGTGGTATCCCTCAGACAGATGGCAGCGGAAATTATCTGTAACACAGGAAATTATTCGGAAAGTAAAGACTCACAGATTTATAGTGGAAACCTTACTGCAACCTTTGCAGCAGGCTGAAAACCACTTGCCTTCTGGACAGTTCCAGAAGGGCTTCAAGATCAATGTTATTGATGAAAGAGTATGCTTGTAGATTGTTACACTTTGTCTCACTCAGTGACAGCTAACAATTCTACTCAACTCAAAGTATCAACTAACACGATCTGTCTCGTCTGCACACAGCAGCACTTCGTCAGCTCACGGAAGTTTAAAACTCTGCAGTCTCCGAATGCTATCTCCAAAAGCCGCGCCTTCACTTGAATGCTCTTCCTTCTTTTATAGTGTCTTCAAGTCGGCTACACAGATCTTCATCTCAGATCTGATTGATATCTCACAGCTGTGATATCACATATATACTTGCCAAAGTTGGCGTCGATATTCCTGTCGTATATACTTAAATCTCCTCATGTATATATTTGAATTAATGCATATATTCTTGTATCTTCAGTGCATATCTCCGTGTATCTTTTCCCAGATCCGATCTGGTCATAAGTCGGTTTGTCTCTCACATGGAACACACCTCTCTCGCGGCTTCGCTCTCTCTCAGAGATGTCCAGTGAGCTTACCTGTCAGACAGTGATTTCTGCATACTCAAGTGCATTATTAGTTAAGTGTTTGTTATCATCAAAACACAAGGGTCCAACAAATTCCCCCTTTTTGATGATGACAAACACTTCTTCACATATAAGAAATCACATACAGCAATGATACCGGAACCACATCTACATTTCCTTTGGACAGCTAGCAACCTCAGAGTTTATATTCACTCGATATTTATTTAAAGTCTAGCTAGCACAGTTCCCCCTCAGATAGACATCCGCTGAAATTTTGGTATTGATTTTTCCCCCTTAGTGTATGCACATATAGTTCTTCCCCCTTTTGGCATCATCAAAAAGATATGCAAATAAGAACACAGAGTGATGGAAAGAAAAACATTTCATTCATGCAGGCAAGAGGTAAGTGTGTCATACAGACACCACACATGCTGCAAGGAATTCAAAAAACATAGAGAGTTTAAACATGAAATTAAAAAAAAAGTTTCAACAAAAAGGGGCTAATGTGGGAGGGGATAGCAAGGAGGGGGAGATCCATGAGACAGTGCAGACTAGGGCACAATCGAGAATGAGTCCTTCATCTGGTTCACAATCTCTGTGGCAAGGTCCTTCATCTGCCCTGAGAAATCCTGGACGGCCACGGACATTGCCCCTGAGTCAACAGTTATTGCTAGCTCCAGTTCAATCACCCTCTGCTTCACGAGCTGCAATTCAGACTTCACCTCGACCAGCTCAGATTTGACTTCCTTTAGCTCTGCACGAAGCACTGTCAGCAGAGCCAGCACCTCACTTAAACCCTCAGAGGGGGTTGCCTCAGCACCGCTGACAGGAGCAGCAGCGTTTATAGGAGTCACATCCTTGACCTCCTCATCCTCATCTTCCTCTGCCACAACTTCCTCCTCCACAGCAGGAACTGTCCACCCAACTCCCTCAGAGTATTCCAACCCCAGCTTGGTAATGTGATCATCACACAGTGCATACGAAAGCACTCTCTCCGACTCCGGTTGATAAACATCCCAGTACACCAGTATCTCCTTCACAAACCCTGGAAAGGGTAATCCATTAGACGGATTGTTGCTGTTATTTTCCATATGCTTCATCACCTGAAAGGCCAAATTCACTGGCTGCTTCTGCAAAATTTTGTCGACCAGCAGCAGATCCTGGAAGGTGACCAGATTATGTTTGGCCCGTCTCGGGGAGATATTTGATACAAGGATCCTGTGAAGAATCCGAGGGAGTACGTCCATGTGAGTGTTTTCCCTCTGGCCCTTTGCCGTGACATCTAGCCCCAGTCGTTGAAACACCTCTGCCTTGGCCACAGTTCCTGGCCACGTTCCTTTGGAGTAGGTGGCATACCCGCCTTTCGGTACCCCTAGGACAGTGGCCAGCTCCCTCGTGCTGACTGAGTACGACTCACCACCGATGACAGCCAACAACTCCCAGTTTCCTTTTCCTTTCTCCACAACTTGTAGTTTGGAATAGAACTCCCTTATCAATTTTTCATCCACAATAACAGAATTTCTAAACAACGCGCCCCATCCTTGAGCCTCCAGTAGATCAACAACCACTCCCAACCTCTTCTCCAGCAACCATTCATTGTTCAACACCAACTCGTGAACGAACCCCTTCCCGGCTTCCTCCGACTGTTCTGCGCTTCCATCCGACTCAGCCTCACCTTCAACTGGTGGGACGGAGGACGTAGCAGTTCTCTGGCTTTTTCGAGCAGATGGAGTGGCGAGCGTTCTCGGACGTTTACCCGCTGATCTAGTAGCCACTGAGGTTTCCTTTTTGCCCTGGCGCTGAGAGGAAGAGTCCGCTCGCAAAGTTTCCAGGCGTTCCTCGAATCGGACCACTTCATTGGCCACAGTAGAGTTAGTCGGACCAGAGTCGGTTGGCGTGACCGACTGGAGAATGGTTTCCAGGTTTTGAGGGTCAACTCCACTTGCAATCAACTTAGCAGCCATGGCGGCAGCTTCAGCGGAAGAGAGATTCGACTTAGGGTTTGAAGACGCCATGGATTTAGGGTTTCGAAACTTCAGAACTTTCGTGAGAGAGAAGACAAAGCCTGAGAGTGGTGTGGGAACAGTACGCTCTCCTTTCTCTTCTTATACTGCAACAAACCCTAGCGTTCAAACGACACTGTCCTTTGTTCGAAACGTCGCCTCCTCTCAATAAGTAAACCGCCTTCAATTTTGCAATTTCCACCTTTTCTTCCCTTCCAAAAACGGTTCAGCAATAACTCCTTGCCAAAAACAAATCCGACTGAACAGGCATGCTCCAACAGACAGGGGAACGACACGTGTCATCTGAATATAAGCGTGTCTCCTCATAAAGGCAACCGACGCGACAACACCCTGCTGCAGAAAACTGTTCACCTTTCAATTCAACTTTACGTCTTCCCGACGCCAAGACATCTTTACCGAAGGATGATTAACTGCCCAGCTTCACACCTGTCACAGAGATTGTTTCCCAGTCGTAGGGATCTATCCACGGTGATACCTCAGTCTTACTGTCTCATGGGTACACAAGGTTTTGGTATGATGTGCTGATTTACCCAAAAGGTACAAATAACATCACACCCAATCAAGAAGAAAATAATATCATCCAAACAAGTCATATTGGTTTCATACCTCATGTGGAGTGACCCCAGAAAAGGTAGTGCATCAACGGGCTCATAGGGGCGTTCCACACGAGGATAGGCTAAGGTTGGTCTAGAGTACCTCCTTGGTTTATATTGTGGGATCAAATATGGAGGTCTCTTTTGGGCAGAAAGGAATCATAATTTCATGCTTTTTGGTCCCTAATGTAGTCATCAATCTCATAGCAAGCATGCATGAGTGTATTATGAACACAGCCTACTTTTTCACTAGCACAGAACATCCATGTTAGACTCTCCATCAGACGTGACTTATATGCATCTAGTCTAGCCAATCACTGAGGGAGTAACAATTTAGCATAGCATTAAGGGAGAGAAACTATACCTAGTTCCAGCCTCAGCTTCTCGTAGGGTTCTCTGTGCAAAGCTTTTGTGAATATGTCTGCAATCTGTTCCTCAGTTCTGCAATATTCCATCTCAATTGTTCCCTTTTCTACGCAGTCACGCAGAAAGTGATACCGAATTTCTATATGTTTGGTACGAGAGAACTGCACTGGATTTTTAGAGATGTTAATAGCACTAGTGTTATCACACAAAATCTTAGCACAATTTGTAATGACACCATAGTCACTTAGCTGTTGCCTGATCCACAGCAGCTGCGCGCAGCATGCAGCAGCGGCGATGTATTCCGCCTCAGCGGTGGACAGCGCAATCGAGGACTGCTTCTTTGAAGCCCAAGAGATGAGGCATGGTCCTAGATATTGAGCCATCCCTGATGTGGACTTCCTGTCTATCTTGCACCCAGCATAGTCAGCATCGGTGTATGCCTCCAGGCGAAGATCTCCTCCCCTCGGGTAGAGCAAGCATAGATCATCTGTTCCCTTCAGATATCTTAATATCCTCTTCACTGCTTTCACGTGGGTTTCTCTAGGATCAGCCTGAAACCTAGCACACAGACAAACACTAAATAAGATATCGGGTCTGCTAGCAGTGAGATATAACAGTGAACCGATCATTCCCCTGTACAGAGTTGGATCCACTCGAGGTGAGGACTCATCCTTTGCCAGGGTATCGTTCGGGGACATTGGTGTGGCACACGTCTTGGCAGATTCCAACCCAAACTTCTTCAGAATCTCCTTGACATACTTTTGCTGATGGATTCTGGTACCTTCCTCTCCTTGAGCGACTTGAAGTCCTAGAAAGTACTTGAGTTCCCCTACCATGCTCATTTCGAACTCACTCGACATAAGATCTGTAAACTTCTTGACAAGTTTAGGGTTAGTCGAACCAAATATGATGTCATCTACATATACCTGAACAACCAGAGTGTCTTTCCCTTCCTTCAGAAGGAAAAGGGTTTTGTCCACCTCTCCTCTGATGTAACTGTGGGATAGCAGAAACTGTGACAGTCTCTCATACCAGGCGCGAGGTGCCTGCTTCAGCCCATATAGTGCCTTGTCAAGGATGTGGACATGATCAGGGTGAGTGAGATCCTCAAACCCTGGTGTCTGGCTTACATACACTTCTTCCTTCAGAACTCCGTTCAGGAAGGCTGTTTTTACGTCCATCTGCTGCAGAGTAAAACCATGGTAAGTCGAATAAGCAATTAGTAGTCTGATTGCTTCTAACCTTGCGACTGGGGCGAATGTCTCATCGTAGTCTATCCCCTCTTGTTGGTTGTATCCTTTGACAACAAGGCGGGCTTTGTTTCTTACAACCACTCCCTTGTCGTCCATCTTGTTTCTGAAGACCCACTTTGTTCCTATCACATTCTTGTCTTCAGGCCTGGGAACCAGTCGCCACACTTTGTTTCTTTCGAACTGATGCAGTTCCTCTTGCATGGCATTGACCCATTCTGGATCCTTCAGCGCATCAGCAACCGTCTTTGGTTCTGCATGAGAGACAAAAGAGGCGAATCCACAGAAATGACATAGTTCGTCTAAACTTACCTGGTTCTGCGATGCGTAACATTGGTAGTCCCTTGTCCAGGTTGGGGGCTGAGTAACTCTCCCACTCCTTGTGGTTCTGGGTTCTTCTGCGGTCCCTGCCTGAGGAGGGTTATTCGCAATCACTTCCTCATTGGGGGGTTCTGCATTAACTTGTGCTTCTGGACCCTGCTCTTCAGCTAATATTTCTGTTGGTGGAACTTCGGCTGGTTCAGCAGGTTCTTGAGCAACAGTCTGAATGACCTCTGGAGCTGGTTCTTCAGTCCCGTTTTGGGCAGGTACCCAGTCGGGATCAGACCTGTCAGTAAGCTGAAGTTCTCCATCATCCTGTGAGGAGGGATCTTTCACAAGGTGTCCAGTCATAGCGCGCTCATCAAAGGTTACGTGAATGCTTTCTTCCACCCGTTCCAACCTCAGATTGTAGACCTTGTATGCTCTGCTATGGCTTGGGTATCCTACGAACACGCCTTCATCGCTCCTTGGATCAAACTTTCCCAGATTTTCCTTTCCGTTGTTGTGTACGTAGCACCTGCAACCAAACACTTTCAGATGAGCGATGTTAGGCTTTCTTCCTCTCAGCAGCTCGTAAGGTGTTTTTCCTATCAGAAAGCGTAATGATGCCCGGTTCAGTATGTAGCTGGCGGCATGTACTGCCTCGGCCCAGAATCCCTTGGGAACACCACTTGCAATCAGCATTGTCCTTGACATGTCTTCCAATGTCCTGTTCTTTCTCTCTACCACACCATTCTGCTGAGGCGTCCGTGGTGCTGAGAAATTGTGGTCTATCCCAGCTGTCCTGCACAGGGTAATAAACTGGGAGTTTCGAAACTCGGTTCCGTTGTCAGTTCGAATAGATACTAATTTCTTACTCAGCTTGTTTTCAATTAGCTTCAGCCATGACACAAACTCAGAGAAAGTTTCATCTTTAGAGCTCAGAAAGATGGTCCATGTATATCTGGAATAGTCATCCACGATGACTAAAATGTACCTGTTGCCTCCACGGCTAACGACGTTGACTGGACCGCATAGATCCATGTGAATCATGTCCAGAGGAGCTGAGGTACTCACCGATTGTTTTGTCTTGAACGAAGTACGTACCTGCTTACCTGTGGCACAGGCGCTGCATATCTGATCAAACGAGCTTTCCACTTTTGGTAGACCAATCACTAATTCATTTTGATGGAGTTTATGAATCAGCCTCGTGCTTGCATGTCCAAATCTCTTGTGCCACAGCAATGTATCATCAGTGATGCTTGACAGACACAGCTCCCCGTCTGGGACGAATTCTGGGTCCACTGTATAAATCTGATTCTCCCGGACACCTCGAAGAATTATTTTTCCTGTCTCAATGCACTTTACAACACAGTCGTTAGAATTAAATATCACTTGGTTTCTTCCATGTTGACACAATTGTGATATGCTCAATAAGTTGTATCTCAAATTTTCAACCAGACTTACTTGTCGAATTCTAATGGTTTCTGAAATTCTTACCTCTCCAGTAGCTACTACCTTACCTGAGCTCTTGTTTCCGAAGATAATGTTGTCTCCGGAGTAGGCTTGGAGTGAGATGAACCATCCTGGATCCCCCGTCATGTGTTTGGAGCATCCACTGTCCAGATACCATGGCTTGCTCCTCACTCCACCCTGCAAAAAAGAGAGGTCAGTTTTTACGAACCCAGACAAGCTTGGGCTTACTGGGCTTTGGGACAGTTTTGGCAGCAGAAGGGAGCTTCGAGGGACGAGAATCATTGTCATCCATGAGGTTGATTTTTATCCTGGGGGTTCTTCTGGGTCGTCCGTGGATGGCTGTGTCATGGTGAGAACGAACCCATTCCGGTCTGTTGTCCCCCTTTTTAAGAGAAGCCTTTCTCCTAGGAGTAGGGGCGGTGCCGGCCTGTCTCTGATGGCTGTGATTCTTTTCGTTTACTTCTTTCCATTTCTCACAGCTGGCTCTGTAATGACCGGAGTGTCCGCAGTGCCAGCAGACACGGTAGTAGAGTGTACCAGTTTTCTTATGTTTCTTTACGTGTGCTGGTATCCTTCTCTGTGCCTGAGGGTCGATGGAGAAGGATTGACGATTGGAGCTCATCTTTTTCCATATTTCAAATGCCTTCCCAGCTTGGAAAGGATCAGAGTCTCTGTCGTGGAGATAACTGTCCTGAGGAGATGAGGCTGCTCTTCCCGACTGTCTTATGGGTTCCATCTTTCTCTGCTGATGGGATCCCTCTCCGACTTCAGTCATTGGTTCCTTTCCTTTGGTACTCCTTCTGTTTTCTCCCTCCTTATTGGTTTCTTCTATATACCCAAGTCCGGGTCTGGCAAACCTTCTGTTGTAATCTTGTTTTACCTCCTCGACCTTTTTGGCTTCTAGTTCTCTAAGCCAGACCTTCTTTCTCTCCGATTCCTTTTGTCTGAGATCTGCAACCGCCTGACGGAGCTCCTCGTTGTCCAACTGGAATCTGTCGGATTCTGCAATTGACCGTACCTTCCTGGTATCGTTAATTCTTAAGCTACTCAGTCTGTCACTTAGTTCACTGATCTGTGTGTCCCTTTTGTCACAGGTGGGGCATTTGCAGATGTGCTCCTCCATTTGTCTCTCGAGTTTCATAGCTTTGGTTGACCAGAGACGATTGTTCTCCATGTCATCGTCATGTTCCTCTTTCATGACCTCAATCTGTTCCTTGAGGCTAGTGATCTTCTTTAACAATTCGGCGATAGTTTCTGCAAAGTCAGATTCACTGAATACTTGATCTATGAAAGAGTCAGATTCATTTACCTCATCGTTTGCGGAATTCGCCATCAGACAAGGCTCCTTGACGAGCTTTCTATCACTTTGTTCCTCATCAGAGTCACTCCATGCTGCAAACATGGCATGGGCTTCCTTTGGGGCAGGTGGTTCCCCCTTTTTCTTGCTGTAGCAGTCTTTAGCGAGATGTCCCTTTTTCTGGCAGTGATAGCAGATTCTTTCTTCCTTTGCTCCAGCCTTTGTCTTGCCTTCCTCTGAGGAGGATCCCTTGTTCCACCTTTGACTGTTTCGTCCTCCGCCAGAGTTGCCTCTGTTCTGCGTTCTGCCTGTGTTTGCCATTTTGAAAGCCCTAGAGAGAAGAGCTATCTCCTCGTCCTCTCCTTTAGATGGCAGGCTTACTTGAGCTATGTCTAAGGCCTTCTCAACTTTAAGCGCTATAGCCTGAGATTTTCCAGCTTGTCTCCGGGCCATTTTCCTCTCGGCTATTCCAGCTTGGCTTTGCAGATTCGCCACGAGCTCTTCCAGAGTGACATCTTTGATCCCCTTCTGAGCTTGGAGAGCAGTAGTCACTGTGTCCCATCTGGAGCAGAGAGCTTGCATGAACTGATGAGTTACTTTCCACTGAGGGAGTACCTCATCCAGGGAGTTCAGCTGCGCGACGATGACTTGAAATCTGGTGTAGAAGTCATCCAGAGATTCGTCCTTGCGCTGTTCGACAGATTCGTAATCCTTTGTAGCAGCTAGGATTCTGTTCCTTTTGATGTCCTCGTTTCCCTCGTACAGTCGAGCAAGTCCATCCCACTGCTCCTTTGCAGTCTTGTACACAGCCATCTTTACTTGGTCTCCTGGGGAGAGGGCCATGTTAAGAACCTTTTTGGCTCTGGCATTCTGCTGGAGAGCTTTGTAGTCATCATCAGTGTACTCGTCTTTCTCTTTCTCTTTTGGTTTATTAGGATCTGTCACATCCAGAATAGGGAAGTTACCCTTTTCAAACACTCGCCACAGCTTCCCATCCAGGGAACAGACATGGGCTTCAAACTGGTCCTTCCACCAGTCATACTCTCCCGGACTGAGCACCGGCGGCTTCCAGAACGAATCGCTTCCGTTAGACATGATTTCCTGCAAGGCTAACACACAATCTAGAGCTTCCCGGCTCTGATACCAATTGATGGATCGTTAGGTTAGCCAACTATGTGAGGGAGATCCCAGAGTGGTATCCCTCAGACAGATGGCAGCGGAAATTATCTGTAACACAGGAAATTATTCGGAAAGTAAAGACTCACAGATTTATAGTGGAAACCTTACTGCAACCTTTGCAGCAGGCTGAAAACCACTTGCCTTCTGGACAGTTCCAGAAGGGCTTCAAGATCAATGTTATTGATGAAAGAGTATGCTTGTAGATTGTTACACTTTGTCTCACTCAGTGACAGCTAACAATTCTACTCAACTCAAAGTATCAACTAACACGATCTGTCTCGTCTGCACACAGCAGCACTTCGTCAGCTCACGGAAGTTTAAAACTCTGCAGTCTCCGAATGCTATCTCCAAAAGCCGCGCCTTCACTTGAATGCTCTTCCTTCTTTTATAGTGTCTTCAAGTCGGCTACACAGATCTTCATCTCAGATCTGATTGATATCTCACAGCTGTGATATCACATATATACTTGCCAAAGTTGGCGTCGATATTCCTGTCGTATATACTTAAATCTCCTCATGTATATATTTGAATTAATGCATATATTCTTGTATCTTCAGTGCATATCTCCGTGTATCTTTTCCCAGATCCGATCTGGTCATAAGTCGGTTTGTCTCTCACATGGAACACACCTCTCTCGCGGCTTCGCTCTCTCTCAGAGATGTCCAGTGAGCTTACCTGTCAGACAGTGATTTCTGCATACTCAAGTGCATTATTAGTTAAGTGTTTGTTATCATCAAAACACAAGGGTCCAACAGTACATGTACTTGGAGCAGCGAACTTTGATCTTCACAACATCCTTGGTCTTCTTGATGTTCACTGATCGTGCATCCGGCCTCCTAGCTGTCAGGAGGAAGTCCTTTATCTCATGAGTAATTAATTTGCTTGGGCATCGCTGCAGGCGGCTCTGCTCTGATCAATGTTCCAAAAATAAAACCCTAGATTTGACAATGCAATCAACAAATTTTGTAACATCAGAGTCGACCGACAACCTGTAAAAGAGAACATCGACAATGATCCTATGTTTTTCAGCTTCGGGTTTAACTCGTCCAACTCCACCAACTCCAACTTGTTTTTCGGCACGAGTCAATTATTGTAAAAACGAGATATTCATGCTTCCTTTTGCCGAAGTCGATTCGGAGAAGTTTGGTGAAAGATCATCGTTGTTCTTGTTCGGAAACAGAGCTTGACGACGCCGTTCCGGTGAGCGCAAAGTCGCGAGCTTTGAAGCTCTACGCACATATGAAGAAGATGAAGCCCATTTGTTCATCAATTGGATTCTATCGCGTCCGAAATAACAATATAAGAGAGGAACGACTAACCCGACGTGTTCTTCGGCTTCGTCTTTCACCAGGTTGTGTTTGAATCAACAAACGATGTCGTCGCCCAGGAGAATCGAATCCCTCAAACCCTTCCTAGTTAAATTCGTTCCGGTCACGCGGAATCTGTGAATTGAAGCGAGATGAGCAAGAACGACACCGTCTCCAATTGATCGACTAAAGAAAGTATCACTGAAGCCCTGTTTGATAATGCAGTCAAAACCAGCCAGCACCACCAGCTTGGCGCTGAAGAAGGAATCTGGAAAAATCACAGCCAACCATGGACACAGCTGGAGGTAGAGCAGACGGAAGAATTCACGGTGTTTGTAATCTAATTTTTTTTATTGCAATATGATCCTTGGGTACTAGATTTGTTAAAATTATAAGTTTGGTACTTGTCTTGAAATTGTGTGGTAGTTCAGATAACTAAATTGTACTTTTCCCTATTATATATAACTTAAGTCGAAAGTATTTATAAAGGTACATGATGGACCATATTTATATGATTCATCAAGACAGTTAAACCCACCAAATTAGACGCTTTGTCTTAACAACTTTTACTTGTTAGTTTCACTTTTGTTCTACAGGCTATTTCGAGGATTAGAGATGAAACGAGCTAAAAAGGAGTTCTTAAAGCTAAAAATGGATTACAAGTCATTCCAGGCCACGACCAGATTCCGGCTTTACAACCTTCATGAACCCAACGTGGAATCACTCAAACATGTCCCAATGACTTGTTCCAAACCTCAACAAAGATCAAGAACTCAAGTGAATGCCAAGTCTAGTCACCCATGTGCAAGGCTTGTGCCTTGTCTTTTGATTGCAACCAAGAAGCAACCATGATGCAACCAAGGTCTAACCGGAGATTGTGGGGGAACCGATGGCTTTTGAGAAACAAATATCACAACCCACTCACTTCCTCCTCCACCTCATGGCCGGCGGCTTTGCTTGGGATGATGCCACATGGCCGGCGGCTTTGGGAGGAGCTCCTCTCCCTTTGCCATGTGGTTGGACCTCCTCCTCCCCCTTGCCTATAAATACAACATCCCCTCTCCTTTGTTCAATGCCCCATAGTCCTAGTTTGAGTCCCATGTTCCATATTCTCTAGTCCTTGTAGAAAATCTCTCTAGATTTTAGGCACAATCCTTGTAAACACTTTACTTTGATATTGAAAGCTCCAAGTTTGTTCTAGAGTACTCTTGTTGGTTCTTGAGTACTCTTGTTGGTTCTTGAGTACTCTTGTTGGTTCTTGAGTTTACTCCTGTTGGTTCTTGAGTATTCTCCTCTTTACTTTCTTGTCTTTCAAAACCGAAACCCTCTTTGTTATTTTCCTTGTCTTTGATTTCAAAACCATTTACTTTTAAGCACTTAGCTATGATATCCTGATGTTCCCATGAATGGCATGGCTTTGGCAAAACGGCTTTAGACAGTTCGAGCTAGAGTTCAAGAAGAGTTCAACCACGGACTGGAACAGAAGTACAGCGTATAGCAGACGCATGATTTGAATTCGGAAGGTTCTAAAGATAGATGATCTCGTCGATTGAAGTCGGTCAGCAAGAAATCAGATATTCGAGAAGATATTCAGATATCTCATCGCCAAAGTTGAAGATCACCTAATTATCTTATCATCGAAGATATCTCACGAAGATCTGTATATCACGAAGGGATCTCACGAAGATCTGAATATCACGAAGATACTGATGAGATTATTCATCTCGGAACCAATCGAGAAGTTATCACCGAAGATCAGATAAGCGATCAAATATATGCAGATTGGCGGAAAGAAGATCGCTTGACTAACTTGCCTTGGAAGATATCTCGTGAAGATTGGAATGAAGATTTGCATATTCAGAAGATATCAACGAGATCATCTGATTGGGATCAATCGACAAGTCATCGTGAGAGAACAAATATTCAGGTATATATTCTCACATCAATCAGAAGCAGATTCGGAATGACTTGGAGAGAAAGGAAGATCAAGATCTTCGTGAAGATTGGATTGGAAATATCCATCGAATATTTAGGAATATTTCCTAAATATTTGATGAGGATATTTGGAACAGATTTGGATCTTGCCCATGCATATAAATACAAGGCTAGGGCAACCAGATCTGTGTCGCTTCCTGAGAGAAAATAAACACGAGAGGATTCGTGAGATTGGAGGAGGAGCGACCGCCGGCTGTATATTCCCCACCTGAATATCAACGGCAGAAGAAGCAGTCTGTTCAGTGTGCTGTTCAGACTGTTCTTGAAGAGCAACAAAGCATGCACACACACACGGTGACCAAGCTACGTCTTTGAGAGAAGGCGACTGGACTTCCGAGAAGTCCAAGATTAGGTCGAGAGGGAAGTCTCGTCCTACCCATAGGGGATCGAGGGGAGTAGCGACAAACCTCGGTTGCAAATCTGAGAGACGGAGTGTTAGAGGCTAGGCCATTACAAACCCGAGGTTGTGTAAGCGTAAGACCACTTGTATCTCTAAACTCGTAATAAGATTTGTGTTCCTGTTTCGGGTGTGGGAAACCCCCCAGAGTAGGCGAGGCCGAACTGGGTTATCATATCGTGTGTGCTCCTATTTTGTGCTGTTTATGTTCTGTCTACTAAGGTGTTCCAGTATCTGTTTGAACACAACCTGAAACTATCCAACAAGTGTTCGAGACGCAGTTCGAACACCATCTGGAACTCGTCTTGACTAAGACAAGTAGATTTCAATTGGTATCAAAGCAGGCACTCGACATACAGAGTGTGATCCGCGACTGTTCAAGATGAGTTTGAAGGATGGACAGAACCCATGATGGCTAACCCCGAAGGAGCTGTTATGCCAAAATCTGAAGCTCTGTGGTCTGAAGCAGATGATGTAGCGGCTGTTGGGAATTCAAAAGCCCTGAATGCAATATTCTATGGTGTAGACGAGAAGATATTCAAACTGATTGCTGAATGTGAGGTGGCCAAGGAAGCATGGGATATTCTCAGAATAGCCTATGAGGGTCCAGATAGTGAATCTAACGATGGGTCTGGTGAAAAGCTTGGAGGAGCAGGTGGTGAACATCTCAGAAAGCATGTTGAATCTGTGTCCGAGGAGGTTAATCCTTCAGAGAAGGTTGATGATACAATAGCGGAAGTATCTGATCATGCTGAAAAGGATGATGATCTGGACAGAATCTACAAGGTCCATGTGTCTGCTGTGACAAGTTCAGAGAAGACGTCACAGGCCCAGGCTGTAGGGGTGGAAGACTCTGCACGTGCCCTCAATCCAGAAGCTGTGAAGGAGGCAAGTGTTCAAGCAGATGAACCAGGAGATCAGCAGAGAGTTGAGACAGTTGTTGCCTCAGTGGCAGTCTCAGTAGAGGAGACAGCTGACGTCCCGGTTATTGTACAAGATGTCTTTCGTGGTGAAAAGGTGAAAGCAGATCTCCCAAACGTCCGTGATACAATGATGGAGAAAAATAGAGAAACACATCCTGCAGGCTTGGTGGGGCTAAGGAGAAAGAATGCTGAGTTGAGACGCAAAGAGGTTCATCTTAGTATGACAGGTAATCCTAAATATCTCCTCAATGTTAAACCTATTCGCAAGCGTCAGTTTGTCACTTTTGGAGATGGAGGGAAGGGCCAGGTGATCGGCTGTGGGACATTGAAGGTTTCGGATCTACCTGAGCTCGAGGATATCCTCCTAGTGGATGGGGTAAAGGTGAACCTGATTAGTAACAGTAGATTGTGTGATGAAGGACAGTTTGTTACTTTCACTCGTGATTCGTGTCAAGTACTGGCTAGGAATGGAGACACACTGATGGAAGGAAGTAGCACAACCAACAAAAGCTACTGTCTAGGCACAGTTGGAACAGGAGCTGCCACTGTCTGTCCGACAAACACGATACATGAGATGGAATTGCAAGGGACATGTATGGTGTATTTTTCTGGAAAGGTGAAAGACTAAGTTGACCTAAACTCAGTCCCAGAAGATGGTAAATGCAGAGGTGGGCCATTGTCTGAAACACCTATTCAGACCAAGGCTACAGAAGATAAACTTCCAGAGGAAGGTCCAGCTGATGAAGCCACACCTACTCCAGCTGGGACACTTGACAATGCACCTGCGCTGCAACCCTCATGGAAAATTAAGATTCGAGCGAATGAGATCAAGTGTCGAGAGCTGGCTGCCTGTTCATCCAGTCCAAAGAATGTCATCAAAGCATTTATTGATGAGATTTGGGTGGTGGCCATTCACGTGGAACTGGGAGAGTTCACCAGATCTGAAGCATGGAAGTTATATCATCTTGCGTATAGTCACGAACTGAAGTCGACTATGTACGGACTCACACAAGCGCCCAGAGCATGGTACGAGTTGTTCCTCATCGACCATGGCTATGAGCGAGGGGGAGTAGAGAAGCAGATGTTCGTCACAAGTACAAAGAAGCTGGTTGGCCAGTTCGTGAGACGGATGCAAAAGGAGCTCCAGGTGACCATGGCGGGAGAGATGAAACACCTTCCCAGAACACATGTCGACCAGATGCTGGGAGAGCAAGAGAGCACCGCTGCGGGGAGCTGCTACACTCAGTTGTTATGGATGAAGCAAAAGCTGTCTGAATACGGAGTTGAACAGGAGGAGATGACGTCTGACTGTGACAACATGAGTACCGGTAGCAGTTCCAAATATTTGGTACAACAGTACAAGACAAAGCATAGTGAGCCGGTAGAGAAGAAGGTCATCACAGTGAACCATGTAACAACCACCACTCCACTAGACACCGCTCAGATCGAAACACTTAGATCCTCTCTGGGTCTGCGTGTTATCGCCAACTAAGTGTTCCAGAAGGAGGTCAGCCAAGAGCAGAATCCCAGCAAATCAGATGGGCTGACTTACCAAAGAAAAGGGCTGGAACAGATGGTAGGTGATTCGAATCCGGATGAGGATACAATATCAACAAACCCTAAGATCGGAGAAGGGAGAAGAGGCGGCTGTGACAGAACTTATAGAAGCTACTTCAAAGGCATCAAAGGCTGATCCTTATCCAACTAATGCAAGTGTGCAGATTGCGAAGGAAAATCAGGCGATGTCTGAACCACCCCTCAATGGATTTGTGCTGTAAGGAGGAGACTTGTTATGTCATAATCAGAGGCTGAACAATTTGTTGAATCATCCTGCAAGAGGAGTCTAGTTCTTGAGGAAGACTCGTGGAAGGAGAAAAGAACCCAGATGATAAAGATGTGTCAATGCTAGCTAAGAAACAGAAGCAACAGATTAGAAGATTCAGACCCCTCTGAGAAAGATGACGAGCTGAGTGAAATGTACAAGGACTTTGATGAGGTTGTCCAAGATTTGCAGAAGGAATGGACTATCACTCGAGAAAGAGGTGAGCCTATTAAGTCTACAGAGAAGTCAGAGACCGACAAGGCTGCTGAAAAAGTGTTTGTTGAAGCTGATGGTCCGAGGGAGATAGAACAGCCAGCTAACCCAGATGTGGAGATGCATGAAGCTGATCTAGAGAACATCCAAGCATGCTCGACTGAAGTAACTACCAAGAAGGATGGTAAGAGAACAGATGCAGGGGGAGCAAGTGCATCCAAAAAAAAGGAGAGGAGTGTTCCAGGTTCTGTTCCACCTAGTGTATCAACTGAAGTGTCTAAGCATAAAGTGTGGTTTGCCAGTACAGTCGCAGCAGCCAAGTGGAAAGCAGTGCAGAAAAGAAAGATCTTCCCTGAGAGAATGCTTGATGAGAAGAAGTACAAAGGAGAGTAGACTATTCAGCTCTTGAAGGAGACTGATCTGATTTTGGACCGTCCAAAGATGCAAACCGTTTAATGAACAGTTGGTGAGAGAAGCTATTGCTGATGATAAAGACTACGGCATAGTCTTTGTCAGAGGAAAGAAGGTCAAGATTGATCCTGAGATCATCAATGTGTACTTCGCAATGGATGATTTTTACAAGGTGGTGGAAGAAGAGAGCTATGACAAGATTGCAAGCTGTTTAACGCCTGAAGCATACCCTCGGTAGGAAGACACCTCCATCCCAGTTGTAGATTTAACCACACTCTACTAGATGTTGTTCTTCATCAACATAGTCAACTGGAAGCCTACATCTCATAGAACCATGGACATCAAGGAGATGGGACAGCTGCTCTACCAGATTGGAAACAGGAGTCTCATTGACATGAGAAGGATTATGTTCGACCAGATCGTAGAACACGCCATATCTACAAAGTCTCTGCACCAGATAATCTTCCCATCGCTTCTATAAGCTGAACATCAACCAGCATCCAGATTTGAAGACAGACCAAGTCAGACTGTCAAGTGCTTCGTTGAAGTTGGTAGTTGATCACAAGCTATTCAAGGGTCGACATAAGAATGATCTAAAGGACCCCGGGTTGAACAGGAAGGACGCACCTGAGTCTTCCATAAGGAGAGCTGCTGGTGAGAAGTTGTCCCGAGCTGATCGCGAACAGCTACTGGAGGAGGTGAAGATTATACTGGAGGTCGAACAGACGCAAAGGACAAGAATCCATCAACTAAAAGAGGAAGAATTTTCCTGAGTCATCTATGAGGAGAGTTGTTGGTGAGAAGATGTCCTGAGCTGGACGTGGACAGCTACTGAAGGAGATAGAGATCATTCCGGAGGTCGAACAACTGCTGAGACACCATGGTCCGACAGACTCACAGTATGTGTCACTGTCCCAGGCTATGTTCGAGGGAGAGTTGCCAAGATTCCAGATGCCGAGGAGACCAGGCTGCTCGATTGGACCCCTTGCCAGTTTGTGGCAAAAAGGGGGAGTGTTTTGAGGTAACTGTTCTAGTTCCTCAAGTTGTGTCTAAAGCGTAGATTTGGTTTTGCCAAAATGCCAAGGGGGAGATTGATGTTCCCATGAATGGCATGGCTTTGGCAAAACGGCTTTAGACAGTTCGAGCTAGAGTTCAAGAAGAGTTCAACCACGGACTGGAACAGAAGTACAGCGTATAGCAGACGCATGATTTGAATTCGGAAGGTTCTAAAGATAGATGATCTCGTCGATTGAAGTCGGTCAGCAAGAAATCAGATATTCGAGAAGATATTCAGATATCTCATCGCCAAAGTTGAAGATCACCTAATTATCTTATCATCGAAGATATCTCACGAAGATCTGTATATCACGAAGGGATCTCACGAAGATCTGAATATCACGAAGATACTGATGAGATTATTCATCTCGGAACCAATCGAGAAGTTATCACCGAAGATCAGATAAGCGATCAAATATATGCAGATTGGCGGAAAGAAGATCGCTTGACTAACTTGCCTTGGAAGATATCTCGTGAAGATTGGAATGAAGATTTGCATATTCAGAAGATATCAACGAGATCATCTGATTGGGATCAATCGACAAGTCATCGTGAGAGAACAAATATTCAGGTATATATTCTCACATCAATCAGAAGCAGATTCGGAATGACATGGAGAGAAAGGAAGATCAAGATCTTCGTGAAGATTGGATTGGAAATATCCATCGAATATTTAGGAATATTTCCTAAATATTTGATGAGGATATTTGGAACAGATTTGGATCTTGCCCATGCATATAAATACAAGGCTAGGGCAACCAGATCTGTGTCGCTTCCTGAGAGAAAATAAACACGAGAGGATTCGTGAGATTGGAGGAGGAGCGACCGCCGGCTGTATATTCCCCACCTGAATATCAACGGCAGAAGAAGCAGTCTGTTCAGTGTGCTGTTCAGACTGTTCTTGAAGAGCAACAAAGCATGCACACACACACGGTGACCAAGCTACGTCTTTGAGAGAAGGCGACTGGACTTCCGAGAAGTCCAAGACTAGGCCGAGAGGGAAGTCTCGTCCTACCCATAGGGGATCGAGGGGAGTAGCGACAAACCTCGGTTGCAAATCTGAGAGACGGAGTGTTAGAGGCTAGGCCATTACAAACCCGAGGTTGTGTAAGCGTAAGACCACTTGTAGCTCTAAACTCGTAATAAGATTTGTGTCCCTGTTTCGGGTGTGGGAAACCCCCCAGAGTAGGCGAGGCCGAACTGGGTTATCATAACGTGTGTGCTCCTATTTTGTGCTGTTTATGTTCTGTCTACTAAGGTGTTCCAGTATCTGTTTGAACACAACCTGAAACTATCC
The DNA here is from genome assembly GCA_033675215.1 of Rhodiola kirilowii. Taxonomy (NCBI): domain Eukaryota; kingdom Viridiplantae; phylum Streptophyta; class Magnoliopsida; order Saxifragales; family Crassulaceae; genus Rhodiola; species Rhodiola kirilowii. The sequence goes on along the minus strand of CM066195.1, from coordinate 19,309,254 downwards.
AACAAGTGTTCGAGACGCAGTTCGAACACCATCTGGAACTCGTCTTGACTAAGACAAGTAGATTTCATATCCTCTTCCATGGATAATCGTAGCAAAACCCTTCATTCGGTTGAAGGGGTGTGCTTGTATCATAAAAAGTTTTAGACCCTTTTCTTAGTGCTTCTATTGTATTCAAAACTTGTTCTATGTGCCATATAATAGGTTAGAACACTATTGGTTGAGTGGAGGCTCGAAAGAGCAAAGCTCTTCCATGGGGTTCGTGAACATACGTGGTTAAGTGGAGGGTCGAAAGAGCACAGCTTTTCTGTGGAGTTCAACTTCTTTTAAACACCATTTGGTTGATCGGAAATGATTGATCAAATGGATGCACATAAGCTAAGATACTTTGAAAGGAGGAATTAGCCCAAATAGAACAAGTGTTCTATGTCTTGAAAAGGACTAGACGATGTGGCAAGTCGAGTGCTAGAAATGGCCTTGATACATCTTTGAACACTTAGAACAATCATTAGAGGTCGATGATGAACGGACTATGATACAAGGCCCCTAAAACTGAATCCTTCCATTAATCAATTCACAACCTGTCACCTTACTTTCAGTCCTATCATCAACTGTTTACTTTCAGTACTTTACTTTTCGCACATTTACTTTTCAGTAATTTACTTTTCAGTCATTTACTTTCAGTACGCTTACTACAGACGCTTTCAATATTAACCCAATATATCTTTGGTACGCATTACGCTTATAGCGTGCGGCCAGTACCAAAAGTATATTGATCAGTTGATATTGAATTCGTCTGTTCCAGCAATTTACTTTAGGCACTTTACTTTTACGCCCTTATTTTCAGCACTTTATTTTCCGCACTTACTTTTCAGTATTTACTTTACGCACTTTATTTCCAGTAATTTACTTTTCAGTAATTTACTTTTCAGTACTAAAACCACAATCAACCCCAATCGCACTTACATTTCTGTACAAATTCCTCAAAGAATAACTATCCACTAATTCCCTTGGGTTCGACCCCTACTTACCGCTTTACTACCCAATAGTGAAGTCTCAAGTAGTGGACTTATAAATTAACTTTTGCACATTTGCTCTAACGACGAGCATCTGCCAGTACTGAATAAATGTGTTGAACTAAAACAAGTGAAACAAAATTGAAATGAATTGAACTAGAAAAATATGAAATTTAAGCTTATAAACTGACCCCTAAATAGGGTACTGACGGAGCCCACCGCACTGTCGTTAAGGTGCGGTGTTCTCTGTGCAAAATAAATTTATATCTCCGCTACTCGTGACTTTACTACTAGGTAGCAAGTGGTAAGTAGGGGTCGAACCCAAGGGAATTAGGGGGATAAGTTGTTCTTTGAGGGATCGTACAGGGAGGGAGCGTGTTTTAGGTTGATTGAGGTTTTAGTGCGGAAAAGTAAGTGTTTTTTTTGTTGGTTTTGGTTTTTAGTGTGGAAAAGTAAATGACAGAAAAGTAAATACTGAAAATAAAAGAGAAGACTTACAGCGGTTGTTGCGTGATCGGCAAGTCTTGCGGAACGTCAGCAGTTGATATTGTGGTTTATACTAAAATTGAAAGTAAATGCAGGTGGTGTTTTAATCTAAGGAAAGCATTCGGTTTCGGGGGCCTTGTATCGTAGCATGTTTATCATTGGCCTTTAGTGATCCTACTAAGTATTCAAAAGTGTATCAAGGCCATTCCAAGCACTCGATTTGCCACACTGTCTAGTCCATTCCAAGACGTAGAGCACTTGTTCTATTTAGACTAATACCCCATTCCAAGGTATATTAGCCTATGTGCATCCATTTGACCAGTCATTCCCGACCAACCAAATGGTGTTTTAGAAAGGTCAAACTCCTCAGATAAGCTTTGCCATTCCAAGCATCCACTTATTCGAGTATGTTTACGAACCTCGCGGAAGAGCTTTGCCATTCCAAGCATCCACTCAACCTTGGAAGTTCTAACCTAATATATGGCACATAGAACAAGTTTTGAATACAAAGAAGAGGCACTAAAAGTATGGCCTAAAACATTTTATGATACAAGTACAACCCTTCAACCGAATGAAGAGTTTAGCTACGAATATCCATAGAGGTGGATACAATAGCTAAGTACTCGAGGGTTTTTGAAAGACAGTAAGTAAAGGAGAATACTCAAGAACCAACAGGAGTAAACTCAGAAACTACTAGAATACTCAAGAACCAACAGGAGTATTATAGATTTCAAACAAAAGCGTACAAAAGTGCCCAAAAGTCTAGAGAGATAAGTGATTGTGTTGTGGGATTGTGGATTGGATTGTGGATGGGATGAAGATTACAAAGGAGGGGAGGTTGTATTTATAGGCCAAGGAGGAGGAGAAGATGTGGTGGAGAGCAAAGACACTTGGCACAAGGTTGTGGAGAGGCCTTTAGCCGCCCATGTGAGGAGGAGCCACCTCCCATTTAGCCGCCCCCCCATGTGAGGAAGAGCCTCCTCCCCTTAGCCGCCCATGTGTGAGGAAGAGAAGAGGACATGTGTGAGTTTGTGATCTTTTCACAAAAGCCATCGGCTCCTTTCAGCTCCGATCTGACTCTGGTTGCTCTTTGGTTGGACTTGTTTTAAGTGATTCCATGCCAGGTTCATGATATTTCTTCAGTCGGCATCTGGTCGTGACCTTGGAATGACTCGTAATATATTTTCAGCTTAAAAACTCCTCCTTAGCCTGTATTCTCTCTAGACTCCAAAATACCCTGTAGATAAATATCGGAACTAACAAGCAAAAGTTAAATAGACAAACAGTCTAATTTGGTGGGTTTAACTGTGTTTATGATTCATATAATTATGGTCCATCAGATCACCCCACAGTTTAGTTGTTCATCCCGAACAATGCTATTAAAGGGCGGCACACTATTTAAGTAAACTTTTAAAATATGAAGGTGAGATTGTGGGACTAGATTTATCCTAATTCATGCATTACTACTTATTACCAAATTAAACTGTGTAAATACTTAGAAGAAACTTGATACTTGTACCTTCGTGCCGAGATGCAAATTAATTCGGATGTTTCGGGAGATAGCCCTTTTCAGGCTCCTGGACTGCAACCTCGGGACTGTCTCGCACTATATGGTTTCCTTGTAGCTTTCTATAGCACGTGATTCGGTTCGGGTTTCACTGAGTTGAGCTTTTTTGATTTTCTTTTTTGGCGAGGGACAGCTTTTTTGTAGTGAATCGGCCTTTGGCCTTTGATTTGACTCTTTGAGTACTTCACTTTTGTTCGATTAAAACCTTCACAATTTTGGGCCTTTGGCCTCTTGATTTGCTTCTTTGAACTTTTGCCTTTTTGTGGCTTGCTAGTCCATTTTCTCAAGCCTTTTTGGGAGGTCCAATCATCGCCCGCGAGCATATGGAAATACCTCCCCGCTCTCTCTCATCCTCGCCGTTTCGCGCGAGTCAAAAAGAGGGTCGCTCATTTATTTTCCCGGCTACTCTGACTAGAGATAGGACGGTTTGATTCCCGTCCCACCTTTTTTCTGCATAAACGCTGCATGACGGAGATGACTTCTGACTCAACTGAAACCCGAAGTGCAGCCTCCACTGACTTCGTAAACCATATAGCAAAATTCAGTCCTTCGATTGCTTGCCAAGCCTCTCTAGGGCATTTTCTATCTACTCCACATCCCCTGTTTATCTCAGCACAAAGGGACAAATGAGAAGTTACATTCTAAGTTTTTAAACAGTTGAATTTTCACAAGGTTATTGCATGAATTATGATCTATCTTTTTCACATTCTCAAGTTCATATTTTCAAAAAGATAATATTAAGGGAAAAAGAAAAAGAAAAACATGTTATGTACACAGGCGGTTCTCACCCCACACTTTTGAACGAAGGCGTGCCTTTCAGCAAGACTTAGTTCAAAAGTCATGCAAGCAGACAATTATGAGAAGGAAATGACATTAAGGAAAAGAGAAGAACAGAACTCCCTTTAAAGTGTCGAGTGAACGACATGGCATGAGGCTGGATAATCGAGGGAGTTCAGCTGGGGCCTTGAACTCTTGGCATAGGCCTGGCTGGCTTGATGTTGCACCCATAACCAATTCCTGAATAGTCATTTCATTCTATGCACCAAGTGGGTGAGAGCGACTTATTGGTAAAAACTAAATGACAGAAAATAAAAGTACTAAAAGTAAGATAGGTGTCGGGTTATCTCCCGACCAGTGCCTTTGTTTAACGTCGTTGGCTCGACGCATGAGGATCATTGGTTTGGATCCCATGGGTGGCTCAGGTCATATTTTGCCACCGTTCCTGTGTTGATTTTTGCCTTGCCTTTCCCCGATTTCTTGTGAGATGATGTGCTTGGGTCCTGTTCCCATTATTCTGGTGATTTCTCCTTCCAACGTCTCTGAGAAGGTGAGGGACCTTTTACTACTAGTTTCTTGAATCAGGTTTTCTGGTGTTTAGGGCTGCCTTGTCTAGTTATGGCGAAAACATGCTCCATCGAGGAGTCGTTCTGCTCAGGCCCTTTTCCCATCCTCCCTTTTAGCCTCTTCATGGATCACATAGTTCTCTGCTATTTGCTTATTGATCAAGGGGAAAAGTTGGGAAGCTTGCATCTTAAGGCTTGGTTCTGCCTCGTCATGTCAATCTGTGAGGATTTAGTCGTAGATGGTCTCTGCTGCTCTGGTAATGATAGTTGGGTATGACTCGGGTAGCTTGCCAGTGGTGTTTTGGACTTCTTCTTTTGTTGGCACCGCCTCGAGTTCCCATGAGGGTTTTTCCTCGTTGCTTCCGATGCTTTCTATATCTGATTCTTCCGATGGCTCGGGAGTATTTTCTTCATCTGTCTCTGGACCAACCTCTTTTATCTGCATTCCTCTGTCAGCTTGGGGTATTCGTTTTGTGGCTGCGGCCAGGTCATCTATGAGGTTCCACATGTCTGCCATGGATAAGTTCCCGGCTGATCTTCTCATTGCTTCGTTAATCCTTGTCAGCTCATCGGCCCTCATCCCACGAAGAAATTTTTGAAGAAGAACTTTCTTCATGAATCCATGGTGCGGGCAGCTTGAGACGATGGTGTCATAGTTCGTGTAGTATTCGTCCAAAGTCTCATCCCGGGATTGTTGAAGGCACATGATCATTTCACGGGGTTTTTGGCGTAAGGATGGGGGGAGAATTCCTTCAGGAATGGGACGCAAAGGTCCATAAAATATTCTGCACGACTAGCGGTTGATGTGTAATACCAAATCGTCGCAAAATCAGTTAAAGAGAATTTGAAGCATTTAAGCTTAAATTCCTCTAACATTTCATTTTCAGGTTTTATGTGGCGGCAAATGTGGTGAAAGTTTCGGCAATGTTGTACTGGGTCTTCTCCATCCGTACCTCCGAACAGAGGAAGATGTCGCGTTGTCCATGCATACATAGTGTGTAGCGTGATGAAGAAACGAGAAGGGAAAGGAAAGAACAACTAATCCGACGGCTAATTCCCCGGCAACGGTGCCAATTTTGACGGAGCCCACTGCACTGTCGTTAAGGTGCGGTGTTCTCTGTTCAAAATAAATTTATATCTCCGCTACTCGTGACTTTACTACTAGGTAGCAAGTGGTAAGTAGGGGTCGAACCCAAGGGAGTTAGGGGGATAAGTTGTTATTTGAGGGATCGTACAGGGAGGGAGCGTGTTTTAGGTTGATTGAGGTTTTAGTGCGGAAAAGTAAGTGTTTTTTTTGTTGGTTTTGGTTTTTAGTGCGGAAAAGTAAATGACAGAAAAGTAAATACTGAAAATGAAAGAGAAGACTTACAGCGGTTGTTGCGTGATCGGCAAGTCTTGCGGAACGTCAGCAGTTGATATTGCGGTTTATACTAAAATTGAAAGTAAATGCAGGTGGTGTTTTAATCTAAGGAAAGCATTCGGTTTCGGGGGCCTTGTATCGTAGCCTGTTTATCATTGGCCTTTAGTGATCCTACTAAGTATTCAAAAGTGTATCAAGGCCATTCCAAGCACTCGATTTGCCACACTGTCTAGTCCATTCCAAGACGTAGAGCACTTGTTCTATTTAGACTAATACCCCATTCCAAGGTATATTAGCCTATGTGCATCCATTTGACCAGTCATTCCCGACCAACCAAATGGTGTTTTAGAAAGGTCAAACTCCTCAGATAAGCTTTGCCATTCCAAGCATCCACTTATCCGAGTATGTTTACGAACCCCGCGGAAGAGCTTTGCCATTCCAAGCATCAACTCAACCTTGGAAGTTCTAACCTAATATATGGCACATAGAACAAGTTTTGAATACAAAGAAGAGGCACTAAAAGTATGGCCTAAAACATTTTATGATACAAGTACACCCCTTCAACCGAATGAAGAGTTTAGCTACGAATATCCATAGAGGTGGATACCATAGCTAAGTACTCGAGGGTTTTTGAAAGACAGTAAGTAAAGGAGAATACTCAAGAACCAACAGGAGTAAATTCAAAAACTACTAGAATACTCAAGAACCAACAGGAGTATTATAGATTTCAAACAAAAGCGTACAAAAGTGCCCAAAAGTCTAGAGAGATAAGTGATTGTGTTGTGGGATTGTGGATTGGATTGTGGATGGGATGAAGATTACAAAGGAGGGGAGGTTGTATTTATAGGCCAAGGAGGAGGAGAAGATGTGGTGGAGAGCAAAGACACTTGGCACAAGGTTGTGGAGAGGCCTTTAGCCGCCCATGTGAGGAGGAGCCTCCTCCCATTTAGCCGCCCCCCCCCATGTGAGGAAGAGCCTCCTCCCCTTAGCCGCCCATGTGTGAGGAAGAGAAGAGGACATGTGTGAGTTTGTGATCTTTTCACAAAAGTCATCGGCTCCTTTCAGCTCCGGTCTGACTCTGGTTGCTCTTTGGTTGGACTTGTTTTGAGTGATTCCATGTCAGGTTCATGATATTTCTTCAGTCGGCATCTGGTCGTGACCTTGGAATGACTCGTAATATATTTTCAGCTTAAAAACTCCTCCTTAGCCTGTATTCTCTCTAGACTCCAAAATACCCTGTAGATAAATATCGGAACTAACAAGCAAAAGTTAAATAGACAAACAGTCTAATTTGGTGGGTTTAACTGTGTTTATGATTCATATAATTATGGTCCATCAGGTACCTAAAAATTAGAGAAAAAAATCATGTACATTGATGTATCATAACACAATTCACTCAATTCTTGTATCAAATGAATTAAAAACTAACTCAATTCAAAATCATTCCCCGTTCTTATTTTCAAAAACCTCTCATCTCTCTCCTCCGTTCTTTTCTTCTTCTGAGCGCCGCTTTCATTCTTAAGCGGAGGAGGCGACGTCCGCAGTTCTGGCTGCGGCGCTGAAGCCGTCCTTGCGAGCTGAGTATTCCAGATATGATCATGGTGGGGTAAGTCAGAGGCGGAGGAGACATCATCATGGCTCTGGCCGTGGCGTTGGGGATGGTGTGGCGATTCCGGATCTGGTGGTGATGGGGTTGAGCGGTGCTTTCGATGGTGGATGAGAGTTTGATCGGATATGGTGGTGGTGGGTTGTACGGAGCTTGCGGAGGCCGCATAAAGATGGAGGGTGTTTGGAGTGGTGGAGCGGTGGAGGAGGAGACGGGGAGTCCATGCCTCCATGGTGTCCCTTTTGTGTGTTTTCTTTTCGGTGTATATTTTTGTTTGTTGGTTTCTTTCTCTTTTAAGTGTGACTGTATCCGCTTAAGAGTCTTTTTCAGTCAATTTCGTTCAGACTGCTTTTTTGTTTTTCGTTCATGTCTTGTTCGTTTTAGATGTTGTATGTTGTAAGGTGGAGGGTTCACGTAGTGAGGCGTGAGGCCAAGTGGAGTAATCGTCTTCTTTTCTAATCACTTAGGTTTATATTGTTAGACCTGTTCCCATTTAAATTGTTTCCAACTTTTAAATCAGGTCTTTCGCAGTTGTATTTGCATCTTGCAGTTAATCAACAAAAAAAATGAATTGTAAACTAAATTCAGACAAATTTGAAATAAATTTAAGGTCAACTAACATTTAACTAAAAAGAACTATGAAGTTGAAAAATGGCACCAACTCTGAAGAAAAATATTCGGTGAAATTCAAAAGATTTAAAAATAGCATGAAAAAGTGAAAAAACAGACAGTAAAAAAAGAATTCACTTTGTTTCCGTAAATAGCAAAATGACCAGTTTGACTCGACCGAGTCTTCGAGTCTTTCACTCATTTCCGCACGCCTTACCCAAAATTCAAAGCTGTTTCTTTCTTCTCACCTGAATCTCAAAATCTGCTTCCATGGCCAAGTCCAGCGCCGATGACGCCGAGCTCCGGCGAGCCTGTGAGGCAGCGATTGAAGGCACTAAGCAGAAGGTGGTGCTCTCGATCCGTGTCGCCAAGAGCAGAGGGATCTGGGGCAAGTCTGGCAAGCTTGGCCGCCACATGGCTAAACCTAGAGTTCTTGCTATTTCAAGTAAGCTAGTTTTGCTTGTGTTTCTCGATGATTCTTTGGAAATTTGTGATGCATTTGTGTGATCGAGATTTTGTTTTTTGTTTTTGATTGATGTGTTGTCTGGATCCATTGACTTCTTTGCTATTGAAATGTATAGTGTGTAATGGTACTTGATAATGTTTTTTGTTGGGAGTTTGATGAGATTGAATTCAGGAGAGTTAGGAAAGTTATCAAGTAAGGTTGAGATTGGTTTCAGTTAGTTTTGCATTTGCTTTGGTGATCTGAAGTTCAGTGCTTTGAATTGAAGAAGGCAAGAAGCCATTGTTGGAATTGAAAGCTCTTCCAAACTAGTGTGTTTCTCAGTTGATTAACATCTTTCCATGTGCTACTTATCGAATTCATAACGTCTATTAATGTACATTGTATGAAATTATATAGCTGGCAATAACTCCCACTGGAAACTGAAAGTGAGACTGAAAAACACAGTGTATTTTCTTTTTGTATGGGCGAAAGATCCTTATATGCAGTATGAAGACGATATCTTGAATTTTTAATGAAAATGCAGTTGCGCCTGTCAATGTGCTGCGGTTTATTGATAAGGTTTTGTATCTAAGCGATTCATGGTCCTTTTTTATCCCGCGTATGATGCTGTGATGCTGTTTTATTATTCTAAGAGGCTCGATGTGATCTCTAATTATATGATTCATATTTCTGTCGTTGTGTATTGATCACATCTAGCCTCATGTTTGTGCAGCTACATTGAAAGGGCAACGGACGAAAGCTTATTTGCGAGTCTTAAAGTATTCAACCGGGGGAGTTCTTGAGGTAGTTAGTCAGTATTACTAAGTTCATTTCCAATTAGCCTTTGTTCTGCAGTACTAACTCGCCTTCAGCTAATGAGACTGATAAATCATGCCTATGCCTTAGCTGTTATTGATATGGGAAAACGGTATCACAGCCTCCAGCTAATATTTTAAGTAAAGTTATCATCCAAAATGTCATTGTTATAAACTTGGACTGATCCATTTGATTTATAACTTAATCGAATATTCACAACTCACTTATTGAATTTTCAGTGACACCCTTGATTAATAAAAGTGACTATATTTGGGAATTTCAGTGGCAGCCGATCTCCTTTAGTTTGATAACAAACTTTCAGAAATAGACTGATATAAAGAAAGAAAATCTCATGATTTATATTGCCTAGTAATATACTGTGCTACACGACACTGCCATGCATAATATAAACCTCCCCTTGCCGCAGTGCGATACAACTTCAATTAAGCTTCCATAAAGAACCTTAGCATAATTAAGCTTGATGAAGAAATGCGAAGAAAATCCTTATCTCCCATTAGAAAACGAAACTTTTCCCGTTCTGCTATCCGCCAAACTTTATACCAAAACTGCTACCTGGAGCCGCACGTTTTGTTGCATTTGCTTACTGAACGCCAGGATGGACAGAACCGTGTTTGTTGGCGCTTACTGCCTAGTTGGATCAAACAGCGGCATCGATCCAGGGTACGTAACGAGTACTGTTTTTCTAATCGTGGTAGCGGTAAATACCTCTGTTTTTTACGCATAGAGAGGGAGGTTGTGCTGTTCAATGCTTACCGCGGTAGCAATCAACGTTTTGTTACGCATGCCGCAGGTCTTAGCTGCAGCAGTAACCTTAGGTCCACGTACGCGCCAGGCTGCCAACAAGGCGCTAAGCTAACAATTACAACTAAAACCCAGCTCCGGATAGCGGTTTTGGGTCGAAAATTGCGAAAAGGTTTTGAGTGAGATGGCAGAAAAGGAAAAGTTTTCTTAGAGGCATAAATGGCTTCTTATTCTTCCTTTTTTTTTTCAAGAAATGCCGACTGCTTATTAACATTTTCTCTGATTTGCTTAAGTGCTACTTTACATGTTCACTGATGATATTTTTTTTGCCCTGCTTTTCGTTAGCCTGCAAAATTGTACAAGCTAAAACATTTGTCCAAGGTTGAGGTCCTTGCCAATGATCCCAGTGGGTGTACGTTTACACTGGTAATATTTTCATCTCTGATATAAAGAGATCAGTGATGCACAGTTATCATATAATCACCCTTAGTGGGTTCCTCCGTTTCTTCTTCTTTCGATCCATCTTACCAAATACTTCTGCAGGGGTTCGATAACCTACGAAACCATACTGTTACCCCACCGCAGTGGACTATGCGCAATATTGATGACAGGTACACTGGAGAATTTTCTTTCTATATCTTGCATTTCATTGATTTATATCCATCCAAGTTGCAAACCCAATGCAGGAATCGCCTTCTTCTCTGCATCCTGACAATGTGCAAAGATGCTATGGGCCGTCTACCTAAAGTTGTGGGCATTGATGTTGTGGAAATGGCTCTTTGGGCTAAGGTGAAATCTGTTATGATTTCAGTTCCTCAGTCTAGGAAAATTACAAATTGGTGCCATACATTCAGTATATTAAAAATCATTATTTGTTACTTATATAGGAGAACATACCTACTGCGACAATTTCACAAAGGAGCTTGCTAGATGAGCCTGTTCCTACTTCTATAACTGAAAGGGATCTGAAAGTCAATGTTGAACGGGAACTTGTATCTCAAGCTGAGGAGGAGGATATGGAAGCTCTTCTAGGCACGTAAGTGATTGATTCTTTCTTTAACATTTGTAAAAAAGAAATAGATTTTATTTCAGTTGTCAAATCATGCAAAATCTCTCCGCCTTCCACTTTTGTAGCCATCTTTTACATACTATTTAAGAAACAATTGACTTACGTGTGAAAATCACTATAATATACAGATATGTTATGGGGATTGGTGAAGCAGAGGCATTTTCAGAAAGATTAAGAAGGGAACTTCTTGCTCTTGAAGCGGCAAACGTGCATGCAATTCTGGAAAGTGCACCTTTGATTGACGATGTAATGTTTCATCTTGTCTCCACGCGTACTCGTTGATTTCATTTTGCACGTTTGAGTCACATGGCTATTATATCCTTATGGCTGGAAAGTGAATCATAGCGTGATTTAGGAATACTTAAGCCATACTCCAGCATATACTCTGTCATATTTTCTAGTTTATATCAAGACGGTTCGTATTGCTACTATGCCGCTGCTGTCTCTACAGTCCTGTATTATGCATATATCCAGGGGTTCATAGTGACGTGCATCTATCTTTCGTGTACTGACTTCTTATGAATCACCCAAGTTGATGCATTTGAGAGTTAGAAAGTCTCCGAACTTGTTTTTTTTGTATAAAAAATAAGTCTTTAAACTTGTTTTGTGTGATTTGTGCTCCTAAGCTAGTCGCGTCAGATAATGCTCTCAGATACTGGAGTACTCAATACGTAGTTTTAGCATGCATGGGAGGCTCTGAAAGACGAGACAATTATAAATAACTTTTATCTATTTTAGGTGATGCAAGGACTTGAGGCGGCCACAAGTTGCGTTGAAGATATGGATGAATGGTTGGGCATCTTCAATGTTAAAATGAGACATATGAGACAGGATATTGAGTCGGTATGTGTACCGTATACGGTTACACATTTTTTAAATCACCATGGCATATGAATTTATTATAATGCTTGTATTATACAAGTTGTATAAGGTTACTGGTAAACATAGTTTGTTAGTAATTTCAATTGTGCATTCAATTAGGCTTGTCGATGTCCAATATGTTGCTGTTTGAGTGGCATGGTATCTCTGTCTTTAAACATGCAGAGAATGCAACGCATAATAAAAAAGCTTTTCTCCTTCTCATATAAAAAGAAAGCTAAAATTCATTTGAGGACACCTCGACTTGCTTTTTGTTAGATGCCTCTTTGCCTTTTGTTTTATTGATGTCAGTCCTTTGACCTGTCAAATTAATGGTGACAAAAGTTTATCTCTCAGCATGTTTGGTTGCAACTAAAAGTTATTGCACTATAAGTGTGTACTGATCACATGTTCAAATGTTTCTGCATAACTTGTTCAGATAGAGACTCGCAATAACAAGTTGGAGATGCAATCGGTGAACAACAGTTCACTTGTTGTGGAACTTGAAAAGCTTGTAGCGCTACTACGAGTTCCTTCTGAGGTCTGGTTTTTCGTATTTGTATGCAAATGCATCGAACAACTACAGTAACTGGTTTACTGATGACATATTTCATGTCTGTAGTATGCGTCGTGTTTAACTGGTGGTTCATTCGATGAGGATTGCATGCTTCAAAATATTGAGGCATGTGAGTGGTTAACAAGTGCTTTACGCAGTCTTGAAGCTCCTAAACTGGATCCAGCTTATGCAAACATGCGAGCTGTATGTGGTCCGCTCTGTAGTTTTAAGATGTTTATTTGCTTCCATCATATTCTTTGTGGGCCCCTAAGTTTCACATATTTGGTTTGTTTTGTGAGATGCTTTCTTTCATAAATCAGTCCCGTTTAAGGATAACGATAGTATACATATGCAATGGTCGGGCTTTTCAACTAACGTTCTTCTATTGTCTTCTTCTTTGCAACATGTTATGCCATGCTTCTTAAGTGTCAAAAATGTACATTACCTCTTCACAATTCACATAACCTTCTTCTACCACAAATTGTTCTTAAGGCTATCAGCTTCTTGATAACCGCATACAGCGCGTGAATGTTTGTGCAAAAATACTACAGGTTAGAGAGAAGCGTCAAGAACTTGAAAAATTGAAAATGGCATTTGTCAAGAGGGCGTCTGAGTTTTTGAAGAATTACTTCTCGAGCTTGGTGGACTTCATGATAAGTGACAAGAGTTACTTTTCCCAAGTATGTCGTCTGTTCATCCGACATGTACATTGTATGCAGGAGCTTAGAAAATATTCCTTACATGTATTCTTTCAACAGCGGGGACAGTTGAAGAGGCCAGATCATGCTGATCTACGATACAAATGCAGGACATATGCTCGGCTTCTTCAACATTTGAAGGTTATAATTCTTATTAGTTAGGACAACTGGTGTTATTATTCTGGGAACCGAGTACCTGAAGTTCATTTTTGCCCAGGCGATTGTGTTCAGTTTTACATATTATGCTTCGTACGTCATACTCAAATTGGATTTTTTATTTCTTGCAAAGTTCAAAATCCAACAGTAAGCAATCTTTAGCTGGCCATACTGCATAGTCTTAAAATAAGTAGTACGGAGAATGTTTGGGAGACATAATAATGTTTTTTATGTTGATGGAGCTCTATCGTTGGGATAGTTGTGTTATTTTGATAGGTTTGTATGTAGTGATAACTCATCATATCCAATTTGTGTCTCTAATGTCGCAATCATCCTTGTTTCCGCAAGAGTCTGGATAAAAACTGCTTGGGACCACTGAGGAAAGCATACTGCAGTTCTCTTAACTTGCTTCTACGTCGGGAGGTTTGCTTGTCGTCTCCCTGTAAATTATATTTACTTTTATCCATATCTTCTTCAGATTACATATCAAGCTGTGTAAAACGACCTGTGTTACTTTCTCGTTTGCAGGCTCGTGAATTTGCTAATGAGCTTCGAGCTAGTACCAAAGCGTCAAGAAACCCAACTGTCTGGCTTGAAGGTGCAGGAGGACCTGGTCAAAGTGTGAACAATGTTGACACTTCCACAGTTTCTGATGCATATGCCAAAATGCTTACAATTTTTGTGCCCCTGTTAGTGGATGAGGTGATTCCGATAATCCTAAATCTCACTGGTGTTTCTTCGTGCTAACATACATCTGTCAATTGCTTATCTTGCAGAGTTCCTTTTTTGCACATTTTATGTGTTTTGAAGTTCCCACACTTAACCCACTAGGAGGCCCTGGCAATGGTAGTAAATCTGGCGCTCGCGATGATGATGATGATGATGATTTGGGAATCATGGATATCGATGATAATGACACGAAATCTGGTAAGGTGTCTTTACATTTTAGGATCACTCTTCATTGATGTCTAAATCAGTATGTTTCTCTCTCAAGAAATCGCATGTTTGTTGTACTTCAACATATGACCTGTGCCACACCAATTAACTCTATATACAGCTTCCTCGGATCTGTTAGTGCTGAATGAAGCTCTTCAAGATCTGCTAAATGGAATTCAGGTACTTCTCTCCCTCGGATCTGTTAACAGATAATGTAAGTAAATGTTTCTTCTACATGTATCAGCAATCTCCTCCAATAACAACGAGTGACCTTGGTATAAGCTGGATGCGTTTCATACTCTGTTATCATTACAGTTGTTACAAAAATTTGATTACTTGGTACTAATATCTGGAGTCTGGTCTGCTACCCATTTGGAAGTTTATCTTTCTTCTTTACCATTTTATCACGCTTCTTATAATCAAGGGCTGCAAGGTTCATACTAAGTCATAGAAAACCCGGATACCAAACAAAGTCTGATTTTTTCGACCAAATATATGCTTATGGCTGTTGCTACTATCTATGCGTAATTTGTGTTGATGCATCAGAAACCTTGAAGACTTGGTGTGATCTTTATGAGTTACTATACTGAAGAAATGTGACTGTGAATCTAGGAAAATCGACTAGATGAATAATGAATTTGATGTATATTTGAGGTCTCACATGTTCTGATTTTTCTTATTACAAAACACGTGGCAAAGTAATTTTTTTAAGCGTAGGAGGATTTTTATGCTGTTCTGGATTGGGCTTACAAAATTGATCCGTTGCGCTGTATATCAATGCATGGGATCACAGAACGTTATATCTCTGGGCAAAAGGCAGATGCAGCTGGATTTGTTCGCATTTTGCTGGATGATTTAAAAACTAGAATATCCACTCAATTCAGCCGTGTATGGTCCTTCACATAAACTTTAACATTCCTCTGTTTTGTTTCCCAGAAGATTGAGATGTTTTACTTTGTATGCAGTTTGTTGATGAGGCCTGTCATCAAATAGAAAGGAATGAGCGCAATGTTCGGCAGATTGGTGTTTTGTCGTATATTCCACGGTAATCTGCTCTAATTGGGCTTTCATGATCGAGTTTCTTTTTCTTTTTCTTAATTTTGATGTAATTTCCTTTATTTAGAATTTTGTGTGGCTACTAATTGACCTTTATAAAAATGAAACAAATAGTTTTAAACTAAAGGTCACTGTCTGGATGCCATTGTAAGCTTATAGATAACAGATACAATTGGAGACTAATTTCTAAATTGTAATTACTTATTGTCATCTTTAACTCAACAATTTTTAAGTCTCTAGTAAGATTCTGCTCTTCTTTTTATCTTCTATGGTATCTTCCATATAAGAGTCATTGCCTCCATCAGATTGAATTTTAGTATCCAGGAAGGTATCAGATTCTCTGTGGCTTTTGTGAAGATTGAGTAGTCTTTTGTCATTTCTATTTATCTAATGTTTATTCTTTCTTTCACCGTTAGAGAGTTTGCAACCAGAAAAGGGTTGTGAAATCTAGCCAAGTATATATTATAAATATGTTCTGCACCTATTTAAATGGGTGCTTAACTTCAGTGTACCATGTCCTTTGATTGACTATATGTATATGAGGGGTAAGAAGGTGGGCTTGAGAATGAGAAGTATGACGGACAAAAGTCCCACAAGCTCTAGCAAGGCAGTTGTCGTTTAA
Source organism: Rhodiola kirilowii (assembly GCA_033675215.1). NCBI lineage: Eukaryota > Viridiplantae > Streptophyta > Magnoliopsida > Saxifragales > Crassulaceae > Rhodiola > Rhodiola kirilowii. The sequence continues at coordinate 19,293,296 of CM066195.1, read as the reverse complement.
GTATACCATTCATCATCTATCCAAACTAGTGCATAAGCGCTTTACGGTTGACGATATCCAACGATTTGCATATGCCTTTTATATCAGATTTGCTGTTCTGGCCACCCGTATGGAGCAGTATATTCAAGGGCAGTCAAGAGATTTGGTTGATCAGGCATACACCAAACTCGTGAGTAGCTAAACTTGATCTCAATTTACTCGGTATATTAACTCTGTATGGTTGAACTAGCATGCTAAACTTTAAAGTTCATAATCTATGGTCAATTTTTCTTTTTCATCCAGCTGGTTTGCTGAGTGAAATAATTTTTGTTCTTTGTCTTCAATTTGTAGGTTAGCACAATGTTCAGCACTCTGGAGAAAATTGCCCAGACAGACCCAAAATATGCGGATATTTTGTTGTTAGAAAATTATGCAGCATTCCAAAACAGGTTTATTATCCAGTCTTCATTTACTTGAGTCTCTTAGTATTGAGTTTACGTGAATCCCTGAATGTAAGTTGGATGAAACAATTGATGCAGTTTGTATGACCTTGCCAACATTGTGCCTACTCTAGCCAAGTTTTACCACCAGGCCAGTGAAGCTTATGAACAAGCTTGTACACACCACATTAGCATAATTATATTCACTGTAAGCTGCCATCTTTTTCACGTCCTTATGCTCGCAAAATACTTTTTCTGAGCCCAGGTTTCTGGAAGCTATTATCTAATTGTTTCAAGTCTCACCAGTTCTTTAATTAAAATAAATATTTGCAGCAATTTGAGCGACTTTTTCAGTTTGGTAAGAGAATTGAGGATCTGATGTTCACGATTTCACCAGAAGAGGTATACTGAACCACAAGTTTTTTTTTTATTCTCGGGGTCCATAAAAAAACTAGTGTTTTTGCATCGATCAATTTGATTCAACAGATGAGATTGTGCCACTGCGCGGTAAAAATATCTTGATTAGTCTTCTAATTTTAGGGTTTGAGCATCGTTATAGACTCTCTCTCTTTTTCTTTTCACTTTCTGCTGATGATCTTAACTGTATTTTAATGCAATTATCACTTCTTTATTTCCGGGAAAAGTGTATTCTCCATTGAACTTATATCTCTCGAACCTTCCAGATACCTTTCCAGCTAGGATTATCCAAACAGGATCTTCGAAAGATGTTGAAGTCTAGTCTAACCGGGGTATGCAAAAGCTGTTATTGTCCGATCCTCTCTTTTGTTTTTGTTTTTGTTTTTGATAAACTCTTTTGTTATTTTTTGTTGTGACATAAATTTTGTTCTGAAAACAGCTTGACAAGTCAATAGGTGCCATGTATAGACGACTTCAGAAGAATTTGACTTCTGAGGAACTGCTTCCTTCCCTATGGGACAAATGCAAGGTGATTGCTTCCCGGCATCTTTTAGCAAGATAGTTTGGGCATATTGTAATAAAGTCCAAGCTCATTTCCAATGTATGTTGGCTTTTTGCAGAAAATGTTTCTTGACAAGTACGAGAACTTTGTGCAACTGATCGCGAAAATTTACCCCAATGAGAGCATATACACCGTATCAGACATGAGAGATCTACTAGCATCCATGTAAATAGCGTACAGGCTTTTCATTGTACATCGTTTTGAATCTCAGAGCGAATATCCGATTAAAGTATTTAAGTTGTGCACCTATCATTGCCCTACCTTGTATGTCACTTGTAGGAAACTCACTTCTACCTGTGAAAAATGCTTTTATACTTGTGTACCCTATTGGAATCGAAACAAGAAAAGTGTTGTCCATTTTGCATATCCTATAGACAAAAAACATCAGCTCCCTGAAGAGACCCGAAACGGTTGGAAGATGGTTTGGCTCATTTTGAAAACTAATTTGGATTTGACCCGGTTAGATCCGTGGGTTAATGGGTCAGCTGTCCAATTAGGTTGATTCAGATTAACTCGGTCAAAATTTGAGTTCAAATATGATATGTTACGATCTCCCTGGAACAGCTCTATGGAGGGTGTCATGTCTAATAGTGAATTGTCATACATTCATCGATCTGCTAAGTCAATAAGAATATTGGTATAGGAGGCATTTATCTTATTCAGCATGGGGGAAGAGAACGTGGAAGCCATTTCTGAGAGTTTCAGCGGCAAATTAATGTTGACGTTGAATGAGGAAGAATGGGGAAAATCTGGAAGGAAGTTCTCAAAGGCGCTGATGTTAAAGCTGACGGCGGACAGTAAATACAACTACAATGGAATTCTGGCGTTTCTAAGGAACAAGGCTTGGATCTTGAAGGGAAAAGGTGTCGTTTGGAGAAGCGAAAGGAAACAGAATTATTGCGAGGTTTGAAAGAAGCGAAGATATGGAAAAAGTGTTCGATGGTGGCACTTGGACATATGGCGGAAAGTAGGGGTGGGCACGGTGCGGTTTGGTGCGGTTTAAGGGTAAATCCGCAACCGCACCGCATAATCTGGTTTGAAAATTTTTCAAACCGCAAACCGCATTACAAAAGTAAAAACCAAATATGCACCGCACCACATTATGTGGTGCGGTGCGGTGCGGTGCGGTTTGGTTTAAAAACCGTATTACAAAAGTTTAAAACTTATATGCTTCTGCTACAATTATTTGGCTTGTTTACCTACAACAACAAAGCTTCAAACATTAAAATCGAATGTTATAAACAATGCTGAAACATTCAAATGACAAAAGATGTACAAATCAAACCCTAAACATAAGAGCCAACCAAAATTTAATTAAATTTTGTGTTTTGGGCATGAGGTTGGGCCTGAAATTATATGATTTGTTTTTTAAACGTATTAATTTTGATTATTTAATTATTTAATTATTTAATTATATATGCGGTGCGGTTTAAACCGGGTTGTTTAAGATAAAGAACCGTTTCCGCACCGCTTTATTTGGTTGCGGTGCGGTTTTTGACAAATCGGTTTTTTCCAAAAGCGGTGCGGTTAACCGAACACACTTTTGCGGTGCGGAGCGGGCGGTTTTTAGATGCGGAGCGGTTTTTGCCCACCCCTAGCGGAAAGTGCGATAATGATGAGTAAATGGGAGCAGGGTCTAGCGTAAGAAGAAATAACAACAAGCATGCTATAGGTATTTAGGTTCAATTGCATAATGTGCCAAAACAGGTCACAACGGTGGAGGAATCAATTAAGAAGTTAGCTGGGATGGTGGGAGAGTTTGACAAACTGAGCGACAACGAAGGGAATGGGCCAAATTATAAGTATGTCTGATGCAGAGTATGGCTGGATGTGAACCGACCCTTGATTACTGGTTTTCTGTTAGCTAGACCGGAGAAGGATCCAATATGAATCACATCAAAGCATGAAAGGCTGCCTCGTTTATGTAGAGAATGTTGACATTTATCACATGAATAAGAGGAGTGCACAAAAAATTCTAAGTCGATGGTGATGTTCTATGAGGAGTGGCTTAAGGTCAGTGGCGGGGGTTCACCGAGGATCAGGCGATAGTGATGCTAACAGAAAGCAAGAGAAAGAAACGCGAGTGACACCTAGACGGGGAAATTTTACAGCGCCGCAGACGGCGGAGGAAGGATGAGAAGTTGAAAGGTGAAGATGGAAAGTCGAGGTTGGATGTTAAGAAGTCGGCGGGCGTTGCAAATAACGAGGAGGTGGCTCGAGAATTATGCGATCGAGAAGGTTCATTGGAGGTTATCGAAGAATCAACTATTGGGGTTAATTCTAATCGAGAATTGGGCCGCATTGGATTGGACTGGGAGAAGGCTGATGGACCACAGATTGAAGCCCAAATTTCTCAATCTGTGGACTTTGGCGTGGACGGCTCACAATCAAGATTGAGATTTGTTAATGTTGACAAAGGGAAGAACAAGGTCGGTGGTAGAGCGAATCACATCAAGGTCAGGGTCTCTGATTTGAAGAGGCGAGCAAGAAGAAACTTGAAAATCCTAGTTTCGGTGAAAGAATTGAAGGCGTTAAGCAAGGGGACGGATGTGCAAGCGGATATGTGGAGTTCAGACGACGGATCGGTGGTGGTTGCCATGCAACCCCGCCGGGAGCCATGAAAACATTATGATGGAGCTGTTGGGGCATGGGACGGCCTCGAACTGTTCATTGCCTTGCCGAATTGGTAACTTACCAAAATATCCCAATTCCAAACTCAAATTGTTCAATTGCATCAGTTGAAACTCAAATAATCAGATTACCTCATTTTTAAGAATTCCGATCCCTTACGAACTGGTACTCTTCATTTTTTATAATCCCGATTTCTCTCCTACCGAAAATGTATAAAAATGAAAATATAGTTCGATTTTTGGCCTACTTAAACTAAAACGAAATGAAATGACATACACGTCAACCGATATCATAATGATCCTAATTTTTGAGGCATCCGAAACATATTTCAAATTAAAATAGAAGGCCGAACAAGTCAAGGCGGTTGAGTATGCGTATCCTGTTGGGAATAGACATGAAGGACTTGGGCCAAAGAAGGACCTGTCGAGAAATGCCGAAGTGACCCCGACCAAAAGCCTCGACAGGGCCATGAGCGCACATATTATGGGGTTTGCAAGAATCCTCGAGCCAACCTGGCCAAATGGAGATTATGGCTCGACCAATACTCTTAAAATGATCTATATGTGGGGACAAGCAAAGGACTCGGTGATGGCCCGACGAAATATCCCGGAGGCCCCAGTGACGAAGGCCGGCGCGCACAAAAGAGGAATGACATCAGAACCTTCGAGCCAAGTGCCTCATCTGTGAAATGTGGCTCGACAGATAGTCTTGGAATGCCAAATAACTATGGAAGGACAAGTAAAACCATCGGGTCAAGACAAAGGCATCTGAGTGTCCTTAAGGGTGCCCTAGATGAGGTCCGACGCAAGGGTATCCAAGGGGCAACGACTTCCAAGTACAACGGCTACAAGATCAAGCCATTCAATGCCCAAGATACACAAAGGACCGTTGGGGAGAGTTGCACATCCAAACTAGCCGTTGGAGCTTGGTCAAGGTTCATTAAAGATCATTTAATGCGGCAACCGTTACACTTGGACTCCAAGGGATCCGAAGTGCATTCAAAGGGGACGTTACTCTTTGGCTCACTAAGAGATGTTGGGAAGTATCCAATGATGAGGGAGCCGTTACATGGGATCCTAAGAGAGCCGTTTAGATCTCATCAAATGCACATGAATGCTCTTAAAGACCACGTCGGTTACACATGGACTCCTCAACGGCTACAAAGGCTATATAAGAAGGAAGATCATTTCTTTGCAAATCATCATGAGTTTAGAGAAAAGCCAAGAGCTCTCCCTTGTGATCACCCTTAGAATAGTTTGTCCGTAGGGTTTGATACACTTGTGTTACAAGGGTGTATCAAGCATTGTTGCTATTGTAACCACTATCCTTCATTTCCATATCAATAAACATCATCCTTTTCGTCCATTTCCATCCATATCCATCACATTCCCACCATCCATCCATATCCATCACATTCCCACCATCCATCCATCACTTGTCCCATTTCCATCCATATTTCACCCATCGCTTCCGCACAAACATCCATATTTCTACTTCCGCTGCATTACTTAGGCAATTTGGCGACTTCGGTTTCCAAATTCCTATCATTTGGTATCAGAGCCCGTCGATTCTAGGGGACATACCCTACGCAACAATTCCGATGTGGAGCCACAAAGAGAGCCGCCCAAGTCACTACCCATTACACGAGCAATGGCGGTCTCTATACTATGACCACTACCGAGGCCATGAGTATACAAGGAGTACAGATCCAGTCCACTACCAAGGTGATGTGGCTGAATGGAGGCCACACTTCCCGAGCCAGAACGCTGCAATGCCCGACTCGATGTTGTCCAAAATTGAACAACTCTTAGACGGCATTCAGAAATTGAAGACCTTGAGGGCGGATCGACATAATGGCATGAAGCAAATACTCGAAAAGTACAAGGAGGAGGAGCACACCAAAGAAATCCTTGACAAGGACAATGAGGTAACAGATTTACACACTTCCATGTCCAAAATTGCTAACCATGTCAAGGAGGAACTAGGCGAAGATAAGCCACCCTTGGAGAAGTTATCGCCGATGCCTTGCCCAATCCCGAATACAAGAGAAGTTCCAAATTGTGACACAACGGTGCAAGGCCTAGATCTTTTATTGATTGAAACTTCTAAAAGAGGGTGGGGCAAGGATGAGCAACAATGGCAAAAAGAAGCAAAGCAGCGCAGACAAGTTCCGGCTCAAGGCCAAGCGAGGCATCCAGCCGAGTGGCCGCCCTACGTTGATCCGTACCTGGGCGAGCACTTGGAGGTGAACTGGGCCAAGGGGAGAAGGCACCAGCCGAGACCCCAGGGCAAGGACCCGGCCAAAACTTGTCAGCAAGAGGAGCGGTTGTCCCATCCATGTCCGCGGGGTAAGTTTGAAATTTTGATACATACTACGTGGCCTAACCATCGTGATCAGATTTGGCCAAGGCACAACAAGCACCGAAGTGGCCCCGTGGATGACCGAGGCCTGGTCCCATTTGATCGAGGAAAAAAAGAGATCCACACCCTTGGCCGAGAAAAGGGGGTGCAGCCCAGCCAGCTACTACAAGACAAGGCAGACCTAACTTGGGCACAAGGCGCGTTCAAGCAAAACTCTCCACAAGGCAAGCGTGGCCCCATTCCGCGTACTCAAGGCGTGACTCTGTTCCTAGGAGGCGATGCTCTGGCATTGCCCAACATTAGCGCGGGGAAGACACTGTGGCCATTCGACCCAGGAGAAATCCTAACCTCACCCACGAAGCAAAACAATCTTAAGGCAACACAAGGAGGGCTCATCATAGAACAAGCACTAGGCCAAGGTACAATTGATTATGTACTCCAATTCAATATTCAGCTGACTCTATTTCAATCAAGTACCAGCAAGGGCAACCCATTCGGCCAAGGCAAGAACGAGCTCCCAAGCAAAGGCAATCGTCCCAAGGCAACCATAGAGAAGAGCGAAGGAAAACCTGGCCATGACCTTGAGGACAAGGTCAATTTCAAAGGGGCGGGTATTGTTGGGAATAGACCTGAAGGACTTGGGCCAAAGAAGGACCTGTCGAGAAATGCCGAAGTGACCCCGACCAAAAGCCTCGACAGGGCCATGAGCGCACATATTATGGGGTTTGCAAGAATCCTCGAGCCAACCTGGCCAAATGGAGATTATGGCTCGACCAATACTCTTAAAATGATCTATATGTGGGGACAAGCAAAGGACTCGGTGATGGCCCGACGAAATATCCCGGAGGCCCCAGTGACGAAGGCCGGCGCGCACAAAAGAGGAATGACATCAGAACCTTCGAGCCAAGTGCCTCATCTGTGAAATGTGGCTCGACAGATAGTCTTGGAATGCCAAATAACTATGGAAGGACAAGTAAAACCATCGGGTCAAGACAAAGGCATCTGAGTGTCCTTAAGGGTGCCCTAGATGAGGTCCGACGCAAGGGTATCCAAGGGGCAACGACTTCCAAGTACAACGGCTACAAGATCAAGCCATTCAATGCCCAAGATACACAAAGGACCGTTGGGGAGAGTTGCACATCCAAACTAGCCGTTGGAGCTTGGTCAAGGTTCATTAAAGATCATTTAATGCGGCAACCGTTACACTTGGACTCCAAGGGATCCGAAGTGCATTCAAAGGGGACGTTACTCTTTGGCTCACTAAGAGACGTTGGGAAGTATCCAATGATGAGGGAGCCGTTACATGGGATCCTAAGAGAGCCGTTTAGATCTCATCAAATGCACATGAATGCTCTTAAAGACCACGTCGGTTACACATGGACTCCTCAACGGCTACAAAGGCTATATAAGAAGGAAGATCATTTCTTTGCAAATCATCATGAGTTTAGAGAAAAGCCAAGAGCTCTCCCTTGTGATCACCCTTAGAATAGTTTGTCCGTAGGGTTTGATACACTTGTGTTACAAGGGTGTATCAAGCATTGTTGCTATTGTAACCACTATCCTTCATTTCCATATCAATAAACATCATCCTTTTCGTCCATTTCCATCCATATCCATCACATACCCACCATCCATCCATCACTTGTCCCATTTCCATCCATATTTCACCCATCGCTTCCGCACAAACATCCATATTTCTACTTCCGCTGCATTACTTAGGCAATTTGGCGACTTCGGTTTCCAAATTCCTATCATATCCACATCCCTAAATCTTGGACAAAATAAACCCCGACCGGGTGGTGGACAGCAAAGCTGGTGCATTTTGTTGATCCGAATACTCTTGGTTAAATAGGTTGTCTTCATTACTGCGTAATTTGATCGCATCTACGGAAAAGATGGACTCTTGGTTTAATTGCTAGTCTGTCGAGTTATTGAAGTAGGTTTTGTTTTTCTTCGGTTTTATCGACATCTTCTGGATTCATTAGTGATCTAGGCGGAGAATCAAAGTGGAAGATTTGTTGGGTTGTGTTGGGGTTTTGGGCTATTGAGTGCTGGAGAAGATGATTGGGGTTGGAGAAGAAGCACAGTTTGAGATCGGAATTGTAGTTCCTAAGACAAGCTCAAATGATGAAGATTTAAGTGTTGATGGTGTTGAGGTACTTGTTGAAGAGTTGATGAAGATATAAGTGTTGATGGTGTTCCCGGTTCCCAAAAACCAGGATCATTATGATACCGAATTCCCAAAAATCGGGATCCTACGTGTATGTCATTTCATCTCGTTTTGGTCCATGTACGGCCAAAATCGAGCCACATCTTCATTTTTGTACATTCCTGGTATGATAGAAATCGGTAATAAGAGTACCGGTTGCTGGGACGGGATTGTTATAAAATGGGATAGATTGATTATTTGAGTTTCAATTGGTGCAAACAGGTTATTTGAGTTTGGATTTGGGATAGATTGGTGACTTTTCCAAGCAATCAAAAGGAAGTTAGGGTTCAGGAATGGTTTCGAGATTTACATTCAAGGGAAATCTAGAGGAATAGCGATGTGGTGAAGTGATGATATTCAGTTGACAGTCAGCTCTTTTTCTAGAAATCATATAGATTGTACAATTGAGATTGGAGGCAGCGTAAGAATTACAGTGTTTTTTTGGGAATCCCGCGACTCAATGTCGAGTGGAGTCTTGGAATTCGCTGAAGAGGTTGGGTCAGAACAACCAGCTCCCTTGGCTTGTTCTAGGGGACTTCAATGAAGTCCTCTTTGACTGGGAAGTTTGGGGAGGAAGAATACGGAAGGAGTGGCAAATGCGCAATTTTAGGGAGGCCATAAATGAATGTGGATTGATGGATCTTGGTTACTCAGGTCTCCCATTCACCTTTTCCAACCGGGGGGCGGGGATTTTGGAGACTAGAGCAAGATTGGATAGAACTTTTGGCAACATGCTTTGGAAGGATCAATTCAAGAGGTTCGAAGTCTCCCACCTTGTCTGCTACTTTTGATCACTTGCCAATTGCCATTATTAGTGAATTTTCAGAGGAGGCTGAAAAGTGCGAAGTAAAAGCTCTTTCGTTTTGAGCCAATGTGGCTGTGTCATAAGAATTTCAGGGACTTCCTTAAAATTGTTGGGGAAGGTGCGATGTCTCTGATCTATCTCTTGGAGAGAAGCTAGTGAATTGTAGCCATGAATTACAAAGGTGGAATAGGGTGGTGTTCGGAAAGGTCCAGAACCGTATTAAAGCCATCAAGAAGGAGATTAAACAAGTCAAAGCCGAATTCAGATCAGAAGAGCTAATAGAAAAAGAAGCAGAGTTACATGGGGAACTTGACGAATGGCTCGCAAGGGAGGAGTTGCTATGTCGTCAAAGATCAAGAATAGAATGGTTAAAGGAGGGGGACTCAAATACTACATTCTTTCACACTAGAGCTTCTCAGAGAAGAAGGAAAAATACAGTGAGTAAGATAAAAGGCAAGGATGGATATTGGATCACTGTAGATGCAGATTTGTGTGGGGAAGCTGTTTGTCACTTTATGGATATTCTGAGTTCGAGTACAGTAAGATGTCAGCCAGACTTTGAGGAGAACTTAGAATGTATAAGAAAGCAGAATTTCTAGAAGCCCCATTCACAGCCTTGAAAGTGCAGTCAGCAGTTTTTCAGATGGGATCTACAAAGGCTCCGGGGCCTGATGGCTTTTCGGCCTTATTTTTCCAGGATAGTTGGGATTTGATTAAGAGGAATGTGACAGACTATGCGCTCAGGTTTTTAAATGGTGATGGTGACTTTGAACATGGTATGAATGATATACACTCATCACTTAAATTCCTAAAACAAAAAGTCCACTAACATTTGATGAATTTCGTCCAATAAGCTTATGTAATGTAGTTATGAAGATTATTACAAAGATGCTGGCCAACAGATTAAAGGTGGTGCTACAAGAATGTATTTCACCTAGTCAAAGCGCCTTTGTTTGTGGTCGGTTAATTTCAGATAATATTTTAATTGCGCATGAACTGATCAATTATATGAGGAATAGAAATCAAGGGGAAGCAGGATATTGTTATATTAAATTTGACATGAACAAGGCGTATGACATGATGGAGTGGGATTTTTTTAGAGAATATGCAATTGAAAATCGGTTTTCCTGTGTCATGGGTAAGGAAGATCATGCATTGTGTCAGAACTGTGTCATACAGAATTAAGTTAAATGATATGATTTCTGATCCTTTCATCCCACAAAGAGGCATCAGACAAGGTGATCCTCCTTCACCCTATCTATTCATATTATGCACAGAATGGCTAGCAAGGAATTTAGAGCTTAATCAGCAGAATGGGGAGATTCAGGGCATAAGAATAAGCAGGTCAGCTCCTGTTATCTCGCATATGTTATTTGTAGATGATTGTATCCTTTTTGTTAGAGCTGATGTGGATCATATTATGAAACTGAAGAGGGTTCTGAGCATATATGAATTAATCTCAGGCCAGCAAATTAATTTGGGCAAGTCTGAACTCTGCGTTGGTAATAATGTTGGTGAAGATGTGGCCAGATGTCTAGGGAGTGTTTTGGGGGTAAGAGTGGTGGATAAGATTGATAAATATTTAGGCCTGCCGATCTGTTTTAAGGGGAAGAAGACTGAGGTCACTGAGCTTTTAAATTTCATAGAAGATAGAATGTGGAAAAAGGTGGATGGTTGGAAAGGGAAACTTCTTTCCGTAGCAGGGAAAGAGATTTTGATTAAATCTATGGTGTAGGCCATTCCTATCTACGCTATGTCCTATTTTAAGATGCAAACAGGTGTGTTTTATCGGCGAAATATATTAATCTCCAGCAATTGGTGGAATGATGCGAAAGCTGGGAGGTTTATAGCGTGGTTAAGCAGAAGGAAGTTGCAAGTTGGTAAGGAAGAAGGAGGCTTGGGCTTGAGAAATTTTCATCTTGTGAATTTGGCTCTCCTAGTTAAGCAAGCATGGAGACTCCATACGAAGCCAGAACTGCTATTGAGTAGAATTTATAAGGCACGATACTTCCCCAGCTCAGAAATATTTCAAGCAAGCATTGGCATAAGGCCTTCGTGGGCTTGGAGAAGTATTTTTGGTGGAATGCAGATCCTTAAGGAATGGATGCAAGCCTCTGATGATGAACATGGAAGCAGCTGTCCTTTGAGGAATGATGGAGAGTTTTCTACCAGGAAAGCTTATGGTATGTTGTTGGAAAAAGAGTGTAAAAAAGAAGCTAACAGGACTGGCGAAGTCTCAAACAAGGAAATGCTATGGCAATTTTGGGAGAAATTTTGAAAGGTGAGGGTCCAAAGGAAAGCGAAAATATTCACGTGGAAACTGTTCCACAACGCTACCCGGTTACACTCAATCTGAAGAACTGGGGATGTTCGGTGGATCCGAGATGTATTGTGTGCGGATATGGTGAGGCATCTGCAGTACATCTCTTCATTGAATGTTGGTGGGCGGCAGAGTATTGGAGAGGCTTATTAAAATCTCCCAGATTTTTGAAGATCAGGTTCCATTCTTTGAGCGACTGGATCTGGTTGTGTCTGCAGGAATTTGAAAAAGAAAAGCTTATCTATATATTTTGTGGAGCAAGATGGATATGGTGGAATAGAAATAAATTGTGTCATAACGAACCATGGATTGATATCACGGCAGCTGTAGCCATGACTCAAATCTTGGCAAAAGAGTTCCAGAATCCAGGTTACAGATTCATTGTGAGTAGCCCAGAAGCGGGGATGAGGTGGGTTCCCCGAGAAGAAGGGAGCCTTAAGATCTCATGTGACGGAGCATGGTGGATATTAACAAAGAAAGGAGGAATATGAGTCATATGCCGTAATCAGGAAGGTATAGTGGAGTTTGCGTATGCTGAAACATTGGTGGATCATGATAGTGCGATGGAGGTGGAAGGAGCAGCCATATGGCTCGGGATGAAGCTCGCGTCGAGGAAGAGACTGTCAAGAGTGGAAGTCATACAGAAGCTATTGAGATATGCAGCAGCTTGTGGAAATAAAGGCAAATGGATTGGTGAGTGTTGCAATTTGTTAGAGGCATACAAGGATTGGAAGATGGAGCATGTTCTCAGGGATATAAACTCTGCTGCGGATCATCTGGCTCATAAAGCGAGGGAGGAATCTTGGGAGTGGTCTTATATGGAGGCTGTTCCTAGATCTCTTTCTTTTTATGTTGTTAAAGACATGTCTTTAGCAGAGTTGTTGTAATCTCTTAATGTTGTTGGCTTATGTATTCAACTTTTGTATAAAAAAAAGGTATGATATGTTGTGTATACAATTTACTTAATATTTTAATGAATCAAAATATATGTGGTGTGTTGATCAAAATATTATAATCAATCAAAATATAATCAATAGCAAAGCGAATGAGATCAAGGTCAGGATTTACGATTTGAAAGAACTCAATTACAGAGGGAGTGTTGAGGAAGGATGTGGCTGATCGAGAAGGAGAGGGGAACTCAAATGAGGGATCGGCGGTGGTTGCTAAGCAACCCCATCGGGAGCCATGAAGACATTATGTTCGAACTGTCGAGGCCTGGGGCAGTCTCGAACAGTTCGTTGCCATACCGAATTGGTAAGGTATCATAAGCCCCAAGTGGTCGGATTGATTGAGACCAAAATGGATGGAAAGAGGTTGGAAGTAATCATGAAGAAATTAGGGTTCGCGAATGGATTGGAAGTTGACAGTCAAGGAAAATCAGGGGAATATCGGTTTGGTGGAGCGAAGATATTCAGTTGGCAGTCAGTTCGTTTTCCAGAAATCATATAGATTGCGAAGTTAATTTGGTGGACAACGTAAGAATTACTGTCTTTTATGGATGTCCCGTGACGCATCCATGAGGGGGCAGGATTCCCAAGTAGCAACATGGAATATGCTAAGGAGACTAGGCCACAACAATCAACTGCCTTGGTTGGTTTTAGGAGACTTTAACGAAGTTCTCTTTGGTTGGGAAGTTAGAGGGGGCAGGATTCCCAAAGATTGGCAGATGCGTAACTTTAGAGAGGTGGTGAATGAGTGTGGACTGATTGACTTCCGTTTACATTCTCAATTTATAGGTTGGGGATATTAGAGACCAGAGCAAGACAGGACAGGGCATTCAACAACATGCTTTGGAAGGATCAGTTGAAGAGGTATGAAGTCTCACATCTTGTTACTGCTGTTTCAGATCACTTGCTTTTATTAGTGAACTTCCAGAAGAGACTGAATTGTGCAAAGGAGAAATTATTTCGCTTTGAGCTCATGTGGTTTAGACACAAGGACTTTCAAAGTTTCTTAAGAGAATGGTGGGAAAGGAGAGAAGTATCACAATTGTCTTTTGGTGCAAAGCTAGTGGATTGTGCCCATGAGTTACAAAGGTGGAACAACTCAGTATTTGGAAAGGTCCAGAAACGTATTAAAGATATTAAGAAGGAATTGGAAACGGTTAAGGCTCAATTCAGATAGAAGGAAGTGATTGATAGGGAAACACAACTACAAGGAGAACTTGATGAATGGCTCGCACAAGAAGAGTTGATGTGGGGACAAAGATCAAGAGTAGAATGGCTGAAGGAGGGTGATTCAAATACCAGTTTCTTTTACATTAGAGCTTCTCATAGGAAAAAGAAAAACACGGTGAAAAAGATAAAGGGTAGGGAAGACAACTGGATCACTAAGGAGGCAGAGTTATGTGGGGAGGCTGTAAGGCATTTCCCTGAGATTCTTAGTTCAAGCTAAAGAGGAATCAACCAGCTTTAGATGAGAGCTTGGAATGCATTAGCCAGCTAGTTAGCCCAGATAAAGCAGAAATGCTGGATTCTCCATTCACAGTATTGGAGGTGCAGTCTGCAGTCTTTCAGATGGTGCTACTAAGGCCCCAGGGCCTGATGGCTTTTCAGCCTTATTTTTTTAGGACAGCTGGGATCTCATCAAGAATGAGGTAATTGATTTTGCTCTCAGATTCTTAAATGGTGGAGGTGATCTTGAGCAGGGTATAAACAATACACTTATCACTTTAATTCCAAAGCAAGAAGACCACTGACATTTGATGAATTTTTCCCTATAAGTTTATGTAATGTAGCAATGAAGATCATCACGAAGGTGCTGGCAAATAGACTTAAAGTGGTGCTGCAGGATTATATTTCAGCGAGCCAAAGTACCTTTGTTCCAGGTTGTTTAATTTCTGATAATATTCTTATTGCGCATGAGCTTATCATTTATATGATAACCAGGCCTAAGTGAGATGTTCGGTACTGTTGCATTAAGCTAGACATGAGTAAGGCGTACGATAGGATGGAGTGGGACTTTTTGGAGAAGATGCAGTTGAAAATGGGCTTTCCAGAGGCTTGTGTTAAAAAAATTATGCAGTGTGTTAGGAATCTCCTATAGAATTAAAGTTAATGACATTATTTCAGACCAGTTCTGCCCACAAAGAGGAATAAGGTAGGGTGATCCTCTTTCACCCTACCTGTTTGTTTTATGCACAGAGTGGTTAGCAAGGAGTTTGAAGCTGAACCAACAGAATGGGAGCATCCAAGGAATAAAGATAAGCATGTCATCACCTGTTATTTCGCACTTATTATTTGCTGACGATTGTATTTTTTTTGTAAGAGCTGATGCGGATAACATACTGAAGCTAAAGACGGTGCTATGCACCTATGAATTTATCTCGGGTCAGCAAATCAACTTTCGAAAGTCTGAATTTTGTGTGGGCAACAATGTTGGGGAAGATGTGGCCAGATGTCTTGGAAGTATTTTGGGAGTTAGAGTGGTGGAAAAGATTGATAAATATCTATGCCTTTCCCATCTGTTTCAAGGGTAAGAAGACGGAGCTTATAAATTTCATTGAAGATAGAATGTGGAAGAATGTAAACGGGTGGAAAGAAAAATTGTTATCTGTAGCGGGAAAGAAACCTTGATTAAATCAGTGGTGCGAGCTATTCCAATCTATGCCATGTCTTGTTTTAAGATGCCAAAAAGTGTTTTTGATAGATGGGGTAGTATCATTTCTAGCTATTGGTGGAATGATGTGAAAACAGGGAAGTTTATAATATGGTTGAATAAGAATAAAATGCAGGGGTGCAAGGAAGAATGGGGCATGGGATTGAAAAACTTTCATCTAGTTAATTTGGCCCTGTTGATTAAGAAAGCTTGGAGAATCCACAACAAATCAGAGCTGCTGTTACTGTTAAGTAAAATATATAAGGCAAGGTACTCCTGCAACTCGGATATATTTCAGGCAGGCATTGGGACCAGGCCCTTATGGGCATGGAGAAGCATATTTGAAGGAACTCAGATTTTAAGGAGATTGACCCAAATGTCGAAAAATGAACAGAGGCATGGATTTCATATCAGGAATGATGGGGAATTTTCTACCAAGAAGGCATTTGGAATTTTATTGGAAGAAAAAATTAAAGAAGAAGCTGATGTTAGGGGAGAGGTATCTAATAAAGATAGATTAAGACAACTCTGGAAGAGATTATGGAAGGTGAAGGTACAAAGAAAAGTGAAATTATTCATGTGGAAGTTGTATCATAATGCTATCACAGTTACAGACAATCTAATGAAAAGGGGTTGTGTGGTGGACTCAAGATGGCATTGTGTGTGGTTTTACTGTTGAGTCTGATGTGCATCTATTTCTTGAATGTTGGTGGGCTGCAGAGCTTTGGAGAGGCCTACTGAGATCGCATAGATTCTTGGAGTTAAGATTTACATCTCTAAGCGACTGGATGTGGTATTGCTTACAGGAATATGAAGGTGAGGAGCTTATCTATATTTTCTGTGGAGTAAGATATATATCTGGTGGAACAGGAACAAGTTGTGGCATCAGGAGACGTGTGTTGACATTAGTACTGCTGTTGCGATGACTAAAAGGATGGGGAAAGAATTCAACAATCTAGGATACAAATTTATAGTTAGTGGTCCAGAGGCAGGGATACATTGGTTGGACTCCTCCGGAAGCAGACAACTATAAGTTATCTTGTGACGGAGCATGGAACCCACTGACTAAGGAAGGAAGGATATGAGTTATTTGTCGTAACCATGAGGGGGTAGTGGAGTTTGTATATGCAGAACACATGGTGACCCAGGGCAGTGCGTTAGAGGCTGAAGGAGTGGCTTTGAAGATAGGGATGGAGCTGGCAGCAATGATGAGCTTTTCAGGAGCAACCTTTGTATCTGATAATGCAGAGGCTATACAATTGCTAATTAGAAATGCTGATTCGGTTGGAATGAAAAAGAAGTGGATTGAAGATTGTTGTAGATTGATGGAGACATTCGGAGATTGGAAGCTGGAGCATGTCCCGAGGGAAGCAAATGCAAATGCGGCTGCGGACATACTGGTGCAAAAGGCGAGGGAGAACTTGTGGAGCTGGAACTCTTTAGAGAGTTTTTTTTGAAAATGACACTTTTTGGGTTTCACATTTCGTAAATGATGAGTTTGCTCTTTCAAAAATGATCTATTTTTAATAAGATCGGATTCCCGGGAACCGGTTTTCGCCATTTTCTCAAACACCGGATGGTCAAGAATCGATTTTATGTGAAAAATTATAAAACCGAATTCCGAGGATCAGGTTTTTGCAAAAAATGACAGGTGGACAAAACGTAGATTTTAAGTGTACGTGGATGCCGGGTGGAAAAAATTAATTTTTTTGAACACCGGTTCCTCAGGAACCAGTTTTCGTTAAAAAAATTAATTTTTTTATTTTATAAAAATCATCATTCTCCTCCAAACTCAGGGATCAAAGCTGCCTTGATCTAGAAGCAGCGGCGGCGGGTTGTCTCCAAACTCAGGGATCAAGAAGCAGCAATTGGGTCAAACATGACCATGTTGGTGGTTGGGATGAGGCTGGGTTGTAACAGATCGGAGATCGGAGAGCTGGCGGTGAGCTGTAATTGCTGGAAGGGGAATCTGATCGGGGCGGAGGCGGCGCCGATCATGAATTTGAGATCCAGAGATGAAGACACGACGGGAGAATCGTTGATCCTATTCTCCCGGCTGGATGATTCGATACTGCTGCTCTGGCTGGGGCTGAGATTGGGTCGAATGGCGGAGGCCTAGTTGTTAGCGCCGATTTGGAAGAACAGGAAGTTGGTTTTAGCTTTAGCGCCGCGGAATTTGATGGCGGCAACGTTGTAAGCTCTGGCAGCTTCCTCCGCCGTGTCAAACGCGCCGAGCCATACTCGGCTTTTTTATTCGGATCTCTGATCTCTGCCGTCTCGTGGAGAAGATGATTTTTTAAAAAAAATTAAATTTTTTTTTGACAAAAACTGGTTCTTCTGGAATCGGTGTTTAAAAAAATTTAATTTTTTTCCACCCGGCATCCATGTATACTTAAAATCCACGTTTCGTCCAACTGTCTTATAAAACCGGTTCCTGACCATTCTATGTTTGAGAAAATGGCAAAAACTGGTTCTCGGGAATCCAGTCTTATTAAAAACAGGCTATTTTTGAAAGAGCAAACTCACATGGATCAGTTGCAAAATTTGAAACCCAAAAAGGGGCATTGCAAAAAAAAAACTCCTCTTTAGAGGCTGTTCCCATTTTTCTTTCCTCTTATGTTATTAAGGATAAAATGTCAGCAGGATTGTTGTAATTGTATTTATTTTGCAATACGATTGCCGTTTTATATCAAAAAACATGTGGTGTGAAACTATATAAAATTTGTATCCAAACATGCATTGGTTCAAATTAAAATTAGGCAGCTGTTGGGTGACACAGAGAAGTTGCAGCTGTGTGTCTCATCGATAGCTGATTGGATTTGGTATTGCGTCAAGGAGTTTGAGGGGAGGTTCTTACGCCTTACGTTGATATTCTATGGTGTAAGATGGATTTGGTATGCTAGGAATATGTTGTGGCACTTGCATGGAGATATCAGCAGCAGTTTCCAGAGTTAAAGCCGTAGCGAAGGAGATATCAAGAGCAGAATACAAATTTGTAATAAGCAGGGATGAACCTGGTAGAATTTGGACGCCGCCGGAAATGGGATCTAAAACTATTAATTGCGACGGAGCCTGGGAGTCACTGACTGGGAAAGTTGGATTTGGAGTTATATGCAGAAATTCAGAGGGACTGGTTATATTTGTTGCAGCAGGTCGCATGGAGAAGTGTTCGAGTAAAATTGAAGCTGAGGGAATGGCGATTCTGTCAGGATTGAAGGAGGCAGAAAGATACGGTTTTTGCAGAGCAATTTTTACACAGACAGCGCAGAGGTGGTGCTTCATCTACAAGGCAGATGAGGTAATGAAGGTAAAGAACAGGAATGGTTTAGAGAATGTAAACACCTACTGGAGAAACATGAAGATTGGCGAATGGTCCATGTGCTTAAAGAAGGAACCAACCAGCAGATCTTCTAGCTACTAGAGCTCAGGAGCTAGGATGGGTTTGGAGAAGTAGCGAAGCTATTCCTTGGTGCATTTCAAGATTGATGAAGTCTGATCTTGTTTATGCCGGTTTGTTGTAACTTAGTTTTTGTGTGTCTGGTGTTTCTTTTGTACGATTTCTCCATAAAAAAAATTAAAATTAAAATTAGGTTTAAGTAAGACATTGTGAATTGTGATTCGAATAATGGAGGGTGTTGTCAAAACTTTTATGTGTCAAACAAGAAAGAACTGACGGTATCAAAATTTAAAAGAGAAATCCACGCCTTTTTTTTGTAAAAGAGAAGTCCACACATGATGCTTGATCTTCTTTCATATTTTTTTTGAAAGTTAGGCTTGCTAGTTATATGTTGATTTTTGTTTAGCTTTTAATTTCGCTTTATGAGAGGTAGATATCTTGCTTAACTTGTTGTTCTTCATTGTTAAAAACAAAAAAGCTTTGATGTGTAAATTAACTTATTTTACACATCGAAGCAATTTTTTTTAAAGAAAAAAATGAAGAACAAGTTAAGCAAGATATCTACCTCTCATAAACCAAAATTCAAAGCTAAACAAAAAATCAACATACAACTCTCAAGCCCCCTTTAGTTCTTGTGTCAATAGCTGTCCTGCGACTTTTGACCTCCGTTTCCCGACTAAAAGCATGTCACTGTCATAATCATGGTCATGGTGGGGACTTATTAATAAAATTGCCAAAATACTTTTTTTTTATAAAAAAAACAAAGAGAAGAAAAGATTGGCAGGCTGTTTTAAGGCTTCTGAAATCTTCCCCTGGTAGATGAGATGTTGTTCTGGTCGGATGCAGAACAATATCTAGAACAATTTATGTGAAATATAAATGCAGTGCGGAAAATAAACGACATGCAAAGTTGTTACCCAGTTCGGCGTTAACGAGCCCACGTTTGGGGGGCCGTCTCCTAGCCCGATGGATAGCAATTCACTATTAGTTGAGTATTGCGAGTACAAGATTTACCGTTTACAGAATCCCTCTTAAACAACCTGAGCCTCAGACACTCTAGCAATTGCAATCTAGGTCCCCCTAGATCTTTGCTCCCGCTCCGTATCCACCAATATGATTCTCCGTGAGAATCAGCGTCTTCTCCCGAATGCGCAGATCAGAACAGCAGTGCTTGAGCCTTCAGCTTGTTCCACGATCAATCTGCTGAGCACCAGCACAGATTTATTCCGAGCACCTTTGAGTAACCAGTGACGATTAACTCTCTGGTCGATTACGTGCGTCGTGAAATAACCAGTTACGATTAGTTCACCGCCGTTTGCCTCCTCCTCCCTT
Organism: Rhodiola kirilowii; assembly: GCA_033675215.1. Taxonomy (NCBI): domain Eukaryota; kingdom Viridiplantae; phylum Streptophyta; class Magnoliopsida; order Saxifragales; family Crassulaceae; genus Rhodiola; species Rhodiola kirilowii. The sequence continues at coordinate 19,273,246 of CM066195.1, read as the reverse complement.
CAGTGAGTATGAGCGTAAATTATATCTCCGTAAGTGTTGGCTAATAGCTGAGTATTAGCCCTCCTTATATAGAGCGGTAGAAACCCTAGGATGATTAGGATTTCCAAACTTAAACCGACTCTAATCTTAGGAAACCTTTCCTAATCTTTTGCGCGTATCTTCGAAGATAATCCTCTGTTTGAATCTTCAATCTTGATTAGGCAATCTTCGAATATCTTATCGAATAAGATATCTTCAAGCGCAAGTAACCGACTTCAAGGATGTCTTCAATTATCCATAAGCACCGACTTGCCAAAAACTGATCTCAGAAATATCCTCAGGCGAAGTTGTGCTACGTCGGCTGAGACAAGTTTCCAAATCTGAATTTGGAAACTTCCAACTTCTGTCCATTGATGTGCAACCGCCTTGCTCTTCCAACGGTCGGCTAGGTTTTCTAATTTGAATTAGGAAACACTTCGTTTGCTTCAACTTGTTCCAGGGACAGTTGTCTCATCTAGTCTAGAACAACAGCTTGAACAACCATTCTAAGTTTTGCCAAACTACATGCCATAAAATTAACAATCTCCCCCTTGGCATTTTTTGGCAAAACTACCTACTGTAATCTACATGTACTACTATTACAGTTAAATCATTGATGAGATTTCAAACTCCCAAGCTGTGCTACTAACTAAGCTACCAAACGAATCTTTGAGGAGATTTCAAACTCCGAACCAAATATAAGCACACGATGAATCTTTTAAAGAGATTTCAAACTCTAAAACATGTCCAACAAAACAGCACAACTGAATCTTTTAAGGAGCTTTCAAACTCCGAAACTACTCCCTCTTTTTGCCATAAAGTGACAAGGGAGTGAAAAAAAACATTACCTCATAGTCTTTTAATCTCTGCGAACCTTTGACCAAACATTCTTCGTCAATTCCAAAGTTTGAGCCGTTCGCCCTTCCTTCAAGGTCAACCCTTTAATCATGAGATACGCACGCTCCGGTTGACCACCTTGTACTGGAGCAACTTAGTTGTCAACGACACACAGACCCAGTGAGGATGTAAGTGTCTCGAACTGAAGATTGTCAAGGCTTTTGTGAAGATGTATGCTAGCTGCTTCTCAGTTGATACATGTGTCAAGGTGATAATTTTCTTCTCAACTAATTCTTGAATGAAATGATGCCTGATGTTGATATGCTTTGTTCTGGAATGTTGCACCGGATTCTTGGATATGTTGATGGAACTCATGTTGTCACAGTAGAGAGTCATCACATCTTGTTTTACTCCGTATTCCTCTAGCATCTGTTTCATCCATAACATCAGGGTGCAAGAACTTCCGGCCGCAATATATTCTGCCTCAGCAGTAGATAGAGAAATATTGTTCTGCTTCTTACTGAACCAAGAGACCAGATTATTTCCAAGAAAGAAACATCTTCCTGACGTACTTGTGCGGTCCTCTGCATTGCCAGCCCAATCTGCATCGCAATAGCCTACTAAGCATGAGTTGGTATCCTTAGTGTACCACAACCCATAGTCGGATGTTCCACAAACATATCTGATAATTCTCTTCACATTCATCAGGTGACTTTCCTTGGGATTAGCTTGATATCTGGCGCAGACTCCAACTGCATGAGCAATGTCCGGTCTACTGGCTGTAAGATATAACAAACTTCCAATCATACTACGGTAGAGGGTTTGGTCCACCTTTGCACCGGCTTCATCCTTTGTAACCTTCACATGAGTTGCAGCGGGAGTTCTCTTATGAGTTGCTTTTTCGAGATCAAACTTCTTGATCAGGTTCCTAGCATATTTGCTTTGGGAAATAAAGATACCATTCGCCTTCTGTTTGACTTGTAAGCCCAGGAAGAAACACATCTCTCCTACCATGCTCATCTGGAATTCGCTCTGCATTTGTTTGACAAACTTGTCTACCAGCTTCTGATTGCTAGAGCCGAACATAATATCATCCACATAAATTTGAGCAATAATAAAATCTGAACCTGTGTGTTTCACAAACAGTATTTTGTCGACTCCCCTCGCACATAGCCATGGTTTATTAAGAATTCTGTAAGCCGCTCGTACCATGCTCTGGGCGCCTGTTTGAGACTATAAAGTGCCTTCTTCAGGCGATACACATACTTCGGATGATGAGGATCTTCGAAACCCTTTGGTTGTGCCACATACACTTCTTCATTCAGCAGCCCATTTAGGAATGCACTTTTGACATCCATCAAGAACAACTTGAACTTTAGGTAACAAGCAAGGGCAAAAAGCAATCGAATGGCTTCTAACCGAGCAACAGGTGCAAAAGTCTCATCAAAATCCACTCCCTCAATCTGAGTGTAGCCTTGAGCCACGAGACGTGCCTTATTTCTGGTGATGTTCTCGTGTTCATCGGACTTGTTCTTGAATATCCACTTTGTCCCAATAACATTCACATTATCCGGGCGCAGAACAAGATCCCATACATCATTCTGCTGAAATTCACCAAGTTCTTCTTGCATGGTGACAATCCAGTATTCATCATTGATAGCTTCTTTGATGTTTTTGGGTTCTATAGTAGATATGAAACACGCAAAGCTAGCCAATTGTCGAAAGTTAACTTGTTTTCCTCGAGTTTGTATGCCTTCTGTAGGGTCACCAATTACCTCACTGACGGGATGATACTTTTCAACTGCTCTTGATGGATGAAGAACACGTGGGGGTGTTGGTGCAACTTCCGTATCAGCATCCTCTTCCGATTGGTGTTCATTTGTTGTAGAAGGTTTTGGATCTTTATCTGAGATGATCTCTGGGTTGGAAGTAGTGACTGCAGGTTGTTCTGGATGAGGTGGGACAACATCGTCATCTGCTGAATTTGTTTCAGATCCTCCTGGAACAACGTCTTGCACAACAACATTAATAGATTTCATGACAACTCCAGTACGTTTGTTGTAGACACGGTATGCCCTGCTGTTAGTGGAGTACCCCAGAAAGATCCCTTCATCACTTTTAGGGTCCAGCTTTTGCAGATACTCTCGATCTCTGAGAATGTAGCACTGGCTTCCAAAGATATGGAAGTACTTGACCGTGGGTTTTTTACCTTTCCATAACTCGTAGCAAGTCTTTTCTGTACCGGATCAAATCATAACTCTGTTTATGACGTAGCATGCTGTGTTCATGGCTTCCGCCCAAAACTTTAACGGAACCTTCTTTGCATGAAGCATTACTTGCGCCATTTCTTGAATGGTTCGATTCTTTCTTTCCACAACTCCATTCTGTTGTGGTGTAATTGGGGAAGCAAATTGTTGAGTAATCCCCCTTTTTGAGCAGAAATCCGCAAGAGCAGCATTCTCAAACTCCTTTCCATGGTCACTTCGTATATTCACAATATGCTCATCTTTATCCTCTCTTTCACGTTCCAGGCGAGTGCATAGTTGGACAAAGGCCTGAACAGCATCTGATTTTTCTCGCAAGAAACAAGGCCAAGTGAATCTAGAGAAGTCATTAACGTAGACAAGGACATACCTCTTACCAGAATAACTTTCCACTTGCATAGGTCCCATCAGGTCGATGTGGAGCAGTTCCAGGGGCCTATGTGTATTGATCTGAGTGGTGCACTTGTGTGAAACTTTGATCTGTTTTCCAATCTGACAGTCTCCGCAAACGATGCTTAGTTCTCCTTGAACTTTGGGAATCCCACGAACAAGACCATCGGAAGTAAATTTCTGCAGAGTCCTTAGATTCACGTGACCCATCCGCTGATGCCATAAGTTCATCTCTTCTGTCCTGCTCAGCAAGCACGTAGTTTCAGCATTGGGTTTTACCAAAGTTCAAAAGATAACAGTTATTTGAAGATCTTCTTCCAGTGAGGGCTGGTTCATTGTCCTTGTTTAGAACCACACACTCATCCTGTGTGAATTGAACATGGTGCTCTCCATCACATAGCTGGCTAATGCTGATCAGATTTGCCTGCAATCCTTTGACCAAAAACACTTCTTTCAATCTGGGCAGTCCTTGAACATTCAACATTCCCTTCCCAAGGACTCTTCCTTCCACTCCATTACCAAATGTCACATTTGAACTCCCTTTGTACTCCTCTATGTCGGTCAAAAACTCAGGATTCCCTGTCATGTGTCTTGAGCATCCACTATCAAAGTACCACTTTTCCTTCTTCAGATGGCTGGTAGAGCTAAACGCAACATAGCATGTCTCACTTTTTTGCTTAACTCTCCAAACTTGCTTCATACGTGGTTTCTGAGCTTGCTTCACCTTTCTGAGAGACATGAGAAATTCATGATACCTTGATTTGATGTGTCCAACTTGATTGCAGAAGAAGCATCGTCGCCTATCACGTTGTCTTGGAGGATACCTAGTTGTTTTTCTTGGTGCATATCCATCTCAGGTGTCTCAAGAGAGCCCATTAGTTCATCCAACCTCATGGTCTTTACATCTTTAACTTCCTTAACAGCAAGGGCTTTCATAGTGAACCGCTTGATTAGGGATCTCAGCACCTTTCTTACCAGCTTTTCTTTGGACATTGGTTCTCCAAGAGTGAATGCTTCGTTAGAAATATCAAGAACCCGTGTGTTGAAGTCAGCAATGGTCTCATCCTCCTGCATTCTTAAGTTTTCGAATTTTGCTGTGACTGTCTCCATTCGAGAGATTTTCACTTTGGTAGTACCTTCATGAGCAGTTTGCAAAATGTCCCAAGCTTTCTTTGCAATCTCACGGGTGGAGATCATCTTGAAGTTCTGTCCATCAACTCCTGAGAAAATAGCATTCATTGCTTTGGAGTTTGCCGCTTCAGCATTCTTCTGAGCCTCTGTCCACTTGTCCTTAGTCAGTAGAATGACTTCGTCGTCTTTGGTGAAGACTGGAGGTGTCCACCCATTTTCAACAGCTTCCCAAACTGATTCATCCTGAGACTTTAGGAATGCCTTCATTCGAACCCTCCAATAGCCATAACTGTTTCCTTCTAGCAGCGGCGGACGAGTGATGTTCTGCCCTTCTCTTAAATCCATCTAAATCGACCTCTGGATCCTACTCTGTGTATCGAGTATTTGCTCTGATACCAATTGAAATCTTCCCCTGGTAGATGAGATGTTGTTCTGGTCGGGTGCAGAACAATATCTAGAACAACTTATGTGAAATATAAATGTAGTGCGGAAAATAAACGACAAGCAAAGTTGTTACCCAGTTCGGCGTTAACGAGCCTACGTCTGGAGGGCCGTCTCCTAGCCCGGTGGATAGCAATTCACTATTAGTTGAGTATTGCGAGTACAGGATTTACCGTTTACAGAATCCCTCTTAAACAACCTGAGCCTCGGACACTCTAGCAATTGCAATCTAGGTCTCCCCCTAGATCTTTGCTCTCGCTCTGTATTCACCAATATGATTCTCCGTGAGAATCAGCGCCTTCTCCCGAATGCGCATATCAGAACAGCAGTGCTTGAGCCTTCAGCTTGTTCCACGATCAATCTACTGAGCACCAGCACAGATTGATTCCGAGCACCTTTGAGTAACCAGTGACGATTAACTGTCCGGTCGATTACGTGCGTCGTGAAATAACCAGTTACGATTAGTTCACCGCCGTTTGCCTCCTCCTCCCTTCAGTGAGTATGAGCGTGAATTATATATCTCCGTAAGTGCTGGCTAATGGCTGAGTATTAGCCCTCCTTATATAGAGCGGTAGAAACCTTAGGATGATTAGGATTTCCGAACTTAAACCGACTCTAATCTTAGGAAACCTTTCCTAATCTTTTGCGCGTATCTTCGAAGATAATCCTCTGTTTGAATCTTCAATCTTGATTAGGCAATCTTCGAATATCTTATCGAATAAGATATCTTCAAGCGCAAGTAACCGACTTCAAGGATGTCTTCAATTATCTATAAGCATCGACTTGCCAAAAACTGATCTCGGAAATATCCTCAGACGAAGTTGTGCTACGTCGGCTGAGATAAGTTTCCAAATCTGAATTTGGAAATTTCATTGATGTGCAACCACCTTGCTCTTCCAACGGTCGGCTAGGTTTCCTAATTTGAATTAGGAAACACTTCGTTTGCTTCAACTTGTTCCAGAGACAGTTGTCTCATCTAGTCTAGAACAACACCTTGAACAACCATTCTAAGTTTTGCCAAATTACATGCCATAAAACTCGCGATACAGGCCCAAGTCAGTATCCAATTACAGATGGTTAACGATTTCCTTCTTCTTTGGAAACTAGCTACCTGTCTCATCGCTGTCGGAATCTCGGAGCTCACCGGTGGGATTACGATGACCATCTTTCACTTTTTCAACTGCGCAATCTTGACATTCGGTCCACACGCCGTCTACTACTCAGCCACTCCCTTGTAAGTGTGCCCCATTTTTGGGTCAATTTCGCTGCTCAAGGTTGACCAAAATAGTTCTGCTCTTGTACTTGTACTTGTACTAGGTTTCAGAAATTCATTTTGTTAGCTTTTAGATTATTCATCTCTTTTGTTCTTGGAATAGTGCTTTTAGGGGCAGTGATAGAGTTGAATTTGTGATGCAAAGAGTTAGGATGTGATGTTAAATTTGGCAAACTACTGATGATGGGATTTTGTTGCTAGTAAATCAGTCTAGTCACTAGTGACTTTGAGAGCTAAAAGAGGATGTTTGTTTTAATTAGTTATGTAATAACTGTAAAATTCGTTTTTTCCTGTCCTTCTTTGATTTGGAATTCGATAGTCAGGAACTATCTTTTTCGTTTGGCATTTGAAAGGCATAGTATTCTTTGTGTATCTATGAGGTATCGATACATTGCTTGAAACCTCAACCTGATATTGAAACTCGAATGATGTATAAATTCTCAGGTCCGAGTATGATACACTTGGGACATCTATTAAAACTGCTGTTGTTTATATAGTTACAGCTCTCATCAAGGTTAGTGTTTGCTTCATTAAGGACAACCTAATGGCTTACTTGCTTATTGATGTTTTATTTTTTCTATTGTTGGCAGCTTGTATGCTTAGCTACCTTCCTTAATGTATCAGACAATGACTCCTTCGACCCATATCAGGTATTTGCAGAAATTCTGGGATATGAATTAGAGGCTGACTTTGGTATATATTTGGTGGATATGATCTGCTGTCATGCAATTAGTAGAACGAGCTTCCAAATGAACTATAAACAGTGGCATATCAATATCATAATATCCCAGCATTTGACTAGTATTATCATTATGAATTACGTACTTATGTGCTCATGCATCTTTCGCACTCCATTTTTAAAGTGTAAAAAGTAGGATGCCCACGAGATTTGTTAAGGCTTATATATGCCGATATTCTATGCCCAACTCACATATTATTATCAAAGTAACTGTATAATGCTTCATAGATGATTGTCATAACTGTGTTTTCATCCATTTCAGGAATTGTTGAAAGCCGTGATTGGTTTAATAGATGTTGCTGGGCTTTACTTTGCACTGACTCAACTAACTCACCGAAACATATCTCAGAATCATAAATTCCAAGCTGTCGGACTGGGTAAGTTTGCTTCTTGTGCATTCAGTCAGCATTTACGAATTTGAACCAATTTTAGAATGGATGGGTTTTATGCTTGAAGCCATTTCAAGAATGAATCTGAAGTCTTTAATCTCGAAATGATGATTCGCTCTGTCATTTAGTATATCATATTGAACAAAATTATAATTCAAACTATTAGGCAAATTGCATTCTTGTTTTGCAGGTAAAAACTAATCCACCAAAAGGTGCTGCATTTAGCATGAGCAAAATTTTTAGTACTAGGAAAATATGTTAATTTTTTTTCCTAAAACTTCCACTATTATTTTTTTTCAAATTCAAATCCAAATCTGAAGCGCTTAACCCATTAGTTGTTTACACTTACAGTTGATATACTGACAGCTTTAGGAGCTAATATCATTGACAACATTCTCAGCTATTCATATCATGGCACATTTCATATAATTAGATTTTTTTTCCAGATGGATGTACATGTTCTGTTTCTGTTCTTGGTTATTTGCATGCTCAGTTCCGATGTTCATCTTCTTATGCATGCAACTGCCTCAAATGGGCATTGTTGGTTTTACAGGGTGGGCATTCGCTGATTCAGTTTTGCATAGATTACTGCCTCTATGGGTTGGTGCTAGAGGACTCGAGTTTACATGGGATTACGTCTTGCAAGGTCTTGAAGCAAATGCTAATCTGGTATAGACTTTCTGGATATCATGTCTTCGGTCAACAGTTCTAATTGTTCTTTTTTTAATGATAAATTAATTTTTTATTAAAGAAGCTGTATAAAAGCTTACATTGATAGGGTAAGGATACATGTCCCCAGCCAAATGAGTCTAACAGCCATTTCACTTGTTATACACTCGGAATAAGCAAGATAGGTAGGAGTTTAAGCACTGTAAGCAAACTGATGCTTCACTATCTGCTTCTTCTTTTAAAAAGCTCCAAAAAATACTTTTCATGATGCCGCCCCCTCATGCTCTCGCTGCCAATATAATGTTATTGTTCCTGAATGTTGTAATTTTTCATAACGCGCCAAAATCATCAATGCTTTTTGTTAACTTTCCTAATGCGTTAGCTCTACATTTGTACTTGTATATCTTACCACAACTGATCAGTAAATAGATTAAAAACCTGAAATTCAGAGCATTCCTCGGTCTTCGGTCGATTGCATCTTATTAGAAGAGATTCAAAGCAGTCGTCAGCTATCAATCTGTTGTCTGGAGTATCTTCTTATTTCGTTGTTTACACTTTTTTTTGCTGTTTTAGGATACTTCCTAAATTTTCAAACAGTTCACAATTGCAGTTTCCACCTCATTTACACTCAAGATCACTGCCAGACCTCCACATCATATTTTTGCATCATTTGCATTGTCATTGTTGAGTGATGGTCATTTTGTAGCCCTTAAAGTAAATCATTTGGTTGAGTTTGATTCTTGCAGGTTTTCAGCCTATCGCTTCCTGCGATGGGGTCTTTGATATGGCTTCGGAAAAACAAACCAAGGGCTTTGATTCCCATAATTTACGCATGCGCGGGAATTGTTGCTACCATGCCTACAATCACAAGGTATGTTTTACTACCTTCTAGTCCATATTCCACGGCTCTCAAAGCACTCAAAATTCGTGCTAGAAGTCTCATATCCAATGCTCTGTGTTTCAGGTTTTGTTATCATTTTTAAAACTTAATTTGCTCAATTGTTTTATCTCTTCTCCAGCTATCTTACACGAGGCCTTGGGTGGCACTTCCCGAAAGTTGTTACCTTTGAGCTATCGACCTCCTTTGTAATCGCTTTCATCAGTTGGCAACTGTTGGCAGCGTGTCAGAGACCATCCATTTGAACTAAGGCAGTTTGAATAGTGCTTATGGGTTCGGAAGTCCTTACTTTACTTCCGAAACAATTCCTTAGGTATGATGTAAACCTTTTTCAACATAATTCGCACAAATGTTAGTGTATTGTATTTGTTGTTATTTTTTTGCATAAGCTTGATCATCGCTTTCTCTATCTTTGGTATAGGGACAAATAACAGTGGCTCACGATCTCCAGATTGTGGTTGGCGTCAGCACAAGCACACACAAGCTCCATCGATTAGGTAGGATAATCTTAAAAGCACCACATTCCAAAAATAGAACTTAAATTTCTCAGCATCACAAACCCCACGGGTCTTCACCAATGTCAACCACTCAACCTCAAGTAAAAAAGGTACGATGATCTTCATGGATTAAACCTGAACAAAGTTGTTCATCAACATTGATTGCAAGGAAATGCAGACCTCTTCCTGCTTGTTTCTGTTTTTGTTTCTTGTCCTCTCTCCATTAACATCAGGTCTATCACATTCAAAAGTCTCCTACATCGTCCACCGGCAGCTGTTGAACCTCCGGGAGAATTCTGATCTTCCGGACAATTTTGAATTCCAGGTCAATCTTTCAATCAGCTTTGCTAGCCCTCGACTCAAACGAGCATACATTGGTCTGCATGCATGGAAAAAGGCTGTGTATTCTGATACATTGAACACAACTAGTAACTGGGATGGCCCTGATGTCTGCTCCTACAACGGAGTCTTCTGTGCCCCAGCCTTGGATGATCCCAAAATTAATGTTGTTGCCGGTGTTGATCTCAATCAAGCAGACATAGCCGGTTACCTTCCCGTTGAGCTTGGGCTACTGACTGATCTCGCTCTGTTCCATGTCAACTCCAATAGGTTCTGCGGAGTGATCCCAAAGAGCTTCTCAAAGCTGAAACTTCTGCATGAGCTAGATGTCAGCAACAATAGGCTCGTCGGTCCATTTCCGGAAGTCGTTCTGGATATTCCCACCCTCAAGTATCTTGATATTCGGTACAACGATTTCGAAGGCAGTTTGCCTCCGGAGCTGTTCTTGAAAGACATGGATGCTATGTTTCTGAATAACAACAGGTTCACGTCAACCATTCCGGAGACTATGGGGAACTCAACAGTGTCGGTCGTTGTGTTGGCAAATAATAACTTGTCAGGATGCATTCCACACTCTGTAGGGAATATGAAGAAGACACTGAATGAGATGATCTTGGCCAACAACAGGCTTGAGGGATGCTTTCCTGTCGAATTAGGGTATTTAGGCAGTGTGACAGTCCTCGACGCCAGCTCTAACATGTTCTCTGGAACAATGCCGAAGAGTCTTGCTGGATTGAACAGTGCACAGGAGATTAACGTATCGAACAATACTCTGACGGGATATGTGCCGGAGGAGATGTGCATGCTTCCAAATTTGAACAACTTCACATTTTCATATAACTACTTCAATGGTGAAGGAAAGGGTTGCATGCCAGGGTTGAGAAAGGATGTTGTATTTGATGATAGGAGTAACTGCCTGCCGCAGAGGCCTAATCAGAAATCTGCGCAGCAGTGCAAGGCTGTTATTAGTCGGCCAGTCGACTGTAGCAGTGACAAATGTGGAAGTGGTGGAGGGAAACCAACTCCTCGTCAGATCAAGAGCCAGCCACCTCCTTCTCTCCTATTCGGCCGCAGAGTCCACCTCATGACAAAAGTAGTGTAAGGTTTTCATCTTCAATAAATCTTTCAGTTTTCTTATACATCTTCCGCTACCTACTCTTAGATTGTGCTTTACAAATTAACCTTCAAACACCGCGAGCACACGATCCTTTCCACACCCCTGGTATCAGAGCGTTTCCGCGGTGGTCGTGTTTTTCTCATGGCTGAGTAAAACACTTTTCAAGGGAGGCTGGAGATCGGAACCTGGTGCTTATTTCTAAAGAGACTTCAAATCCCACAGTGATTCTTCTAATAAACACCTGAACAGTTGCTAACCAAGGTACAAAAATCTAGAAAGACGTGGAAGTTTAAGCTCCGAAGAAAAGTACTGGCCGAAGGAGTAAGTCCAGGAAGACTGTGAGTAAAATCTGAAGCGTCCCAAAGAGGTACCTTGTAATCCTTTCTTTGTAATTTGTTAAAATATATCCTATATGGCTAAGTTTGGGAAAAGGACCTGAAAGGCTCAGGGAGATAGTCAGATCCAGTTCTTAAACCCGGCATTTCGTAGGATATAAATTAACTTATTACATTATTTGGATGTTGGGAACTCTGGGAGTAACAACTTAATAAGGTTAAATAAAATGAAGAATGGCCGAACGATTTGAACAATCAATTAGAAATTGGTACCAGAACTCCAGGACAGCCGACCTTGAATTCTTGAATCTTGAAAACACTAAACCTAAGCTACCGGACTTGACAAATAACATTGCTGTAATATACGACAAGTTACTACTACTCTCCAGAGTAAGCATCAAGTATCAATACCAAGTGACCGATCTACTCTCCAAACAAGCAGATCTGGTGGAAAAGAGGCTCCTCAAACTTGAAGCCAACCAAGCCCAGATCCTCAGTTCCCTCCGAATTCTGGAAGACGAAGTTCTCTCAAGAAGACTACCAACCAAGGAGGAAGTACTCACACTTCTCAATGAGATTACCTCTCATTCAGAGGAACCTGCACAAGAAACCTTACGAAAGATCGAGGCCCGGCAAGAAAATCTCCTGCAAATTGTCAGCGACCTCAAAAACAAACTCATTGGCTGATGTCCACAAACTCAGCAGCCTACATCCAGGCAGTGGAATCAACCAACGAAGTAGACTCACCGGCAGTAGGATTTGCCAAAATAAAGGACTACCCCATAACTGGGAAGATAGTCGAAGCGGTTCTCCGACAAAACAACACTCTGATCGAGCTCCTCGTCAGACTCGACCAGAAGGTATCGGAAATCCAGCAAAGTGTACGAACACTCCAGCGGGAAAAACAAATTGCCCAACCAGATATCTCCGTAGCAATCAACGAGCTCTCAGCAAAGCTTGCTGGCGTAGCTATCACAGGCGACAAAAACAAAAATCCAATCAAAGCCACATCCGCTCCGTACTACGTCTTCAGAAACCCAAAAGACATCTTCAACGAAGAAAAGACCAAGAAATGAGCAGAACAGAAACACTGGTCCAAGCAACAAACACTGAAGGACCCAATAGGCAGCAACAACCAGCAGAAGAAACTAGCCATGGTTTAGATACTGACCATGAGGAGTTCGCTGGTATGCTACGGAGGGTATCCCCATACGAACAAGCATGTCAAGACCTTCTAAAGGAAGAACGTGCTAAACAAGCCGCAGCTGCCGAACGTCAGCAATTCCTTCAGGAATTTAGACGAAAGAAGACCGAAGCAGAGCAAAAGGCACGAGAGGAGGAACAAGCACGACAAGCGGATGCCTATAGGAAAACTGCTCGTCATTTCCTCAGACGATCCCGGATAGATTGGGATCAAGAAGGTGATCATCAGCAAGACAAAGAAACCTGGGTATCACAC